>JAVKLA010000021.1:24867006-24924340 GCA_034782735.1 Sagittarius serpentarius | reverse complement strand
CCGCCCCCGTGCTGTCAGGTAGTTGAAGTTAGAGATCTTTAGGGTAGTATTTTTGAGTAGGTTTTCAACACTCCCCAGTATTTGTTTCTAACTAAATATGTCAAAGCAGTTCCAAGGCGTGGACTTGGTTGTACTCTTGTGTACTTCCTCTCTGTGATTATGCATGCAGAGATGCACACAGCTGAAGCTATGTAACTAAGAGAAAGCATTTAATGTGTTGACACTGATTAGTAATGTGTAGCAAGTCTCTCATCAACTTTGTGGAAACTGTTACAGTGAGAAAATTCAATGGTATTGTATTTAACTGTCCGAGCCGAGTACCAGGTACAGAATAAGTCACTTGAATTGTGATGTTTTTTTTTTTTTCATTCAGTATTCTAAGATAATGCTTGTGAAGTATTTTAAAATGGTGATGGTGGTGGTGTGTGTGGTTTTTTTTTTTTTTTTTTTTTTTTTAAATTTATTTGTAGTGAGTGAAATTCTGGATGAATTAACAAGTTTCGCCATGGACTTTAAGTAAGGTCCGGTTTAAGAGACAACGTCCCGTGGAGTGGAAGCACTGAGTTGCTGCAGCATGCTTATTAGGCCAGAAAGACTTTATATCAGTTGAGATGAACGTGCACGTTAGAGCACAGTTGGGAATATTTTTATTGTGGAGACTTCCCGTGTTTGTTTTTTCTTTACTGTGCTTTACTCCATGTTGAAATGTGCATGTTAGAGTCTCACTTTTGGGTATCTGTCCTCTGTAGCTGTTTTTAGAGGCAAACGATCGTGATCTCACTTAGCTTTAGTTCTGGACCTGCAATGCTAACTGACTTTATTGTAAGTAATAAAAGAAGCAGGTCTATAATCTGTGTTCATTCTTTAGCTGGCCAAGGCCAGCTTAGGAGCCAGAGCAGAGAGACTTTTGGGGACCTTCTCAGAATTTGTTAGTGATATTTCCAGTCTTTTATGATACAACGAGTAGCATAATTTTCACTGATTCCCAGATCGAAGTCCAGAAGAGGAGCATTAATTTATTCATTGTCTTGGTGTAACCCCAGCCAGCAACTAAGCACCACGCAGCCGCTCGCTCACTCCTCCCCCCTCCCAGTGGGATGGGGAGGAGAATTGGGGAAAAAAAGTAAAACTCATGGGTTGAGTTAAGAACAGTTTAATAACTAAAATAAACCAATAATTATGCAAATATAATAACAATTGTAATGAAAAGGAATATAACAAAAAGAGAGAAATTAGACCCGAGAAAAGACAAGTGATGCACAATGCGACTGCTCACCACCCGCTGACCGATGCCTCAGCAGTGATCCCCTGCTACCGGCCAACTCCCCCAGTTTATATACTGGGCGTGACGTCCCATGGTACGGAATATGCCTTTGGCCAGTTCGGGTCAGCTGTCCTGGCCGTGCTCCCTCCCAGCTTGCTGTGCCCCTCCTCGCTGGCAGAGCGTGGGGGACTGAAAAATCCTTGACTTGGGATAAGAGCTACTTAGCAACAACTAAGACATCGGGGTGTTATCAACGTTGTTCTCATACTAAATCCAAAACACAGCACTGTATCAGCTACTAAGAAGAAAATTATCTCTCTCTCAGCTGAGAGCAGGACATTCGTTTAAAGGTATCAGTTGTTTTCTTCTGATACCCTGACTCCAGGTTTGTGTGTGTATTACGGACAAACAATATTAAAGTACAGTCATTCCTCTAAGGACTGCAATGGCCTGACTTGAAATATTTTAGTATCTCCAGTTGCTATTGCACGCAGCTAATCGCAACCACACTGATGAACTGTCATGGTGAGTTTTCACAGACTGGCAGCCAGAGCTGCAGGGAAGAAGACGGAGATGTGTTTTTCAGGACACCGATTGAAACCATTGATACTGAAAGTAGCTTTGAAACTTTAATGGTGAGGATGTTATGGATATTCAGTTCTTTTTCCCTTGGAGCCCCCCACCTGTAGTTTATAAACTTGGAAAGGACTAGTGTAAAAAAGGTGGAGCTTGTAAAATTCACATGAGCAGGTAAATTGCAAGATAGATGTTCGTGGGAAGCAATGAACCAAAATTCGGTGTACAAAGTGAATAAACAATTCAAAGTCTGTAGTTAGGTAAATAAAGCTTTTTTAATTGCCACAACAGAAGTTCTTCTTGCTACTGCACACAGAAATAGCCCTGGGCTTGGATATCGCCTGTAGTATAAAACGTCTCGGAAGATGGTTCGGGAAAATTACTCTCTTCAGTTAAGCTCATCAGCCCTTGGGCTGGTGGGAGAAGGCTGAAGACCTTTGGTCTGTTACTCCATCCTGAGAGAGGTCTGCGAGGGGTCTTCTGCTGCTGCTGTCAGATGGGATGGAAGTCCGAGGCTGCCCCGTTGGCTGCTTCCCTTCTTGTTCGTATCTGTTATTCGTTAAATGTCAGCAGTATGTCGGCAGCTGTATGAATTCCCTTTTACTAACAGAGGTGACTTCCTTTACAACTACAGTTTGGCTGTGGGCCAGGTCCTTTGGCTGGAACCAGGAGAGACTTAATTTTGATTTTTATCTTGCCATACAGTAAAACCCACATAGAATTCAGGGCAAGGTATGGGCAGCTGCTATGTCTAAGTTAGAAGTAATACTTTTTCCCCCAGAGATTCACAAAATAACAGCCAAGACGACACTCCCAGAGGAGGGTAAAGACTCGGGTTAGTACTTAGTTTCAAAATTACTGTATGCTCTTGGACCAGCTATTCCAGTCTCCAAGATGTGGTCCTTTCAGCAAAGCTTTGCTTCGATTAGTTCTTACCGTATGCGAGTAGTTAATGCATGCTGTGCCTCGCTGTGCCACGCTGCTCCAGTGTTGCCTTTGGGGCTCTAGGAGGGGACGACCTGCTTCCCCTGGCAGGCCGATTGCTGAGCATGGAGCCACATTAGGAGACCTCTTCACTCGTAGGCTTTCACTGCTGAGGATTTCCTAGTTTAGGAAATGAGAAGAGTTTGCGTGCGTGTTCTTTGGCGTGCGTTTTTCACAGGGGCAGTTTTGCTTGCCGCCGTTGACAGTGTCCTTACAGCAATGTAACAGGGCTCTGGGCTTGCACAAAGGTTCCCTGTGGATCATTTTCTGTCTTGTAAGGTGTATTTCCTAAAATGGCTTTAGTAGAGCTGTTCAAACTGAGAGCGTTCCTTTCTGTGTCACTGGAAGTCCGTCTCTTTGAGGTAGAGAAATGGTAATTTTTCCCCAGCCCAGACAGTTCTGTGTAGAGCTGTAGTGAAAATATGGATTGTTCTCCTAAGCAAGATTCTTTTTCTGTCAGTTAAACTCTTTGAAATGGAAAGCTTTATAAGTTTGAGCATTCTTTCAGTTGCATTTAGAGACAAAAAGAAGAAATGAAGAAGGGGGCTGATGGGAAGACCTGCACAAGAGAAAGAGAAACTATTATTTTTAATTAGATTTTTGATCGGTCATGTTAGCTTTCTTACAGTAAGTGACATACTGTTTGTTACAAAGTTTCTGGGGAGTGATGTCATGATTTGAGTTATCCTAGGCAAAATGTAGAAGGACTCTTTTCCCTGGAGAGTCAGTGATTTCAGGCCCAGACAACCTCAGTGAAGCCAGTGGAATATTCTGATTTTATAATAATATTGGTAGTAACAGCTGAAACTCAGATTTCCACGTGAAGCAGCTTTATAGGCAAAGAAACAAATTTAGCTCTGTTGCAAATTGTGTGGCAGCATGATAGAAACAGAGTGGCAATTGAGAGATGTGGGTTGCCTTTGGGCAAGCAAATCTGTTCCTGATTCAGAAAAGCATAGAAACCTATAATTAAGTGTAGTCATCTGAGTGGTCCTGTTGGGCATGGACTTTGATTTTTAGAGTATTTCAGCTGGATTTTTGATTGATCAGTTCCATTATTTATGTGTTTCAGTTCCATTCTCTGTGAAATGGGGACGAGGGAATCCAAAAAGCAGTGTAAGTGCTGACAGCGTAAATTAGATGAAATTTAGATACATAACTCGTAATTGCAATTCTGCACAGAGTCTGACTCTTAAGATCCCTAACGTTATGGTGTCTTAATTATTCATCTTTTATTTATAGGAACAAAAGTGGGGGGGGAAAAAGTCTCTGTGTCCAGATAGGTTGTTCTACCATGAAGGGACAAAGCGGGGAGAGTGGAGATGCATTTGGGGAACGGGGCACCCGAGATCCTGGTGTCTGCCCCCACATCTCCTCACCTCCAACCAGGAGTCCAAAAACTTCAAGGAAACAGTGCTGGGGGTGGGTGAGAAATCTACCTGAAAGGAATGTATTGAAAATACTAATTGTCCGCCTACTGCATTACAGTAACATCTTAGAAACATTGAGTGAAAGACATCTGTAAATAGCGTCTTGCAAACATGACGAAATGATGCTGAAATTCCTAGAACAGGATTATAGTTTAAATTCTAGTACCTTAAGAAACACCGAGCCATGGCTTACTTAGTGGGGCTCAGTCCTGTTCTGTGTTTCAGATAGCAGGGAAGCAGGTCTTGCTTTGACCCTGCAGGTGGAAACCTCAGCAGGATCTTGAGCTCAGTGGCAGAGAAAGGCTCTCACTATAAATAAGGCAACAGGAGGTGCTTAACAGGTTGTCCTGTTTCTAGGTAGACTGAGCCCGATTTTTAGCCTAGCTGTTACAATATGTGATTACCTTAACCAGTCTGACTTTTGTTCTGTGCTCAGTTCTCGCTGGGGAAGTAAAATTTTACTCCTTTTACAACCTGTCAGCTGTGCCCGTTTCTTTTTAATTCTTCTTCTCTCAACATCTCTTTTGAGCGAACAGAGGCTTAAAGCCTTCGCTTATGAAGCAGTTTCCCCAAGAAGTTTGTTAAGGCCTTGCTGTTTCCTTCCCTAGCAGTCCGGCAGTATTTTTCAACTTAGTCTTTAAATTAGGAATGGTCTTTTTACTATGTATACTATGTATAGCACTCGGTAAAATAAACCACCAAGTACTGTTAAAAGTCTAGCTATCTGTAGTCCTTTCTTCCTTGACTGTTTCTTTGCTTGTATTAAACAACCACTGGATTTATAAGAGAAACACCTGGCCTGCAGCTCCTGCAGCACAGGGATCAGTCATGCTCCTTCTTCCCACTTTGTACCGGTGTCTGCCGAGTTGTTTTCTGTGCCGTCGTGGCTCCAACAGGAAAGGTGAAAGAATAACAAGTGTCTTTAAAGCACAGAGAAACGCAAGGGTTTTGTGATAAGAGAGTGAATCTTGTTGAGTTCCTGAAACGAAAGGGCCGTCCTGCTTCAGGCCGAAAGAGAGAGCAAAGCTGCAGTCCCAAGGTGGGTAGAGGTGCCTCCTGGCAGACTCACTTGAGCTTCCAGATGCAGTACAACCCTCCCTGTCCGTGTTTCCTCTCTGTGTGCTATAGATCCTGATTTTTTTTTTTTTTTTTTTGACACCTTCTTCCTTGACTTGGCAATTTCTTGCTTCGAGGTGTTTCCAGATCCCGCTCTAGGAGTCCGAGTCCTAAAAGGCAGCTTTTGCGGTGCCAAAATTGAAGGGGTTTGATTGCTAGCCAGCTTCGCTACGCTTTGAGATTGGTGGATAAGGAAAACTGCGTAAGTTGATCTTACTGTCAGGAGTGGGCACATACCCTTTTTATCAGGAACGTTAGCTCCGCTTCTGCTAGGACAGTCTTCAGGATACACTTGTTACGCCCTGGCTATGTGTGTGGGGCAGTAGCTCGGCCCTCAAGTGCGCTCAGTAAACTTAAAGGCCGGGAGTGGAGGCTGCTGCCTTTGTTCGTCCGTGTGTGAATGTCTTCTCACCTGAGCCTTAGTGACCTGTGTGCCACGGCCAAGGTTTTAACCCGCTTCGCGTGTTAAAGCTCGGTTACGCCAGCATAATGTGCAAGGTGTGCGAGCTGCAGAGCTCAGAACAGAGCTAGGGATTGAATGAGAGGAAGCAGATAATGGCTGCAGGATGAAGCTTGCAATTACTCTTCCTGGGGTGGACGGCAGGGAGGTCTGCGGTGAGTAGGGGAGATAAACTTTAATTTCGGAGTTCAGGGTGTCGGTCTCTCTTTACATGAGAGAATGCAATGAGAGTCATTGCTTTCTGTGTGATCTCTCCTGGTATGTTTATAGCAAATATTAAGTATAAGCAGTATTGTTTTTACAGAGCAGAAGTCTTACAGCAGCAGAAATATTAGGAAGGCGCAACATGGGTGACTCGAAATCTTTGTGCCGCCTTCAGGTGTTGTAAAAGAGAGTAGCTCTATTACTTTTTGTATGCCTGCTGATACCCAAATACCCTGTCTTGCCGGCTTGCTGGGAGGTTTTGGGGCAGCAGTGGTGCAGCAGAGAGCCTCTGGGTACACCTCCCCGGGCTGCCAGCGTCCCGCTCCTCCGCCCGCTTAGGCGCCCGGGGCAAAGCAGGTGACAGCCCTTGCGCTGGTGGAAAGGAAAGGAACGTTTTGGTTTTTATTCACCAGGGATTGCCTGCCGCCCAACGCTGAGCGCCTGCACAGCCGCTCGCTGCTTCCCTCCAGCCGGATGAGTTTTTTGCCCTCTTAAAATAACGCTTTCCCTGAGGTGCCACCAGCCAGGCCGAGGGGCTGGGCTGTGCCCTGAGGTGGGGCGGTTGGAACCGGCCGGAACCGGTCGTGACCAGCACGGGGCAGTTCCCGCCTCTCCTCACAGAGGCGCCCTGCACCTCACCACACGGTACAGGTATGTTTTAATGGAAAATCTGCAAGCTCCTTGAACTCGTAACCTTTTTTTTTAAGAGAAGAGTGAGTTGGTTTTTTTTTTTCCCCGTTACGTGCCCTGTCATGCAAGTCTCAGCTGGTTTCCATAGGGGCAGGGCGAATTTGGGGTTTTACCCCATGTTGCATGTGAGGCACCTGTCCCAGGTTCCTGGGACCTCAGGAGGGAAAGGCAGCTGCTGTCAAATGAAAAGCCTGTGTATATGTAAGCAAAAATGGCATCTACATCTGAGGTGTGGGTCAGCCTCTCGCCCTAATCGTGTGGTAACATTTCAGGCATTGCTGCTTCCTCGGTGCTGAATTTGGACTGTTTCCCTTCTCTTTCCACTGCGATCTCCCTTCTGAGATCCTCCTCTCACTGGAGGACAGCAGACTGGACGGTTTACTCAGAGCTGATCCACTTTCAGGGCTTGCTGGCTCTGAAGGCAGTGACGGGCACCTCTGCTCACTCATGCTGGTGGCTCATGAACTGCGGCTGCATGGAGATGGTGGAGCCCAGGCCAGCGTGTGTCTCCCCCCCGCGATGGAGGTTTGTGGGGTGGTGAGAAATAGGCCCCAGCCCAGCCCTCGGGAGAGCGGCATCCTCGCCCGTCCTCCTGTACTTGTCCCTTGGGATGGTCCCCCTGCTTTTATGAGCTCCAGCCTGGCCCTTAGGAGCTGTGGCAGCTGTCTGCCATCCTAGAGAGTTGCTAGAGTTCCCTCGCTGCTTTCAGCCCTTTGTCAAAACTGCTTTTTAAAGCACTACCAAAATAAGAGTTAAAATAAGATATCAACAGCTGGGGTGGCTGCACCCAAGAGGGTGGAGGAAAGTGTGACTTCTCTGGTGGGGACAGTTTCTGGGCTTGCGTCCATCAGCAGGATGGAGAGCGAGGTCCTGATCTCTTTTTGGGATCTCGGGTGCTTCTCCTGCTTTCCCCCGCTTCCTTCCGAGACCTCTGTGAAAGCTGGAAAGGAGAGGGAAATAAAACTGGAAAATTAGGGGCAAGGACTGGGTATGTGTCGTGGACAGTATGTAAAGTGACAATAATATAGTTGGGATGAATGGGCTCCCCTGAGAGGCAGGGAGTGATACAGGCTGGTGCTGGGCAGTGGGTGGTGAGCAGCAGTCGGATGAGATTAACTGTGACAGGCAGGGCAAGGAAACGGGGCCTCAGATGGAGAGGTGGAGGAGAGAGAAGAGGAACAGCTGTGGTGAGGAGCTGGAGGCCAAGAAGGGAGTTGGGTGATGGCCGGGCAGAGCTGTGATGAGGACAAGACAAGGACTCAGACTTGAGGGGGAGGGAGCGAGGTGCAGGGATGAAGGGCACGGTAAGAGGAGCGGTTGGGAGAAGCAGCCTGGAGAGGCAGGCAAGGGGCTAGGGCCTGAATGGGAAACCTGAGGACTGCGGTCTTAGACTAGGTGGGTACGACTGGGTAAAGGTTTGCTTATGGTGGGTTTGTGTTAGGGCAGCATAATAGGGAAAAGCACTGAAAGTTCAGTTTTCGTAGTGCTGTAAAGTATATGATGTGTGCTAATTTTTAACAAATGTTTTTGGAGGATACAACTTGGAGAATGTGGTTTTTTTTTTTTTTTATTAGGGATTTAGAACCTTAATTTTGCTATGCTTTGGTTGTTCACCTGTAAAGTTGAGGGTACTAATGCCCTTTTCTGTAACGATAGTGGTGTGAAAAGAATTCATTAATATTTGTAGAGGTCTTGGATGCTGCGCTGGAATAATTAACTTGGTCATGGTCTGTTCTGTCTTCAGAGAAGGATTTGAATACGGTAGATTTACTGTTCAAGGTGAGCCTTGAACAATAAAAATCAAGCAAAACTTCAGATCCCTCTTTGTTCAATAAATATTTTTTGCTTTTTGTTCTTTACTTTGTGCACTGACTGAGACAGGGGCCCTCTGGAAAGCCAGTGTGTGATCCTGTAATTAAGAACCCGTGTAGGAATGCGCATCCCTGGAGGGTTGAGCAAGGTTTGCCTGTGAGACTTTAACCCTAACATCGGTCTAACTTCTCATTTATATTTGTTTTTTAAATATAGCTGATGTTTTAATGTGTTTTGTATACACAATGTAATTTTTTTTTTTTGTTGGCGTTGAAATCATAAGCCTGAGTGTTCTTTTTTTTCTTTGCAAAACTGACCATTTTCAGAAGAGAGAAATGATCTGGAGTTGGAATACAGTGAGCTAGGAGGGGATGAGTGAGATGATTCATCTTCAGTGGAGGAAATTACAGATCACTTGGGACATAATTATTGAACAATGCTTTGAGGCTTTGAAGATACATAAACTACCGTTAACTTTGTCAGTTTCCCGAAGTAGTTTTTCAAATACTTGTATATACCTATTCAATGTTGGCTGTTTCCACTCTTGTTTGATGTTTGAGTTGTTAGAAACCTGTCTAGGAGTAAAATTTATCCAGCATATTGATATGAAGGTATAACTTGTAAATCCCCAGTTTCCTTCTCCATATCCTTTTGTTTCAAACACCCGTACCCCCCCCTACCCCCAGGAAGTGTAGACTAACATAGATACCTAGTCACATTAAATGACAGTGACCAATTTCTGCTTTTCTTTTTTCCTCCTTTTTTTCCGTCCCAAATGTTGTCATGCTGCCTTCTGTTACTTGACATTTTTTGGGTTTCCCATCATGTCTGTAATGATTAGGAAATAATTCTGAGCACACATTGCCTCTGTCCTTGGCAGTTATTTTTGCTTCCCTAGGAGACAATAATTGTGCTACTTGTCTATCTTCATTGCCACGGTGGTAAGTACAAAGGGGAAGTGGGATAAGCATTTTGGTATTTCTCTAGTATACTAAAAGCTTCGAATGCTTCTGGCAACCTGTTGACAAAGTCCTGTAATGAAGATAAGCAGAAAGGAAACAAAAGGTCTCTGCTCTTCAGTGGGCAGAGGATGGGATGCAGAAATTAGTTTCTGATACTGCTATTAACTGTCGCATGCTTCCACACTGCGTGAGCATCTAGGCCCTTACAATGAAAGTAAATCAATTTAGATAAAAGTAAGAGTAACTGAGTTTCTTGTATTTTCATCAGAACAGAAATATAACAAAAATTGTCTTTTTCCTGCAAAGGATTTTAGCAAACTGATAGTCTTAAGACATACCATACTGCACGTAATCAGGTTTTAACTGCTTGTTTAGTAAATGAGTATTAAACTGGAATAAGAATGTAATTCTATAACATTTTGTCAAGCAGGCCCGTGTGCTAGTCAGAGCCCTGGGAAGTTGAGGTGAAGCAGAGTCGGTACCGGAGTGGTGCCGCCTCGAGGCGAGTCCCTGCACACAGCTCTGAGTATCCCTGAATGGAGAATCCTGCCCAAATTCAGGGCACGTCCTTGCAGGTCCGGGTCGCTGGACAGGTGCTGGGGTAAAAGAGAGCAGAATTGGAGCATTACTTGGCACTGCTGAGTTAAAACTGCTGGAAATGCAGAGGGAAGGAAAAGCAACGCTGAAGAATTGGGTTATCACTGTAGGCAATGGAACAAAGTGGCCCATTATGGTTAATTTTGACTCCAAGAGGGATCTTTTAATTTTTAAAGCGTTTTTAGTACAAATGTGTTAATATCCATTTGATAAGGATGTTTACACTCGTCCTACTTCATTCAGTTACTTCTAAACAGCGCTATGTCTTTTGCTGAAAAGGAAGTGGTGTTATTTGAAATTACTGTGAGTTGAATTTAAACACATACAAGGATTTTTCTGATTTTTTTTTTTTTTTTAAAGATTTTGTACCTTCAAAAAGTACGCAAAGGCAGATATAATCAGACCTCATACAAGAGCCAGGCATGGACCATTTCCTGTTGTGAAAAACCCTGCTGTCTTGAACTACCTATCAAGAATAAAAATTAGATGCTACTTGAGGCCTCAACCTACTTCTTCTGTGCCAAATTCTAGATTAATCTTGCCACCTGCAGTGTGGATGTATAAATGACACGAGGGGGATGTTTTTTCTCTTACTTTTCATTTTTGCCACATATATGGTGTGAAGTAATCATGTCATACTGTGCTGGTTTATGGCATTATATCATGTGATTGCCTTGCCTTTTGTGGCCTGTTCAATGATATAAAATGCAGAACGTTAGAGGTTTTGTTTTTTGTTTTTTTTTTGTGTGTTTTTTTTTTTTTTAAGAGTACGGACGAAAAATATGGTTTTGGTACCTGATGTCCACTAAAACATTAATCTAAATCCCTACTTATGTAGGTTGCGTACCTGCTAAAAGAGCAAAGTTGGTTCTGTAATTCTGACAGCTGGGATCTGTGACTCACTATTTTGGAGCAGTAAATACTGTAGCTGAGCACTGATGTTTTGGCTTCCTAAAAATCTCTCATACAGTTTTCCTGTCCCCCATCCTCCCTCCTTGTGTGATAACGTTTCCTACGTAGTTACAGCTGAGTTTCCCATTGGTCCTCTGTGCTATAAATAGGAAAAAACAGTATAGGATCACTGCAGCTGCACAGATTATTTTACTGTTTGTCCTCCCCTTGCACATACGCGTGACTCCTCCCTCTGGAGCTGTGAGTTTTCCATTTGGCATCAGTGGGAACAGACACCTCCTCCAGCGGACAAGTTTGCGTTGTAAAGCTTAGTTCTGTGTCATGTCCCCCCTTCTTTTCTTTTTTTCTTTTTCTTTTTTTTTCCTTTTTTTTTTTTTTTTTTTAAATCTTTTGTAAACTGGAAGGCAGCAAAGATGCTTTGAGAGCGCGACACGTATAAAACTTGATCTTGGAGGTTAAATACTCATTGCTTCTATGATGAAAGACTAATATCTACGGATGGCATTCAGACCTGCCTCTGCTTCTTTCTCTCCACTTTGGCTCATTGTGCATAACAGTGTTGAAATTTTAAAGCCTATTTGTGAGGACTGGGGAAAATAACAAAGCCAAGGAGTGTGGGAGGAGAGTGGGGTTTGTGTGTGTGTGATGATTTTTCTTGATCTGTGGAGGTCTGTACGGATGTTCATCATGCTGTTTGGAAAACGAAGCAGCACAGCCTTAAACCGTGATATTTGTAGAATAATTTGGTAAATGCCAATGCTTTAGAAACCGTATGTACTGCATTTTAGCTCAAGTCTTCCTTTTAAGAGAATCTACTGACAAGTTGTGGTAGGAGGACTCTGTGCAGTATTAGTTAAAGTAATCTTATTAGGGAAATGGTAGAAGTTGTTTAGGTTCACTTCATCGTAATTAATTATGAAGCCAGAAGAAAATTAAGTTTCTTTTTTATAATAATATTGCCCACACATTTAAAAGTCATGGTCCTCTGTGATAGCCTTTTGTTCTCTGATGCTGGCAGTGCTTTTAATGTTTTTTGATGTCTTGCGAGTACCAGCTTTCAGATGGGATATTCTGCCTTTCTAGCATTATGCCATCCTAATTGTTTCAAAATGTAGTCATTAAAAAAAAAAAAGTAAACATTATTGCTGGTGTTATTGCTAACGGCAAGAAATGCGAAAAAGGGGGACACGTGTGGCAGTTCTGTTTAAATAAAAGCTTATTTTCAGAAACAAAGGCTTATGGAGCAAAAGGGAGCTCTTAGTACCCCAAGCACGTTTGCTGTTACGGATGAACCCACAGCAACGGATGCTATCAAAGTTGTCATATTTTATTCATGAGTTGTGGTATGCTTGGGTGAAATAAGAAAAGCAATGCTCCAAATCATAATTATGGTGTAAAAAGATAAAACAGTTATTATTGTGACATTTTTTGAAAATTCTTAAATCTCTCAAATAATTCATATAAAACTTATGGAGAATGACTAAGTATGTTAGCTGTATTTATGATTCTTTGTTGGGGGTGTGCGGAACGCTTCACAAATGGAATTTATACATATTTTGGGAGAATATATAAATGTGTGCTTATGTGTGTTCCAAGAAACAAAGACAACTAGAATATTGAATATAAATATAAAGAGGCTGACAGCAGAAATTATACTTCAGTAGAGAAGGGCTTTGACAAATGTATTACGCCTCATGCTATTATCATGCAGTTAATAAATAAAACAGACACCCAGGATTTAATTTGCTATAGCAATAACATGGAAGTGGTTTTTCTGAGGGAAAGAAAACAGAAGGAAGAATTAGTTCATGAAACACATTTGTTTAATGCTTGTACAAATTGTATGTAGAGAATAAAGAAAAAACGTAAGATTTTTAGTAATAAATGAGCTAAATGCTTTAAAAGTAATTAGAAAACTATTTAGAGTGTGAAGTCATTGGGAGTTTTTGAACCAAGAGAGCACTTCAGCATATGCTTACTTTGAACTTTACAGATAATTTCATTGCCTTTAGTTGGATTATTCATGTGATAAAAGACTTTACTGGACTGGAAATTAAAACCGTTGCGTAGGTGTAGCCAGGTCTGCTAGCTGCTGTAAGTAGCATTAGGCATTGTAACCTCTCTCTGCAAGTGAAGAAACTGAGTCAGAGGTTTCTGTTTTCCTGAAACTTCTCTGTTAATGAACTATTTAAAACTAGTATTTTGATTTACACGTTTAAGAACGTAGGTTTTCAGCAGGGAGGGAAATTCTGATTTCTGTGTGGCCTCGCTGAAGTTAGACTGGGATTTTCAGCCGAGCCAAAGTAATTCAGGCATTCAGCGTCTCTCCTGCTTTAGTGGGATCTGGTACTTCAAATTTCTTTGAAAATCCCGTTTCTGAGTTACTTGTTGACTCTATCTGTCATATTCATGTTAAACTTAGGAATCCTAAAGCACTTCAGAAGTACTTGATACTGCTATTTATTTTTGATGCTGTTGCCATAAAGTATAAGCAGCATTTATTATTACCTGTAAGAAGGAAGAGTGCTAAACACAAAATCAGAATTATGACGTAATGCTTAAAAATACAAATGGGTCGATCTCCCTGCGTGCACTACTGAAAAAGCTTAAATTTTGTTTCTAGATTACAAACACGCTAAGGGTTACAGTGAGAGGAAGTAAGTCCAAACTATAATTAGTAGCTATTTGCAAAACTTGGCTTCTATATCTGATTTTTGGTTCTAGATGCTGTTCACCTTCTGGTATCATCTTAAGTTTCTTTTAAACAAATGCGGCTCAAGAACATGTTTTGTCAAGTTCAACATATGTTACCATTTTTAAAAAATAATTTCTAATTTTTTGGGTCTGTGACTTTGAGCATACCTGAAAATGTTTTGTAGAAGGGGAGGAAAAAATTGCTTAGCTTGCTTTTGCACGAACCCAGAACAGAAATAGTATTTTTTGGTGGCTCATTACTTTGTGTGACACTAGCATTTAATATACTCTTAAAACAGATCCCTGAAGTGGACAGTACTCCTGCAAAATGGACAGCATATTGGTAATGATTCTTAGCAATTACTGCTTTTTCCCAGCGTTGCATACATTGCCGCTGGCTCTCTTCAAACATGACCGTGTTGCTGGTGTAGTCCATGCTCTTTCTGTTAAAATAGTGTTGTTATTTTCCAAATTTGCAAATAGCAGTTTTTAACTTCATAGTCACAGTGATGTGGTACAGATAAACGGTGGAAAAGATGTTATAATCAGTGACTCCTGAACTACTCAACTAACAACACATGTAATTTGATTAACTTACGTGATTTAAGAGTAGATTATGTGCTTTTAGTGGCAGTGTAACTTCTGAAGCATTTCTATCAAGCATTTAACTTAAGGGTCCAAGCGTTCGTAAACAGTCTTGATTTCAGCATGAGTCCCTTGAGAAAACAAGAGAGCCTACTTGAGAAGGCAGGCCTGAGCTCAGTAGCCACTTAAAATACTTGAAACAAGTTAAAATGGCTGCCGTGAGTAACAGGCGGTATGTAGCCTCCGCAAGGCGATCACCGTTGTTCTCAGCAAGAAGCGTGTTGCAAAGCCAGTTGGCTTACTCCAGTTTTCTGATATTGCTCCGTAACGGCCAAATGGTTTGAAGATGGTGTCAGTTGCTGCGGTATGTGTGTGCCCAGGCCTGCCACTCATCCTTCTGCTGCTGGAGAGATGGCTTCAGTGCTTCCCTCGGTCATTCTGTCCATTTGGGTGGAGAAGACAAGGAAGGGCCCTGGAGATATGAAACCCACATGCAGCGAGAGAGGGGCAGTTTCTCAGTGTAGGCTTTGGTACAGCTTCATGCCGCTGCGCTTTCTCTGTCACCTGGGGTACCTTTTGCCGGCTGTGGCTTGAGAAGCATAGGTGGCTGTCTTCTCTCTTGGCACGTATTCCTTTCCAAGTCTGATGCGGTATCTGCTGCTCTGTTTGTTCCAGAGTACTCGATTTCCATTCAGTTCCGTTGGTTCAGTTTGAAATGCTGATAAAGCAAACAAAGGACTTAGACTCCCAACAACTACTTAATTAACATGAGTGTGGTCATTCTAGCTAGTGCTCGAGTCGGGCCAATTTTCAAGAAGTGAAGAGGCTGACATTAAGCCACTAAATCAACTAAATTATTGGTTGGGGAGAAACTGTGATTTGATAAGTAGTCTCTGTTTGATTTCTTCAGTGACTCAAAATTCTGCTGTCCCTGGCATCTGGAGTTTTAGGATTGGGTTTGCAATAGCTTCCTGAAAGGAATGAAGTATATATATAATTTTAAATGCTAGATTAATTTTGTTAGGAGAGACCTAGTTGTAAACTAGTTTACAAACATGTATATCAAAATGACAGCAATATAGGAACATGTATTGCAGGGGCAGTTTTGCATCATACAAAAGGAGAGTTTACATTGGATTATACTATTTTTCCACCTTCTCCAGCAGAACTGCTTTTGCTGTATAGTCATGGGAACTTACCTTTGTAACATTAGCTATTCACCCTGGTAATTGCTCTATCCTCTAATTTAATGAAAACCCATTAAACCGAAACAATAATTAAAATGAGACATCATCTCTGTAGGCGGTTTGCATATTAAAATCACCAAGCATTTCACTGCAGACGGATCTTATTCTTGAGAAACGGTGTTTGAAGCAACATGTAAAAAGTGATTTATAATGAATAATCGTCATTTAGAAAGCTGTGCTGTTGAACATGATTTCCTACTGTTTATTACTGACTCCAAGTGGAGCTAGCAAGGCAAAAGCATTCACAATATCTTTTCATACCAGTGAGAATACCTAGAAGCAGAGACGTGCTTTGGAGAAAACATCGTGCCCTCTTTGGTCCTCTCTGGTAGCGTAGTTTTTAAGAGAAGGCTGACGTGTTTTCCCCCTCTTTCTGGGTTGCTGGCAGGTAAGACAGGAGGTGCTGGTCCGTGCTGTTCCGGTGCAGGGGGCCACAGAGAGCAGCGTGGCGCCTGCTCGGCACCTTAATGTAAACCTGCATTTATTTGCCCATGGCAGTACCCCACAGCTTGCTAAAACCCCTGCTTTAGCCTGGCTTGGAAGCAGTGTAGGTGAGTGGCAGGCATGGTGCGTGAATATGGGTCTGGGCTTAGGGGATATCTAGGTATGCTGCCGCTTGGCTGGTGCGTCTCTGCAGAGCAGTGTGGGCTGTCTCGAGCCTTAGTGCTGACAGCCAAGTTGAGCACCCAAAGTGCTCTGAGGGGTATACACGGCTCTGTGCCTATTCCTGTGCCAGGAGCACGTTGTTTGCATATAAGGAGAAATTTGTGTGAATTTTCTCTCCACAGCTTAAAATAAAAAACGGGTGCTATCTGCAGATAACTACATTTTGCCCTTGCTAGGCAGGGAGGGACAGATACCTGAAGTGTTTCCCTGCTTGGCAGTGAAATGATTTCTGTTTGGAGAATATTCCCATGGTTGGCGTTAGCATCCTTCTGTGAACTTTTGGATCTGTTTGTGACTTGTGTGGACTGAGGAGTGGTTTTAGAGGAGCAGGAAGGAGTGGGCATCTATTGCCAGTAGTGTTTAGGTTGTTGTGTTGTGTTTTGTTTTGTTTTGTTTTGTTTTTTTTTAACCTGTTCTTCAAAAGATGATTTGTGGGACCAGTGTGCAGAAAGGAGTCTGTGCACTGGATTCCACTTGGACTCAAAGTCTTTGATGAAGCACCTGCCTTCACTGACCAAGAAGGGTTTTGTGGTGCTGTTGTGTGTTTTCATCCTGAGCAACTTTTAGAAACTGTCTACGCTGAGAGTTGCCAGTTTTGGATCCTTCTTCTACTCTTGGTTCCGTTCTTGGAAAGCTGATGACTTAAACAAATGAGGCACTGTTTTTTGGTGGTGGTTTTTTTTTTGTTTGTTTGTTTTTCTAATAGGGATTTCAGTTTTATTGGATTTTGCCCACAGCAAGGTAAAAGCCAATATGCTGCAATATTCGATTCTTTAATTGCTGTAGCTGAAACCCAGATTCACTGTTGTTGCAGGGTTAATTTCTACTTGCTTGTCCAGAGTGACTGTGTAAAGGTTCTCCTGCGAGCATGTTGAAACAAATAGCTTTAAAATGATTGAAGGTACCAATAACGCAATGTGTTCTGCAGTGCGTTCTCTGCCAAAGTAAGGAAGTAAAAGGAAAAGGTATTCAAGCAGGCTAGCGAATGATGAAATGTGTCTGTTGCTTTAGAAAACGAGTTGATTTAGAACTGAATTTTAGTATTTTTCCTCTAGTGGAAGCATCTATTAAAGAAGAATGATTTCCCAGATGGAGTGGGATTCAGCTTGTAAGAACTGGTGCACATTTTTCATTGCTTAAAATTCCAGCCCAAATGGTCGTGTACTTCCCCGTGCACCATGCAGTGTTGACACAGTCACCAAAGTAAGTTTGGCAAGAACTTTGCCTGCTTTCCTAGCATTATCCTTTTCTTTCTCTAACTCATTTTGTCAGCTTCTGTGTGGTGATAATTTTCTCACGCTGTTTTTAATGCAGCTGAAGCCAACTTCACCCTTTCTCTTATTTAGAGCCTCTAGTATGTTCTGGCCTACAAGTGGCAAAAGGCTGAGGTTTTAATTTTTAGTTGCCAGAGCTGGTGATGCATAGAGCAGTGGATCCACACAGGAAGATGCGACTCAAGGGCCTAAATCAGGTTTGTAAGGATTGATACTAATCCTGAGTTATTGTACCTTCTTAATTCCATTTGTCATGTGGGGTTACTGTGTGCCGAAATACCTGTACACTTCATACATACAAGGTAAACGTGCCCTGACATCATTGGCCCCTGAGCAGCATTACCATTCGTCTGGACCGTTCTTATGATGAAGTGAAAACAAGCCCACGCTAAAATAAAAATTTGAGACTTATTTTGAAGGTGCTAAAAGTGAGCATTGTGAGTAATCGCAGTTGCAGGTAAGATTTATCAAGGTAGCTGAGCGTGTAAGAGCTTGCTGCAGCTAAGCAGGGTGCTGTGGTCTTCCTCTGCAGATCCTGGCCAGAGCCGTGCCGCGGCTGCTGAGCCCCTGCGTGAGTGTAGCCCTGGGTGCCGGCTCCTCTTGTAGCTCGGCTTGGTAGGGGCTGAACGGGCTCACGTGGGACGAGGCAGCCAGGAGAAGGCAAGGTGGAGTCCCTGGGCATGGGGGAGATGGCGCCGCGCAGGGAAGTGTGGGATGGCAGTGGCTAAACGGGTTTGGCTGTCCTGGCAGACTGCACCATTGCTTTGTGTTTGGCACTGCTTCCTTGGACCTGCAGCTTAAAACAGGGAATTAACATCAAGTAACAAATACGCTGTCGCTCTGACATAGGTGTGTCGTCTGCTCCTCTGTTTTGCTGAAGGTAGAAAGTTGCCTTTACTTGATGCTCTGAGATGATTTGTATCTGTTGTACTTTCAAATAACTGTGTATGCTTGCTTTGTTTGGTTGTTTAATTTTAGAAACACTCTGGTATGTTTAAAAACCCTCTCCAGACAGTCAGGATTTCAAATTAAGAAAACATAATCACATAGAAGGGCGTATGAAAGTCATATCTATGTTTGTTTATTTATTTATTTTGCTGAGATTGCATTATCATTCAAGTGTGAAGCGATGTTTCACTGGAGATTACTGTATAAAGCTATATTGTTCTATATTATGTAGGAAATACGACATTTCATTACAAGCAGACAGTTATTTTTATAGGGAGCATAAAAAGTATTTTCCCTTTCAGGCACCTGTGGTGAGGGGGTGGATGTATTCTCAATTTTTCTTTTTTTGAAGTGTGAAACCTTCAGCCTGAAAATAGAAAGCTCTTATTCTAAATGGATCGTACTCCCAGTTCATTTGTACGGTACTTTCTGCAGAAATCGAGCAAAACACAAACAGATGGCATACCCAGCGATCGCGCTGTGTAAGGAGGGGCACTGCCAAAGAGGTGCAGGAGGGCTGTCCCATGGGGCACAGGAGCTGGGGTGATGCAGTGCCGGCTGGGCCATGCCCTCAACGGGGTCTCATGCGGCTCCTTCCCAGCATTTGGGCCCCAGGTTGCGAGCCCAGGGCTGCGCTCAGCACCCCAACAGGCTTGTCGTCTCTGAAACGCCAGGTCGCGTGCCCTCTGGATCCTCACAAGCCTTGGTGGGCTCTTCAGCTTACGAGTCCAGCTACCAGCTATCGGGTTGCATTTGGCATCTCGCCCCTGAATTGCTGGGAAACTCTGCTTGTTGTAGTTACTGAGGTTGAGTTAGGAAGAACAGATTTCTGTAGACGCTTCTGCATCTGCAAGTACGCTTTCAGTTGTCTAGTACTAGGGGGTGTTCCTAGGCACTGGTACCTCCTCAGACTGGTAATGGGTAGATCTGCTCCAAAGGAATATCGCCATACTTGGCTTTTCAAAATGAATACACGTGTTGGTTATGTAACTTTGTATGAATTGTACGTGTGTTGCAAAGCGATATGTAAATACTGTTTTTTATCTGGTAGTTTGAACCCAAGATCCTGGAATTTCATAGAATCACAGAATGGCTTGGGTTCGAAGGGACCTTAAAGATCCCCTAGTTCCAAGCCCACTGCCATGGGCAGGGACACCTTCCACTAGACCAGGTTGCTCAAAGCCCCATCCAGCCTGGCCTTGGGCACTTCCAGGGGTGGGGCAGCCACAGCCTCTCCGGGCAACCTGTGCCAGTGCCTCACCACCGTCACAGTGAGGAACTTCTTCCTTACATCTAATCTAAATCTACCCTCTTTCAGTTTAAAGCCATTACGCCTTGTCCTATCACTACATGCCCTTGGAAAAAGTCCCTCTCCAGCTTTCTTGTAGGCCCCTTTAGGTACTGGAAAGCTGCTGTAAGGTCTCTCTGGAGCCTTCTCTTCTCCAGGCTGAACAACCCCAGCTCTCAGCCTGTCTTCATAGGAGAGGTGCTGCAGCCCTCTGATCATCTTTGCGGCCCTCCTCCGGACTCAGTTCAGCAGGTCCATGTCCTTCTTGTGTTGGGGGCCCCAGAGCTGAACGCAGTACTGCAGGTGGGGTCTCATAAGAGCGGAGTAGAGGGAGAGAATCCCCTCCCTCGACCTGCCGGTCACGCTGCTTTTGATGCAGCCCAGGACACGGTTGGCTCTCTGGTCTGCAAATGCACATTGCCGGGTCACGTTGAGCTTCTCGTCAACCAACACCCCAAGTCCTTCTCCTCAGGGCTGCTCTCAATCCACTCATCCCCCAGCCTGTATTTGTGCTTGGGGTTGCCTTGACCCACGTGCAGGACCTTGCACTTGGCCTTGTTGAACTTCACGAAGTTTGCATGGGCCACCTCACAAGCCCGTCAGGGTCCCTCTGGATGGCATCCCTTCCCTCCAGCGTGTCGACCACACCACGCAGCTTAGTGTCGTCGGCAGACTTGCTGAGGGTGCGCTCAATCCCACTGTCCGTGTCACCAACAAAGGTGTTAAACAGCCGGTCCCAATACCGACCCCTGAGGAACGAACGCCTCTTGTCACTGGTCTCCACTTGGACATCGAGCCGTTGACCGCAACTCGTTGAGTGCGACCATCCAGCCGGTTCCTTATCCGCCGAGCGGTCCATCCATCGAATCCACGTGTCTCCAATTTAGAGACAAGGATGTCATGCGGGACAGTGTCAAATACTTTGCCCAAGTCCAGGTAGGTGACGTCCGTTGCTCTTCCCTTATCCGCCGACGCTGTAACCCCATTGTAGAAGGCCGCCAAATTTGTCAGGCACGATTTGCCCTTAGTGAAGCCATGCTGACTGTCACCAATCACCTCCTTATTTTCCACGTGCCTTAGCACAGTTTCCAAGAGGATCTGCCCCATGATCTTGCTGGGCACAGAGGTGAGACTGACTGGTCTGTAGTTCCCCAGGTCTTCCTTGCATATAATGATTTTAATCAACAGAGAATGAATATAAGGTGTTGCATGTGTTTTTGCTGTATTTGTGACTATGAAGAGGCAGTAGAGTGTATTTCAAGTTATGTTTCTAACTGGAGTAGTCAGTGCTCTGATTGTTCATTCATGATTCCAGCTAGTTTCCTATATTTTTGTATAAATTTTGATGGATAGATGGCAGGATGTGGCTTTATATCTGGGTCCCCCTATAATGAGAAAATGTTGGACTTTGCAAGGCTTGACTGAAGTTTGAACATATATGTTCCACTGACAGCACTGCCTATGCTTTCATGTGAAAGAATTTTTGAAAGCTTTGATAAGTCGTGTTTTATTTCTGCCAATTGTGACACCTTTAAGAAAAAAAAAAAATTTTGTAAGATACTAAGGTTCTTAACCTTCAAAACAAGGATAACTATCTTCAGCTGTCAGCTCTTGAATATTTTATCTCTGAGTCTTTCTTGTGCCTTGGAACTTAGTACCAGTGGATTATCTGTCTGTAGATAGAGAACTGGATTATCGGAGAACTTACTGGTATATGGGACACATAGTTTTGTGTCTCCTGCATCAGCTTTTTTTAAAGAAACTAGACAGCAGGTGTTATTACTGGTCGTAAATACTAGGTGAAGATAATGATACAGACAATGAAATCTTACAGAAAAAGACAAAATCTGGTCTTCTGTGCTGCACTGTTTATTCCTCCCATTCCCCTTTCTGATGGCAGTGGAGACGATTTCTGTTCTTTGAAGCTTTATCCTCTGCTATGATAGAAGTGGCGTTGGAGAGACAAATACGTTGATGCTGTAAATTGGGCATTGTGTTTATTTATCAGGTGAATTTGAGCCTCTGGCAAAGATTTTTAAATGATGACCAGTGATTTTTGATGCTTAATTTGCAGTGCTTTTCAGAGTGCAAGTGTGTTAGGCATTCTGAGTGTGTAGGCTCATTTGGCGGGCTTTAAGCTGCACAGGAAAAATTGAGACACTCAGTTACAAAACATGCTTGAATACTTTTTCCTTGGAGTTTAGTTTCAATCCATGGCATTTCCTCTGTAGTTGCATTTCTGAGTTTCAGGTTGTTTTTCAAGCCAGTGTCTCCTCTTTCTGTCTGCAAAGCCTCATTTAATGACACGATGTTTGGGTGGGTTTTTTTTTTTTTTTTCTTCTTCCCCGCAGTGAAATTCTGAATTGTAAATCTCATCACTCCTTTGTGTGTTACAGCATTCATGCTGGGTGAGATTATCAGGACTCAGTAGAGTTACATGGTTTTCTACCAGCTGAGAATTTGTGCTGGCATTTCTGGCTTCGAAGTAAACCTTTCGAAAGGAAGCGCACCGGGCTTCTAATTGGTTGTGACATCCAGGAACCACAAGTGGCACAGGTCTTGCAAATGTGTGACAAAGGCCCAGCACGAGAGACGTAGCAAGGGGTGGGGAGGTGAAATGCCGCGATTTCTCCCTTTTGTCACGAATCATCTTTTGGAGTGATGATACATTGTGAATAAAAGGATGAGGTAAAAATGAAAGTGGTGGGAGATGACGCATGTGAATCTTAGAAGATCAAATATGAGAAGGCATGCTGCCGGTTGGACATCAGCAGGATTAGTGAGACTGAAATATTTCTGCATCTGCCTGGTCAGACTGTAGTTCAATAAATATTGCATGAGCTGTCACGCTTTGCTTGTTTAAACTGAGAAATCCCTGAAATGATAGCGGATTGCAAGTGTGTGTTGTATTTATTTCTCGGGCAGAAGCACAGCCATATAGCATTATTAGCAATAATACATCTCTGCCTTACACAGTGCAAGGACAGGTTTCCTCTGATGTACGATGGAGAGGTGGTAACGGCGTCAGTGGTAAAAACTGAAATTGGAGCTTGGTGAATTATGTTGGGAGAGGCAGTGCCTGAGATTTCTCAGAATTTAGGAGCCTATTTATCTGACTGCAGCACACCTTATTTACAGCAACTTAATCTGCTCACAGCAGACACAAATGGCTCAGCATCCTGTTAAAAATTCTGTCAGAAAATCAGTAGCTGACCAGTTGTGAACTTGTCGAAGTGACAAGTGGGCATGCTGACAGAGATGGCGCTTGGGTTTTTTCATTGAACAAATGCAGTGGTGGAGCATGGTAGATGACTCTCAAAAATGAGAAATACTGATGGGAAAATGAAAAACGTAATCTGAATCTTTCTGACTTAGCGTTTTTACTGGAGCGTTGTTACCCTCTCATCTTCTTTTTTTAAATACAATTCTTAGATATAGAAAGAGAAATCCATGCAGCGCCCCATGTGAGTGAGAAGTTGATTCAGCTCTTCCGGAATAAAAGTGAGTTCACGTTTCTGGCCACCCTGCAACAGAAGGCATCGACTTCTGGAGTTATACTGTCCATCCGAGAGTTAGAGCACAGGTAAGAGGAAATTGTTTCTCTCTCGTAGCAGTAGCAACACGAACCATACTGAGCACTCAGTGGTCCATTTTGACCGTGTGTTGAAATGGTAGATGTAAAACCTGACATGTAAGTTAAAGCCTTTCGTCATAGTTTGCAATTCGCTACTTTTTGCGAATTGTTTTTTTGTTATACGAGGAATGCACTATTTACGTACCCTGGTCTGCAAAATAAATTAACTTAAACGGAAAGATCAAAACCAATGTAGTATAGACACAAGGCACTTTGGAAGTTACAGACCTTGTAATGCTATTTCCTTTGCTAGTTTGTCATATGCGTTTTGGAGTTTGCTTTTTCATAAAATTTAAACTTAACACGTTTCCTGCTTCACTATGTTTTATAACATTTTAAAATAATATATTTTCTCTTTTGAGATTCAGCAATTAAGCAATTAAGCAACTTGTGCTTCTGTACGGTGACGTGTATGTTTTCTTCCTGGCATAAATGCATTATACTCTTATTTCATGTGTGTGTCTGTTTTTGTTTTGTTTTGGGTTTTGTTGTTGTTGTCAGTGTAGGAGGGAAAAAAAAAGGTCTCTTTCATTAGCTATTATAGTGGCAGACATCAGTTTCTTTAAAAAAAAAAGTGTACCTTTTATTATGTCCCATAATACAATTCCAATGATGTTTTGGTGTTTCAAAGTGTGTGCTGTGTCAAATAGTCTTCTACTTGTAACTTTGTGAATGCCTTTTGCATAATTTCTTAGGGCTTGAAGACCCTTTGTATCTAGTCTGACTTTCTGTTGTAATACAAACATAGGATGTGCTTTGGTTGCTTCCGTTTCAAATCTAATACCAGTCATTCTTCAGCATTTCTTTTAGGGGAAAAAAAGAAATCCTACTGGTTTTTAATTTTGTTGATCATGTACATGATACACAACTGTTAGCCCAATTTCTTACCTTTTGTTGAGAAAGTATATGAAGGAGAAGGCAGTGGCTTTGTTATGACCAAATCATCAATGATGGCTTTTGCCAGTGCAACAGCAGAGGTGTCTGGACAAGGACAGTGAAGGGGAGGGTTCTGCTACTTCCTTATTCTATCATCATACTTTTCTGTCACCTCTACTTTCTTATTGGTCTCTTTCTTTTACTTTATTCCTTCTTTCATTTTCCAGGCCGTTGTCTCAATATATAAGAATTTTGTTTGACATTACACAAGGATCCCTCCCTCCAGCTCTTCCTGTTTTCCTTCTCTCACTCTGTCGTTCCTTTTGTCATTACTTTTTAATTCCTCCAAGCTTTTCTAGGCCATTGTAGTTCTCTGAAGTCATGGTTAACAGGATCAGTTTGCCATGTTAAGGGATTTCTTTTTTTTTTTTTTTTTTTTTTTTTTTTTTTATAAAGAGGACATTGAGGAGACCCATTGACAGAGGAACACTGTCACATGTAGGGACACATGCATGCAGTCAGCAAAATCCAAGGTCAAACTAGACAGGCAGCAATGATTATACAATGCAAGGCACGTGGATTTTTAGATATGGCCTCTTCGGAATTTAGCTACTTAACTCCTCTATCTTGACGGGCAGAGACAGAGACTCATAGAGAGATGTGCTATGCAGGAGTAATCTTGATTGAACAAAACGCGCTGCCGATGTCCTTCTTGGCACTGAGGTTATCTCTAGTATTGCAAATTAATAGATACCTGTTTAAAAGTATATATAGTTGAAGGATTGGGTGCTAGTCTCACTTAAGCGTTGTAGTTCTGCGTAGTAACCGAGGTACTTTCAGTCTGCGTAGCTCTATGTAAGAGTCAAAACAAGCATGTGCAGTGTTGCTAATGACTGCTGTTACACTCTGAATGTCAGATGGATTACTGCAGTTATCCTGATTTTCTGGACTCACTGTGTATCGTGTAAAACAGAGTCACTGTTTGTTTCTCCAGTTTCTTAAGTTTCTACTTGGACCTTGATAAGGATAGTGCTTTCAAACCCTTTGGTCTGTTACGACAGAAATTAATAAAGTGGGTGACCGCAGAGAAAATACTTTTTACCATTGATCAGGAGTAGAGAGCAAAGATTTGGGGCACTACTGAAGAGGACCCTGCTTACGTTATGATCAATGTAATAGCAGAACTTTCAGCTTGATATTTTTTTGATGTTGCTCTAACTGCTCAGGTCTCTCTAGTTTTTAGCTTTGCACGTGAACTGCAATGGGTGCAGGCCCTTGATGCAGGGGAAGCCTTTTTAAAATTGTTGCTCCTACTAAGCTTTTGATAATTATCATAGTTCTGTTCTGGTGACATCCAGTTTTTTTGTCAAGCTTTTTTTCAACGTTCCATGTGTCTATGAAAATAGACAATGCAAAGAGAATAGTAGGAAACATCGTTATGTTTCAGCATAATTAAGACCTATGGGAACAAGTATAAGGGTACATTTATTACCTAATCGTTACAGTTTTTGACTATGGCAAAGCCAAGAACTCTTCCCTTATGCCCAAACCAGGAGATACTGTAGTTAAGGTCATAATGTTTTTTAAGTTACCAGCATACCAAAAGTAGCAAAGTTAAAAGTTCAAGACTTCGGAACATGCAGGAGGTCAACAACATCTGAATGAAAGAAGCTGTGTTAACTCTTGGTGTAAGAGTTCCCATCTTTATGGGAGATGTCTTTTTTTTGTTGCAGAGAGATTTAATAGTTGACAAAAAGGTTTTATTCCAAGCAACAAAAAGGTGTGTATATGTACATACACACACACACACATATATATGTATTCTGTTACATATGCCAGCATAACTAGTTCAAAAGGTAGTTTTGCATGATGTATATAGTGGAGATGATCGCCGTAAGGTAGTAATAAATAGAATGCTCGGGTTTTATTTCCTTTCTCTAGTAAGTTTTTAGCAGGATTTTATTTTCCATTAATAGCATGGAACTCTGAAACTGAAGGTATTAAAATAAGATGGACACAACTTTTCTTGAAGTCAGTAATTCAGATATGATGTTTTGTTATACTAAATGGATATTTTGCAACAATTCGAGATTTGCTGTTAATTTATATCATCAGTTGATGCGCAGGATTTATACTACAATGATGATACATGCATCTTTGTTAAAATTTTATCTTGTTGAATCAGCTTAATGATGATAAAGACTTTGTTTTCATCATCCAAATGTATTAAAATACATCTTGGAAAATGGAAAGCTTAATTAACACAGATTAAGTCTAACTGAACAGTCTGATAGTATGTGCAGACTGTGTACATAGTTATCTGGAATACAATGGTAAATCTGAAGTTTATAATTTTCTTTCCTAAATTATAAATAACAAAATGTGATACAGGATGGACAAACCTGTTACTTGGGGATGCAGAAGGCAGCAACTATTTTCTTTGTTGGAGAATCATGCTAGCCAGTTCTTCCTAGATCTTTGTGAGGTATTTTACTCACAGCCTTTGACTCTTCAGACCCCCAAGACGCTTGGTAAAGGCCGTCAAGGTATTTAAAATACCACCCATAATGAGTCCTTATTTCAACAGCGATTTAGTATGGTTTCATCCAAAGCTGTCTGCCTGCTCCTTACCTGCCTTGGCTTTGCGTGGTCCAAAGCCCAAGAACATAAATTAGATGGAGTCGGCATTGTCTTTGTGCTGTTGGGTTGGAGGTATATTGATGGTTCCTTCCCGCTGCTGGCCGGGATCAGTATCTGGAGAAATCTGTCAAGGATGTTAAGGTACCCTCTCTAACGTTCTTTGAAATACTGGCTTTCGCCGAAGGAGCTGACTATGATTTCCTGACTACTCTGGGGCACAATTTAAAAGCAACTGACTGCTGTAGTATTTTCTTTTCTTGGTGATGTGAAAATTGTGGCCCCTCAAAAAAAAAATAAAATTAGTCATAAACTCTTCCTGTACTTTGTCTATAAAAATAACGAATTACAGTGAGTGGGAAAGCATTTGTGTACTTTGAATGCGTTCTAAGGTTTTTGGTGCTTGGAAACAATGGTTAAAGCACCTAGAAAAGAGTGGTGAGCATGCTTTTGGTGAGCGATCACCCCACTGACTAACTTATAACATATTCAAATCATTTATTGCCCAGACTTTCAGTGATGACCTTTTAATTGCTGGGGATTTTTTTGGAGGTAGCCACCACTGAACCACTACTTGTGTCTAATCATGGCAGGCTTAAGGTATCAAGGAGTATTGAGTCTGGAATGATTTTTTCTGCTAATGTACAAATCTGAACCTCCTCAAATCAGACTAGCAGCAGAAGTACGCATCACCTGGGACTCTGGTACTTACCTGAAAGGAAGTAAGAGGAAATATAATCTTTACAGTATGTTACACAGAACCGGCAGCGAGCTGCCGAGCCGTCATCTGGTCACAACAGGGGAGGTAGTAACTCTGGATCAGGTTTTCTAATCTTTCATCAGGCAAAATTCCCTTAGACTTTTTGAAATTAACCTGTTGGGTATTTGCTCGCTCTGTAACAAGCTGCTGTCCAAAAAAAGAATTTCTTCTTAACCATTGATTTATTTTTGTGGAAAGCAGAGAAACTGGGCACTGTAATGCAAAATATGCAAAACTAAACTCGTAAGCAGAGGAGCCATTCTGCTTAATGCTTAATCTGATAAATGTCTTCAGCTCATAGTGAAAGCTTTTTATTCCTAGCAAGTCAGTTTTGGTTGGGGAGGGGAAAGAGGCATGGGGCTCTAGTACATTGTTGAATACTTCCCCCCACTAACACCATGAACAGCTTCTGAGACTGTTGAGGAGTAGATAGAAACCTGTACGCTCACAAATAACAGTTGGAAGGCTACCAGGCCATAATATGTTTGATTAAAAACACGAAAGGGTAACAAGCTAGTTAAACTAAACACTGAAACCTAATTAATGAAAAGAAATCTGTGCAAGTGACTTCTGACCCTAGTTGTAAACCTGAAAGATTGGATTTACTCCACGCTGCATTTTAGATTTTTCTCTGCAAGCTATGTATACGCATATTGGATTCAGAGATGTGCAGTATTCAAAAAGGGAAGGGAAAAACTCTGCAAATGTATCCATTAACCTTTTTCTTCTAGGGTAAAGGTCACATTTTCATTAATATTTATATGTAGAATTGCTAAACTGGAAAGCTGTATAGAGAATATAAAGATCCAGCCTCACTTCTGTCCCTCTGAATGAGGTGATGTGAAATATGTGAGGCATCTGCACGCTTTCTTTTTTTTTCTCTTCATAGTGGAACAAGCAGGTGAGCTTTGCTTCTTCCAGAATTTTTCCTTCTTTTTTTTTTTTTTTTTTTTTTTAATTTTTAATTTTTCTTCCTGAAAGGTCTTTAGGGATGCAAATGCCAATAGAATTGGGCCCACCTGCTTCTGTGTTTGGGGTTGAAGTATGCAAAAGAGGAAGGTGAGGAAGAACTGTTATATTCTATACATCTTCCACTGATTTAAGTGTTGTGAAAGAGGGGTTACTACTTGAGGAGCTACCTTCCATTTTGCGAGTCCCTGCTGAGAGCAGGTGTTTTATGTACACTAGGCTGACAATTGTTGTCTCTCTGAAGCATTAACATGCTGCTGATAACCAGCTGTTGAAGCACATTGATTGGACCGTGTTGGCAATTGGAGCACAATGGCTGACAGTTTGAAACTCTTTAAAACTGAATTTGGACGCTGTAGAAATGTTGTGGTCAGCCAGGAGCCGGATGTGCGGGTCCCCCAGGTGTCTTCTCCAGCATGCCGAGTTACTCTGTCTGCTTGCTTTATGGCCCTGTGATACAGGCAAAGCACCAAAATGTCTCAGACTTACACTGAAGGCAACTTTCTGAAAACTGTGTCTGCTGAATTTGGGCTGCGCATTAAGAATGTAACTCTCCTAGTCAATAGGGTTGGTTAGGTGTTGGCAACATGTTGTTCATAAATGGTCACTTGCTTGGCTGGACATTAGGCTGGGTGATGTGTCTGTTTTTTGGGTTTTGTTTGCAGTTTCGTAATGATGCCTGTGTTCTCTCCTTGCCCTAGGTACTGCCTTGTGAAAGGGAGGAGGGTGGCAGTGCCTGCCCTAGTGACTGCTGGCTGTGGAAAGCTGCCGGTGCTCAGGTGGCAGCGAGGAGGGGAGGGAGGGAGGAGGCCTGCAGGGCAGGTGGAGACTGAGGGTGTCCAGAGGGAAGCAGGGAGCAGACATGTGGCTGGACCTTGAGAGAGTGGAAACGAAAAGATTTTTTGCTAGGAATCTAGCAGAAGTGTGTGGGATTTGTCGTAACATAAGAAATGACAGAAAAGCTGCTGAATTTGAGAGCAAGATCAGAGGGGAGAACCTTTCTTGGAAGGACACAGCGGTTAGGGTAGTTTGTTTTCAAATATCGTAGTTTGACTCAGGTGGCAGACCTCGTTAGTTTAAAAGGCTATGTTATCCTCTTTTGTTTAATTAAAATCTGTTATTTAAAGATCGTGGATTTGTGGATCCCCTGAGCTGAGTTCTTGCTGCTGCGATGAGCATGAGGGAGGGAGGGAGGGACTGGACTGGAGCTATGCTCTGCTTTGGTTACAGCTCTGCTGGGGGCTCTCTGGTCACATGGGCAGCTCCAGGCTTCTGCTTACCCACAAGGATCCCTGAGCTAATGTCAGCTCAGAGTCCCAGGTTAGCCTTAAAAAATCAACAGCCCCCATTCAGAAAGCCCTCAGATACAAATGCTGTGTGGACTGCAAATGGTCCACAGGTGCACTGGGGAAGCTAACCTTTGGTCAAGGGACTATTTCAGAGTGTAACTGTGGATTGCATTCCTTGCTAGAGTTACAGCCGTAGTGTGAGTAAATGTGACTTGGTTTTGGAGTGGCGATACATGAAGAAATGATTCTTTTCCTTTGTCAGGTTACTTTTCTGTCAGACTAGTTCATTGGGTTGACATGCCTTATTGCAACTGAATGGCTAAATCTGATGCAAAGGATGAGGTAGGAATAAGCAGGCAGGAGAGTGAGGCCATCTCTTTCGGGGTGGTTACACTAGACTGCATCCCTGACTGTGAGATCAACCTCTGCTTTTGTGAAGGAATAAAGTAAAATTTCTTCCATTACTTGGCTGCTTCTTGCAGATACCTACCTTTAGTAGAGATGTCTTGGTTCTTGTGTTTTTGTCTTTGTATGACCAAAGAAGAAAGTAGATTTTTATTTGGATGACCTTTGCCTAGTTGCAGGTACACAAATGCATAGTTTGAGCATCATAAATGCTCAATGCCTTGCAGCTTGCATGCCCAGCTGCCGTGTAGAAGATCTGTAGAACAAAAGACAAGATGTTTGTTATAGAAAATGTCAGTGTGGGTGTTTTTATTGCTAAATGTTTCAAGCTAGGCTGATATAACATGATTCCCGTTGTCCTCGGAGCGATCTGAATGGAAAAATAAAGTTGTTTAATTAACTGGATTTAGTTCCTTTTGTTTGAAATGAAAGGACACAACTGTTTGAAAAAATCCTGTTTAGGTGGCCAATGGCACAGTGAAGTTGAACTTTCAGGCTTTTACCCAAGAGGGTTGAAAGAATTTAGTATCAAGTTTTGGCTTATTTTGGATTTGCTTGTATAGAAGGAATACTTTTGGAATACAGTAGGTGATGATAGAGTCTTTGTCTGTGCAACATACGGGATTCAGCTTTTGTATTTTCTTTTGTAGAAAGTTAATCTGATTTTTCAGCAAGATACCTTCATTGTCACAGATGATCCTCCTTCTGTTCACGACACCTTTTGTGCTACCTGATGTCAGTCCTATTTTGCTCCTCAGCTTTGATGATATCAGTACGTAATCTCTGCCACAGTAGTAAATCTGTAATGCCACATAAGTGAAGATTTGCCATGTGTGGTTTTGCTGTGCAGCCTCTCAATCTGTCCGTATTTAAACTAGCTGTAAAAAGTAGCTTTGTACGGGTTGTAAGTATGCGTATGTAGCAGAGGTCTAGATCTGTACACTTGAGCGTGTAAGAGCATTTCTTCAAAATGCAGTGTTTGACAACGTGTAATGCTTCAGAGTTCGGGATCTTACCCTGTCACTTTATAGTAACTAGGATGGAAGTGACTGAAATATTTGCCTTGACAGCTGTAACTTGTTCTAGTTTTGCATCCATACAGAACTGTGGTGACAACTGCAAGGTGAGTGTTTACTTTGGTTTGAAGAGATGCATCCCTCGTTTCAGAGCCACTGCTTTAGCTCTGTATGGCTTCATTGACAGTGGTGACAGTCTTGGGCATATGCCTGCCAGCTTATCTGCAGCATAGTGTACCCAGTGCCGGCTCTTGGCCTGACTTGCTTTTCACCGGGGAGCGTTAGAACAAAATCTCAGTTACTTTTATGTTGCTGTCCAGGCTGAGCCACTTGGCAGCACAACGAAAATAACAACATGCTGTGTGTACCACTGTGCACACTGACTGAATCGGTGGTAAGGAGCAGTGCAAGGCCAAAAGTGTAATGGTCTGTGATTCATCACAGAATCTCTGTAGATTGAAAAACCTGAAATCTGTGTGATAATGGATGCAGATTCATTGGCTGTTTGTCTCTGAATACAGCAAGAAGTGTTTCTGTAAAGGTGCTAAAGCATGGTCTTGCCTGAAGCCATTTTTTATCATGAAGCATCATTAAACGTTCCGATATTCTGCTTGGCACGATGCTATTGTGAAGTGAAAAAGCTATGTGCGCAAACATGTCCAAATAGGCAAATTTGTGCGGAAGCTTCCCGGACTTCTAGCTGGTGACATCAAATGGGCTGGTCTCTGAACTTTCCTTGAATTTGCTTTGCTATTAAAAAAAAGTAAGAAATTGTGTCTTGACCAGACTGACAGAACTTTCCAGAAACTTCTGTTCAATAACAGCCTGATTCTTATTATGGCAGTGATTTTTTTTCCGGCAGTTGAGAGACCTGACATGGTAGTGTTCCTGCATCATGTGCAAGGTGAACAGCGCTTCCATCCTTGAACTCCTGTGGTTTTGTGACCTCCTCCCACACAATGTTAAGCAGATGCACAAGTGTTTTGACTAGATGGCAACCCCAAGTTTGTACATATTTGCAGAGATGCCATCTGTGCCTGCTGCCTTGCCCTGGGACATCTGTTCAGTAGCTCTAAGAGCATCTGCTATAAGTGCTGGTGCTGCTCCTTGAAAGAGGCTGTGGGGCTTCATTTGGCGCTTGATCAGGGATGACGGAAGTTGTAAAATCAGAATGCTAACTTGGCTTTATTTATGTTTGAATGTGATAAAGGGGAAGATTTCCAGAATTGAATGCAAAAAGTAGTTTTGCTTTAGTTCTTAGAGCTCTTACTGGAGCATTTAATCAGTATTGTACTTACCAGATGGTGCCCTGTCTTCATTGTGGTATATTTTAGTGTCTCGTGATAGGTGTTAGCATTGTAAAGATCAGAACAAAAAGCGCTGTATACACTAAGAATATGCAGAAGGACGTATATCTCAGAGCTCTTCTTGGGGTCGTGTCTTATTTGGAGTCTGTGAGCCCTCCCTCCTTTGGCCACTTCCGCAACCTGACAGCGGTAAAATCTTTGAATGGAACGTGGGGTTTGTCACAGATAAAGATCATTGCTGTGGTAGAGATGATGAATAGATTAATACGTATCTTTAACGCAGGTGGTGGAATAAGCCAACTCACCTTATAGAAATACGTCACTTTTTCTGCTTCCGGTGTCTTACGTGGTCTTATGTATTGTTGATAATGACTTTTCCAATTTTTTTGGTCATTACATCTACAGCAGCTGTTTCCATCTTACAGTGTACTTTTTGACACCTTTTTCTCCTGATCTGGAAGTGAAATGAGCTGTCAAATGCACAGTTAAATATTCACTATGGTTGTGACTAAGAGAAGAAACAAAAATACAAGCATTAAACGTCCCCGAGTCAGGCGTTATCTTCTCATAGCAATATTTGTGTGTGAGGTACATAGGGCCTGCAGAAGTTTTCAGAAAGAATTGTAAAGCATCTTGAGCTGATTATGGAATAATGTTGTACTTCTGTAAAGCACATTGCATGGTCTTAAAATATCCTGACTTTTTTGATGACCATAAAATTAATCTGAATTTAGCAACATTATTTTCCTTTTTTTTTTTTTCTCTTGCACATTGGGATTTGAATGAGAGACTGCAGACAGACCTATAAAAAGCATTTGAATTCTATGATTGTGTAAAAGAAGCCAGCAGTAGCTTACGTGCTTAGCAAATATGGAAATTCTAGTAGTGGGAAAATTTCAGCCAAGGACATATTTTACTGCTGTTCCATAAACAGAAGGCTTTCTTAATACCCGTGTTCTGAGGATTTAATCTGTCAAAATGCATGTTGCTTTTGACCACGTCTGTTTAAAAAAAAAAAAAAAATTCCGCATCGAGAAATAAATAAAACAAGAAACCATCACTTGGTGCTAACAAGTTGACAAGTAGATTACTGTTTCACATCTCTTACTTGGAAAAGGTCTTGAGGAGGGTAGCAGGGGGCTAACTATAGTGGCAAGTTGACACAGAGATATCTTAGACCCACTCTAGTCAGGCTTCATGCAGATGTGATGCAGAAGCAGAATGACTTGTAATACTCGGGGATCTCCCTTGGGCTTTTGATATAGATCTCATGGCAACATTGAAAGTTCACACTTGCCTACTGATGATACATTTACTCAGACAGTCCCAGATGGTGCAATCCTTTCGGGAACCCTGACTTGTTCTGTTCCTCTGTTTTCTTCTTCCTTGCAAAATACTGGGCAGTACCTACAAAAAGACACACCTGTTAGAGATGAGTTCATTTTCTTGCCTCTTATATGGTAGCTTCTGTTTATTTCCCAGCATTGCTTACCTGTTGGTTTATAGTAGATAAAAACTTGTGCAATGGCATTTCAAGTCAAAGATGAGGCAGATATTAAAAAAAAAAAATAAATTCATGTATTTTCTCTGGCTTTACTAATTATTTTCTCACAGGTTGATGATTTCTTGCCTGAGCTTATGTTTTTCCACTCATTTGTCTTCCATTCCACGATTTGCAGATCAGAACTTGAAGACAGAGCAGGTGCATTTATTTCCAGGAGTGAATGGCCTTTATGTCATTGCTTTTGAAGAGGCTTTCCTCCAGTGTCTGGTGGGAGGAGGAAAGAAAAGATGATGTTTGCTGTTGAGAAGGCTGTTTGCACATGAATTATATCCTGGTAGAGAAAAGACAACTACATCTTCTGGATTGTGAACATGGTGAAGTGTGTGTGTAATCAAGGTCTCGGTGTGAATTTTGCACTTCTTCAAATAAAAAAAAACAACCATGCAAGAGTGTGGGTTTGCATTGCCTTGCATTTTTTAAATACTTGAGATAGATTTAAGTGGGCTAATCCAGGCAGTTTCCGCTGTTGGAGCTTTGTTGACTGTTGTTTACTGATGTTTGTCTGAGCGTTACTGCTTCTAATTTGCACTTGTTGAAGGATGGTGAAAAATAGGTGCAGAATTTGTCTGCTGTCATCCTCCTTTCCTGTCACTGAAGAGGTAAAACGTGGTGTTTCATACAGTCCTCTGGCACTTAGCAGTGCATTAGGTGTACATACACAAAAATGTTAGCAGTGGCTATTACAGTAAATTTTAACTAGTCAGGTCTGTATTACATAAATTAGTTAGGAGATTGACAACAAACTCAGTGCCTCAGCAACAGGCTGGTTTTAGTCCTGAAGTAACTACTGACACTGAAGCTTGTCAGATGAGACACTATGTTGCTTTGCAACTCCCTGTGTTGTTCAAATAATAGAGCATAGACATGATTAAGTATACTGACCTTTCCAGGGCTGGACTGTTGCCTTTTTATTAACAAACAAAACATTGCGTGGTAAACGATTAGCTCTGTGGCTATCGGAGATGATGAAGAATGACTGTAGGAAGTGATGTGCTTCCTGCAACAGGAGCTTGTCTTGCTCTCAGGCTCTTAAGCTTTTATGATTAACCGTGTAAATATATATATATTTATACAAATACTTTGTGTGTGAGAGAGGTACTAGAATGTTATGTAGTTCTCCCTCATTTTTTTTTTTTGAAGTCTTCTGCCTCACTGCTGTTTATTTGAACAAGAGAGAAAGAAAGTCTCTTTAATGACTTCCTTTTGTGCTTTCACAGAAGATGACAATTATGAAACTTTTAACTTTAAGTATGATGTCACTGACAATACTTGTCCTAGCGCTTTCCTGGCCTGGAAACACCAGCAGCAGTATCTTCTGTATATTGACTGTGCTGTTACTGAGCATCAAAATAAAATAATAACAACAACAACAACAACAATAATAGTAATAATTAATAAAATCTCCTAATTTCTTATGAATGTAATTTAGGTATTTTAATGGAGGGTGTGGGGTGGTGGTAGTAGTTAGTCAACATTCTGCTCTACCGTTTGGAAAACTTCTGTTTCTCTGCCCTCCTTGTGCCTTTACGTGCATGAAACAGGCCAGCTCCTTCACAACACCAGCCTTTCTTATTTTTTCTACTCTGTGTACTGCATTTAATTTATTTGTAGCTATGTCTGCTGTGTTTTCATTCAGTTTTGGTTTTGGCTTTATCTGCTTGTGTTTTTTATTTTGCCGCTTGAGTCTTTGCTTTGGGTGACCTGATGAAGCTCATGTGTTGCATGAAAAGTGTAATGGCAAGGCATTGGCAGGATAGAGGAAGGCTTGAGTTTCTCTTTTGGTCAAGATTTATTGTCTTGGCGTTCTCCTTCCCAGTCTGTTGCGATCTCTTGCACATGCTCCCAGGTAGTGTTTTATCTCGTAAGTAAGTTCCTCCCAAAGAACTCAGTTTTTCAGTTATGTTCTAAAAAGCTTCCGCTTCACTGGTAAGAGCTCTTGTTGATGGAAGTGCACACACCTCTGTAACACTTGTGCATACCGGCTATTAAGGGCTGTGCACAGCAAAGCAGTGTAAAAGGCTTGTGTGAAAATGAAAACCGGCAGCTGATTATTTATTATTTTGTGTTGCATTTGTGTTTTGGAAGTGGATTTCATTACTGGATGTGGTGGTTTGTGGTTTTTTTTTTTCCTACCCCGAACTGGCACTCATCTTTCAACTGCCGTGTTAAATTGGCGTTGTTCAGTAGGGAAAAACGCGATGACACTGTGGAGGTAGATGGGGATGGGGACTAGCTGGACAGCCTAACAACTGCACTTAGTTGTAGAGTTATTTCGACTATAAAAGGAGATCTGTGTCATCTTCTTTCTATATCCAGGGCTTTCATTTTAGCAGGAAAAAAGAGCGCCTTGATTTGATATACTATAAATACTCTGCTCTGAGGTCCAAGAGAAGGCTTCGCTATTTACACTGTCTATGTGCTACCACCTGGAAGGGCTATGTTCACCCTAGAAAAAGAATTGGCTCCCGCCACAGGCATGAAGCCAGTGAATAGCTTTTCTTTGTTAGCTCTTCTATGACTGGGACAACTGTCTGAAGGTTTTGATTGTTTATGCCAGGTGTTGAGACACCTCATCCAGCCAGGAGGTTTTGTTCCCTTGTAAAGCTGAACAATTACAGCTGTAACAATAAAAGTCAGAAAATGAGTTAAGCACAATTGCATGTAGGGGAGTCCTAAAAGTAAACAGTTTTTTAAAAAGTGGATTTGCAAGTAGTAAATACAAATTTAATGATTACCTGGTGGTTTCTTACCTTAATGGCTTTTTGTTTGCTTGTTGGTAATGATATGTACAGTTCTTCATTTTTGCATTTCTTACAAATCTTACATTTATGCAAAACATTTTGGTGGGGAAAAAAAAAAAGAAAAAGGGTCATTTTCTTGTAGTTGAACCTGTTCTGTGGGTAAAAAGAGGACTTGCTGCAATTTCCAGGGCTGTGAAATGGTGTTTTGAACATGAGCTGTTTCGTTTAATTGGTATTGCTGTTTTTTTAACGCGCTGAATGTATAGTCTTGTCTCTCTACCTCTTCTAAAAAATGAACCAGTAGATAATCCATGCTGAGTAACCTCTTTAGATTGTGACCTTCCGCGTGGTGCTTGCTTCAAGAAATCTGTGAATTAAGAATAAAGTGACAGACGCAATGAATAAACCAAAAAATGGAACTGATTCTCCTTCATGTTTTAAATACAGCTATTTTGAACTGGAGAGCAGTGGCCTACGGGATGAGATTAGATATCACTACAGGTTTAAGGGGAAGTCAAGAACAGAGGTGTTCCCGTACCGTCTGGCAGATGGGCAGTGGCATAAGATTGCCGTGTCACTTAGTGCATCCCACCTTCTGCTCCATGTGGACTGCAACAGGTAAGAAAAAATGTGCAGTAATTTATATTTCTTTAAAAAATGCTCTCTACTTACAGGAATAAAATTGGAAAAGGAGAATTTTTTTTTCAATACCTAATTTAAAAAGCATGGCAAACTGCCACGGGATAAGAAAAGGAAAACAAAGCATTAAAATGAAACAATTCATTGTGATTATGAACAAACGTGGAAAAGGTTGATTGCTGACTGGGGAGTATTAAATGCATCTCTCTAGTTTAGGCACTAGCTGATGTTACGTTTGACTGTGATTGCATTTAAGTGTGATAGATTAGTGTGCCGTCTGTTCTGTTGTGAACTGCTTCACTCAGCATACCTGAAAACTTGAAGAATAGATAGATGTGTCAGAGGCATTTTAATTTTATTTTATGTAATCAAGCAATGCACTTTTTACTGATTTTTCCACCCGCTGCCCCACTTGGAAGCTTCTGAGAAACATGGAAGCTTCTTTTTGCATGTCTAGAACTGGTGCTTTTTATTTTCTGAAGGGTATTCGGTCTGTCATTGCACTTTTTTTCCTTTAGAAGTTGTGAAGACTGCAAGATGGCAGATTGTCAGGATTTCAAGGAATAAAAAGCAGCAAACCTAGAATCTCTCTTCCTTAGAATCTCTCTTCCCTTGGGACTTGATCTCACAATGTATTGAAGACTTTGGCTTTTGCTAACTTAGTGGTTGATGAGGAAACTCCGAAAACTTGAAATTCGGACCTTCAGAGTAGTCTTTAGGAATGAGGAAAATAAACCATTACTTTTGTGTCTTCCTGCACCAAAATGAATATAAAAATATCCTTTGCCTTCAGTGAGAGAATCAGCATGTGCATTTTGGAATTGTGGCACTTAAATGGATAGGGTGATGGTAGCAGATATTTTTTTCTGAAGTCTACATTTTGTTCAGGTGGGCAGAATAAAGTTATATGAGTATTATAGGAGTATGCGGTTATTGGAACATTTGAAAAAGTGTAAGTTTTGACCAAAGGAATTATGAGATACTGTTTTGAGAAGAAGGTTACAGCCATTTTCTGCAACAGCATTAACTACTGACAGTAAAAATCTAATCTGAAGGAAGGTTGCTTATTGAATCCTTTTATCTGGACCCTAGAAGCAATTAAATACTTAGAGCAATTTTAATTTCATTGAAGCATGAAATCTGCAATTTGTAAAGATTGTCTTCATTTCAGTCATGTGATTTATTTATCTTACCGTTATTTGTTTGTTATATTATTTCTTTGCTTTCGGTAGTATACTTTTTTGTTGATTGACAAACTGGGTTTTGGGACAGGTTCTTTATGATCTACTGTGATTTTTTTTTTTTTTTTTTTTTTTTCTCCTAAACAGTAAATGTGTTTTAGGAAGACCCTTTTTAGCACGTTGTTTTGCTGGCTGCCTTCTTGCACACAGTGTGAAAAGAAGACAACACAAAACGCCTGCCTGGTGCGGAAGTCTATCCAGGGACAAGAGAGCTGCACAGAGTTGTGGTTGTGACCAGATTTTCTTTACAGCAACAGGCAGCAATATATAAACACAATTACAGAATGAGCTGTGCTGTCATATGAGGTGATAAATGTGTATAGCCTTCTCTGTCAGGTAGCCCTAAATAAGGTTGATCCATCTAAGAGTGTCCCTTAAGGTGGTACATCTCAAGGCTGCTCCCAGCATAAATCCATACTTAAATGCCTCTATTTGGCTGTGTATTTGTGGTGTTTTATGACAAGTCCTGTGGGAAAGGAATGGCAATAATTCTGAAAGCATGACTTGAGGGCAGATCATAGTAGAAGTTTAAATGAGAGAAAAAAAAAAAGAAAGAAAGGAAGTCTTTAAGTTCCTGACTCAGCTGTAGCATCTCTGTTCAGTTAATTAGAGAATTTTGTGAACGTTGATGTTATAGTTTCCTTTATTATATCTTAACCCCCTACGTCTTTGCACTCAGAAGAGGAGTAAACATCTTGTTCATCTTTGCACTAGCATTTCCTGATGACACCACGGTAAATGTCAAAAGATGTCAAAATGAAGAGCAAGCCAATGAGGGGTACTTCTGAGCGCTACTGAAAATCCTAAGCCTTCCTCATGTTCGTGTTAGGAAAGCTGCAGCTGAAAGTATGCATGGAATCCAGTGTTAAAAGCTGTAGACTTTACATGTGAATGTCACCATTTTAGGCTAGTGTGATGTCAGTGGCTCTCAGCAGAGTTCAGGATGCCTAATGAGAAGTGATGTTTCTGCAGACTTAATTGAACAAGTACGTCACAGGGAAAGAGAATATGACTGCAGTCAATGGATTGACCTGTCCCATCTCCTGTAGAGATTCGGTGTTATCAGAACATGATTTAGCTTGAAGCGTACCTATCTAGTTAAAGAAGTTCTGTGCTTCTTACTTACTGTTCTTTCCCCTGTGAAAAATAAAAACAAAGCAAAAAGGAAAAAAAAAAATTGACCAACAAAATGAATCCCTTGAATTCCTACTGGATTTCTTTAAGGGGGTTGCAACATTGCTTCCTCGCAGATACGCATGAATTTGTATAAACGCGTTACTCCTTTTGTTTAGGGCTACGGTAATATGTTAAACATTTGTAAGGCTATTCTGAGCGAGTGATTTGTGAATGGAGCATTATTAAAGTTAACCTGTATCTGAGAGTGCATTGAAAGTGTTTGCATTGGGAAAAATATCAGCCACAACCTAATTTTGCTACAGGACTTGTACTGATACCCAAAGCTAGTCTCTAGGCTTCCAAAAACTGCAGTAGATCAGAAAGCACTGGAGATGAAACTTTTAATTTGTAAACAGATAGTTGAATCTACTTTTATTCCTCCCAGCCTTATTACCCACATTACTCTGATTTGTAAAATTGCTTTGACATTTGGTACTTGATTGTCTTTTGGATTCAATTCAAAGTTGACTTTGTTTTTCAGGCGTGGATAGGTTAGGGAAAAGTACTTGAGAACTGTTAAAAACCTTTAGTGCTTTGAAGAGGCATCTTTAAAACAGTGTAATTGCCCCTGTTCTAATGAGATGTAATATGGTGGGGGAGGCATATGTATCAAAGGAGGTATATTTGCCCAAGTACATGTCCTTTTGAAATCAGCTCCTGCTGCATCTTGCTTGCTCTTTTTGCTACTCCTTTAAGAGCAAGGAGTGAGAATTGTAGCTGAATTTGATGCTAGAGCTTGGAGCTGCTGACACAAAAACATACATTAGAGTCCAGACTAAAAACCTGTTGAATGTCACTGGACTCTTCTCACTCACTTGGAGAGCCTTTGTGCTGGGCCTAGGCAGTAACCTCTAGCGAGGCATGCATCTCGGGCGACTGGCATAATAAGCAGCGGGTGTACTTGCTAACGTGCTTTTAACATTCTAGTAATGTTCTGAAAGCTTAGAAAAAAAGAAAAGACTACATTAATTATGAATGTACCACTGATGCACAAGTAAAACCTGTGCTGAAAGTAATGTGGAAATTAAATGCACTGCTCCTAATTTCGTTGTATCTTCAATGCTGAGTCCAGTAGTGGCTAACAAGTCTTGTTCCAAAATATTGGTTATTTGTAGGATCTGTGCTCCCCTGCTCTGGGGAATAGGGGGTTGTCGGGCTTTCTGGTGAGTGTTTAGGTTAAGCTAGAGCAATTGTGTCATTGTCAGAGGGTCCTTAAATAAGCTATGGCACTAAAGGGTTAATATATAACAAAATATAATGAAATAAACTCTGCCACGCACCTTCCTAGATTTGGCCTCTTAGGGGAGCAGAGGCAAAGGATCCTGCTCTTCATAGCTGCGTTACCAGGAGATTAACAACCCCAGGAGACTGTCATAGTCCTATAAGAGCTGGCGTTTGTCTTCTCTTCACTGGGCATTAGTTTCAACTGTACAGTGATGTTGCCCGTGGTACCTGGCTGTCCACTTCAATGCTTGCCTCCTACAACAGTAACAACACAGAAAACTGTTACGTTTAATCGTGTTAAGAGAAGAGTGAAGGGATAGCACGGAGCCTACAATTTAAGAGGTGGTAGGTACTGTATCAAAATGTATTTATTGACAATTTATCTAAGAAATATAAATTCCAGATTGTTTTCAGTGTGTCTAATTAATCTGGGGAGGTAAGCTTGAAAAGTGCTTGCTTTATATTTTTATTGTTTTATTTCTCATCAACCATATTGCTACAAAGGAAAGGTACTCACCTGTTCAGATAGTATCAGTATTCCTTTACTTGAATTCTTTCTGCAGGCGTAAAAGGGAGAAAGGCGTAAAAGGGCGAAAGGCACTTTTGCACAGAAAAGCAAAAATTAATGCTTTCCGGTGAAAATATGTGCTGGAGTGCCTTTTACTATGAATACAGCCTGTGGTTTTGATGGATACTCTTAACCGTTTGATGGAGAGGGTTGGTAAGAGCGTAAGAGAATAGATTATAAAACTGGAGCAGGCTAGGAAGTAGCCTCCAACTGAAAAAACATGTTGTCTGCTTCTTTTATGTTTCTGCTTATAGAACAGTGCATTAGGGAATAAAAAAAAAAGCATGAGCAGTGAGAACTTTTTAATTGGAAAAATAAATAAATTAAAGAAACATAATCCAAGTATGGGAATCCAAGACCTCTGGGTTCTTATAAATAAGATATTCTGGCTGCCAACATGAGGTTTTCAACTTACCTAAACAAAGTCCTATGACTTTTCTTTAAATTTATTACATTTTAATTAGGTTAAGGGATGTATTTAAAAGAGGGATTCACTGCTTCACTTACTGTAAAACACTTTCTCTTGAGAGACAAGATGGCATGGTGGCAGTGTTATGCAGCTAGGTAATTTACTCTCAATATTTGAGTACGATTTTGTGCCCCAGATTGCTTCTCTGCTCTTTAAGCTGTAAGTAGAAGCTGTCAGAGAAATGGTTACTTAGGTAGAGTGCTATAATTGTGCATTACAAGTGCACCTAACTTCAGATCTATGGTATTGTGGATTGGAAGTTAATTTTCACTTACTGATTGTCCCTTTTGTTTGACAGAAAGGCTATAAACTTTTTGGTTTAAGAGAGATCTCCAGCTGGCATATCATGTCAGCTGGGTTCAGGCTTGTATCATTACAGTTATGGCAGTTAAGCTGCAAGGGAATGTTCAGGATACGTTGAGCATTACTTGAGAAAATATATATATTTTTTTTTTTAAAGAAATTTTTTAATAGCCAGGGTTTTTCATTGAATGGCTAATGCATCAGCAGAATGGTAGTGTGGGTGTGACTGAAGACTGATGATATGTCTTAACCCAGTCCCTAATTATGATGAAAGGTTTGGTTTTTTTTTTCATCCTAGAAAAATCAGTTGCACTTTTTTTGTTACTGCATTGATAGACTTGGGAGAAGGCCACGAGTATTTATGAAAGTGCTGAAAAAGTACTATAGAAAACAAAAGATAACAACCTGTACCTGTGCCTGCCTGTCTTAGATCCTTTGACCGCCCCTAGAAGGCAGCAACTGCTTATACAGGTATCGGTACCTGGGGCGCTGTGCTGCAGCAGAGAGGCCTCACATAGCTCCTGCTCAGAGTGGAGCCTGCACCTGCTTTGGTTTCTTTCAGGAGTTAATCCAGGTCCTGCTGGTGTCAGGTACTGAAGAGTAGAAGTCAGCCTCTGGGAGTTCAGTGAAGGGTCTTATTGAATAGGAGTTTGTGGCAGTCCCCTGAGTTTTGGGGACCTGTGGAGCCAGAGTTTTGTAGCTGCAAAGCCTAACTACTGCTGAATATAGACTTATTGGTGTGTTTTGTTTTTTTTCTAGTTTAGAACTGGGCACTCGTGGTGCTTTCTGGTGAATTGAAAACATTGACAGACAGGTTGATGACTTCAGCAGGGCAGGAATAATGTGTTATGCTTTACCATTGACATCTTGCATTCATTGTGTTTGTATGCTATGGGTGTGTCAGAGAGAGAGGGTGGATAATGGTAGAGGAAATAATCTTAAATCAAGACTGGCAAGCCTCAAATGATTTAGTCATTTCGTTAAAAGTGTGTGAATAGGTGTATTATCCCATTCTCAAATATTTTTTACATTGGTCCAATATACCTTTAGACTTTTTTTTTAATGCCAAAGCAATAAACCCTTAAATTGGGGTGATTACTTACAAGAGCAGTCTCTGAAAATTTAGCCTGCATAGTTTGAAATATATCTGGATATTTGTTTCTGTGTAATTTTTTCAGGGGAAATCTCCTGTTACTTGGTTCTATTTTCTTTTCATTTGTTGGAGTGCTGATGGGGGTCATATGGACAGAGAGGCGATTGTGGTAATTTGAGAATCAACCAGATAGAGCAAATGTTTTGAGTTTTTTCTTTTCAGATTATAAAAACGATTCTCTTGCTCCAGCCAGGCAGATGAACTGCGATCCAAAACATAGATGAACTTTTCCGTTTAAAGTGGTTAGCTAAACTCTGGAGTTTAGAACTGGAAGTCACATAGGGTAATACTGGAGCTGAATTGAAAAATGGTAGTATAATTTTAGTTAAATACTTTTATAAAAGCACTGGACCTTTGCCAAAGAGCAGATGAGAATCCCTCTGAACTATTCAGAAGCTGAACTGAGATCTGTGCCTCCGTATAGCAAATAGTACAGAGTCTTTCCAAATGATCTGAAACCTCCAGTGTGCTGTGGGATGTGAGAGGGTGGTTGAGCAAACAGGACTGAGAGTGCTGAAGTCTGTGAAACCAGCGTAGAGTTTTACGAAGCGCTTTAGTACTTGTGGAGTCTTTCTCTGACAGTTTAGAAAAGCAGTAATTCCCAAAAGGTAATTCTTTTTCAGAAGTCCAGTCTTGTCAAAACCCTCAAGTTGACTGCAGAGGGGTGGAGACTGCCTGATAGCATTTATTACTACCCGAAACCTGACAGTCCACATCATTGCACCACTTGGTGACAGAGTAAACTCACAACACTTTTAACGGCAGACAGTGGTGCAGGAGCAGTCACATTTGTTCCTTGGGTGTGGGGAGCTGGGGGCATGTGGGGTCCTCAGAGGTAGAAGGTTTCAAGGCTTGGAAAGACTGTGAGTGTGGCTGTGATGGCTCTGGGGCATTAGGCGGTGGCACGGATCTTGCTGCAGCAGCGGTGTAGTGTCCTCTCTCGCTTTACATATTATGCGGAGCCACTTGGCATATTTGCAGACTTACCTGTGTGTGGGAGAGCTCTGTCCGGACCTCCATTATGTTTGGATGGTCCTTCAGCGTGTAAGGGGGTCAAGTGGGCTCAGTACTGAGTGTGGGGACAACTGAGTTTCTGGTTCTGTGCCGTGGGGTGAGAGCTGATTTGCAAATGTGCTGATTGAGAGAATTGCAAGGCAGTCCAGTCTCACGCTTCAGAAGGTGAGATATTTGTGGGAGTTGAGGAAGGACTCTATTTCTACACAGACAAGTGTTTAGTGAGCTGATTGGTGTGTTTTTTGGTTTTGGTGGGGTTTTTTTGTTTGTTTTGTTTTTTGTTTTTTTTTAAATACATCGGATACTGGCCACTGCTTCTAGTTTAAATATTTCAGTGGTATGAAGAACCGTTGTTGTGATCTGTATTACCAATGTAATGATACATCAAAGGCACAGTAAGGTGAAAGGTGATAGTTTGATCCTCAGCATAGGAGTAAGGTAACGTGCAATTTCCAGTCCTGTAAGTTGTTTTCATATGTGAGACCAGCCAGCAATGAAAGAATCAGTGGAAGCTGCAATACTTAACTGAGCTGCAGTTTTAGTGGCATTCCCTTCAGCATGTCAAAAGTGAAAGCAAATAACTAGCACTGTGTCAACTAATGCAACTAGAAGGACTTCCTGAGCCCTAGCTGAATCTTTCTGTGTCACGTCAGCCACTTACCTTAAACTCAACTGAAAGATGCGCTGTGAAGTATCCCTGGGGTGAAATACTGGCCCCAGTGAAGTCTGCAGTGAAAACTCTCATTGACTTCGGCTGAGCCAGGCTTTAACCTCCTGAGCATGTCAGATGTTGTGAGAAATGAGCTCCAAACCTGAGTACTGTCCCTGGAGAGTGCTTTTCTGTCTGTCTGCCTGGCAGTTTCCATCAAAACTTAATTTTAGAACCAATATAATGGCTTGTTCTATGTTTACTGTATGTTTCATACACCTCCTCAGTCATGGCCAATTAGTTATTATGGAGAGAGTACAATGTTATCTTTCAAACCACCAAGGCTAAAACAGGCAGTTGAAAAATAGCGTGGGAAAATGGAGATGTGGGTTATCCGGTGAACCTGCGGTAAGAACTGAGGAACATGGAATGAGTCGGCCCTCCATGGGGTTACAGAGACAGTGGCGAATGGGCAGGAGTGGCAGCTCTGGGGAGAGCCGAGTGCCACTGCACGGTGCTGAGACAACACTAATGGGAGGGCTCTGGCCGGAGTGTGGCAGCAAGGCAGGGTGTTCACAAGCAAAGCCCGTGGTCCTCAGCCCGAAGTTACCTTCAGTCTTGAAAGGAAGTTGGCTCTGGAATATGGATGAGCTGATTTTATGATTATACACAAATCATTTAGCGATGACGTGAACCCCTTGATGAGATGGTCCTGTGACAAGACACACTGTAAGGCCATTAACTTCTCAGCGGATGATTTTTTGAAGGGGGGGAAAGAAGCTGTTTAGTAGAAAAGTTGCTTGTGGCTGGCTTCCTTTGAAACTTATTTTTCGTAGCAGTGCAGAAAGGAGTTGGAATCAAAAGCCTGATTTTTCTCACAGTTGCACCTCTTACTGTAGTAGGTAAAGCCACTTTGGGGTCGAGAGTAGCATGAGACAGAAAAGAGGAAGGCTGCATATATTTTTGTGGGAAAGGGCTGTTTCTAAGCTGTAAGCTTACTGTGCTTCAGGTCCTGCTGTAATTGCCAGTTGTGAAGACCTGTGTGCTACAGATCTTGGGCCAGGGATCAGCATGTCCTTGTGTATTGCAGATGGATGTAATAGAAGCAACGTTTCAGCACGGGCAGTTCTCACTCAACAAAAGTCTTGTGACAAACACCAACAGTAATCTTAGATTTTTATTTATTTTTTTTCCCCCATGACAAAATGGAGATGACACAAGCCATGTAACCATGGATTTACCTCTTTGTTCTGGTAGAATTTTATTTTGGGGTTAATTTTGCTGCAAGACCTGAAGTGCCTGTGCTGCTTTGTGCCGTTGTTAAGATGCACATTTTTACCCTCTTGCTTTCTGATGTAAGATAGGCTTGTTTACTACTTGTTTCATAAATACTTTTGTATAGTTTTTTTACTCTCGTATCCATCTCGTTCTAAGGGCTTCTTGTTTAATTTGTGGGAGGAGTGCTTTTCTTCTTTTTATGCCTTGGGAGAACCCATTGAATTAATTTCTCCCTCCTGTTTCTAGAATTTGTTTTTAATTGCTCAGTCTTGGTTTACTTACATTTGGCATCTGGGATGTACTCTCAACATTTGCTTCATCTGAGATGGGCTTTTGGTATGACATTTGGTATGGTAAAAAAAAAAGTGTGCTGTGCTTTTAGCTTTCTTGTTAACAGTTTTCTTTATTCAGTGTTCTGGTTTAGAACCTGATTCAAGGCTTGCTGAGGTTAAAGGGTGTCTTTTAGTGACCCTGTGAGTTTTAGTGTTGTCTTCATGTATGAGTGGATTTGTCTCCTTGTCTGTAGCGGATACTTGAGTGTGTCACAAAAAACCCCTACCGCTACATGTTTTGTAGCTCTGGTACTCAGATAGAGTGATAGTTGCTCACGAGTGGTAAAAAGACACCAAAATACCTTTGATGAGTCAGATGTTTATTTGAAAAGTGGTATTTGAGCTATGTGGCTCTCAACTCTGTATTGAGATGTTTAAAGTTAAGTACCTAAATTCACATTAATTTATAAGAGTTGTGGATGTTGGTTTTTTTTAAGAAAATTCTGTGTACATAGGTGACATCTCCCTCAGCACTTAAGAGGAGGTGTTCTTTTGACCCAGACACCACCGTCAGCACTGCTGTAGCCAAGCAGGCTGCATACGGTAAAAGTTGGCATCTTCACCAGAAACAGTGACAAATACCTTCCTCTTGTGCTTCTGCTACCTGTAGATTATGTGCAAGTTTTATGGGCAATGCCAGGACCATGAACCACATGCTATTTACCTCAGATTTACCAGGTCAAAATGGACTTTGAGGAACACTGTTAGAAGAAAAAGGTTGCTGTTGTGGTTTAATGCTGGTAGACAGCTGAGCACTGCGTAGCCGCTGCCCCCACAGTGAGAAGGGGAAGAGAATCTCAAGGCTGAAAGTGAGGCGGAGCAGGGGAAAGTGAGTTGAGACAAAGACAGTTTAATAGATAAAGCAAAAGCTGTGTGCACAAGCAAAATAAGGAATTTATTCATTACCTCTCATCGGCTGGCAGGTGTTTAGCTGTTCCCAGGAAAAACAGAGCTTTATCTCACGTAACAGTTACTTGGGAAGACAAATGCCATAACTCCAAATGTCCCCTCCCTCTTTCTTCTTTCCCCCAGCTTGTGTTGCTGAGCACGATGTCATGTGGCATAGGATATCCCGTAGGTCAGCTGTCCTGGCTGTGTCCCCTCCCAGCTTCTTGTGTACCCCTAGCCTACTGGCTGGTGGGGCAGTCTGAGAAACAAAAAAGGCCTTGACACTATGCAAGCACTGCTCAGCATTAGCTAAAACATGGGTGTATCATCAACAGTGTTTTGGTCACAAATCCAAAACATAGCCCCATGCCAGCTGCTTTGAAGAAGATTAACTGTATCCTAGCCAATAGCAGTACGGTTGCCAGAGTTTAAATGTGCAATAACCATTTGGGTATCAAACTAGCTGGCTTGATACTGAAAATCTGGTATTTCTGTCTGAAAAATTATGGATAGCGCACATGCGGTAAAGTGCAAAGTGCTCTGGATACATCACGTGTAAGATACGGTAGACCTCGTAGTTTGTCATAGTTTTTTTTTCTGCAGCTCTTGAAAATCGTAAGCAAATGGCCAAATTTCTATTTCGGCCTAGAGTCTGACTCAAGCTATTTTCTGGGTTTCTTGTACTTTGAGGAGTCCTATGTTTGTTACACGAAGATGGGTGAACGCTGCAGCCTTGTAGACAGGCTGTTAGCCTAGAGCTTATATACTCTTAAGACTGTTATCGTCAGGAACCATTTGTATCTGTTTTGTCATTTGAAAGGAAAGTTAGTAATGTTGATCTTGTTTGTAAAGGTGTTTGAATTCACCTCAGGACCCCCAGATGAAAGATACCATACAGGTGTAGTATTCTGAGAGAGACTGATTTCTGCCCTTCATGTGGCCAATGCCATATTGTTTAGTGGGTCCAGTCCTCTGCTTTGAATCAATAACAATGATTTGTTTTAGTTTAATGCCTAAGAAATACTGCTAAAATTTATCAATAAGTTTGTAGGAAACTGAGAAGCCTAATGTGTTTTGTCAAGAAAGCCCCACATAGGCAGATAATATCTCTGTGAATTTACCCTTATTCAATTATGTGTGGAGAATAACCCCCCAAACCTGACAATGTAATGTGCTCTTCTAACCATCTTTACTTGCATTTAATTTCCTCCTGTTTGTTAGAGGGTCTTGAAAGTTAATTTGCATTTCTCTTGAATGAAAAAAAAAAGATACATTTTTATTTTTAAATTTAGATTGTACTTGGAATAATTAAACTCAAAAGAAGAGTACATTCACTTTATTTCTGTGATCATACAGGAAAATCAATGAAATCGTTTGGGTGACAGAGTTTGAAGAGAACTTAAAAACTGAGCGTGGGCTCTTGAGTCTTTTACCTACCATGTACTATTACTGGACACCTCCTATTTTTTTTTTTTCCCCGAGCTGAACAATAACTTTTGATTAAATAGCTGACAGTTACTATTGTATATTCAAAACTTAATAGCAAAAGGCTTCCCTCAAAACCTGAGATTTTAATCTAAATTGCTTTCCTCTGTTAAGTGATTGTGATCTCCTATACTATGACAGAGGAGATAGCACGAAAAATCAAAATTTTCCTCAGGAAGATTATTTTTCTGAAACAGAGCACTGGAAACTGAATGAATAATTCAGTTCAAGTTGCTCCAGAACTGAATGCGTGTCAAATAATGCATTCTATCTGTAAACACTATCAAGAAAATCCAATCACGTTGGTATTGACACGTTTTCATTGGGAAGCATATAGAAAACTGGCTGAAAGAGAAATATGTAAAGATATCCTAGTATTTCTTTTTTTAAATCAGTTCTTAATCCCTTTGGAAGAATAGACATAAAGATAAATGCCAACATTGTATCTTAAAGCTAGAGACTGATATAATCATCAGTTTGTTTACACAGTTGGGGTTCAGCAAATGGTGGACAAACTTTTTGAAGCAGCTGGTTATGTGTATACAATGGGCTGTGTTAGCAGGCCTGACATTTGGTGTTTCAGATGTACTGAGTTTTTGCAGCCGCAGCTGAAGATGGTAAGGTCAAGCTGAAGATGGTCAAGGTGCTCAACGCCTCTGCAGATTAGATTAGGAGAAGACTGATGGAAAACATGGGGGAAGTTCCCTGTCTCCTCTGACTTTCTGTTACAAAAGATGAGAGTGCTATTTCAGAGACTCTGCCATGAACAATGCGTTATTTTGTGTGACTTCTCCACACCCGTCAGTTTATTTTAAGGATCTGAGGATCCAGATGGATGTATACAGGGTAACGAATGGTTGCAAGAGAATGTCAGTTTTGAGGATCAGGTTTTGAATTGCAAAAATCTGTTTTGATGAGTCACCCTGATGTCAGCAAGGGCTCCTGTGCAGTCATTGGAGAGGCCTTCAGAGAGTGATTCATTTACTGTAAGATGAATCACAGCCTAGAAACACTTATGTCTCTTCATTAAATAAGTGAGTTTAGAGAACTAGCTCCACTGTAGGTGTAAACTTTTGAGATATCTAAAAGTGGGTGCTATGAATTCAACGCCTGGTTGCTACATGGAAATTTATAGCTTCAACAGAGTAAGTGTGGCAGCCATATTAGGAACAAAAAAGCTTGTTCTTGGATTAATAGAGACCAGAGACTGAGAAATGAGGTTCCTGCCTGTGCCTCAGCCACAAGAATATTTAGACTGTAGCTACTTGTTTCTTAATTGTACTACTAATAAAATAAATCTCTCTGGTTCATATCTAGCCCGCAAATTTGAGAAGGCATGTTCCTATTTTAGTAACCTGAAGGAATTTGGAAATTTCATCATTTGATGTGCTGCTTTGTAGTAACTGTTGGAGTTGTAGTCTATTTTATTGTTCAGAATTCTAGGCAGCTGCGTGTCCTCATCAGTCCATGTTGGCTGATGTATTCTAATGTGAACAAACACAAAGTTTATTTTCATGTTTTGCTAAATATTTCAGCTATTTCCAAAACGCTTCTGGCACGGCAAACGTTGTATGTATGAAGTAGAGCTGCATCTCCACAAAAGTGGAAGTACTCTCCAAGTGTTAACCTTTGCTTGTTAAACTTGCGTGTAAGAAATCTTCTTCGCGGCAAGCGACAATTCCGTGTCACGTTTTTTCCAGAGGGGAATGTGGCCCAGTGTGCGAGGCAGTTAAGCCTCAGTCGTGCCTAGTCCAATGGCTTAGATCTTGGGCAATGTCCGTCCCTCACTCTGTCTTTGTGATCTTAGTTATTCACTTAGTCTTTCTGTGTTTCAGTTTGCACACATGTAAAATGAGGATATTTCCCTATTTTACCAGAACATTGTAAAGATGATAAAAGTAATTTTAGGTTGACTGTATAGAAGGGAATTGTCTGCTTGTCCAACAGAGCTTGATTTCTAGAGAGGTTCTTCCTCTGCGGCAGAGAAAGATGCGTGTATGTGTATTTGCATGCAAATATTTTAGATATGCTTTCTTTTGGGAATCCCCTGATAATTTTATACATTTTTCTGTTTTCTGTATATTGTATTCATTATGTCACAGACACCTGTTTGGAATACATCCTTGAAAAGGGTGTTTCTGAGGATTGCGTAAGTATACTTAATAAATCCGAGTGTGCGGATAGGGTAGAGATATAGATACAAAACACAAGGGTATCATGGGTCTTTGTCAGTTAACAGGTGTTTTTCTTACTACATTTAGCTAAATGGATCAGCAGTTAGTGAATGTGTTCTAAGCATGAACATTTCAAGAAAGAAGGATTGGTTCACAGTTGTATTACTCCAGGTTTATGGTTTAGCTTTGAAATATATCAGCATAAAGTAGGGGCAAATCAAGCTTTCTCGTGGAAAGTGAACGCAGTAATCATAAATCTGAAAGTCTGAAGTCTGGAGTAGAGCTTCCATTAACCTAGAGACCTGGATCTCCTCATGCTGGAGGGGCTATTCAGTCTGCAGTAATTTTAGAGACCACAGTTCCCTGGAGTCCCCTTTCTAAGCATTCCTGTTCTTGTGAAGTGTCTTGCACATTTCTCTGTGTGGGTATCAAAGACAAATGTATTGGAAACTGATCTCCAGGGAGCTCTAGACCAGCACTTCATAAACTGGAAGTGTAGGAGAGAGAATTTAGCTATTCATGTGCCAAACACAAAGTATTGGTCAAGCGTGGATAAAGCCACAGAAGGTGACGCATGTCAGCCCAGAAAATCGAGCAAGGGAATGAGAATGATGTGGAAGCTTAATGTAGCTGTAAAAAAAGAAAGATCCTTTTGTGTGTATTCAGCAACAGTAGTTTTTCAGCCTGAAAAGCACCTCCTTTCTTCCAAAAGAAAACCAATACAGGAAGGGGAGCAGAGCAAGGGTTTTTCCCACTTCACAAGCAGAAGTTACAAGAGAATTTCACCCATAAGTAGTAACTTTTGTCATTACACATTGAGACATGTTACAAAATGTTCATGCTTTATGGGTTTGCCTAAGTGTAGGAACCCCCTGAAAAATCACCTGAATAATCAGTAATATTGAATAGATTTGTAAGTGACGTACATATGTGGGTAATCCTAATGTCGGGGTGAAAAACCTGTTCCCAACTACTTATGCAAATGCCACCTTAATCATTTTGTATGGACAGGGTGTCTTCAATACCCTTGAAGTCTTTTCTCCTTCTCGAAAATGTGCTCTAGGAATGCTGCACCACTTAACGATGTTCTCGTGACTTAAAACATGAACCTGGTGGCCAGGAGACATGCCCAGTTCCTGGCTATACTCCAGCTGTGTGTCAGTCAGCTCTGCTGGCAATCAGCTGCCAATGCCTCTAGCTGGTGAAGCTCTGTTCACTGATATTTGAAAACCTTTGTCTTCATCTTTATTACATCCACTGATTGAGAGTTAGTAATGTTACCATGTTTCTTTGCTCATATTAATTCAAAAGCTTCTTCCATGTGGTTCTAGTTTTTCTTTGTGTAGCTGTTTTACATTTGTGTAGCAGCTTCCAGTCTTGCTGAAAACGTCCCTGGGATTTTTTTTTTTTTTTTTTTGCCTCACTCTCCCTTTTTGTCAGGAGTTGCAGGGCTCTTGTTTGTTGTTTTTTTTGTTTGGGTGTGGTGTGTTTTTTTGTTTTTTTTTTTTTTTTTGTTTGTTTCTTTTTTTAAAAATTCTTCTTTAGTAGTATGTGGTGAATCACGTTCCTTGTGATTTCTTCTGCTTGCCTTTTTTTTTTTCTTTTGGCTGTTATGTGTTCAGATGTGCTTTTTGACCTTTTCATTTCCCAAGAGTATAGAGGGGATTATAAGGGTAGCGATAAGCTGTGTGTGTGCTTGCTAGGGTTTTTTTTGCTGATGTTTAACAGTATACAGTAGTAAAGTAAGCTTACATTGTTCACAAACCAAATAGTGTCAACAACAACATCTTTTTACATGGGAAGATAAGCAAGGATTGCTACATCTACAACTGCTATCTACATCTCATACCTTCTCTTGAATCCTGAGCCTGTTACTCCATGGGCGGATCTACGGGGAAGAAAACCAACCAGTCTCTTAGACATATATGGAATAATGCACAAACCAACCTTTAATTAATCGCCTAATTTAAGGTAAATACCTGCTTCAGAAATGGAATTGGAGTAGAACAGTAGAGGAATATGGGGAATCCCGAGCATGCGTCTTATGAATGGCACTTTCTGAAGGGGAGAGTCGCTACAGCCTTTTCCACATAGATTGAAAGTCTTTGCTAAATCATCAGAAAAGACAAGATAAACCGCTTTAGCCTGTCTCTGATTTGTCTTCCTTACCTGCAGTTGTTGAACTGTCATATAATAATGTCACTCGGGTTTTGGTTATTTTCTATGTAATTGCAGACAGATATTGGAGAGTTCCTTTATGATCTAGGCCAGGTGAATAAAAATCAAATATTCTTCAATAAGTAGTGCTGTTGAACCTGGTCGACATTGGGATTTTATCTGTTAGCAGAAACGGAGTTCTTTACGGAATATTGACTAGTGTTTTTATGAGATTAGAAGTTTTCTGGTGAGGACATTATTAACCTAAGTCATGAATAAAGATGTGTTATATATCCAAAGAGAAATTCCTAGTATGATAGAGCAATTCAGAGGTTGGTTTTCTCAAGCAGCATGTCGATTCTCTGTTCCTCATTGAGCATTTTGCCGCAGTTTTGCATTTGAGTAGATCTTCAATTTTGCATGAGGTATGGCGGAAGGGGTCTACTTACACTTTAAAATATTGATAGAGGTGGTGCATGCAAAATTCCTGTAATTCTCAAAAGATGGTTTAGAAGAATATCATCTTGTTTTGCTGTTTGAACAGGTAAAACAGCTCAGCATGATAATGTTACAGCTAGTAAGAAGTAATTAACTAATGGAGGCAAAAATTTCCTAGAGCTTCGAATGTATCACGTTGATGATATGTGATGAATAAGGGCTGATGATAATTATAATAAACTTGAGCAATAAAATCATGAGTATTAGAAGAAGTCTTCTGACTCCTGTACTCACATTCTTAAGCTGGAATTTTTGTGTAACTGTTTTTTCCTTGGGTTTGAGACTTCTGTTGTTTCTTTTTAAGGAAATAGTAAGATGCCTCTAGTTTTTTAGGTTGCTTCCATTTGGTTTTGACAAATGGTTTCCTTCTTTTCTGGATAAGCAAAAGTGGGTGGAATATATGATTCTTTGTACTTTGACATAAAAAACTTCATAGAGCTTTCCTCAAGTTCTTTCATGCTGGGAGGTTATTCTGGGCCTCTGCAAATGTATGAATTTTCCAATAACGTGGTATGGTGGGTTTGACCTTGGCTGGATGCCCGGTGCTCACCAAGCCGCTCTATCACTCCCCCTCCTCAACTGGACAGGGGAGAGAAAAATATAACGAGGCTCATGGGTCAGGATAAGGACACGGAGATCACTCACCAGTTACCGTCGCGGGCAAACCAGGGAAATTAATTTATTACCAATCAAATCAGAATAGGGTAATGAGAAATAAGAACAAATCTTAAAACACCTTCCCCCCCCCCCTTCTTCCTGGACTCAACTTCACTCCTGATTTTTCTCTACCTCCTCCCCTGGCGCAGCACAGGTGGACAGGGAATGGGGGTTATGGTCAGTTCATCACATGTTGCGTCCGCTGCTCTTTCCTTCTCACGGTTTTCCCCTGCTCCAGTGTGGGGTCCCTCCCATGGGAGAAGTCCTCCACAAACTTCTGCAACGTGAGTCCTTCCCATGGGCTGCAATTCTTCAACAAGCTTTAAAGAAAGAAGAAAAATAACGTCACCCCTTTTAAAGATACAGATAATTTCACCCCTTTAAGCTACAGGTCTTGACACATTCAGAGTCTTTTCTATTGGCTGTCATGCTGGTGTGATTACACAGCAGTACATATTGCTTGTGAGTTGGATAGTAATGGACATATATTTCATCATCTTCTCAATAATCCTTATTAAGCATGCTGGTTTTGTTATGAAGCAGTAAGTTCATGGCTCCCACCGAAGTGACATGGCAGTATGAGAAGCCAGGGTCAGTAACTTTGGTCTTGAATTGTTCATATTCTAAAAGAATGATATCATTGCTGTAGTGGTCTGAGTTCCTGAAAAAGGTGTTAGGAAAACTTCATTACAGCTTTCCTAAAAATAAACAGCAAAACTCCAGATACTTATTTTTGGGAATTAAAAAATGCTGTGTTACAGTAATTTGTCATGAGTTAATTTTAGAAATTTGGTATGTAGATGACTGCATTCGTGTGCAAGTTTATGCAGTACATAAAGTTTGCTTATGGACCTCATGTTACTTGTTGTCATTGTTATTTCTTACTGCTATTATTTCTAGTTCCTTGGAAGAATAGCCAAGAAAATGTCCCTGTGGTGCTAGGTGCCAAATATATACAAAGAGGTCCCATTCTGTACCGGACCCGTGCCAGTGACACGGGTAAGCTGGATGTGCGGTAGTGGCAGTGCAGGTCCAAGGATGAATAGTACAAATGTAGAGACAAAAAGGCCATGGGAACAGGGGTGGAATAAAGTTTCTTTGTGAAGTCTGTGCAAAATTCTGAAAATCCCAAAGGGTTGTTTCTCTGGTTGGATCTTGTGTGTGACTGCGCTATTTCTCCAGAACAGGTTGTTGAGTTTGAAGGTCACCCCTAGGCTGGGATGGTCCCATTTTATTGTTTTCCCTACTACGGTGGGTTCTGGCGTTGTGTTTCTTTAGCCTAGTGCTGCACGGTTGCACAAAGGAAGTTTCAATTTTATACAGCCTTCATATGTTAGTGACTTTAATTCTTTTTTTTCTTTTAAAATTGGCATATACCTTCATAACTATCAATGATAAATATTTGTGTTTAATGAAAAATGTGGGTGGGTTTTTTTTGTTTTTGTTTGTTTGGTTTGGTTTGGTTCTACGTTCCAACTTTTGTCATTAACTGATTTTGACTAGGAACTTTTCAGCGGAAAAAAAGGATTCAAGTAATGGCAATGTATTCTCCCTACAGGATTTATGAACGCATCATTGATCCCCCAGAAACTAATTTGACACCTGAAAGCAATTTATGGCTTGGACAGAGAAACAGGAAACATGGTTTCTTTAAGGTAAGCAGATACAAAATGGCACATGAGGAAGGAAATGAATAAAGAGTCAGCAAGGTATTTCTGATTAGTTGTCTTACACTCCTGAAGTCTGATTTGTGTGAATTTTAGTAGAAACTGCGGGCTTGGGATTTGAGGCAGGTTCAACACCTAGAGAAAAGGGTCTCTTCCTGCAAGGTAATGTAGTCACTGACTGCAGTGCCCAGTATTTGGGGGTTTTGTTTTGTTTCCTTACTTTAGGTTTCACATACCTGCTGTGCTCTGCCTTGCCACTCCTGGGGACAGAACGAGGCTGTGGAGGCAGTGTCAAAGTCTATTCTTGGCTTTCATCTTTAAACCTTCCTGAAACAAGAGCTTTGCTGTGGTCTTCTGGACAGACAGTGGTGGTTTTAATCACTTTTGGAGGCCGTTTCTTCCTTGATTTCACATGCACAATACCCTCACCCTTCCGCCGGTTGCCTCAGGTGACTCTTCCTTGTTTGGCCCTGTCAGCACTGGCTCCTGGCTTTAGAAGGTCTTCTGGTTAGCGATCCTCCGGCTTTGGCAGATACTAGCTATTGTATGCAGTGCATTTGCCCTGCTGCAAACCAGGAGATTTTTCTGTTCCCGGCGTACCTTCCTTTCTTTCTACTTTTCCCAACTAAGTGTGTCACCGTGTGTCCTGGTTTCGGCTGGTACAGAGTTAATTGTCCTCCTAGTAGCTGGTACAGCGCTGCGTTTTCAGTTCAGTATGAGAAGAATGTTGATAACACCCTGATGGTTTCAGTTGTTGCTGAGCAGTGTTCAGACTAACCCAAGGACTTTTCAGCTTCTCCTGCCCAGCCAGCAAGAAGGCTGGAGGGGCACAGGGAAGGTGGGAGGGGACACAGC
>JAVKLA010000021.1:24839813-24866906 GCA_034782735.1 Sagittarius serpentarius | reverse complement strand
AGTGTCATTGCTAGTTTCTTCCTTTCTGTTCTATTAAACTGTTCTTATCTCAACCCACGAGCTTTACTTTATTTTCCCATTCTCTCCCCTGTCCCGCTGAGTGCGGGGGAAGTGAGTGAGCGGCTGCGTGGTGCTGAGTTGCTGGCTGGGGTTAAACCACGACACTGTGTTTCTTAACAGAGGGCGAATTAGTGGGTCACTGAGTTTTGTTCATGGGCTTCTTTGTCCTTCAGAGCTTCCATTGCTTCTAAGCAGCCCAGGCTGAAAGGCTGGCCAGTTGGCAGGGCTCAGCCTGCTCCTACCTTCTAGCTGCAAAGCCTGTGTTTTTCCGTTTGTGAGGCTCCCCAAGACATCATCATTCAGTAGGCCAGTATGGGCATGAGAACTTTTTGGAGGAAAAAGAGGATTCAAGTAATGGCAATATATTCCAGATTCAATTAATGGCAGTATATTTCCAGAATTGCAAAGGACAGAGAAATGACCTACAACTTCAAAAGCCCTCTCATGTATGTTTTCTTTCAGCTTTTTTTGGCCCCTGGTGAGGCTGTCTGATTTCCTGCTTGAGGCTAAATTGCTGAACCAGCCAACAAACAAAATCTGCCAACAAACGAAAACCACCCCCTCCGCCTAAAAATTAATTCTTTTACTTTGTAAGCAAGCTACAGAAAAGTTTCTGATATTTCTTCCAGTTTTGGATAACAAGCCATGGTGCAAGTGTTTATCAGTGAAAGAGTCTGTAGTGCAGTGATAGGCGAATCTGCCGATCCTCAATATTGGCGTGGATTTGTTGCCAAGGTGATTTACCACCCACTTGGTTTCCCTTTGAAGCTGTCAGTTCACAAGACAATTCTACAAGTTGCTGTTTTTCTGAGGACCTCTTCTTGAAGTCCCCAGATTTCAACAAGCTAGGACAATTATTTTATGCTAAAATTATTTAAGCATAGCAACTAACAATTTTAATTGTGAAACAGAGGTAAAAGCTAACTTTTAACTTAAATGATGGTCTAAGAGTTGCTCTGAACCTACAGTACATTTCATCCTCCAGCAGCTGAGCTGTCACTGTGAAGTGAAATTGATAGTATTATTTTCTTCTACAGCTGTTGTTTTTTTTACCTCAGCTGCTTCCCATAATTCCACAGATGGTAAACATATGTTTATAGCTACATAGGAAAAAAAGAAGTTATATTGGATTCACCCATCTTAAATTCTTATTTTATGCAGGCAGTCAGAGCCTCAGAACTCTGGGATATTATATGTTTGTAAATTAATATTTCTACGCGTTAACACTTTGGAAACAGCAGGGTAGCTAATGATATGCTAATGAGCTGACAGTTTTTATTGATCATAATGAAAGCCGACAAGTGCCTTACTTTGCTTTATGCATGCTTGAATATTTTACTAACTTCAGGGCAGAAATATAATTGGTTGTATTTTTTTAATCCTGCTTGAGAGTTTCAGAAATCTTACTTTTTTTAATGTTACTCATTGCAAAAACTTGGGATTTTGCCAGTTTGTAAAGAGTACACATCTCTTTCCATATATTTACATGCTCAGTAGGACCTCCCTTTCTTTTTCAGAGCAATTTGTTTCACTGTTTTAGCATATAAAAAAAATAGATCTATTTTCCTTAATGTAAACAGAGATCTGCAGGGAAATAAGAGCGTTAAAAAAGAATTAGCATTTTTTTTATGTGTGTTGGAGCCATGCTAATCTATGCAACAAAAAGCACCGGATACTGTTCTGAGTATCATCTTCACCGCTCCAAACTTTTTCTTACTTTAATGATAATTAATTTGTTGTGTCTCTCCGTAAAAGAGTAGCATTAAAGCACATTTTGGGCCATATTTTCGTGGCTATTTTAGATCACAATTCTTCAGTTATATCAGGAGTGGAAGGAGAGGATATGATACTCAGAAGTCACTGTGGCCAGTTGCTGCCCTTTTCCTTATTTATGCTCTTGTTCCACATCCTTCCTTACAGTGATTATTCCACAAGTAGCCCTGCTGTGTCTGTGGCCTTGCTGGGGAATGAAGTGCTCTGTGGCATAATCAAGGGAATTGAAGTCTCACCCCTTACAACTAGTATCTCTTACTAGTTGTAATTTACCTGCTATGATCAAGCATTTGGAGTTCAGACAAGACGGAACGGTTTTAACACAGCAGTGGTGGGGGCAAATGCGGAACAAACTTAAGATAGCTTTGTCTGTTTCCTTTGAAGGGAATCTCAGTAATTACTTCCTTTGAAAAATACACACTGACCCTTCAGGTTTCTTCGTGTGGCCCCAAACCCAAGATTTGTTTTGGGGCTAGAGGATACCATTATAATCAGATTAGGAAACCAAAGTAAACGCAACTGAAAGGAGGGAAGGGAGCGATATCAGACATCCAGGGAACCCTCGCTCTAGGATGGATCTGATTGCTGTCAGCATCAGAATTATCTGCAAAATTCATTTTATTGCTGGGGAGAACCCTTCCCCCTAAGGCTTCCTCCGAAGAGCTGCTGCAGAAATGACGTTATTAATGCATTGCTGACTAGGTGATTTATGCCGAAAGATGGTAATTTTCCTATCTGCTGTAGCAGGCTCCATTGATCCTGCTGCTGTGCCTGGGGATTATATAGTAGGTGCTTGAGAACTATGCTGGTATTTGTACTGCACAGCATCATATCTATACTTGGGCCTCCGTAGTCATTTTGGTCTTGGAGTCCTACAGACTCCAGTGAGGTAAATACAGTGCCAAGGGCAGCTGTTCAAGCGCCCGGGATGGGGCATGCCTGCCCTGTGCAGAGGAGCACAGTGCGGATCTAGTGGAGATCTAGTGGTGTTGGCGTAGCATTGCCTAGGCGCGGGGTTTCGGGCATGTCTGCTAGTGCTGCCATGCAGAGCCTTTCACCAGCCCTGGCTGATGCAACTCGCACAGCTGTGTGGCACGCATTATCTCTGTGGGAGAAGTAGGTTTTAAAGAGGGTGAAAGGCAATGGAGGAGATGAAAAAGCAGAAGTGGAGAGCTCATGGAATATACGACCCTTTTCACAGAATGTGGGAGGAGTCCTCTATTTAATAGAGACATGAGAGCGCAATAAACAGGGCTTTTGTATTGCATCCTCGTGAGATGGGCTTGGTATTTAGTGCTGCAGGCCTGAATTTAATCTTGTAGCTGGTAATCTGCCTGCACAGATGAAGGCTTTTCAAGCTAGTGAGTCCTGACGTTGAACTGAAGCTTTGGTTGTAATTCACCAAATGCTTTAATGACAACATAAAGGTGATGTCTGCTTTGGAAAGGAAAAACTGGGAAGATTTTGACCACTGACATCTCCCTGTCAAGGCCAAATCCTGATGTGGACTGAAGAACTCCAGCCTGTGCCAAAGTGAACCAGGGCTCTGCCCTTCCCCTGAGGAGCTGTGCATGCCTAATCCTTCTGGCTGTGGTCATGGAAAGCTCTTGGCAGCCAAGACTAATGCTGAAGGAGCAATAGCCCAAGTTTGATCATACGTGTTACAGTAATTATGGCTGTAATAAGTGTTTGCCTATAATGAAGTCTTTCTATTAAAAAAATACATCAGCAAAATTTCTGCTCTTGGAAGGTTCACTTCTATATTTGATTGTATTAATTCTGTTTCAGAGGGTTTATGGACTTAGAAGGCGTCTCTGTTGGTGAATTGAAGTTCGTACGTTTTTCCATGGTAACGTGCTTTCATGTAGCCAGAAATTAAGACACAAAAAATAGTTGTTTCCTCTTCAGGTTATACTAAATGCAAATCTATCCAAAAGACAATTAAGCGGTGGGTCTCTGGTGCAATAGACGTATCTGAAGTTCAATATGCACTTTTTAAAAAAAAAGGCTGAGGAAAACATCACTTCTGTCTGGGTGATGTGTTGTTAGCTGTGTGATATGGTCTGGTAAAACTTTATAACCTCATTTACTCTTGGTTGAGCTTTTCACTGGAGAGGCTTAAGCATTGAAATATATTTTTGTGCTTCACCTTCTAATTTCTTGCTGACGACTGCTAGCAGAAGGTATGTAAAATGGCTTTCAGGATGTTCCATTTCCAGTGACAGTATTACTTCTCATTATTGTGATGGTTTTATTATTCTCATAGATGAAAAGGTTAATAAATGAATATACATCTGCAGGAAAGACAAAGTGATCTGATTATGTCTATTAATATTTTCAGTTAATATTTGATCATGAAACAGTAAGCAGGAAACGGTGCTTGCTGATCACCTGCTGTCTTAGCAAATGAACGCAGAAATGTTAAATGTTATCCTACTGTACTTGCCAGGCTTCAAGGGCTATCTGAGGCCTATATTTTATTTGCGGTTGGAGTTCAATGTTTTGAGCAAGTGACACTGTCCTCAGTCTGCAAAATTCACTCTATTGCAATTTAACCGGAAATTAAAATATAGTCTTACAAATCAGTAATTTAATTAGATAATAACTGCCACGATGATAAATTACCTTTCAAATTAAAGAAATTTTTCTGTGTCTGGAGGAGATAGAGCCATGTCATAACATCTGATTAAGAGTCAGGGAAAGTGCAAATAGCAGCACTACAATCCCTTGTTTTCCCTTGCTCCTCTCCCTTAGTGACCGTGATGTTATTAAAGCTAGTGGATCTTGTGGAGTGAGTATGTTACATCGTCAAAGATGGAGCAAGAGCTTTGTACTGAGCTTGAAAGAGCAAAGACAAGCTTCAGCATTTTCTGGGCTATTTGAAGGATCTAGGGTTCTTCAGGACCCGGGTGTGCAGGGATACTGGGCAACCCTTCGAGTCTGCTGCTTCCATCAGAGATATGCTTGCAGGTCAGGGACAACAGAAGATGCAGCTGGCACTGGACCTTTTGGTCCTTCCTCAGTTTCTGAGCCTCACACAACCTGCACTAGCTGGCTCTGACCTTGGAGTCCTGATTTCTGCCATCTGTCTGGGTTAGAGAGAGATTTAGTGCTAACTGATGGCATGATTACATGAACTGCCTGTTGAGATGCAAAGCTAGTAGGCGAAACTAAGCCGAACAACTGAAGTGTAGACTTTTACTTACCTTTTGCACTATATACCTCTCTTTTCATTATGTTTGATTGCAGAGTCTTATTTGGCAAAATCACTAAAGAGTATTGGTGTGTTTTCTTTTTGTCTTTTGTAAAAGTGTGTCATAGGCTTGAATAATGGATATTATTTCACTGGTTTTTCACCAGTCTCATCCCATTTTAAGACACTTAAGCAGCTTATATTTGGTGATTGCAAAAGACAAAGCAGTATTACTTCTGTGTTTTATGAAAGTTAATATCCAAACACACAGAGGAAGATAGGAGGAGTTGTTACATTTTATCCATCTTCAGTTATTTTCCTCACGAGAAGAGTGAGATGGTCGATTTTTTGTACCCACTTGAGAAATGACTTGTGAAACGGCTTCTACAGATCTAAGTGAACGTTTGCAATCTGTATTACCAGTTTTCTCTTCTTTTACAAAGGGTGTTATTCAAGATGTGAAAGTCATCTTTATACCTAATGGATATATAACACAGTGTCCTAATCTGAATCGCAGTAAGTAGCAATGTCTTTATTCTCTCTATTTTAGATTTTTCAGACAAATTACTTCTTTGTTTTAAAAATGATATTTTCAGGCTTGTCATTTTTGCATGTGCTGACTTCCAGAAGGCAAAAATTCTATGTAAACAGATTGCATTTTATGTTCAGATAAATCAAGTCTGATATACTGTTGGTTATTTATGGGTTATTGTGTTTTTCCTTCTCTTCCTTTCTGTTTTGTTTTTACTCTTCCTTTATTGAGCGTGCCCGACCTGCAGTGATTTCTTAAGTCTGGTGCAAGGAATCATGGATTTGCAAGAGCTCCTGGCAAAAATGACTGCAAAAGTAGGTACCTAAGCTTCTTTGTCAATTGACCATTTCCTTCTGTGCTAAGACCAACATGAAAGTATTTATTCCTTTTGCAGTTATTCTACATTTTCATGGTAGAGCCATTTTTTTTTTTTTTCCCTTCTGCCAGTAGAGCCCTATCTGCAATGGACTTTACGGATACAGCTTCACGGATGTCACTTAAGCCTTACACAGTTTCTATTGTCTGCCTTATTATTTGTAAGATAGTGACAAAATGCCCGGGGTCTGATTTTTTTGTAAGAAGCCTTAGCATGATTTTCCTTTTCATGCTGAGGGATAAATGCAGAAACAAAGGAGTGAAATCCCTCAACAATTTCCTCACCATGTGATGCTGTCAGAGGGTGTGTGTTTGCCTATGGGAAGTCCTGTGAAGCCTTCAGGACTGGCATAGTCTCCTTCCTGGGAATTGAAATGAGGCCTCAAAATGGAAATGACTGTGAAGCTGCCGGCTGTGCCGAGCTGGACATCAGCTTTGATCAGTGGTTTTTACCAGTGTAAAAATTAAGTTAACCCACCTCCAGGTGGTGTGCTGTGTGCTTGTTGCTCCTCCCCTGCCCAGTTTGGATTGTGAATAGGATGACTAGGAAGCGATAGTGGGTTTTTTGTTTGGGATTTTGGAGGTTTTCCTTAGGCTCTGCTCCCGCAATACACAGCCAAGACCCTTCAGCTAAGGCTGTGGTGAAGTTTTTGGGGTAGGAAGCTGTGTTTTAGAGGTGACTGAACCCCTGGAGTGTGTTACACGGCAGTCTGTGAACACTTCTTGAGGTTAATGTTAGTGAACCATCTAGTCTGTGGTAATAGGCAATTAATTGTCTCATCTGAAACAGCACTTATGTGCTAATTGCTTATAGATTTAAGTGTAACTACAGCCAACCTGTAGATGCCTTTAATCTCAGCGTAGATACTGAACAAGAATTTAAAAACCAGCATTTGCATAGTAGTGCTACTAGTGTAAAAGCATTATACTTGTTACTGTGCTGCCTTTGAGTGTTCTTTTCCTTTCTAATGGGAAAGGGGAAACTTTGTTTTTACAGAGTGTGCGCATTATACTGACAATCCACTTACTCAGCTGACATGCTTTGGACAGGCTGACTCCAAATGCGAAATGTGAAGGTTTTAGTTCAGTTTGCTGCTTGTACTGTGAAAGAGAGGCAATTATTTTGAGCCCTGCTGGGGGTATGAGCAAGTTCCAATTATGCACTGTACTGAGTAACTTGCTTTCTCTGCTGTTAATTATATTTTTGCTTGCTAGTGCTTTATGAGGGGAAGCAAATAACACAGTATTTGTACTGCAAAGACTCTGCTTCCGTAAAGTGGTGCTGGGATAATCCTTCATTGTGAGTTCCTTTTCTGTTATACCAGTGCATTGACTGTTTTGTTGCAGTTGTTACAGAAATACTGCTGTCCAGGAAAAATGCATGCAGCAGGAAAGGAAGTTAATTTAGTAGACAAATGCAAGTTAAAACTGGAGGGACTTGAGGGAGACATTAAGGTTTGTATCTGCCTTTTCAGTCCTAGCCACAATAGCCGCAAGTGGTACTAATGTAGATGCAAGTATATCATATGGGGATGATGTATGGCAAGGCAAAGAGCAGGGCTCAGAAGGGCTGTGCAGCTGCCCGCAGAGATCCTGTTTAGCAGGGCAGGTGGTCAGAGAACGGCTTGCTACTGTACATGAGGAATGAACCCCAGCTCCTGGTCCCGCACCGAGAGATGCGGAGCATGAACGTGACGTTTTGGAAAAGCGGGCCCCATGGTTTGATGTCCAGTTGTCGCCTTTAGGCTCTGCTATATCTAGGATTTCTGTTTCTCCCTCAGTCTGTGTTTGGTTACAGCTGTATTACAGCACTGAATAGACCAGTGAATGTTGTTTGCAATGAATGCGTACGCGCAGTTAATACAACGTAAAACTATGAAGACTCGGACCAGGGCTTGCCTGGGAAGAAAACATCAGACTAGTGGCTTCAGGCTCCAGTAATTTTGGCAGCAGTGCAAATTATGCAGCACGTAGGCAGGAGGAGAGAGTACTCGCTTGCTTGGGCGGGTCAGGGTCCGGTGAGTCTAGTGCTGGCTCAGGATGGGACATGGGGTCCTTATAAGGGGCCCAGCAGAGCATGGTCTGTAGCAGATTGTCATGGACTCTTATGTACAGGAGCATTTGATCATGTAACAAGCTAACTGCCGTTGTGTCCTCATCTGAAAACATAGCTTTTAAAGATGAGTCAGTGCTAGCTTTTTAAGCCTATTTTATTTTTGTCATCATTTGAATTGACTCAGAATCTTTCCAGTTTATAAGTTTAATTGATTTAATCTTGTGTCCTCAAATAGACACCATAGGTGAGAGTGTTAGAAACCTGGCTAAAATGTTAATTTGCTGCAAGAAAAAAAAGGATTGTGTTCTATTTCAGCATTCCCAACTGCCATGCTTGGAATACTGTTAGCTCTTCTTTAAATACAATGGCAAAAATAATTCTTGCAACTTCAACAATCTACTGAAATCAGTCTGGGTATCTCCTGCATTTCTTTGAGTGGAATATAATTTCTTTTTGGTAAATTATGAGCCCGCACTAGGGTTTGCTTTGTATTCGGATGTGCTTGTTACGTGAAGAATTCCAGCACAAAACTTTCTAATAAATCTTTCCTTGGTTGAGGTCAGAAAGGTTGAAGCTTGAGTTTGGTTAAAACCAAGAAAAATCAAGTGCTTGAGTTCATTGATAGACCAGTTAATCTGGTTTGTTTACATCATGGATTTATATGGCCATGAATACTTTCATGAATAACAAAATTTTCCTTGTAAATGTTGATAGTTTGGGTTTTTTTTGATATTTTTGTTTTTCATTTTGCCAGAAACAATACACATTGAACAGAAGTCTCTCATCTTTCAGTTATTTGTATGGGCAGAAGAGAAGCAAGAAAAGTGTTAAATAAATTTTGTGAATAATAGGTAGCCAAATATTTCTGAATGTTAAGAACTTAGGATTTGGTTAGTGTGTGGGAAATATTTGGTACGGTGTGGGCTGCTTCTCCCTCTTTAGTTGATTTCTATTCGTAACCTAAAAAACGTTTGAAGCCTGAGAATTTTCTAGTAATGTTTTAAATGTTCAGCAAATCTAATTGTGTGCATTTGGCAATGTTTGGAAAGAGATTTCAGCTGATTTTAAGGAATTAATTGTTTTATTGAGCTCAATAGAAGTGTTTCATTTAAGGCTTGAAGTTTAGAAACAGAAGGTTTTTGGTCACTCTGGTATAGCAGGTAACAGTGAAATGCTGTTTCTGAACAGATTCTGTGGGCTGTGATCCATTCTCCGACCTCCGTGTTGGAGGGCTCGTTGTTGCGTGCCTTCCTTCCGGTGCCCTGCTTGGTTGGTTTGCTATGTTTAAAGATAATTCTTAGAAGAGGAGGGGAATGATTTTTAAGTAAATAAAACTTATCAAGATAATGCAAAAGAGAGAAGAAATTAATAAATTGAAAATATTTATTCTCTTAGAGCTTTCTTCTTTTTCTAAGGAATAATTTCTAGGGCAGACAAAGGACAATATCAAGTACCACTTTCAAATTTGGGTACTACTGAAGTCCTTTCTCTCTATAATTTGTATCGCCCATTTATATGGGAATGTTCATTAAAAAAACCCAAACCAAGACCAAAACCAGATATGTAAATAAAGTAGAAGCGTGAGACAAATCAAACACCTTTTAAACAAAACTGAATATATTTTATATACTGTAAATATAATGACTAGATATAATGACCTGAAAATGGTTTCTGCTGAAAACAAGCAGGTCAGTAAGAGGATAGTTTTGCCTCTGAAATGTGAAAAGCAGTTTTGAAGTCGCTAGATCATGCTGAGTCTGGGGGAGATGAGTATCAATCCCTTATTATCCCAGAATAACAACTTAAGAAATAAAGTGCTTTTATTCAGGGCTTTCTCTCATGAGGACTGCTGGGAAAAAAAAAAAAAAAATCACAGAAATTGGCATAGTGTTTCTTTCCTTTTTCTTCCCCCTAAATAAGTTGCTCTTCTACTGGCAGGAATGACAAAGGACATACTAGAATACTTTCATTTAAAGTGGATGGAATTTTATGGCATTATGTATACAAATACTATAGCACTGCGCATTCTTTTTTAAATAAAATTTGCTACTATTAAAATGTAGCAACCTATAATGTAGGATAATAGCATCATATTTATAGCAGAATAGAGTATGCATTCCTCTTGTCTTGTGCCAGATTTAGGTAGCCTTGCTATTTGCAGTGGCGTCAGTGTGATGGCTTATACACATAAGACAAATGTGAATGTAAAGAATCAAGACCTTAAGAAACTCTTACCCAACTGGCACCAGGGTAATTTTTAGAGCAATGGCAGTTCTGGGGCCTGAAGAATGCACATATTTACTTCTAAATATTGAGTCTGTATTTATATATTTATTTTTAGTATTAGTAAATGGGAAAGTCATTTTGAGTGCCCTTACGGATTAGAGATGATGGCACTGGGTACAAGGCGTGCGTACGTGGGGGTTGTTCCTCTCTGGAGGATGGTAAGATGGTACCTTGTACAAGGGGGAGGTCTGTGATACGGCTTAGGATAGGGTGGTTCAAAAAGCCTCGTCCTCTTCTGCCGCTACGTGAATGAGCGTTGTCCCCACTTACTGCTGTATAGTATCTCATCAGTAAACATAGCAATTGCTAGCGTGCAGATTTAATACTTGGAAAAGATGCATCAGTTTTAGCTTCTTGATATGCATTTTAGTAGTTGGAATTGAGGAGGTAATGGGAACAGCAAGGAGAGTTAAGAGCTAGCCACCCGCCCAGGGTTTACTCCAGGAGTATGGCTTCTCCATTAATTACAGTCTGGGAATATTTTGTATTACACTGATTTAAAATGCTTTCTTTCCCCTCTAAATCTCACTTGCTATTATAAGGTTAAGACCTTTCTAAAAGCCAGAAAGTATTAGTCTGGCTGATGCTTAACAGTGATGAGATGAGGATGGTGAGGAAAAGTCAGTCTGCCAGTCTTCATGCTTTTTGACTTGTAATCAGGTTGCTCAGCAATTAAGACTTTTTATTTTTTTATTTTTTTTTAAACAGTTGTAGTTTGTGTGCTTTTGCTAGTGCCTGGACAGTCTTGAAGAGATCTTAGTGGGGTTTGTTAACAGTACAAGAGACAGTTGCATGAGTCGTAACTGTTGTCAGTTAGCGTGTATAGCTCCATCAAAGTCCGAAGAGTAGGATTAGTTTATGCCTGCTGACATCCCGGTTCACTGTTTTGAAGGTTGTAGTCAAACTTGGTTCGGCTAAAAATAAGTATGCTGCTTTCTCATATTTGCTTTTTTAAAATCATGTGTTTGACTTGCAGAAATCTCATCAAGTTACTTTCGTTTATAGTTAAATTATGCAGAAACAAGACTGAGTCAATTGGAAGACTGTCATTGTGAGAAGGCTTGTCAAGTAAATGGATTGATCTACAGAGACAAAGACTCATGGGTTGAAGATGATCACTGCAGGAATTGCACATGCAAAGTAAGACTTTCTAAAGAGTTTAAGGAGTAGGACCTAATTAAAATGTGAAAATGGTCCTTGAATGTATAATGTTAACTCTGAGAATTATTATGGTTTTAGCATGCATCTGGTGGCAGTATGAACAACAGGGAGGGAAATGGTAGAATAAATAAGTGAAAATTTGACATTGCTTATGTGCAGACTTCATAAATAAAACCTGTTTTCCCTTGACAGTGCTTTCTTATTTGTTCTAATTACATCTGTGAGGACTTCACGGTTTTGGGGTGAAAGCATGGCAGTGTCAGTGTTTGGTTTGGAATTGTTTTCACTGCAGTATGTTGTTTTTTGTTTTGTTTTTTTTTTAAAAAAAGCATTATCTTAATAGTATTCATAGACGCTTAGTTGCATCTTGCATGGTAACAACATGCGGATCCTGTTTTCAGTGTTTATCACTCTGAAAAACCAAGGAACAGAAGACAATTAGTATGTAAATCTTGTCTTGTTGAAATTATTTGATAAATATCTGAAGAGAGACTTTGTTTGCTCAGGAAAATAGAAAACTGATTGTTAGAAATCTCAAAGATGATTGCCACAGCCTACAGAAAGTGGTGCTTATGTTCTTGTAAAGATGGGCTTATGTTTTCCACTTAAGGCAGTTTGCTCAGGGAAAGTGGGGTAAAAACAGTAATATGTATCAAAATGGGGTGATTCACCTCCAGATGCATTTTGATTCAAGTTTGTAGTTGGGCAGAACTGAACTTGTTACTGAAGGACGGATCTGTAGTCCACAACGCTATTTTCATTTACTTAAATGGTTTTTGGCCTTCCGTGTTTTGTATAAAATACTAATTGCAACAGTCGTAGTTGAATTTTGTCTTAAAAACCTTTGCTTAGAGCGGAGTTGTGGAGTGCCGAAGGATGTCTTGTCCCCCTCTCGATTGTCCTCCTGATGCTCTTCCAGTGCATGTGGAAAGCCAGTGCTGCAAAATATGCAAGGGTAAGTACGTTACACAGACCTTTTAGTTTCACCCTCTATTTAAGCAGAGTCAAATGTGTCCTGAAAGCAGGCACATTTTATAATGACTTTCATAGGGCCTGGTAATTCAGGTAACATAAGTTACAGTGGCAAACTTGATTTAAGAAGAAAATAAATAATTACTGAGAAATGAACAAGCATTGCAAATTTCTCAGTTTCCCTTTTTGCCCATTGTCAGTGCAAAATCATTCATCTACTTGTTTGGGGCTGGGAAGCCTTACTTGGCTTCAGCTTGCATCTCCTGTTGATGTTGTGGAGCATCAAGCCTATGGTCTGAACTTTCTGTAGCAATGAGTAATAAACTGAGCTGTTATCTTTTCGCCTATCTTTTAGTTTGGGTTGGAAGGTTGTTTTTTAAAAGTAACATGACAGAATTTCAGACCCTGGTTAGTATCACTGTGTTGAGTGATAGTTTGCTGTAATTAATTTCAAAATAAATTCATGAGAAGAAATAAAAAAAAAAAGTGAATTTTTTGATCAGTGTTATTGTCAGCTTTCAGTTCCTTCTGGAAATGAAAGCTGTAAGTAATATTCCTGGAAGGACTATTCAATATTTGTTGCCTTAATAGTAGTACGAAGGACAAAGACAATTTATATATGAAAGTTTTAGCTGCCAGTCTTGCCTTAAGAAGCAGAAAATATCCCCACCCACCCCCGCCCCGTTCTTGGAGACTAGTAAGCTTCATGCATGAGTTTTTCAATAATTCATTAAGACAGGGATGTTGAATTATTTTAAGATTTATTGGGAAAATAATGACACTTTTTTTAGTATTCTGTCACCCTTCTTCAGTCATTGAATTCATTAGTCCATGCACAGATGTCCTTTAGCTGTGATCTTGCACTTGCTCTTGTTTTACTTATGCCACCTCATTTCTCTCAGCTCTATGGCGGCATGAGTAGTTTGCTTGCTGAAAGGTGTTTATGAACAGAGCGCTTGGGTGGTAAAGTGGCCATGCTGGCCCATATTTTTTGTCTCAGAATATTTTTATTTGTAATGTCGAGAGTCTAGAAAGTTCTTTCACGAAACTGGATGCTTCTCTTGACACTCTTTTGCTGACATGCATGTGTGCACAACAGTCAAAATCTGACACAAAGGAACTGCAAGGCACACAACTGTAGATTCAACGTATATCCCTATGAGTAAACTGTGTTCCCGTTATTTGTAATGGAAAGATGAACAATCAAACTTGCCTTTTGTCAGTGATTGGCACAAACTTAACTCGTTATTCTGACAAAAACTCAGCACGTCAGTCAATGGGAAGAGATGTATGGAAGTTGATTGAAATTGATTGTAAAAGCCAGCTCCTTGACAGAATGATGTGCTAGGGCCACAGTCAGTCACTTTTGGGTAGATAGTAGTAATTGCAGAGGCTTTCCGAAGAGCTGCACTGCAGGTGTTAATTTCTCCGTGCTTTTCCTATTTAGCTCTGATAGAATCATCGGCTGTAATTTACTGTCTCTAGGGATTATTGAATGGCTGGATTATTGAACCGTTTCCTGTCTTAGCTGAGGGTTAACGAACAAAGTAGCTCTAATGTCTGGTACGTTAAGGGTTTAAAAATGAGGCGGTTCTCTTTTGATCCCTGCCACCTTGTGTTAGCCTTTCAACTAATATTTGACAAAAGACTGTAATTTTGTTTAAAATCTCATTGTTCTTGAGTTGTGCATTAGCTTGCTTTCTGGTGTGTCCATTCTTTTGTTAAAAGCAGTCATGTCAGGAGAATAGACAGAAAGAAAAAGGAAATTTCTCGAATTCATCTTCTCCCCAAAATAGTTACTGGGATTCCTAATTTCAACAGAGCTTCCTGATCTGAAGTTTTCTTCGTAAGTGAGATCACAACTCCTCAGGCATAAAAACTAGGGCAGTGTTAGGAAAAAATGAAGAAAACTAGGATACCAAAAGGAAGACGCTTGTTTTTTAAATGCTTTGTTGATGATGACAACCGAGTTCTTCTGAAAAATCTCGCTCTCTTGTTTTATGGTGGTGTTTTGGGTTTTTTTTGGTTTTTTTTTGTTTTTTTAAAGAAATGAGAATTTTCAAGAGTGTCAGTTTAAACAAAAAGTCCTTAGAAGCAAATTTATGTCTGAAAGTTTATGAAGATTGATCTAGCAGTCCTTTATGTTTAAAATGTGGGAACCAGACTGGCTATGACAGTTGTTGCTGTGGAATACTCCTATTGGTACCAGCTGTAAGGGGTATACACATGCACGTTTAAGTGCTTGGTTCCCTTATCTTGGTATTCAGGAGAGAAACTGAGGTAAAACAGTTACTAGGTAGTCTGTGACTTTTTTTGAGAACTGAGTACTTTGAACACTTCCCCTTTCAATGTACATGTGCCTTGACTCAGGAAACTTCTAAGGCTTTGTTCAGCCTCAGCAACATAGGATTCATACCTTTTAGCTCTCCTTTCAGTGTCGCAGGTCAGACTGTTACTGGTCAAGCTCAGAGAGAGCTGAAACACCACAACAAAAAGTTATTTTATCAGTGTTCCGCGTTGATTTTGTTAGTGCCTTTATGATGGATACTTGATTTGTGTAAAATCATAATAGTCCAACTGTTCTCTTTAATTAATGGTTTTACTGTCTTCCTCTGGAATTGAAATTTAGACATCTAGTTCCAAGAGGACCGTGTCAGTTACGGTAATACATGACCAAGCGGTATGCTACCGTGGCCCTGCTGCGGGTTACCTTCTCCATCACGGTGGCAGCCTAAGCTAAGCTAGTTGGCTTTGCCTTGAAATGAATGAGAAGTGCTCACGTGTTCTAGTCTGTTGGTTCAGTTGTAGAGCTGGTTATCTTTAGCAGAAGCATCAAAACTTAAGAATTTTTTTTGTAGGAGCTTTCAGTTTCCTGGGAAATCTGCTTGTTTCATGCGCGCTTTAAGAATATTTTTCTGAAATAGATTTTTACAGTTTGTTGATTCGCTACAGTCAGTCACTGCATCTAATCCAGTTTTGGCAGTGCTGCAGCAAGTTGAAGTGTTCACCTTTGTGCCCACAAAAAATGTGAAGGTTTAATTGATATCTGTGCTTGTATTATTCTCGTGATGAACAGTATGCTAATAAGTGTCTCCAGGTCTTGCAGTGCGTCATGAAGACCTCTAGTAACACAAATACTGTAGCTAATCTACAGAATGCCAGTAATGAAAATATTTTCTATCCGATCCTAATGGATTTGGTCCAGTACGTATTGTCTGATGCTACTTGCTCTTAAAATGAATTTATTGTTAGCTACTTTGTTTGTAGTTGTATATAGTAGTGACTTCTGATGGGAGAAGGATGCATCATATTTTTAATGTATTCATATTTTTTCAGTGTATGTGAGACTGGTTTTACTTTTGTGTTATACCTTGCGTTTGTTTACTACTTAAATACTGATTTAATTTATTTTTAATCTCCCTCCTTCTCCTCTCAAATTACAGCAAAGTGTATCTATGGAGGAAAAGTGCTAGCAGAAGGTCAACGAGTATTAACCAAGAGCTGCAGAGAATGTCGAGTAAGTTTCAGTTGTTTAAACTTTTCCTGATTTTAAATGTATGTGTGATGTTCAAAAGTGACAATGGTAAGTTAGTGCATTTCCTTAGGTTTCCTTCATGCAAATGTGACATCTGTTGTCTTGAAAAGGTGACCTTGAAGTCAGTGAAAGCCACAAATACGAAAAAAAGGCAGGAACACGACCCTTGCAGGGTAATAAAAACATGGGCAATATGACTTGGGAGGGATGTTTTCTCTTTTGTCTTTGCTTTCATGAACTCTGAAAAAAGGCAGCAGCATCTTGCGCCAGTTACTAATTTCAGCCAAATTGCTAAAACTTGAAGCAACCTGGCTTACATTGTTTGAGTTACTCTAGATTTTCCCTAGTGTTATTTAAACTATATGTAGCCCTGCTAGTAACTGAGGTAAATTACTAAGTATTGGACTGGACTGGGGTCTTTCTTGGCAAGTTCGTAACACTCTAGACAACTACAGTCAGTGTTTAAGAGCACAGGTGAACAGAGGCTGTGTTAGATAGGAACATTCAGGGACTGTTAGTGAATGTAAGAGTGCTACATGGTGTGTAAGTGTGGCAGAAATGAGTTGTTGTCAAGACTAGCCTAAGAAGAGGCGAGTAGTAGTAGACGATTATAAAAGGCCCATTGCTCTGCTGAGACAGGCATTTGTTGTGAGTATGTGTGTGCTTTAAATATGATTTATCACTTCAGAAAGGCACAGCTATTTTAAACACATTTGCTCTCACATGTAATTTTCAAGTATTGTTGTTCTTACATCTTGTTGAATTTGTAGAGGGGGAAGGGCAATAAAGGGGAGACTTACAAATGTTATTGACAGATCAGTATGCTAGAGCAATTATGAAAAACATTTGGAAAAGATTACAATGATCTGGTTATTGTTGTGCTTGTAGCTGAGTGTACAGAGTAGCAATTTTATGTTCACTAATGGAAACGGACAATAACTGGTTGCAGATGTTGTGAAAGCAGCTTGTTACGCAGAATTACTTTGCTGCTGTTGGTGTTTAGCTGTATAGGGGTGCTCAACAAATATGTGGGCAAGGTCGTTGCCTTGAAGACAGACTAAGGTGCCTGTTATTTATAATATGACATTGAATGTTTATTGCGGAGGGAAACTGCCTCTGTGAAATAAGATGAGAACAGGAGGATTTTCACATTAAAGTGAAACCAGAGTGAGTGATCTGAATTATGTCTGTGGAACTTCTCTGTGCTATAAATAAGAGCGTTATATTCATCGTTAGGAGTATGATAATACATTCATGAAGATTAAAAGCAAATACTGACCATCAAATGTCTGTCATTTTAGAAATGGCTGAAATATTAATGAAAAGAGCTTTTGCGTTTTACTTGTTGTTAAAGGAAATTGATACGGTGATGCTAATCGCTGTAACGTTGCAGTTTGTAGTATTTGCATCTTAATGGAGAGTATCGATACGTATTTGAAACAGCATCTGCGAGTGCACTACCATGGAAAAAAACGGGTTCATGCCTCAAAAAAAAAAAAAAAAAAAAAAAGTATTTCCACAACTGTTTTTCAAGAAGAAATTAGACGTCAGTGGCAAAGATTGTAATTATGAGTTGGTAAAGTTTTTAAGTGAGTGCTTACCTCTGCTTCTGTGAGACGATGTGTCTCCAGACAGGATGTTCATTCGATGTGTCTTCAGCGTGACCTCCTAGAGGTCTAAGCAAAACACCTGCTTGTTTACTGCCTCAATTAGGAATGCTCACTAGATGAAGGATGAATGGTGATCAATGATAGTGCGGCTGTAGTCATTGTCTTCTATCTCCTGCAGGCCTGCTGGTGGGCAAGGTGGTGTATGAACAAAGGAAGGGCTTTGTGCTAGGGGAAGAACTGTAAAAAATTTAATACGGTTTAATTTTCCAAACTTGAAAAACAGACGTCAAATTTGAAAAGCTGTCGATCTGTGAAGGAATACAATGGAGGGTACACATAAACTGTCAATTTGTTAGTGTCGATAAAGATGACTTAAAAATCTTGGGGAGTAGCTCTTGTGTCTGTAAAGGAGGATGCATTTGTAGGTGGGATAATGTAAAAAAGATAAAGTTGAAACTTCACATTTCAGTTTTTATTTGAAGATAGATATCTTATTCTTTGCATAGGTGCTGGTCCAAGCTTAAGAGGCTTTTAACTTTTGCTTTTTTTCCATCTGTCAAAAATAATAATAATACTGATGGATCCAGATAGATCAAGGATTTTCTTTATCAGACTGTGAGCAGTTTTTTTTGTTTGTTTGTTTGTTTGTTTTTTTTCTCCTGAAAACTAATCCAGACTAAAAATGTATTTATGATGCACATCCTCTTAACCATAAGCGCAGATGTTACTGATGGACAGCCTTTTCCAGCTGGAATCCTGCCCACAAACACTCTCTAGGTTAATCTACAGTGGCAAAATGACAAAATCAGTGCACAGGTGTTTCTAAGAATCACAGCATGGTTCAGGTTGGAAGGAACGTCTGGAAGTCATCTTGTCCAACTCCCCTGCTTGAGCAGGGCCACCTAGAGCCAGTTGCCCAGGACCATGTCCATACAGCTTTTGAATATCTCCAAGGATGGAGACTCCACAGCCTCTCTGGGCAACCTGTGCCAGTGCTCGGTCATCCTCACAGTGAAAAAGTGTTTCTTGATATTCAGGTGGACCCTCCTGTGTTTCAGTTTTAAGCCTGTTGCCTCTGGTCCTGTCACTGGGCACCGCTGAGAGGAGCCTGGCTCTGTCCCCTTTGCACCCTCCCTTCAGGTAATTATATGCCTTGTTAAGATTCCCCCTGAGCCTTCTCCTGTCTAGGCTGAACAGTCCCAGATCTTTCAGCCTTTCCTCCTGGGAGAGATGCTCCAGTCCCTTACTTATCTTCGTGGCCCATGGCTGGTCTCTCTCCAGTTCTTCCATCTCTCTCTTGTACTGGGGAGGCCAGAAGTAGACCCAGCACTCCAAGTGTGGCCTCACTGGTGCTGAGCAGGGGGGAAGGATCACCTCCCTTGACTTGCTAGCAATACTATGCCTAACGCAGCCCAGGTTACTGTTAGCATTTTTTGCCGAGCCTTTTTTGCTGCAAGGGTACATGGCTGGCTCATCTTCAACTTGTTTGGACTCCCAAGTACCTTTCCGCAAAGCTGCTTTCTAGCAGGGTGACCCCAGCATGCACTGGTGTATGGGGTTGTTCCTCCCCAAGTGCAGGGCTTTGCACTTCTCCTTGTTACACTTCTTGAGGTTCCTGTTGGCCCATTTCTCCAGCCTGTTGAGATCTCTCTAAAAAATGCCAGTGCATTTGTGCTTTAGAAAACTGCACCTGTCTACATTCAATAAGTGGTTGTTTCGGTTTGTGGATTTCACAAATATGGTGACGTGGCTCATTTGAAGTCAATGGAAAGAATTCTATAACTCTTGTTGGATTGGGAGTTTACTGCTGATCAGCTGACTTCTGTGAATGACATGATGCCTGTTCATAACCGGATGACGTGTTTGACAGCAAAGAGTACAAGAGTAAATTCCTCTTCATTAACGCTGGGAGCAGGCAGTCAGAGAGTGCCATACAAATGCTAGAAAGATGGACAGGGCTCCACTGACTTCCAGGAAGCCTGACTAAGAAGTTTTCCTAAAGATAAGGAACAATGTGGCTGCTAGAGTGACAGCTAAGGACACAATTTGGAACTTTCTCCTGAAAGGCTGGTCAATAACAGCTAAAACAAGAGAGGAAAAAAAACCCCAAGCAACAACAAAACCCCAAAATACCCTTATCTGAAATCTTGCTATTGTTTTCCAAAGCTGATCATCTGAGATGAGCTGTTTGTGGTTCCGATTTTCACTGCATGTCACTGATTAGGCTTATAGCCAGTTCTTTTTTATGTACTTACCGTTGTAATTACAAGAAAATTAATTATCTTGTTGTAAATGTTTGACTCCAGTTCTCATTCTTTGTGGATTGTACGTCACAGTTGGAGCTTGACCTATTTATTCCAGAAGAATGTCTTTTTGGCATCTATTTCTGTCTAGATTCTATGACTACATATGTGAAACGAGCATAAAAAGTTAGTAATTTTTCTAAGGCTGCCTAAAGCAATAATTCTGAAGTGTGAACTATTCTTACTTATCTCAGTGGATAAAATCTGAAATCTAACGATGATAATTCTTATAATTGGATCTGTACTAGTTTATAACAAATTGATTGTAATCCAAGGAATACTCAACGTGGAAACATTTTAATTGTTTTAAAACTTAATTACAAATATGTTTAACTTGTTTTCCCAAGATGCAAATTCTGCAGAAAATAGGAAACTTAGGGAAATAAAACCTTACTGTCATTAATTAATGGAATTCTCAATTTGTCATTTTTTTATCTCCTTGTGATTCACTAAAGAAGGTGTGAGCTTGGATCGAATTTGTCTTTAGCTTTTTGACTCATCCTGACTACTGATTTGACTTTCATACAATTTCTTGGTTTCTTGCCATCTTTTTGACCAGATTTATTGTCAGTCAATGCTTTTTGTCCATATGTTGACATACTGTGCCCTTTCTGCTGCAGTTGTCTTGTCTGAGCTTGAATAGGCGATGAGTTATAGCCAGAGCTTTTCCAGCTGGTAGTTTGATAACATGATAGTAAATGACGGCTCAGTGTGTCTGGTCCTTTTATCACTTTTGCTGCTGCAGTTGCACAGGCAACCGTGGGGGATTCCTCCCTTTCACTTTTGGAAGTGAGATCAGGAGGAGACCTAATACCTCCATTAAATTCACCGTTCTTGTGTGGGCACTTGCTTCAGTGATGCATGCTGTATGTGATACTGTAGGGAGCTGCTTTTTTAAAAAGAAAAAAGAAAAAAGAAAAAAGAAAGAAAACCTGATGCCTGGGGGGGGGTGTGTGTGTGTGTTTATATTATTTTTCATGATAACAACTGATGCAACTTGCCAGTAAAGACAATTGGGAAGTGAGAAAAACGGCTTGGCCCTGCTTAGCCTTAATATTTCAAGTCTCAAGGGCGGTGACTAGCAGTGATTGTAGAACAGTCAGTTTTGCATTCCCTAGGTCTGCTGCACTTCTCAACTGTAAGTCCTGCTAGCTGCCAGGCATCTTGTGCAGCATTTGCACCTTGTAGACTCAGCAGGCATTTCTGCATTCATAACTGTGTAGGGCAGCTTGATGCCGTGAGAGCTAATTCTGGAGCCTGAAGTGACATAGCTGAATCAGTGTGGCATGGCTGGTGAGGCTAATTACCAGCAAAGGTTTTACCTGTAATGGTTCTGGCACCTGAGCTAGTTAGTCTTTTGGCATGGTGTGGTGCGGTGTCTTGTAGATACAAAAGTTAAACTTCCGGCTAGCAAGGGTGTCTCTATATAGGGGTGTTTCTTCAGACAGGGTAGACACACAGGTATTGTCGGTATCCTCTGTTCAAAGCCACGTATCTGATTCCTCAGGTGATGCGCATGGAGGCTTTAATAACATATTTTGTCTTTTTTTGGTATTGGATTTCCTGAGCTTTCTTAGCCCTAGATGTGTTTGGATCATATTTTCAAACTTTTCTCTTCCATCATGACAGCTAGAAAATGTAATTTATTTCTTTGAGGAAAGCAGAAGTTCTCATTCCATCTTTTCGTTCTGTCATCTGAGGCATCATGAAAAATATTTTGGGAGGAGTCGGGACTAGATTCATATTAAAAAGGTGTATTGGCAGTACAGCAGGCTGCCTGCTTTCTTAGTGGAGTTTCACAGCCCTTTGGAAAACGGGTGTGGACGGTCCTGTGGGATAGTTATTGTAGGTCCTACTGAGCAAAAATCCTGGCTGTTAATCTCTGCTCCACTTGCCAATTTGCAGTGATGGCATAGCGGCAGAAGGGAAGCTGAGGTAGTAAGTTATGGTGTGGGGAAGGCTGGAGAGGGATAAGGGAGAAGAGGAAGCTATTTTGGGACAAGGTGTTAAGAAACAACTAACTGAAGAGCAAGACAGCTGTTTGGTCTAAAGATATGGTGAAGCTGCTGTCCTGGATGGGAAGAAGATGGAGTAAAATTTGGTGTAAAATCTCCCCAGAAAGGCTCTGTCTCTGTTATTTTAGAAAATTTCTAGCAGTAACTAGACCTTCTATGCACAGTCCTACTCTAAATCTAGCAGAAATCAAAATCGTAGAAATATCGTGACCTTGATTTACGTTTTACACAGCAATTTCTGTATGGATACCTCAAGATGGGATTTCTGCTTTGCCATATCTTTGAAGGACCTAATTTTTGGAAATTAGGTGGTCAGTAATTCTAAAGAACAGACACTTTTAATTGGACACAGCAGAACAACACATGACACTTGAAAATGTTGGTCTTCCATCTGCTGTGTTTGTTTGAGTTGAATAACTTATCAGTGAATTATGTAGAATATGAAATGAGAGGAGTAAAACTTGGACTCGCGTAAAGCAGGAAGACTGTAACAAAAATCTGTAGTGAGATTCTTTAATTCCTTCAAATACTTGGAAGGAAAACAGCTGTACTTGGAGCCAACATTATTTGAAAAACTACTTTTTTTTTTTTTTTTTTTCTCTTTTCTTTTCTTTCAACTCTGGGCATAGAAACGTCCAAGTAGATTACTTTTGTTTCGATGTTTCGGTGTCAAGAATGAATTTAACTTGCTGACTGCTAGTTTACTAGTGTTGTTACTAGAGATTACCAGAGTTATAGATTGAAAATTATGTGATCCTTGCCATTGCACATGTTTTCATCAATGTCATTTTTAAAAATGTTCTTTATTTTTCAGAATGGAGTTTTAGTTAAAGTAACAGAGACTTGTCCGCCATTGAACTGCTCAGAAAAAGATCACGTTCTTCCAGAGAACCAATGTTGCAGTGTTTGTAGAGGTAAGCCAGATGCTGTGCATGCTTGGAAGGAATGTAAGTTGCTGATTCAATGGGGGCATACACTGGAAGGAGCAATTCCTTTTTAATGGGATATTAGGTTCCTCTATAAACCCGAGTCTATAATTAGCCTTGACATAAAACCAGTCTGTGATATTCCTTTGGGTAGATGACTTACCAGATACAAAGCTGTGATTGCTCTGAATTAGAGAGGGGGAGGGAGAAAAGGAAGAGTTGGGGGAGAAAGGGCTCAGTATCTCTTTAAGTATTCCCATTAGGAAGAAGTTACATTTGGAAAAGAGAGATTTTATGTTGCTTAAACTTGCAACTTGACTTGAACGTACAGGGTTTTGGAAATGGGGTTTTAAGCCCTCTGTTTTAAAATCACAGTAATAATGTTAAGGTTTCAGTATTTGGAGGTTGATTTAGATCTGAGCTCTCTCAGGACTCATCTATGAATTAAGCTGGAGAATTACAGAATAAAAATGAAAAAAATAACCCTGGAGGCCAGAACCCCATTTTTCCTCCTTGTAGTGGGGTGTTGAGATGGGGGTTCCTCTTGCTTGTTCCCTTTCAGCCCTGGTGAATCCTGGCTGCATGCTGGACCAGACTGAACAAGCCAGAGCTGAAATGGTAGCTGAGGAAATCGCCTTAAATGAGGAAAACGCAGGTATTGCAAGGCTCGAGAACTCGAACAAGCTTTCTTCTTAAAGTGTGTTGTAATCAGTGAGCTGTTGGGTGAAAGGTGTTAGAATAATAATTCCCTGTGTATGGCTGTATTGTGCCTCTGTTCCACATCTCTCCCTTGGTGCTGAGTCTCAGCTGAGCTTGAGGGGAGCCTGGTCTCTCAGAGCAGGACTTGTGTGTAAGCCTTTAGTGATGCCCCTCAGAAATTTCAAGCAAGAGGTGGGCCAAACGAGCATTAGACATTTCCAGGCTTAGATGGTGATGTGGGCATGTTGGACTACTTGTCTTGCCTCTATGTAAATTCCTCCATTGTCATTGTAGATGCCAGTGAAGGGGCTCTGAATCTCTCCGTTAGCCAGCAAATAGTAATAAATATGCATAGGTAAATATTTACTAAGGCCTTGAACTTGCAAGCATATGCACGTGGTTGCAGGGGCCAGCACGTCTGAGCTATTTAAGCAAGCAGTGAATGTTGCTTCTTTGTCCCTCGATGTCTTAATGATACTTCTTAACAGATGGCTCAGTTTGATGTAGTGCAGTATGGAAAAAATTATCTTCTTTACTTAAAAGCATTAGAAATCTGAAAGCTTCAAAGCTGATGAAAGATAAGTTCTGTAATTATTCAGTTCTATCTTATTGTTAATGATAGGTACTCTTTTTAGATATGCATCCCAAAACCGGTTTTATTATATATAAAATAGCATGATTATGTATACTTATGTGATGGTTTCTAGAAGCAAAGGAAGGAATTGTACTTTCACTTCCTATGAATTCTGATACATGGTGCTTTCAAACTGATACATTAAACTTCCACTTCAATTCCGCTTTAGCTGACTGCTAAAACAGTACCACCTCCTTTTGTATTTCATCTTTGCTTTTTAAATTCTTTTGAAAATTATGCTTAAAGATAGGATTAATTTTGTCAACTTTACAAAGGCATAAATTGAAGTTAGCGCTCCTAAATTGCTTTTTATATCTTGAAATAGAGTATGTGCTGCTTGACACTTTTGCTTCAGTTGCACGCAACCCAAAGTGGTAGTATATAATTTTATCATATGTAGAGTGCTGGTGTTAAAAATGGATGTTTATTAAGAATTCTGTATTCGGTATGGGTTTTATCCTGCAAACAGTTGCCCTCTGATATGGCAAGCAGGCCATAGTTTCTGGTCCTGCCCTGTGCCAGCAAGTCCTTTACTGGGAAAGGATAGAGAGCCTCTCTGTTTTGCAATAATGACCTCTTTCAGAGACTATATTCAGCTTTTACTGTCCAAGCAACAGTAGTGAGGAAGAAATATTGCAGTAAATATAGTCCTGAGTAATCAGAGCGTTTGTTGGAAGTCTGCGTGGATACTTTGCACGTCATGCGCAATTTTCACGTTATGTGTATGATGATACAGATAATTCTTTGCACTAGCCAATAGCTAGGCCTTTAGTTAGTCAACAGGATGATTAGTAAGCGTTTACTAGTAATGCTAAATGAGAACAATACTTCTGTGTAAAGTTTATCAGTGCATACTGGTGACTGGTAGGTTCTGGTTTTGCATCAGCTTGTGCTTTCTTTAGTATCTGGTTGTGGAAAGAGAAAACTTCTACTGTTTTTCGTGTTCTGTAGAATTATAGAATACCTTTGCTGAATTGGGCAAGGTTAAGAGCTTTGCAGCTTGTGCTTTTCTGGCTGCAGCAAAGGAATTTCCATTTAATGAAAGGATAAATGTGGGGGATCAACGAAAGGAAAAAAACCCACAGAGAAATACGGAAACTTCATGATACTGTGATATGAGACTGTACCCTCTTCAGGAATCTCTGTAATATCTACTACAGTAATAGATAAGTACCTAAAATAAAATAGGGTCTGCAAGCAAAAAAATAAATCTGTGGTGTTTATGGTGATGGAAATTGTGAGTCAGCAAAGGACCGAGTTGAATACTGTAATGTACACAGCTGGTGGGCTTCCTAGATAGTCATTATTGTTTGTAAATGGTTAGAAAAGTGAAGACAGCAAATAATACCTTTTCTTCCTTGGGTTTGCTACAGGAGTTTATAGTGTAGCAAAAGCTAATATATTGCTAAAAGCCAATTTCTAGATTTCGGTAAAATGATTGTATAAGGTGTACAGCAGGGCAGGTGGAGTATTGAAGAACTCTGCTGTACAATGACAGCTTATTTTTGTGATTTGTTGTACCTGAATGCAAAAATGGGCCTCATCAGATCTGTATATAGGATCTATCCTTGAATGTTACGTAGAGTATACCTAGTTTTGCCCTTCATCCCTGTGCTTTAATACAAACGTCTGGTTAAACTATGTGGCTACTTTATACTTTTCAGCAGGACAATGTGGTATTATTAAGCTCTCTTTTTAGGCTTACAGAAATTTCAGTTAATTTTAAAATTTTAAAAAGGATCATTGTGTAATAAAATAAATTTTTTACTACTTTTTTGAGAATCAGTCATTTTTCTTACAGCATGCCTGCTACATTTTTTATAGCCCAGGGACAAATCTAATACAAAAAGTAGTGTCATAAAAGTGTTTTATTGTTCCCTTTAGCTGTTTTTCTCCTTGCCAAAGACAGTGTATAATTTTGAAAGAGTGGCTTTTTCCTCTTTTGAATGAGTGATTCAAATAAAGTTTCATGAGAGAATTTTTATGTTGTTATGCTCACAATTTTAGTATGTAAGAATAGCCTTAACAGCCCTAGCAGCTTCAGTCATGTTCTCCGTAAAAGAGAGTGTGTGAGGAAATAATGAAGTAGTGAGAGCTATTTGGTTTCTGGAGAAAGTAATTTTTATTTGCTATCTTGTGATATGGTTTGGCTGATGGATTTAGATTGACTGCTGACGCTGGTTAGCAGGAAGTGGAGAATCCTACTGGTGAGCCGAAGTGTGCATTTTATGGCAGGGAACAGCAGTTGAATCTAAAAATGGTGCTTCTGCCACCCTTACTTGTATTGGTTTGTTTTGTTTTAAGGAGGTTTTGATTTTTTCAATTACAGAATGAGAAGGCTCTTCAGTTAGCATGTTTCTCCCCTCTCCCTGTCTAGCTGTGAAACGGAGTTTTGCTTTTTCAGAAATGGAATGTTTCTCATTCTTTGCTGTGAGGTGCGAGTTACTTCAAGGTTTTAGTTGTAGAAGTTTTAATGGAGGTTGATAAATATGAATTAGTTTATTTCTAAACATTGTTATAATGTTACTTAGGATTTAGAAGAGCTTTATATCTGAAAAAACAGTCTTCATAAGCTTGTTAGGCTGTGCAGTACCATTATTCTCATGCACACAAATAAGAAGTATGTAATAAGGTCTGCATTGATAGAGCAGCTTGAGAGAATTTATGAAGTTACTGTTTTACGTCAGACCACTGAATTCTGGGACCACAATCTCTGAAGGCGTAAAAACTGCTGTTCAAAGTGCTTCATTGCTTATGACTCATTAAAAACTGATTCAGACCATGAAAGGGCGTAACTGCTAGTGCAAATTTTATGACTCTTCCTGTGAGTTGTCCCCCAGATCTACTTTACCCATTTATGTAGTAACTGTGGGGTTAAATCATAACAATAGTAAAGATTTTGAGATTGAAATTACCTTGTGTCGTGGTTTAACCCCAGCCAGCAACACAGCACCACGCAGCCG
>JAVKLA010000021.1:24799552-24835937 GCA_034782735.1 Sagittarius serpentarius | reverse complement strand
TGTTGAAAAACAAATACACAACACCCCTCCCCCCGCCCCCCCAATGAACAACAGCTTCAGGATAGCACTATGAAAATTTGCTTACTGTAGATGAAAACTGTATTTAGTGTAAGCTAAAGTTTTCTGAAGTTCCTTAAAGAATATCAAAGCAAGGGATATGAACAAAGATCTGAATCCGGTGTTTAGATCTTAGAAGCCCAGGTTGTCTTTCTTAGCTGTCTTTAGGGGATGTTAGGAAAGTTTAGAATCAGTGAACTAGAACTTTTAGTTTGCTCCTTTACGACCAGGCAGAATTGGCAGAAACTATTCTTGTATTTATATAAGTGCAGGTCGGAATACAAGTAGCTGATGGGTATGTCTGGGTTTCTGGTTCCCCTCCTTCCAGGAGAGAAAATCTAGAAAAAAAAAAAAAGACTTACCATAATGACTGTTTATATATCTCAGGCAAATAGAAATTGACTCTTGGATATTAATAGAGAAAAATCCATCAAAAATACACCAATGGGGCGGGGGGGAGAAATTCCTGTTGTCCAATTCTGAAAGGTATTTAGTTATCTCTTACAGTACTTCGACTGGAGTGCCTTTAAAGAGATAGGGTTGCAATTACTTTCACTTTAAACTTCAGCAGAGAGAGATTTTGACACACCTTTGAGAAATATTGAAAAGCAGGAAGAAAGAACTTCAGCCAGTTGTGCCTTTATAGAATAAAGTGGGAAAGTTCATCATGTTTCTAGAAATGACTGTATGGAATAATAGAAACTGTTCGCAAAGAAGCTACTCAGCATTTGTATCAAGGAAAAAGGAGAGATTAATAAAAATTCTCCCCTACAAAACATGATGCATGGATTCATTATAGACTGTAGAAACAATCTAGCTAGTTTTTGAGGACAGAATTACAAGGCAGTCCATGAGGCTGTTCTGACCAACAGTATAGTTTTTGTATTATAATGCAATGTCTCGTTTTTGCTCTTCTAAAAACAAGCTTGATTATGCATAATAAGAGAACTGTGAAGGATTTTTTTGGATATTAGACTTTATTATCTTTTTGGTGTAAGTTAGTATTAACATTTCTTGGCAATCAGAGATAAGGTGGCAGTTTATCCTACATGGGTTCAGTAGAAGACTAATGTATTGTCATGGCTTCTTGCTTTGAAGTTGTCTTTTCTCCTGACTAAAACTAGTCATGCAAATACGTTTTTGAACAAAATGGTTTCACTGAGAATGAATTGATGGAGGAATCCAAAAAGCCTGTGTGCACCAGATGGGTTTATAGAGAGAATTTCTGGAATGTAGCATGCCAAAGTTTTTCAGAGTAATACAGTCAATATAAATATTAAACCTGAATATCTGAGTTAAACATGTTTTGATACCAGGTTGCATGTTCCTTATATTTCAGGGCATAACTTCTGTGCAGAGGGACACAGATGTGGTGAAAATTCAGAGTGCAAAAACTGGAACACAAAAGCTACTTGTGAATGCAAGAATGGTTATCTCTCTGTCCAAGGGGACTCTGCGTATTGTGAAGGTAAACAAAATATTCAAAGACCTGTCCCCTTAACAACCTACTCAGAAACATAGTATTAAATAAACGGTTGATGAATGAATGTCATTGTGAAGTTCAGTTTCATGACAGCGAATATCACAAGGGCCCTTTTTGCGTTCATAAATATGGCTCGAAGGTTACAAGTGGTGCTGGACCATTCAGGTTACCTACCTATGGGCGTACTTCATTGTTGCAGTTGTGCCTCGGCACACCATAGTCATGCTGTCATTGCAATTTTTAAAATACTGTTTTTCAGACAATAGCACCTACCTTCTAAAATGCTTTTTAGAGAACAACATCTTTATAAGATGCATTCATTTAGGAAGTGGGAATTCTGCTGACCTTTGTGAGAAAGGTAAGTGAGAAGGTGTACTTGAGGCTTCAGTGTAGAAATGATGATCAGCAGTCCTTCCTGAAGTACTTCTGTGGGCCGGGTACTTTTACTGAAATGGGTTTCCTATGATACAGAAGAGACCTATTTCTATAGAAGAGGGTAGCTAGGTACTTCTGTTGATGTATTATTCCATCACAGGAGTGAATGCAACGGGACATGATTCTCCTCTTTGTTTCTCAGTGTTTTCTAGAGCTTGCACTTATTTGTAGCTATGATGTATTTACTAAAGACTAAATTGATGAATCCACATATACCACATTCCTTCCTGCCTTTGCATTGTGGGTTTGTACTTTTGTGTTTTTGTTTTTTTTTTTTTTTCATGCCCTTGTATGTCAGGCTGCAATATTTAATCTTTTGGCCATCACAGGAAGTTTTTGAACTACTTAGTAAAAAAAAATATTTCCCTAGATCCTTTTTCCAATAGTACTGGTGATGGAAGGGAGATGGCATTTTTGACAAGCTGTTAAAATGTACTGTAAGAACTGGAAGACAGGGTGAAAGAGTAAAAAAGACATGCATGGACTGGGCTTAAATGATCCCGCTTTCACAAAAAGACGTTTTTGTGTACGTAAGTGAACAGGACTGCTTTAAATAACAGTCCATAAAGCTGTTCAGTAAATTGCAAATATAAATCTTATGGTATTTAGTCAGTTCTCTACAAACAAAAATTTGAATGGTCCTATGTATGCACTTTCAGTGACTGGGAAAACAGTTTACACATTCCTTTTTGAAGGTAGGCAGCAGATATACTGTAGATAGAGAAAATTTTTTGTACAAAAAAACCTGTGAGAAGAGATGCTCTGTACACACTGCAAGGACTGAGAAATCAGAAGACAGTTTCAAATCTCTTTATCAGCTATGATACAGAATCCAGTATTTGTTCTTTTTTTCTGTTTTAAATAAAAACAGTGCTTAGTGTTTTTATTTACCTAGTAGCAAACTGTCCTTTTTTCCCTCCATGGAAAGATTTAAACATTGTGACTCAAATAATTTTGGAGATGTTGGCAGTGCATTAGTGGTAGTAATGGCGAAAGAGCTTTTTGAAGAAATTAGTGGGAATTACAACAGATCGGGTCTATGCTGCCTTAAATTTTGGAAGGGCAAATGAAATCCCTGACTTCTGTGCATGTGGATGAAACATGAGGCAACAGAACAGACACAGCTGCTTTTGCTGCCTGAGACCATGGGATAGATTAGAGGCGCTTTCTGCATGTTAGGAAATTATAAATTTGCTAGATGGAGAGTAGGTCTTGGGAGGTAACGTAGAGAAGAGAAGGCCCTCTAGCAAGGGGAACTACAGACTGACAAATCGCTTCGCCAAGAGGTGAGTCCTTTCAGCCCTGTGAAGAGCTTCCTTTCACTTCTCGGAACAGCTTTCTGCGTAATTTCTTTCTGTGCTTCTCTAACCTCGTTCCTCTCATCTGTGTGTTTAATCTGCTTAACAGAATCATTTCATAGTTGGCTGTATAACATTCTCAAATGCATGGTGAAGCTGTGATTTAAATAAATGAGGTCAAAGGCATGTATCTGAAGGTACAGTTTGGCAGCATGTTGGTATAGTATAGGAGTGGATTTTTTTTTTATGGAGTTTCGGTTTTCTGTGTGTACTGTGTAAGAACTAAATATGCAAAATACCTGAACAACAAGTATTAAACATACAAAACACCTGTCGAAGCAAGGAAGATAGCATTCTCGGCTGTAGTTCTGAATTTGTCTTCATCGTTTCTAACTTAAAAGACGTGTAAGATTACTGTTTCCTTTGAGATGGCGAGGTTAAACTATTTCATACTCATGACGTGCTGGTAAAGTAGCACCTTAGTTCAGAGTGCTCCAGATGGTAGCTTGGAGCTTTCTGGATTTCTCGTCTCTTCCAACGTGTTTGAATGCTTGTGCGTGTGTATTCTAATGTATGGTATTATTTTACCTTGCCTATGTTTTTACTGCTATTTCTGCTCACTCTTATTCACACAGTTTTATCCTGCTGGACCTTATGGCATCATTTTGATCTTGTAAGGTCTCTGAAGAATTGTGTTCGTGTCTGCTTTGTTTTTTCACGTGTATTTGTGTCTTTTTTTTTTTTTTTTTTTTAACATTCCATATTCAAATTTGCAGTGTAGTGGAAAAAATTAAGATGATTATAACTTTTGTCAGAGACTTGGCATCAGCGAATTTGTAAAATAAATAACAAAAACCCGAGAGGCTTTTACTATTCATTCTCATTAACTACTTTTCAAGTATTTAGCAGCTCCTCATGTCAAAATATACATGTAGGATAACCACTCGCTATATGTATTCCGTTTTTGAAATAACATAGATGAGTTTAGGGAAGACAGTTTCTGAAAACAAACAAGTAAATGAAGCTCGTAATGAATGAAGGAGGTAAGTGGAGATTCTCTGTGTTCTGTAAAAGCGATGTAGTTCACTTAAAAACTGACAAATTGGGGGGGGTAGCATCTGCCTACTTGTCTTGCATTTATGAGACATAATTAGAGCATTCATCATTTGCAGAGGGACGTATAGAGATACTTCTCTTAATCATGTTGACTGAGGTTTAACTACTGATGGGGATACTTAGGCACAAGTGTTGAACCAACGTCCGTTTACCTCTGTCACACGTGCATGGATAAATTCTGGGAATTGCACAAGTAGCTAGGGAGTCCAGTGTCTGCAGGATGCAAGCATTCAAGCTGTAGTAGCAAGCGCATGCTTGCAGCTGTGACCTTTTAGCACATGACATGTGAGCACCTGTGTTGAGGGCTGAAAGTTGCATGCATGAGAGTGAAGGTACAGATGGCGCAGCAGTTCAGTGGCAAAACCAGGACCAAAATGGGGAATTCATTTGTGTCTGTCTCATGCTGATTCTTCCAGACACGTTACGTGACACGTACAGCAGACCTGCAGATACTCTGTACTTCTTCAAAGCCAGAAAACTCCGCAGTCTGTGACTACTTCACAAAAACTAATAGGAAAGTCCGCATAACGCAAAGTAAGAGACAGGAAAGTGTCGGCAAATGAAGAGTCTGAAGCTCAGAGGTGAAATGAGAAAAATCAAGCCCAATCAGCGGAAAGTTAGGCTTGTTGCTAGTGTGATTATCCTCACTTTCTAAATGCTAACAAGCAAACAGCCGTCTCTTCGGAAGAGGATTCGGTGATTTTATGCTATATATTCCACAGGGAAGCGCAAAAGCAGAATCATTTTTTCCCGCCACATTTCAGCTCTGAATTCTTTATTACCTTCTTAGCTTGAAACACTAACAGCCCTTTTCTACCTGCGAAGTTATTATGTTGGTGTAGTAAAAGTGATTATTGCCTGATTGCTGTTGAGCTCTGATTTGTTGGGAGAGCTGTTTAAATCTGAAGTGGGATGAATCTCCCAGTTAGGATAAATGCATGCCTCTTCTCGCTGACAAGAGTGCATGAAACAAAGTCAGTATTAACCTTCAGTCCTTCATGCCCAACTACTTACGCCCCCAAGAAACATCTAGTACAAGTGATACAGTAGCATACTACAAGATGTCTTGTGTTACACAGCAGTATTTTTTCTCTTTCTGCTTAACCAGTGTTACCAGAGAATGTTCCTGTGGTAATGGGTATAAGAAAGGATCCGTTGACTGAAGTGGACCTACAAGATTAATATCCTCATTGTATGACTATGTTCTAGGATGTGCGTTCCCTGTGTACCTAAGTTGGATGACACATGCTCTCTACGATGTCTTCCAGCTGTTGATGTAAAGAGTGTAAGAAAGCTGTGTGAATCTGAGTTGGTCTTTCAGGAACAGGCAACAAAACAAAGCTATTTTGTAAGAATATAGAAAACCAAAGCACCTTCTCTGGCAGAAGCAGCCTGTTAGGCAGTGGTTAGGACAGGATATCTCAAGTGAGTCTGCTTTGCCCTTAAAGAAGAGGCCTAAAGTTCTGAGGCCAAGTGTAGTGTTGAGAATGCCTTGTATTGGCTTTTTTTCCCTTTTTTTCTCCTTTACTGGTAAAATTGCACTGGTTAATAGTGACAGGAGAAGATCTGTGAAGAATGTACTTCTGTGAGATTGATTCAGGCAGTATAGTTAGTTTCCTTATATGACGTGAGGTCACCTTAGTGCTGTTACCTCAACTTAAACAGTTAATGAATTAAATGGCTTAATATTTGTGAAAACTTTTTTTTTTTTTTTTTTGTCCTGATAGAAGGCTCTAGAACCACTCGTGACTTTCATTCAGAAAGGAACTTGACTAAGTCACTCTTTCCCTTCTGTGCTCCAAACATGTTATCTTAATTTGCTGACAAATAATTGCTCGTTTCAAAAAATGTCACATAAGCTGCGAAATACTAGCCAAATTCAGAAAACCTGCTCACTTTGTAGCGTAAGGAAGAGTTATGATGGTCCAAGCATGCAGCATGGACAGGCCAGGCAAACCGTCCACCTGATGTCCGTACCACCATGTGGTGGTCTCCTGTAGCTTCTGCTCCCTTGCTAGGCAGCTGGTCTCCCTTCTACAACAGCCTGATAGTGCACGTGGCACCGGGAGAGCTGCGGGCAGGCCGTGGAGTTCGGGTTAGAAACCTCTCCAGTACAGGCTGGGAGCTCTGCTTGTAGGCCAAGACTTCTGAAGACAGACTAGATGAAGCTTTGTATCTCACTTACTCGACAATAAAATTCAAACGCTAATATTTTTGTTCCCTTTTTCTTTTTTTTTTTTTTTTTTTTTGGTCTGTTTTGTGTAGATTTAGAGCTGTGCAAGTTAGTTGTCTCAGTGTTTGAGCTTGTAAAGCAAGAGATCCCATTCTTACTTATCTTAGGTTTGTATAACAGTATCATTTCCCAACACGTTAACTTACGTACATAAGGCTATCAGGCTCTCAACCTGAGAGCTTGGAACCTCAGGATTCTGCTGCTAGTTATTTTAAAAATTGAACCACATTTAATTTCCTTGTGATTTTTAAGTATGTTTCAGACACATACAGTGGTCTTTACTGCTTTCTGTTACTTTTCCTTTGAACTTGATGATGTTAGATGTAGTCAGGAAATTCTTTACAGAAAGATAGATACGTAAATATGTTGAAAAAAATTATTCTAAGATACTCACATTAATGTAGGTTTGGTCAGAAAATGTTTGTTTTCTGGAAGTCATATAGGAAAAAAATTGCAAAATGCAGAGGAAAAAGGTGTGTGTTTGCCATTGTCACAGAAATCAGGAAAAATTAGCCCTTTAAGATTAATGATTTAGTTCCAAATGCAGAGACCTCACTGTCAGCAAGCTTTATGAAAAACAAAAATAAAAGTTTACTTCTGTTGCAAAACACAGAGGAACAAGAAAACCTTTCATCATACAGTGAGGCTTCTGTTAGGGTTCTGAAGATGAGAGAGCTTCATAAAGCTTACCTCTAATGTTTAATCCTTTGACTCATCGCATCCTGTATGTAAATAGCTGTTTAGTGTGCAGAACTTTTCACGAGCAGTTTGAACTGAAAAAGGATAAACCCAGTCCTGCATATGGCCTTCAGAGTAAAAGTCTGCTGGCAATCCACTGAGTTTCCACAGCTGATGTTTTTCTTGCCGTATAAAGTAAGTTGAACTTTGTTGAATTTTCCCCTCCTCTTCTGTAGTGATTTCATTGCAGCTGTTCTAATTTCACTGCATTGTGGCTTCGGAGGTGACCTTAACATTATGTGGTATCATATAAACCTTCTGTGTGGCAGTGATGTATGACTGTGGTTTTGGATGATGTCCATTGACTTGACTTCTGGGTCAGCTTTTGATGATAATCCCTCTGTTCGCTGTACTCTCAAAACCCCTGCCTCAGAAGATGTCAGTATTTCCTGCAGTCTTTCTTCACTGTGCACTCTAATAAACTCCTGTTCTGTGCTGCATAGGTGTACCTATATGCCTAACTGTACATACCGGATACTTCATGAAATTACCTAAAGTTAAGAAAACGTTGATGGCAAACGACTGTGTTCATTGCAAGTACACTGAATTTTTCTCTATGCTGATACCGTAGCAAAGAGGAGGGCAGGAGAAGAATCTAAAAATGTTACGGTCGAGTTAATCGTATCTGCCGCAAAGGCTACCTCAATGGCAGCATTTCAGTTGGAACCAAATCCTTGTGTGGAGACTTAAAAAAAATCCTGCACCACGACAAAACAAGAAAAACCCCCAAACTACCCCCTTATGCCAAAAAAACAAAACTCAAACAAACATAACCACTCCCCCTGCCTAGCCCTGCCTTTTATAAACATGTGACTTGATGCCAGGTTGTTTGGTTGTGGTTTTGGGTTTTTTTTAAAGTTAATAGTTTTTTTGAAAGACACTTGTTAACCTACTTTTTAAGACGTCAGTTACCTGACAGTGTCAGTTTTCAACTTTCGCTGATGTACGTAATCCTATTTATCTGTGAAATTCCCTTCTCTTGGTGATACAGTGCAAATAATAATTTGTCCTGCCTATTGTTTTCATAGAGAAAGACTTTTTATTTTGAATGATAATCTTAACCGTTGCCTGAACTCAAATTCGTCTTTCATAACATGATCGAAAGGCAGGCACTTGTCAGTCAGTCTCCCGCATTTGTGGGTTTACGGACTTCAGTAAATGAGACTGCAGTTTCCTTGTACTATGAGCTGCTAGTGGAGGAGACTGAATTAAAACCAAAATAGATCCTTCCTCCTGCCAAGTAAATGCATACGTTCAAAGGCAGAGATGATATACTTACTAGTGGACAGAAAGTTTTCAAACAAAACGTTAACATATTTAATACTCAGATGATTCAGCAGCTTGTTGGAAAATCATGTTCGTGGCTTACGTAGCTCTAGATATATTATTTGTGTTATCAAAACTGCTTTTATATTTACCAGTGAATTAGTTTAAATTCATATTCCAAGTACCAAATCCTGGAAAGTGAAATGATTTACCATCCCCTGGAGTAACTTCAGTTCTTTTGGTGTAACGTCATGCTGAGATTTATATGAAAATACATTTTAATTTCTAATAAGGTAACCATATGTTTTGGAGTTGTTGGAATGAAGTGTCATAAATAATTATGGCTCCAAAGAAATTCAGCCTTGCAACTGTCAGTTCTTATGTTAGGAACTTGCATTTGAATAGATTACAATCATTGCTATTAAGGAAAAAAAACCTCTTCACCCCTTCAGAATGGCAGTGAAAATCCTGCTGAGGCTGTTGAGGTTTTTGTTCACATGGAGGGATTTGGGATGCTGTCTCCCCTTCAACAAATGCTCTTACATGTTAGAGTTGAATTCTTCTGAATTGTATTGGACATAATTTGATACCTCTTACATAAAGGTTTGCTTTTTACCTTTTGTTATTTGCCAAGAATAGGCTGATCATTTTTAATACAAAATGAAACAATACTGATCTAGCTCGCTGTCTGTCTTTAAGCCCTTCACTGTGTCTGTTACCTGTATTTGCATTCAGCCTCCAAGATCTCTTTCTGTGCTCACATTCCAGGTTTGGGGGCAGGGGTGCATTTGTATATTTTTGAATTTATGGAGGGGGGCGGATAGGACCAGAGATGGAATGGACTGTCTCTCTTTCGGACAACCTCTCTGGGAGGTGGCCTAGAGTTTGAGCACCTCATGAACTGCACTTTCACAGCCTTCACTTCTAGCTACTTTTTAAAAATAGAACTTTATCTCATTTTTAGATGGGTTAAAGAAAAGCTGAGTGACGTGTTGTTGGCTACTAATTGTAGCAGAATCTGACTTAAAAGCTGACCAGTAGGAGAAAAAAAAATATTGCGTGTTCCTGCTGGGTCGGTGTCATTACCTTTACACTCTAATGACCCTTACAACAAATAGTTCCCATTGCATGTTCCGGCACTGAAAGAGGGAGAAATCCATGCGATAAACGGTGATGTGGTATGTATCCTTGTGAGTGGAAGGAGCTCTTGCTGCTCTTCACCCATTAAGCCCTTGTATTGATCCTGATATTGCCAAACTTCTTTCTTCAAATTATGCCACAGTATAGCTCCTGTCACATTTCTGCTGACATCAATGAAGAAGGGAAAAATTTGGAAGAGTTTTTAGTGGAGTTGTGGCAGTTTAGACCGGCAAGTGTTTGCATCAAACATTTGGCAGCAAAGCAAAGAAAAAAATCTGGGTTGTTCTTGTGGGCATGACCAGAAGTTTGCTTGTGGTTCAGCTGGACCGTAAAATACTGAGAAATATTTGTATGTAATGAGGAAGTTTTGCTTTGACTTGAATGGAAGCCACTTACCAGTACTTTCATACAAGTTGCTAAAAATTGTGCGCTTAGCTCTTAAAACTTAGAGGTTGAGGTATTGAGGTTTTTGCCTTTTTTAAAATCTGGAGCATAACTAGAATTGTTCAAAAAATGATGTAGGTGTGTGTATGTATCTGTGACGTGGGTGTGTATGCAAAATGGTGTTTTCCTATTGCAGCACAAACGCCTTAGTTACCCAGGATCTGACAGAATAGCAACTTTCTCAAGGACCTGTGAAGTTCAAAAGGGCGTTGGAATAGAAAACCTCCAGAGGTGACTTCCAACCTAAATTTTTTTGTGATTCTAATATCGCTTATTCTGTACTGTGTTTTGCCTTGAGAGCACTGGAGTGACATTAGGTGCTGTTGACTCTTGTTTGCAGTGCTTGGGAATGCAGAGAGGGCGACTGTTTTGCGTAGCTGAAAGTCTTGAAATGAGGAAAAGATCATCTCTCTTAAAAGCTGGTACTTGTAAACATTTTTTTCAGCTACTTAGAAGAAACTTGATGTCCAGTTTTGATGCTCAAGCTGTCTCTCCATTGCTCTTAAAGAATGACTTTAGGGCCATGGAGTCGCTTGTCCAAATGGAAGTTCTCGCAGCCAGTTTGTAGGTAACCTATTGGACTGGGCTTGACTGTGACAGTGGGAAAATGCATGTTGTAAGTGATGGCATCTAGCTGCTTCAAGGTCTTTGCTGGCAATATGCTAGTAGAAAAACAGATCCAGGCATGGGCAGGTCAGAAGAGGGAAGGATGTACAGTTGTCCTACAGCAAGACCTATTACGAACCGAAGTGAACACACACACATCCCCCCATCAATTTTGGGAACACAGGAAAAAACTTGATTCACTGAAGGTCTCTGATCTCAGCCTAGAGACTGTTGAGTCCTGAGGTAATGGGCGCGGTGAAGTACATGTAGAAAGTAATTTTGTTCAGGTTTATATATGGAATTTAGGGATCTTGGGGGGGAAAAAAACCCATTAAACTCCTCAGGAACTCTTCTCATTGCTGTGGTGTGTCAAAGAAATTTTTTTTTTTTTTGGTTAACCCTTTTAAGCAGTTTCAGCTGCTTCTATACAAGTGGGTCTGAGGCTTTGGTGCTTCTTGAACAGATGCTGAGCCATAAGCATGTACCCTGCAGGACCCAGTGGCACTTTGCCTGGCCGCAAAGCCACAACACACCGTGTTGGGAGAAGGTAAGAGAGAGGAGCATTGCGACAAAGAAGGTGAAAGTGAAAGGCTAGGGCTTTGGGGAGCCAGGAAACTTAAAGTGCCCAGGGGCTGTAATAGAGGTCACAAATACTGCAGCTTTGCTGCCTCCAGAGAAGGACATCTAGCAAATGTTTTGTGTTGACCAGTTGTACGATTAAAATTAAAGGCTTTGCTCTATCTAAAGTTAGTTGCAAAAAAAAAAAAAAAAAAAAAAAAAAGAAAAAAAGGGCAACAAACCAAACCACCACTCTCTTCTCCCTACAAGTGTTGTGTTTGGTTTTGGTGTGGTTTTTTTTGTTGTTTGGTTTTTTTTTTTTTTTTTGAAACTACTGGGTTTTATCCTTCAGTCAAAAAAACCCAGAAACCCAACATCCCCCCCCCCCCCCCCAAAAAAAAGGAAAAACCCAACCCAAACCTAAATGGAAAAATCATCTGGTTTCTCATCAAAATATTTATTTTTTATTATTTTTAATAGAAAATGTGTTTTGCCCTTGGTAATAGCATAACTGGGGGCTGTTCCAATAAATATTATCTATTGCCTTTTTCCTTATGTGAATATATTTTGTTTTCAGTAGATGGAAAACCAAAATTGGTTCTAAAAGTACAGGAGTCTCTAAATTCATGACAAATGTCAGTTTATATTGACACTTTTTTTTCCCCGCAAGATTTAGAAAGCAACTTACTGTTATGGTTCTGGGTATTCAAAGCTAATGTGCATATAAAAAGCAAAGCACGAAAGTTAAGATATAATTGGAAAAGATGTTATTGCTAACCTAGGGCTTTGCTATATGGTTAACTCTCTACATTCTGTTTAGGATTTCAGCGTGCATATTTTGCATCCTTTTCCGGCATTTCTCCTTATGGATTTTGTTCAGATTAATTTGGAACAGAGTTGTACGCTGGTTGTACAGGGTGCGTCTGTATTAAGTGCAATCTATTTTGAGTTTATTAAGAGGCATTGAGCTTTTGTCGTTACCCAGATGTAGTAGGATGACACTGGCGTATAGCAATCTTAATATATCTGTTTCCGCTCCCAACCGAAATTGAGACGTTTGTTTTATATATGTGTTAAGTTTTATTGTCAAGTAATAAATCAATTCCTTTTTTTTTTTTTCAGTGCTATTCATTTATGGAAACACATTTATAAATTTAATTAAGAAAAAGAGCAACGTATTATTTTCTTATTGTATTGTATGAGGAGCTATATTTGAACTGAAACAAAAGAGACTCCTTTTTCCAATTGCACTGTCCTAGTAAGAAAAGAAAGCTTTACCTGGGTCCTCGTGGACGTAGGATCTGTCCATTTCCTGGTATATATCTGTGCAGGTTTCTCCGTTCTGGTTTGCTGTCTGGAAACTGGGATAATAGTGTTAACAAAATCCTTAGTTGTCTTGCTGGGGTATTGTGAGGTTTATTGGATGAAGGTAGTTGATAAGAGACAGCACAATAATACCACAAAATAGAATGAAGTAAGTGTAGAAAAGTAAGCAAACTGCTTATATAGTAAAAAATAAGTTTTCTTTTTTTTATTTATTATTTTTATTTACTAAATGTTATTGGCAGCTGAGGAAAGGCATGCTATAAAATATCCATGTACATATTTAATTTTTAGAGAGATAATTCCTCTTAGTCGGTAAGATTTTTGTCAGAGAAATCAATTTCATTTAGGTAGGTGGCTGCATCTGAAAAATCTCTCAAAAAGTGCATTTTTCTAAGACGTCTACCTCTATTTAATAATCTGCTTCTTTGTACCTGAAGCTTTTTGGAGGCTGGGGAAAAGAGTTAAAAAAAGTTAGAGACTTCTTTGATTCAAGTAATTGAAATTGCTACAAAATTATGTACAGCATCTACAAAGATAACTCTTACATTGCTGTTAGTTTCCTATTGATTTGCTGACTCTTACAATATTTTTAGTATTCAAATTTTTTTCCAGAAAGATACCATTTTTCCAGCTGGTGTATCTGTTCTTCATCTCTAAAGGGTAAATTTCAAAATACCCTTTGGGTATCCTCGAGATTTTTTCACTGTCTCTTCTTCTCAGCACTTTCTTTTAAGTTCCTCCTTTCATTTCTAGATTAGACATCTCTGTTTGCCTTCTCGCTATTGCTAGTTTCTGATTAATTGCATTTTGTTAACCTAATTTTATTGGTTCTGTTGAAGATGCTGCTGTGTTTATATCTTGTCCTGAACTCCCTCACTGAAGCTGTATATGCTTCGTACCAGTTGTCCCTGTAGGGATCACTGTGTTTCAATAGTAGAAAATTATTTTCTCTCTAGTTACAGGCTTAAGACAGTGCTTGAAAATGATTAGGATGAAATTGGCAGTGCAATCTCCTTTTTATCTCTCATCTTCCTTAGGATTGTTTACCTCTCATCTTCATTTTCATTATTTTGTTTCCCTAATTCTTACGACTCATATTTTCCCTTCAAGCTTTCATAGAGAATGCGTCTGTACATATTGGTAGCTATTAGTGCTGAGATAATTATATGAATACGCAGTAGCATCTTCAGACATGAATGTGAGTTAGCGTTAGCTCAGAGACATGCTGTGTTTTGCAAAAAGAGAGAAGATCTAATTTGCAAAGAGTTTGCACTGAAAAAATGACTGGTAGCTTCGCGGCTGGCTCTAGGCACAGGCAAAGCAGGCAGTTTCCTGGGACAGCAGACCTCCATCATGGCAGGCTGGCCATGCGCTTCCCCTCTGATTTCCATCTGCTGGAGCCCAAGATGCAGGGCTTAGTGGTGGTGCTTCTGCTTCTGCTGCCCGGAGGAGAGATTATTAAGTAAGGCCTGTCATCGTGGTGGATGTTTAAGAATTAGCTGTTGCCATTCTCACTTTTTTTGTTTCCTGAGGAGCAGATCACTCAGGTCTTTGTTTCCTTGCTTTCCAGTCCCCGATCTGTAAGGCCATAAAACTCAATTTTGTGCAGAGTTGATTCAGTGCTTCGCGACGTCATGACTGTGCTGTTAGCTGGCTTACGTGGGGTTCCATGGCAGACTGAAATTGTTGCTGATGCATTCCCGTTTCCAGGAGTAGGAACAATCCTGATTATTTTCACTCCGTGAATCTCTTCCTTACCACTAGAATATGGGCATTGTTTTCCACTGTGAGTTTCTCAGGCAAAACGGGAAGAATTTTTCGGTACTTATATGGACTTGTATCGTAACTTAACTGACAAAACGGAAAACTGGGCAAGCATATGGGAAGATCAGGATCATTGCTAGATATTAGAATCTGTGTAACCAACAATTAGGCTGATTCAGACTCTTAAGACACTAGTCTTAGAGATGCCAGGTTCATGCACGTGAATTATTTTTCAGTTAAGCACTCTGTTTCACTGGAATTATAATGTCTATTAAAGAACGACTATGTTGGTAATGAAAAGTTTCCTCCATTTACTTGGGCACAAGTGACATTAACCTTTGAAGGTCAGGCCTTCTGCTCTGTTCTGGAGCTTGCTTTAACCTGTTACCCCTTAGGTGCCTTTATTTGCTTTTTGGCTTTCAGTCTAGCTAGCTGAATCAGTGCTATTGTGAAAAGGTCAGCAGCAATCTGAAGTACATTCAGTTTGTGAAAGAACGTAAGGCACAATTTCCAATCTTTCTTTTCTACGAGAATCAATTCAGAGCCTGGCAGTGCCACTATGTGTGGTTTTCATCTAACGATTTTTCTGTACAAACAGTAATATCAAATTTGGCTAAGACATGACACGCCTTTGTGGCTGGTAGGGCAGCTGATGCTTGACAGCACAACAGCTGCAGTGCACCAGCATACCTTTTAGTAATTAGCACCTTGCTGTTTTTACTGTCACTGCTATCCTACATAAAAGGCTGCAAAACATTGGATGTTATAAAGGCGTACAGCTTTTGCCATACACTGTTTCGGTTGCCAGGAGTACCTGGTTTTGTGTTGTGGGTACACGGGGAAAGTGGCAACTCAGTCTGAACGCTAACAGATTCTGTCAGTTGTTTCTTGGTTAGTATTGGCATTATTGGATATTCATTAATGTGCAACAGATGATGAATGTGGAGGCGGACTGAACCATCCTCTCTCAATAAACATTTGGAAACAAATTAATTTCTGTTTCAGGTGAGTAGAATTCTTTTTTTCTTAGATAACACAATATAAATAACAGGAGCTCGGTTAAATTTATTTTGCAATTCACATAAATCTTGAAATGGACTAATGAGGAACATGGGAAAGAGAACTGTATCTTGGACTACACGGGAATCTAATCAATATGAATTCCCCTGAGCTTTATCTGTTTTGTGCTAGGTTCCCATTGATTTTGTAAACATTTTAGCGTCAGCCATAATCCCCTTTGAATATAAATCATTCCCTGGTAGTTTCTCCTGTATTTTAATTAATTCTGAAGTGACTGACTTGAGAATTCTTCTGTTAATGTTATTACTAAAACAGAGAAATTCTCCCTCGTTTTCTTCGCAGCCTTAATCTGACCCCTGTGAAAGCAGTAGGCATATTGAATTCTCAAGAACTGGTGATGCTGAGAAAACCTGAGAGAGCCAGAAAGTGTCGAAGTTAGAAACTGCAAGAGATTCAGATGTCTTGAGGGGAAAGCCACCCATTTGTAGTAAAGTATTTTCTTTGTTTTAACTTGCGTGAGTTTCTGTTCCAGTTGCTAACTCCCTATCCTTCGAAAGAAAAACTTAGACTACGATTGTCCTTCTGGGACTGCAGAGTTGGGACACAGGCGTTACACTCTCATTCTGATTTAAGGATAACAGGGGGCTTGAGCTGTCTATTCCCTTTTACATTGAATTAGTTGGAAAGGTTTTTTTTATTCTATAAGCTGGTTGGTACAATTTTTTTGAGTTAAGTCTTGGAAAAGAATATTACTTAAGTTGAAGAGGAGATACTGAAATTCTTTTGTTGTGACATAAAAATAAGTATCTAACAACTAGCATAAAAGCTGGCACTCTTATTCCTTGAAAAATATATATAGCAGTAGGAGGTGTTTTGGCCCATAGATAGAAAGACTGTGTCATCTGTTAAACTGTTTGGAGCTACAGGGGATAAACTGAGTTGGGGCTGTCTTAACTGCGGCAGCGTCAAATGCTATTCTTTGATATTCCTGATCAGTGGTGCATTTAAACCCCAGGGGAATTTTGTTTGAACATATGTCCGTTGTATGTCTTATCATAGGCTGGTTTTCTGTAGTGGGGAATATTAGATTGTTGCTTGGCTATATCAAGAAAAAAATGCTTTGCTTCTTGAAAAAATTGAGAATATATTTTTGTTGCAATTGTTTAACCAACACCAGGACTGAACTGCTGTATAATGCTTAGCTGAATTGCAGGAATAATATGATGTTATGATAGGCGTATAGACAGGAAATAGCCTGTATATGTATATAAGTGTGTGTGTATATATATATGTAAAAAATAAACTTAAATTGAATCAATGTGCTTATGGTGTGCCTCTAAAGTTCCAGTGTTTTGGTTTTTGCTAGTTTTATAGTTAGCCTTCCTTACGAGATGACATTGCAGTTTTAGGGTAGCAATAGGATGCATTGTAGCCTCGGGTGTTTTCTTACTCATGATTAGATATATGAGTAAGTGTGTGTATGTATCACATGGGAAGATCTAAAGATAGAGGAGTTATATCTGCTTATAACTGCTTTTATTTCTACAGTGCCTGGGACTTATGTTTTTGGTCACAGGCTATCACTGAGAGAGGTGTTATTCAGATGTATGATAAAAATAGGATTCATTTTCCAGGAGGCTTTATAACCTAAGTATAAGACAAGAGACCATGTTTTAGGTGGGAGGGGAAAAAAATGTGGGAATGTGGCTTGAAGCTGAAATCCTAGCATGGCTTCCTTTTTGCTTAAGTAAAATCCTGCTTTTTTCAGTGAATAGTTTCCTCTTTAAAATTTATTTTAAAGTGATGCAAGTAAGGCAGAGGCACCTCTCTCTGAAAAGTAGGAAGTTTCAGTAAGTTCTTACTTCAGCGAGAGCTGTCAGCCTCTACAGGAGACTTCGTCCCCAAGCGAAGAGGTTTGCGAAGCCCAGCTTAAGGTCAGGTCTCGGCAAGGGTTTCCTCTCTGCGCTGCTTCGTAGGGCTGGCAGTCGCTTGAAGGTAGCAGTGGCTCGTTTCCACCCAAGGGAGAGCCGCAGTGTGGCGTACTGCCCCACGTCACACACTGTCACGAGATAACAACAGGAAACCACAGACGGCTGGAAAAATGCAAAATCATGGAACTGGTTGGAGTACACCTTTCGCTGAACCATTTGTCAGGGCTTTTAGGCATCATGGAAAAGGATTATTCCAAGGAGGTTTTGAAGGGAATAATATGCTTGGGGTGATACTGTTAATGCAGAACTAACCTCGAGTGCACTGTCGATGTGGGAGATTAAGTGACTGTGCTTATTTTTTGGGGGGTTTCTTTTTGGTGTTTTTTGTTTTGTTTTTGTGTTGTGGTTTTTTTTTTTTTTTTTTAAGTAACAAATTGTCAAAGGTGACTGTCATGATTTGATCCTAGTTGGGAGTCAACCTCTTGGCACCAAGTGAGTGATTATAGGTAAAATAGGAAGAGTACCTGATAGCCCTTGAAACTGAAGACAAACATGATAGAAAATGGCAAATCAGTCAAGGAAAGTATAGAGAAGGTATGATTAAATCTTTTATTAAATCTAAATAATGCGAACTTGGACTCACACATTGACTTGTGTAGCTTCACATGAAAAACTGAACTGAAAAAAACGCTGAGAGTAGGGCCGCAAAGTGCTGCATGGTACATCCTTTCCATGTGTTGGTTCTGCCCTGTTGGCCCGCGAGGGAAGAAGCTAGAGCTGAGAGCTGTTCCCTGTTACGCTTCTGCTGACTTTTCTGATATGCGAAGTAGTGTTGGTTAGATTTAGGAGGACTTCTCTGCCGGACCCAGCTTCTTGATTTCTCTAGCATTTCTGGGCTCTGGTGTTCAGCTCAGTAGTCTGTATGCTGGTTAGCTTTGTTGCTCATGAGATGGCTTGTGATAATTGTGTGCTGACATGATAGTACATGGATGGATGAAGTAGGACTTATTAAAAGTTTTAAGAGCTTTTTCCTGTGAGTATCTAGCACTGTGGTGCAAGTGAACCACCAAACAGAGTCCTCAGTAAATAGTGAGGCAGGGATTATGCTTGGGTTGCAGCTGTGGAGTGTTGAACTGAACATTGCCTGAAGAGTTTAGATGAACTCTGTCTTAAATGCGGTGTTCTGTTCTCACGTTCTTAATATTTAACCATCGAGGCTGGCTTGAATGACGTGAATAGTGAGATGTAAGCATGAGGATAAATGTTAGTGCATGATCAATTCATTATGTTCTTCACAGTTTGTGTGTTGCGCTTTTCCATTTAATGACTACAAGTATCTCACACCAAGTTTCATGCGTTTCCTTCTCCATCACCTTTTTTTACTCCTGTAAAAGAATGAGTGATGTTTATTCATTACCTCAAAGTCACTTTGTTGTGATGAGGAGCAATTTTGAAGGATGTTAATAAACTAAATGTGAAGGGACCAGAAGAGGTGTTCTAAGCTTTGATTATGTGAGTTGCTTATTTATGAGAAGAAGCGTTGTCCATAGCTGCCTGCATACTCATACATATTTATACACGAGTATAGTTTAGACGTTAGCTACATCTGTACCTTTAGGCTGTTGTTTCGTCTTTTGTAATCATGTTGCAATAATTAAAACATCAGAGAAACAAACAAACAAAACCTCATTTTAGTGTAATAGAGCTTATGATGCCTGACAGATAGAAGTAATTAATTTTTGCATGAAAAACATACAATGGGAATGCTATCAAAACTACACTAACCAAACTCTGTGTCAGGGAGGCACTAAGTACACTCGAACTGCATGTAACTTACTGATACAGAGCACATTTGGGTTTTCTTGTTTGTTTCTTTCCAGTATTTTGTTGTGCTAAGAGACCGCATTTGTCACATTTGAGCAAAGCCTAGTTACTCACCAGCTGCTTTCATTGCATTGTTTACTAAATTCTCATTTACTGCAAATGGCATCTTTCCTTTCAAAAAGTGCCAGTCGTGTTTTTTTTTCTAAATGTCTCATCAAACTTGGTGCAAACCCCAGGCTCTCACCGTGTGATTGGCTTTTTTTATTTGTTTGGACAGGTTAGCTATGTAGACGCTCCATAATTTTTAATTTTTTTGATAGGCTTCTTGATTTTAGCTGAGATTTCTGAGAACTTAGTTGTATCCTGTGGTCAGCATATATTTTCTCTGAAGCTTAGGCCAGTGGTTTTAGTCACTGGCCCTAGAACTAGAAGTCAATAGTTAAACATTCTGCTTTTAACTGTGCTTGCCTTACTGTCTTCAGGTAGGCATGGTGTGAGAGTTGAAGAGAGTTTACAAGTGGGTTAAGCAGAATACAAATACTTTCCCAAGCCTTTCATCATTAGTTTTTCCATTGTCTGTGCCTTGACATTATTTTTCTAATGTCTTATTTGTCAAAGTTTCTGAAAAGGCTTCCTTGTTTCTCCATGGGCTCCTTAAATTCCACTTCCAATGGAACCAGAGCTCAGCGTGGTCCCACAAAAGCGGCAGCTGATTGCTGGGGCCCAGCATTGTTGCGTTGCCGCAGTTCCCTACATGCTGGATCCCAAGAACGCGTCTCCCAGGGTACCTGGAGTCAGCTTCACAAAGCAGTAATGATACGGTGACATGCCGATTGCTGTAGGGACAGGAGCAGTGCTCGCAACCAACAGATAAAAAAAAAAAAAAAAACCCGTTTCTGCTGTTTGCAAAGCAGATGAAACAGCGCAGTACATGCAGAATAAATGATACGTTCTCACAAAAGAAAACTATACTGATGAGTATAATTGGCCACTGCAGATATTTTTTTTTCCCTGACAAAAAATTAAGTGAACGCTTCATGAGCTATTTGGCATAATTAAAAAAACCCCAGCGTGGCTCTTTTGAGTCAGTAAGGCAGACTTGAATCAAGTTATCTAAGAATTATTATGACACTGCAGATGACAGTAATCTGCACATCTCAGGTGACGGCTTGGATCATTGAATGTTAGTTTGATTGAACTTAAAAGTCACCTGAGATACTGCTTTTAAGGTCAGGAAATGAGGTTTTTGTGGGAGTGCAATATTCAGTAAGAAACTTACTAGAATCATAACAGGGCTTGTCTACTGACAGTTCCCTGATGTGGCAGTTGGAATGGAGACATTCTCACTTTGGTTATATGTCTCTTTCTCTCGTCATCAGTGTGTTATTCTAGTGTTTTGAAACATGTGAGTCCAGATTTTTACAAAAAATTCTACACAAGGTTTTTAGGATCCTCAGCTAAGCAATCTCTCTGTTTTTATTTCTCAAGGGAACGATAGGGCTCACAGCCCTCTTTGGACCAAATGTTCTGTATCCGTTAAGTGCCACGGTGTAGTTACATAAGAATATGCTATACGAAGAGGAGAAAATAGTTGTTTTTCTTGTGTACAACTAGTCCACCAGTTACAGCATGTGATGAAAACGAGTGCAGCGTAAAGAAAACGTACAATTCTTATGTTAGAGACCACCTGTCAGTCCTTTTCCCTTGCCTTGGTAAGTGCCTTGACCCTTGGCTTTACAAGGGAAATTTCACTCTCTCCTGATGAATCTTTTTATGAGCAAACATAAAACAGTTCGAACTTTACCTGCAGACAAGTTTGCTCTGATTGTTGGGATGGCGGCCAGGGAAATTGCAGTGTGAATCCTCTAAAGTGGAGGAGTGACCTGGACGCTCAAGTGTGTCTGAACACATTTAATGGTTGGGCTGATGCACAAAGGGAAGAAGCTGCTTCTTTCTCCTCTGTCTATAGGGAAAAAAAAAAAAGAAAAAGGAAAAAAAGAAGGTTGCCACTTTGAGAGAGAGAGAGAGGATCAATCCCTAAAGATACTTCAGCTCTTAATCTTCAATTTAAATCCTTACATTCTCATGACTTTAGTGGGTGTTTTAAGTGCTTAAGTAGAAATTAGGAGCCTACATGCTTCGGCCCATTGTGCCTATGTTCTCAGGAAAATGTGAGGTGGAGGCAAGTGACTCCCTATTGAATGGAGTAAGGCCTCTAAGCCTGGAGGAGAGGTGGGATTTGAGCTAAACCCTTGCCATTACATTTTTTTTTTTTTTTTTTTGGTCAACTCACATGGGCAGCTTCCTGCTCAGCAGGTTCACTGATGTGAATCCCATGCTGTGAATTGCCCTACTCTTATACATGGACCCTGGATATCTACCCCAGGGTTATAGATTTTGGTCTAGGAACCAGACACCTGTACATCTTAGGGAGTTAATAATAGGTATGTGGGCGTTGTGACCTCTAAATGTTTGGACCCAAGCATTTGTTATGTCTACCTCTATGTTATTTGACTAAATAATTTTAATATTTGGAAAGATTGTGTGTCCTTATTAATAGCCTAAGGAGTAAACACTTGCACTAATTATTTAAAGATAGCACAGTGTAGCACTCCTCTTGGCCACTTGGCACAAAGAACAAAATGTGGGTACTAGTTTAGGAAAAGAAATAAGTGTCTATATCCTTAGAGATGAGGAAACAAAGATGAAGCGAGCCAAACCTTTTCTGAGGTATGTTGTCTACTGAACAGGTCGTTCAATCCAGTAAAAATATTTCATTAACATACCTATCAATAAATAAATTCAATAGAGGTGATTTATGTTTGTGCTCATATTATGAGCTGATGCACAGACAATTTTCTCCACCTGAGAGGTGAATGCAACTTGAGAATAGTCCTAGTTTAAGATCTTAAATCAGGTGCACAATGTAAGATCCTGACATTCTAAAAGTTACAGCATAAGTTCTTGTAGAATTTGGTGTAACATTTGGATCAATTTTAAGGACAAGTGGGAAACCTCCAGGTTGTATTTGAGTGATGAACGACTTAGATGAATGAGTGGTGGCCAACTGGAAGATTGCTTATGTGCTTGCCAATTTAAATTTTGATGCCTGTAGTAACATCCTTGAAAACCTTGTAACCCGTCATCTTTACTGATATAGTGCAAGAATAAGGTAATAAGAAATACATACCTAAAGAACAGGTACTTTCTGTGTGGAAAAGTTAAGGAAATGCCCCATGCAATACTTGACTACTGTCCTTAATCTTTGGACTTACTTGTTCATAAGAAGAGAAGCCCTACCCAGGAAAAAAAACACCAAACAAAACCAACCAAAACCCAAAAAACCCCACCAGTGACAGAAAACTAGAAATTTGTTTCTGTGGGTGTCCTGGCATTTCTTATCTGAAAAGGCGATGTTTTATTTACCTGCATTGATAGCATGATTGCGGGTAGATGAGTATTCTGTTTGGTGGTATTAGAACCAGCAAAGAACAGAAAGTAGAAACTTTGTGTTGAAATAGAAGACACTAGAATGTAGTGTTATGTTAGAGAGAAAGAATTTTAATCAGACTTGTATAATACTCAGATGTTTTATGGCTCATGCTTCATTTGCTGTCTTCATTAAAGGCTGAGTAACTTTATATCCTAACTTGAAAAAAATTCCTAAAGTAAAACTGAAAATTGTTTGGCTCGGAGTGTTTATAAGCTTGGTTGTTTGATTTCTTTTATTCCCTTTGAGAACAGAATACTCTTTTCTTAATGCCAAGTTTCAAGAGCTGGATTTAAAAGTGCTATTCTTTACCACCTACAGAGATCCAAGGTCTTTTAGAAGTCCTTCCAGTTTTTTAATGGATCATATGAAATAGAATATTGGGGACGATTTCGTGGCACGGGGTTCTTGTCCATACCATGCTTTACCCGTTACAACAATGTCTAAGCAGAAACCGCACCAGTACCTAAGATTTTGTACTTCTCACAAATTAGCACCTTCTCCACTATTTGTGTGGTCTCACCTCCATAATGAGATCTGAGATTTGTGAAAATGCCAGTAGACGTTCCTCACGCACATCAGAGATCTCTTGGTGTTGAAGTCAGGTCCTGAGGAAGTGAATATAGTTGCTCGTAATTTCTTGTAATTATTACCCCAAAAGGCTATTGTGGATCTTCAAGGAGCATTTAAGGAGAGAATTTTGGGTGGAAGGGAAAAAAAGACTGTCAGTATTTTCTATTATATAAATACAGTGTCTTTTCAGGTCCATGCTGCTACTTCCCTTTTTGCTTATCCTTCAGCATATTCAGTTTAAACTTTCATGAGTTGTACAAGATTTCAAGAGCTGATTGTGAGTGTGATTGTCCCCTGTTTAGGCTGAGAAAGCTCAGATGCACTGCCAGAGTCATGTAGCTGTGAGAGTGAACAATAATATTAACCAGTCTCACTTGTCATTTCCTTCGTATATTTTTTTATCTCCACTTTATGCTTTTACAAGAAAAGCTAGTGCTGAAGGATAGGAAACTGGTCTGAGAGATCAGTATAGTACATTTTGCTTGCCAGCAATGGATTAGCTTAACAAAACCAATTCCTGACAGGTATTTGCCTAACCTTTTCTTAAAAAACCTCTAGAGTTGGAAACTCCACAGCTTCCACTTGGAAATCTATTCCAGTGTTTTGCTGCTCTTACCATTAGAAGACCTTTTCTAATACCTGATCTATGCTGCAGTCTCAATCCTAATTTAATAGGATAGTTCAAAAAAGAAAAAAAATGAGGTTCTAGAGAGTCAATGTTGTATCTGAGGTTCCAGTGAGTCGGTATCATATTGTTGGAAAATTAGGCAAGCTCCATCATGAAAGAAGTTCAAAACATAATAAATCTTTTTGCTCCGCTCAACATTGCAACACATCACTTAGAGCATTTCCTCCGGATCTGGATGCTACATGTCAGATTTGGATTTACTGGAAAAAGTCCAAGGAATAAGCAGATGTTAAACTAACATAATCTTCATTGAAAGAGCTGGTGGTAGGCTATTGATGAGGAGGACACATTGTAACAATCTCTAAATACATAATAGGCTTCTGCAAAGAAATATGAAATAGTCCTTTTTAACCCTTGTGTTTGATGTGTTTTTTTTTATTTGTTTGTTTGTTTGTTAGCTGTTTTGCTGGAAAAATAAACCATCTCATTTGTTGCTCCCACCTAGTATCAGTGTAGTTTATTATTTCTGTGTATATGCATAACCTTGCCCTTTTTGAATTGCATTCTATTTTTAAAGAATTGTTTCTCCACTTTATCAAGACAGCTTTGAATTCTTATGTCCACCAACAGTCTTGTAATTCCTGCCAGTTTAGCACTGTTGGCAAATTTTGTCTGTATACACTTTATTTCATCATCCAGGTGAAAGCACTGAATAATATGAGAGTCAGGACAAACCCTGTGGAAATGGTGCTTAATAATATTGGGTTTGATTAGTAAAACAAATCCAAGCTTCACACACAGTTCAGAAATTTGTTTAGAACGAAAACCTTCCGGTCTTAGCTGATCTGTTAGTGTCTTGTAATAAGTCTGGTGTCTTCAGTGACAAATGAAAGAGGAAAAGGGCTAAAATGTCTCACATCCCATCATGAATAAAGTAACTACCATGCTAGGGCTTCCAGATACTCTTCATTCTCACCTCAAAATATATTTTGTGTTGTCTGTGGCCGCTGCTGTGTAAATGCTCCAGGTGGTCACTGCATCCTTTGGGAATTAAGAAGGTGGATGCTCAGCTGGTGCAACTGAATCGTCGCTTCAGTGTCTGACTCCTGTGTCCCAGTTCAGCCAGCTAAGTCAGCCTCAGTTTAGGTTTTAATCTTGTGAGTAGTCCCGTTGAGTTAGCTGGAACTACTCAGGTGCTTAAAGTTGAAAACATGGTGAAGTGCTTCTCCAGTCTGTGCGTTTGCACTTTATGGCTGTTAAACACTTTGAAGATATTTCTGTTGAATGAAGTTACTATCTTCAAAATTTTCAGCTTTGTGGGATCATGACTTTCTGAACTACCAGCATGAGAAAACTCTTTTGTGTGTGAAATCCTAAATAGCTTGCAACTCCTACTGGCTGCTGTAGCTCTTACTATAAAATCTCCTTTTGTGGTGGTGCAGAGAAAACTGGGGCCATCTTTACACTATGAAGAAGCTGTATCTTAATTTACTTCCCGTGTGCTCTTTCAGTTATTGCTGAACAGTGTTGTATTTGTCACCAGCATTATCACTTTGTAGCTTAAAGAAGTTCACACTGGTGAGCGGTTTGGAATTTAAAGCATTGTGTCTAAGAGGAATTAAAGTAGATTAATTATAGATACTGGTGAAGGTGGTAAAGATCCTTCTGCGTGTTGAAGCCTGACAGTCGTGGCCGTCAGTCTCACAGGAAGTCCTTACGGCAGTCGGTTTGTATTTGGAGCGTCCCTGCACTGCATTGTTAAAATTAAAAAAAAAAAAAAAAATTCTTGCATCTTCCATATAAGCAAGTGCTATTTATTGTACATGCCGTGCACTTTTAATAACGTGTGAAGTAGATAACACGGTTGCAAGTTAAACAAAGTTGCGCTACGTGTGAAAAAAATAATCTTTGTTCAGAATACCTAAAAAAGCAGTTGATGTAAATACTTTTTTTTTTTTGCACCAGTTCAGTGTTCACCATCTTGTATGGCTTAAGCTTTTTCCATGTATAAATTAAATGAAAAATTCAAAGCATTGATGAATTGTATACTAAAATGTAGTTGAAAGAAAACATTTTATTTAATTGTAGGTTTTTGACACAGTGATACGACAATCAGTCAACACATTAGTTGTATATATTAGTCACCTTTCATGTATGGTACCTGTTAATAGCAAGTGTCTAATAGTATGTAAAACTGTGGTTTTAAAGTAAGTTGAAGACCAAGGCAAGAAAAAAGACCAAGAAATATTTTACCCATTATAAGTGAATGTTATTCCTGAATGCATGGTTAGAACAAATTATTGTTTCACCTTTTCAAAACCAACAAACAAAAACTCCTATAAAATAAAGTAGAAGGTGGGGATCATTAATAATGTTTAATCTTTTGGGTTCCAGTTTGTCTTGGTTATTAGTGGCATCAGCCTGCACAGTGATTCCAGGCAAGATTTTAAAATTAAGGTAAAAGGAGGGGGAAAAGAAAAAAAGAAGCTTAATAAAATATTAGCATGACAATAATTGAGTCTGCTAGAAACACAAAAGTTCAATGTCACTCAGTGACATTCATAAATTGCGAGTTAAAAGCACTGGAAGCTTCTCTGGTATCAGAAAAAGAAAGTAATTGGTGTCTGCCATTGTCAGCAGTATTATTTATCTTCAGTATTTTCCCTTTTGTTGCTTGAGATGATCTCTGTAATTTCTTTCTCCCCTAGCATTGAGAATGGAGAATAGAAGGAAAGCCAGAAAAGCAAGGGAAGGGAAGGTTTCTTAGAGTGATGTGTTTCAACCCTCTCCCCTCCTCCCCTGCCGGTGGTGGTATATAATATAATCATGTAAGTCTTCTAAAAATGAGAGTCGAGATAGAATGTACTCAGAAGTAATGCATTATATTAAGTTAGTTTTCAGAATAACGTGAGTTTTGAATTGCTTTTCGTCAAAAGTTGACTTAATCACTATGCTCAGTCTGCTGCTGAAAAGGGCTGAGCTAAGGCATGCGCACTGTTGGTGAATTTGACATCAAAAACTCTATTTCCAGTATTTTTATTTTTTGCATTGCGTAAAAATATTCTTACATGCACAGAGAACTATAGCCGCTATTTTCCTTTTTCTTCGCCTTCCTCTGTCCCTGGATAACTAGATTGGGTTAGGCTATTTCTGGGTATAATATTTCTAAATTGCAGAAAGAAATCTTGGTACCAGCTTACGTTTTTGAAATTAAGCTACATTTGCAGCTAGGAAGTGAGGCACATGCCCCCTCCTGGCTCTCTTTTTAAGGAGTGCTAGCCTCAGTGCCTTGGCTAGAAACTGGGTTTGACCATTTCATTGTGGGCCACTTTTACTCTGCTTTTGAAACTGAAATGGCATCTAGTGTTACTGACTTCTTCCCAGAAAGCATTGTACAGTTGTGCCATTCTAAATGAAAATAGGTATAGAAGTGGAGCATGATTGGTATACGTTTAAAGCATGCATTCTGCTGTGCTGTATAATCACAGCAGGGCTTGACATGGATGTCGTTGGGTAAAGAAATAGAGCTGATGGGGGCCTGATTCTGGAGTTCAGTGACTCTGGAGTCACTGAAGTTACTTATCTTGTTTAAAAATTACTCTTCTCTTGCAGCTTTGCAAAATGGCTTTATTTCTCAAGGGAACGTGTTTTGTTTCTCAGGAGAACACTGTACCCCAGGTGCCATTGTGGTTGCCATGGCAGTTTGCTAGCGAGCAACCTCTTAAATATGTTACTACTGGCAAAGAAATGGTGTCTTTTTGAATGCTTTGACAGATGCTCATTTTATAGAATATTCTACAATGAATGGTTTGATATTTGGGATAAAATGTCCTTTTTTTCTTAAACGTCATTACTTTTGAATAATTAGGTTTCTGAGTTAGCTTCACTTTTTTTAATTCAATAAATACATAAAGCTGCTATCCCCTCTCCCCCACTCTTCCTCCTTTTTAGAAGCTGTTTTGGGAACTGATATGCAAGTGTGATTGAGCCAAGCTGGCTCCACTTACATAATCTTACTGAGAAATGAATTTTCAGACGTGATTTGCTTGTTGAGAATACCTGCTTTAATTTTGTTTGCAATCTGTCCTTTTTCCCTTGTTAAGTTCTGGGATGTAAAGCAGAGGAACAGCCTGTGTACGCGTGCTTGTGTGTATGTAGGGAGGGTGGGTAGGAGGATGAGTGAGCTACTTGCTGTTTAATAACTGAGTCTGTTTTTTTTTTTTTTATCTTCTGACCTGCCTGAAAAAAAGGTGTGTTTTGTTTTGTTTTTGTTTTTTTTTTAAAAAGGTGTTTTCTTCAGACGAGACTCTTGGTTAGTATTGTGTCTTAATAAGCAAAGAAAAAGATGTCGGGATTTCTTTTGAAAATGAAGATAGTGGTATTCTTCACACCTAAGCATCCAAGGTAATGGAATTAAAACGAAAGGACTTAAGGCTAAACTGTACCTTTTGGCACTTGTGTGAACAAGAAGTGCTGCTTAAGCTGAATAGCTGAGGATTATCGCAGAAGGTGGTGTGGCCCAGGAACCTCTCTCTCCCTGAGACCTTGTTCCTGTGTTGCAAGGTTTTGCAAGCAGCAGGGAAGTGGTGACACTCCTGCAGCAAATTGTGAGGGTTGTGCTGGCTCGCATGTGGAAAGCTGGGGAAGTGGGGTATTGTCTCTGCTCAGTCTCCACATTTTTAGTCCACCTGCTCTGGGTGGGAAGGTGTTGGCATCTACTGCAAGAGTAGATTTATTATGACATATAGCATAAGTTGAAGTCACAGTCAAGCCCTTAAGCAAGGTTTGATTTAGCTGCTCACAATTTTTTATGAAGGCTGTAGTGAAACTTACTTGGAAGGTTATTCTAATCCTGTTCTGCAATATGAAAATACAAGCGTAATTTAAAACAAATGACTTGCCAGACATTGAATGCCTAGTGAGCTCGTGCTAGTCCCTAGTGCAGAGGGTCATCAAACCAAATATTGTGGCTGAATTTTTGAAGTGCTTGGATAATTTTATGACCAATAGTAGCATTTGTAGTTATGAAAGGTAAGATAAAGATCATCAGCTCTCATGCTTCACGGCATAAGGTAATCACTGCAGTGTTACAGGAGGGATATTTCCCCGCCGAGCAGCATTACACAGTTGGTTATGTACATTATGAGGTGTGTTCTTCCCTTTGATCTAAACCATTAGCCAAAGAGGTGACACTCAACGGGGGAACAGGTTACTAAGACAAATCTCATATTGTCCATAGAGGGGATATATGTTTCTATGTGAAAGGGTTTTGTTGCATCACATAATCCAAGCTGTTGCTTACAGGAATGTTGAGTCACTAAAAATCTTATAAAGGTGAGGGGTTCCCGTATTGGGCTCAGTAACTCTTCAGCTGCTGTGAGATTTTCTTGTTGTTTGCTTAGTCGGTGCTCTCTCCTGCCTTGCTCCCACTTGGAGCCAGCTTCAGACCACAGTCTGCAGGTGTGCGTTTTTTGGTTTCACACTAGTAGGCAGGCGGACACTTGAGCTCAAGAGTAAAAGCTAAATCCTGACTCTGCCATCAGCGACAGGGTTGTCAGGCACTGCTGGGTCTCGTCCGAGGTCTTCTCTGCCCTGATGGATTCATCCTAGCTTCCACATGGCTATTTAGTACTTTTGCATTCTGTCCATAGTTAGAGCTAGCCATGAGAAAAACCTAAGCATATTAAGCTTATATATAATGATAATACAATATAAGTATATATATTCTCAGTCTTCGTTTAGTTAAACAAACAGCCTAGTTATGCTGAAATGGCCAAGGTTTCCTTGCTTCTTTTCATGAAGGTTATTTTCCCATTCTCGTAATCCCCTTAGAAACCCTCTTCTGGACACATTTGCAGGTTTCGTTTTGAAAACAGGTGATCAGGAACCTCCACACTATTTCATATGAGATCTTACTAGTCCTTGTCTGAGTCGACCGAAAATGTCTTGCACATCCCAGAAATTCATTAGGCCTTTTTGCAGCTGCAACACATTGGTACCTCATAATCGTTCTGTCGACCAGCTTTCTTCTCCTCCATTTCTTACATTGATGAACCTCCACTTTAAAGCAGAAATCCTTGCCATTAGTTTGTCTTGTCATGATGTTGCACTTTTTGCTTTTAAATTTCATCACGGTCAGTTTTCTAGCTCACAAGGTCATCTCATTCTTCTTGTGTGACGATCCTGTCCTCTTGCGTGCTGATAACTGTGTCATCTTTGCATTTCATAATTTAGTCCTTGAACCAGCGTTGCTAATGAATATATTAAGCAGGACCAATTCCAAGAGTGGTTCCTGAGAAATACTATTAGTAACATTTCTCCATCTTGAGAACTGCTTTTTTCAGTATAGACTCTTGTAGTGCCTCGCATAGACAGTTTTCTGTCCATATTATGGTGTATTCTTATATTACTCCTCATTGTCTGCCTTTTAAATAATAATTTCTTATAGGACACTATCAGATGCTCGATTTAAATCTGGATGTATTAGTTGCACTCTATTGCCCTTGTCTAAGTAGTCAGCTATCTTACTAAGAAAACGCATTATTTTTCTCAGGTGATCTACTAGTAATGACAATATATTTCTTTTTATTCCACCTCAAGTCTAGCTCCATGCCCTCGATTACTGCCTCTTCCAAAGTCTGCAGTACTCGGTGGCAAAATCACATGAATATGTTTATCATTTCTCCTTTCTGGGAATGCATGTCCTATGTTTAGTATTCTCCAGTGTTATTTTAGCTTTAGCAGCGATGATCTGGGATGCACAAAGAACAAAGTTTTCAGGTAAAGGTTTATGAAACTAACTGGTGTAATGGGAAAACGTTAGTTCCCATTAGTTTATAGGTTTCATTAAAAAACTTGCCACTGAATTTGTATTTTCATCTGCTGGTTCTTTCAGTATGCTGGAAACGTTCCTGTCTGCATGTATAGAAATGGGATGAAGAATTGCAAATGTTTGGGGAGTGTTGTAAAACAAAAAAAAATTCCCAAGAGAGTAAACTCACCACCCCAAACAGCAAGACCTTCTGATATTGCCTCTGTTTGTGTTTCTCCCAAACTGTGGTTGGGATGGTCTCCTGGTGGGAGAGACGCTTGTTCAAACCTCTCCACATCCTCTTCTGTGCGTAGCACTTGTTCCCTGGCAAGGCTGAAAGATGTTTCAGAAATGTCACACTCTCCAAAAAGTATTTTATTTGTATTACTGAGCTCTGCTTTCTTAATTTGTTCTAAATTTATGGATGCTTTCTGGTAAGCTGAAACTGTATTTTTGACATGTGACCCATTTACTAAAAATAAAAATAAGTCATTCATCTCTGCTAAATACCTCCCCAAACCCCCATAAATAATTTCTAGTACTGGACTTCTTTGCTTTTTTTGATTTGTGAGAGAGTAATTCAGGTTCTGTGAACTCTGTGTTCCTGAAAAGCTGCCTATTCTGCATTCCCCATACAGACAGTCCGTATTTATTCCCTGCTCGTTCTTGTACCAAATTTGTCTGCTTCCATTCCTCAGGGAGAAACTCCAGGCTGTGTCTGTGGTCTTTGGAAAGCTCTCTAAAATATTTAGGAGTCTGAAAATGACTGACAGTCTCTCTGTTCTTAACAGTACAAACTGCAGATATCAGGTTGGTAGGGAGTAAATATAATACTTTTTCATTTAGTCTGTACACATTTTTTATTTTTTTTTTATGGGTACTTTTGGCATAACTAGCTGGTAAGGAGAAATAGGTGTAGTGTAGCGATCATTTCACACTTGCCACAGCTGTAATAACACACGCTACAGTATACTGTGCACCGTACAAGCCCTGAAAAAAAGCTATGGAAATATACAGTTGGAGAAATAAAGCAAGATATTGCTGCTACCTTACAGCATCACTGTAATATGTGAATAGTAGCATTTATTTCAAAGAAATGCAGCCTGATTAAGATCCAAGAGTAAATCTGCATTTTAAATACAAATAGCTGTCATCTCAAACATTTGAGAGCTTGCCAGCTGTGAAGAGAAACTCCCCCCCTCCCCCCATCCACCTTTGCTCACTGGGAAAAAGCAATAGCGGCAGTGAGTGAGTGTGAAGGACTGGACAATGCTGAATCTTTTAGTCTTGACCTCCCTCTTCTTCTATAAAATGAGTGGGTTTTTTATTTCCCGAGGCTTAAGGGGAAGACAGCATCTGAACACTGTGGCAGGTATACTTTACCAAAGGACTGTTCATTGCATGTGAAATAGTTTCACAGTGTAAAAAGCTATTTGTTGATGTGCTTTCAGAAGTTGTCACTTCCTCTGAGAGATCACAGGTAGTGCATCCCTTTGAGCTGCAGGTTTGAGACACGGGGATTGATGACAGACTGATTTCAAAACCTGCTTTTACAATCCGTGTTGATAGGCTAGGCTGTTTGCAGAAATTAGGGAAGACTTACAAACTGATTTCTGGAGCAACTGTATGATCATGTGTAGGTTGTCTTTTCTCTCTCTCTCAAACGTGCAAGGACTTAGCCTAATTTTCTCCTGAATTGCGTGAGGCACCACGGTGACTTGGGCTATTCCTGGTGGTTTGTTTCCAAAGGAATCCGATGGTCCGCAGCCTCCTGCCATTGTGACACCGGTGGTCTTCAATGCTGGGAAAATAAGGATGTGGCTGATGAGGTGAGGAATGAGAAAGAGCAGGTAGAGCCATGTTCTTCCTCTCCTTTCAGGCTGAACAGAATATCACAGCCAACTTCTGCTGGTGAAACCTCCTGTGTTTACATTCAGCCTGTCACCACATGTCTGGTAGTCTAGGTGCCCCATCAAATCCCTATCTAGGAGGGCCTCTACTGTGGGATTTAGAAAAATCTTTTGCACAAAAACTTTTTTACAATTTGCAAGGCTGAAATGTATTCAAGTAACATATGAACCTGTGTCTCTACACTGTGGTGACCGACCTAGGAAGCGATGGCAATCAAATTGACAGCTTTTTGATTTATTGTGGGAATGTGGTTGTTGACTCCTGAGGGTTTGTTATTACACTGTCATTTTATGTTCCCTTGTTTTTTTGCTGTAAGTCTTTGCTGTTCGGGGCAAACAGTAGGCTCGTACCAGAGAACCAAATAATCTTTGAATTGTGTAATTTTTCTCTCTAACAACGCAATGATACGATTTTGTGTTTAATAGTATAACGAAGACATCAAAACCCAGACTGTGGACGTCAGGACTTCCCTTTTTCTGTGCAAAGCGCTGTAGAGGATAGCTGTCCAGGTGCAATGCCATGCTGATACCTGTAGTTGGCTGGATAGTCTAGTCCAGCTGCATGGAAGATGTCAGGCTGGAGACCCTGGCTCTTGCCGAAGGACAGCGCAGCTCTAGTCTGCAGCCATCTGCGTAGCCTTGCCACGGCAGGCTTGATTTCTTTGCTCCCTACTCTTCTTTTTACCTGCACAGACAAAACTGCGTACAATTATCTCAGCTGAAATTAATAGAAGTATATCTGTCCAAAAGTGCTTTTGAGGTCAGACATGTCTTCTGTGGTTTGTGGCTAATTCAGAAGTCTAGCAGTCAGAGAGACTATTGTTTTAAGCCGTAATACATGTTTCTTCATATTGTACATCAGCTCGCATCAATAGCTATTGTCAAACCAATTCCTTTATGCCTTCAAGATGTCTGGGCCTTTTGGGCTGGTTGTAAGACATCAACTATCAGTATTTATTTACATGGACACTAGATAAAATGGCAGGTTAAAGTAAGACTGATAAATTGCAACACTGCAGAAATATAAACTGGTGAGATTTGTACTCAAAAATAGGAACAGTTTTCCCATCAGAGAGAACAGCAAGAGAACTCAGGGGAAAAAAAAAAAAAATAGGAGCAGTGATTGAGAGATGCTGCGAGCAGAGGAATAATTTATTTTTTCAAGGTAGTAATAAGTTGGTTATACCTAAGGGAAATTTGGTCAGGAATATGATTCACTTTGGTCACCTTGGAAACGAGCTGTTAATCTGTGAGTAGATATTGGAATTATTATTCAAATATTTTATTAGTAGTATTTAAATATTTTATTATTATTACATCAACAACATGGCTAATCAGATGTTTTAATCCGTGATACTGCAACAAATTAATTTACTGACGTAGAACCAAATATGGATTTTAGCATATGGGTGATGATACCCTGGATACACTCTTAGTATTTACTAGCCAAGTCTTAAAAACTCCCTGTGACTGAATGAAGATGGATGCTTTTTATATTTTTATCTACTTTGTGTTAGTGCTTATCTTTTGTTGCTGATTCCTGAACAAATTGCAATATGGTGTCCCTTTAATTGTATGCCTGTGCTTAGGATGCCCAGATAGAGACTTCAGGGTTTTAAAGTGTGAAAGGATGCCTTTATTTAAGATGAACACAGCATGCACAGGGAACATAGCCCCTCCTGCATCTGCCTGGGGGAACTGAGGATTGTTTTAATTCATGTATATATGAATATGTGTGTGTACATCAATTTTTAAAATAGTACGGATGTCAGCTGTTTTTTTATCAGCTGAAGATCTGGCTTGCAGACATTCTAGTGCACCTCATGAGCTGAGTCTTGTCCTTGAGCCAAAGAGAACACCCTCTACTCATCATCCTCGGGATGATCCGTCTTCCTTGTATTTTAAATAACAGCAGATTTATGGTGAATTTATCAGAGTATAAGAATCTAGTACCTAGTTGGAAGACAGCAAGAAGATTTGTATAACCTAGAATTAGTGCAAATTATATGCTATATAATTGTATTTATAAGAAATTCATATCAGTCGTCCTTTGATTAGGAGGTCTTTATGCCACTGTGTAAGCCTCAAAATAATTTAACCACAGCAATTTCACTATTCCTGTATAATTTTTTTTCCTTCACATTTTTTCTAAAACTGTTTTAACAGAATCTGGTTCTGGGATAATTTTCCAAGGTCAAAGCAGCATATGATTTTACCCTTCCAAAATCGTTGTGGAGATTCAGAAGCATAGTTCAGAGCATGTGATACGTTAAGGCAGATGGCACGTGCAGTTAGATAATTTAAAATTAAGAAACAGAAAGCTATTCAGAAAGGACTGTAAAAATGATGAAGGGGCTGTAGGAACTGATATATGAGGCAAGACCAGAAGTTAGGTATGTATAGCTTGGTTGGAAGGATAGAATGAACATAACTGTCTTCAAGTATGTGCGTGAACAGTCAGAGAGCAGCTTTTTGTGAATTAAGAATTGTGGACTAGACAAAAGAAGTGTTTTAGGGCTGCCAACATAATGAGAAGGTAGAACTAAGGAACGTAGTTGTTAAGATTTCTGAAAAACTGGAAGGTAAATAGAAACTGATTGTTAAGGCGAAATTTATATATTCCGCTTTGTTAGACTATAGGATTGATCAGTCTATTGTGTCGATATATTATTTCAAGTATTTATATTTGGGTTTGTGAAAGCTCTACAGGAGGACGATAAGCTGTTCTTTATTGGAAGAAGGTGGATGACTTAAAAAAAAAGTAGTCTTTTTTTATCGTGGATGTCAGTGTTTTGTGAGAAAGCAGCATGTGCTCTGTGTACGAATCTTGTTATTGTGCATTACTGATTTTTCCTTGACATTTATTATAACCAGAAATACGGATGTGGTCTAGATACAGTAGTCACACCTTTCTTTTGATTTAATAGAATGTCAAGTGAATTGCCTCAAAAAGGCTGGCAGTTGTGTTAAATGATGGTTTTATGACTCAGTAGGGTTTGAGTACATCACTCACATTAATGAAAAACAATGCCTAACTAATTAAAATTGCATCTATCAGCTGTTAAAATTACAGTTATTAGCATCATTCTACAGAACTTAAGTAGAGTGGAAACTTGAAAAATCTTGATTTTACCTTTCCGTCGTAAGTGGGTCTCTGATTCTTCATTCTTCAGTACTTAAGAGATACCAAACATGGAGATATAATTGTTTAGATTACTTTTTCACAGGCTGAAGAAAATAAAATTATTAGTTTAAAATGATAAGTAAATGAAGTGGGTTGACCCTGGCTAGCTGCCATGTGCCCACCAAAGCTGCTCTATCACTCTCCCTCCTCAGTAAGATTGGGAGACTATACAATGAAAAGCTTGTGGGTCGAGATAAGGACGGGGAGATCACTTACCAGTTACTATCATGGGCAAAACAGACTCAGTTTGAGGAAATTTATTTAATTTATTGCCCATCAAATCAGAATAGGATAATAAGCAATAAGAACAAATCTAAAAAACACCTTCCCCTCACTCCTCCCTTCTTCCCAGGCTCAACTTCACTCATAATTCTTTTAATTCCTTCCCCTGAGCAGCACAGGGGGACGTGGCATAGGAGTTATGGTCAGTTCATAATGTGTTGTCTCTGCTACTCCCTCCTCACACTCTTCCCCTGCTCCAGCGTGGGTCCCTCCCACAGGCTGCAGTCCCTCAGGCACAGACTGCTCCAGCGCGGGTCCCCCGCGGGGT
>JAVKLA010000021.1:24741450-24795018 GCA_034782735.1 Sagittarius serpentarius | reverse complement strand
CCCCGCCCCCCCCCCCCCCCCCCCCCGAAAAAAACCCAACCCAACCCCAAACCATACTGTTTTCATCAGCATTTAATTTTTCAGAGAGATACAATGTCCTTCAAAATGCCACAGTAAAAGGTTGCTGTGGGCACAGGGATTCCAGATCAATTATATGGGTAGCCTTCGACAATTTATCATTTGAAGATAGCATCTGTGTGGATTTGAAAGAGTAAGCCAGTCAGTATTGCAGTACATAGACAGAAGGAGACAAACTGGGTAGGAGTATCAGGGATAAAAATAGAATGGTGAAGCAAAAAATTGTGGGTGATGGTATGCGACAAGTGCTGATGGCACCAGGTATTTAATGTAATTGCTCTCAGTATAGTGCCGTGAAGAAAGAATTGTTCATTTTGATACAGTAATCCATTGTTCACCCTTAGCCATTAGTAAAATCAGATAGAAGGGATTGAAAAGGTAAGGTATTAGCTTGAATGAAAATGGATATAGTTATTTCAGTGTATCATATTGCTTGGCTAATGCAGGTGAATGGAAGATTAGAGAAAAACAACACTCCTCACCTCTTCCTTTCCCCTCTTCCCCACCGTATAAGCACCCACTTGGTATCTCTAACAACGTTTAGAAAGATTAAAACATAACGATAAATAAGGAGATGAATCTATTACAGAAATCTGACATTCCTTTTCCAACAGCAGTATTTATTTCATCAGTGCTTACTGAGATCCAAGAGGAGTTTCTTTCATAAGTGAAATCAAAGCCAAAGCAAGCAGGGCTTTGGGAGTGCATTTGTATAATCAGTAAACTAGAGGCAATCTTTCTAGGGAACAGAGCTATTCTTGTAAGAATGAGGTGATTATATTGCTTTGTTTTCTAATGGGCTGTAATATATTTGGGAGCAGTAGTAGCATAACCTTTTATTTGTCATAGACTTATGTAATGGTAACTCCTACAGCCAAGCATGAAGTAGTTAGATTTAGAATGAATTCTTGTGCATTAAGAGCCTTTGAAGAAGAAAAATAGGTGAAAGAGTGGTACTAAATACTGAGGGAGAGTAGTCCAGTTAGATTTATTATATATAACTCTTCCTACTCCTGTCCCTGTAGTAATTTGTTGAGGTTTCTATCATGGGTTCTAGCCAGGGAAAAGCAGTTAACTCCCTCTGTGTCCCAGATAGGCAAATTGTATTGCACTGATGAGCACCATTTATGTAAGGGAATAGACTACAGATATTCACATTTTTGTTGATCTGTATGGTTTCATTGGCAGAGCATGGCATAGATCAGACCCTTGTCATCATACTCTGGATTTTAGCAAGGGATTAATGGAAAACGTTGTCAAACTGTTGATTCCAAACCCTGAAGCTTGCACTTGCGCAGAGAGGTGCTGTGCTGGCAGACTGTGACAGTATAGCTCACAATTTCTGTTTTGGCTTATCAAATAATCTTTGGTGGCAAGAATTTGTCCCACGTATGCCTTGTGATGAGCCTCGTTTTTTCACCATCTTCTCAACAGCTAGGATATTCCCCAAACATCTCCTGCTTTAGGGAAAGATATATAGGATGCCTAGGGAGGAATGTCATCATTTTCTCACAGTCTGTAGCCTGCCGCAAGATGGAAAAAGCCAGTGGCTTTTTGTGGTTTGTGTACTGTTTCATTTCTGGTGAACTGCCAAACATGATTACTGTGGTGAATTTAAGCAATATTTTCTTTATTGGGGTACATGTCGCTATAGCCATGCAAGCATTTATTACATTTACAAGGCTGAACCTTGGATACCCCAGCATTTTATTATCACATTTGTAGGATTTTTTATTTATTCCAGAATTAACAATTGGAGTGAAACTTTAAGGAAACTTCTATTCTGAGAAAGGTAGCATGTACAAATACGATTATTTCCTAACTTTGAATAAGTATGGGTGATGGATGAAAGAATTTATAATGTGAACTACCGAACACGCAGCCTCTTAAAAAAAAAAACAAACCCAACAACCAAAACCAAAACAAAATAGCAAACAGTTTTTGAGCTGTTTTTAAGACAAAACTAATATGAAAGAACAAGCTAACACCATCACGGGACTTACAGTTACATGGGCTTATTTCTAATTTCACATTTTTATAAGAGAAGGCTTCAAAATGCATCGTATTTTGAATTGCATTCTTTTTCTGAGTTTATCTTTTATCTTTCTCTGATTTTAATTGTTACATATTGCATTGTCCTTGGCAATATTGTCAAGAATATTACTCTGACTCTAGATAGAGGTAGCACAGATCCCTGCTGGTTTGTTAGATAGTCTTGTTCTCGAGGGATACAGCGATAGTTCTGTAACCCCTGAAATCCCCTGTGTACTCTCAACCAGAGAGTGGACAACTTCTCCTGTTGCAGGCTTGCTCCTGCAAAGTTCCTAGAGCCAACAACTCCTGTACGGCCAGCACCAGCTTATTTGTGATTGACTCCGTTTTGGTTGAAGTGGTCTCATTATAATAAGCAGCAGTCACATCTTGCTCTCTGCTCTTCAGAGGGCCTAATACAGCTCGAGAGGACATAAAAGTATTCTTTGGGTTTTTTTCTGATAGACACCAGGTCATTTCCCTGAAATACAGAATTCTTTCTGGAAGTAGCTGCTGGTATTCCCGAGTATGTTAAAATACCTAGGGGTGGTGAAGAACCTCTCTGCCACAAAGTCTGTGACAGGGTGTAAGGAATGTTCCTCAGAATCCGCAAATCCCTTGTAGCAGAGAGTCCTCAAAGACATTGATCTGCTTTGATTGAGTCTGAGAGGCCAGGGAGTAGCTGGAGAGCGGGGATGGTGACACTCACTTGGGTAAAAGTTCGGAATCCTGCTGACCAGAGAGACTCCAAAACTGAAAAGCAGCTTGCTCATTACATAGCCTCTCATAAGGCACTTAGTGGAAGAGCAACTTAGGCAGCATCTTTAAAGAAAAGTCTTTACGCTCACTCAGGCACACTGCTTAGTAGCCCATTCTGATACCATGCATTCTGAATACAAATACCAGTGTATTTTCAAAGAATAATTAGAAAGAAAAAATTAAAAGGCTTGAATAATCCCGGATAAAGCAATCTTTCGTAACTTCAGTTAAGTTCTAAACATCATAGCGGCTGCTATTATACAAGAAGAATCTTGACTGTTTTTGCTGCTTGCTTTGGCATGTTTGAGTAAATGACTGAGCTGCTGCCGTTAGCCAAAACCTGTTCCCCCAAATGTTTCATTCTGCTTTTGTGATTATTTTTAATCCATGTTCTCTAAAGTGCATTATCATATGTGAATTCTGGCCACGTATTTTTAAAAGTAACTTATTTGCAACTGTCAGAGATACCATCCCTAAGAGCTATAGCTGCAAACATTAAAAAAAAAAAGTAATATTTATAAGTCTGTGAACATTTTCTATTAATGTATTTATCAAATGAACACAGTCGTTCGCTTAGGGTTAAGAAAACATCTCCTTTCTGTTAAAAACAACACCACATTACTTGTATTTTCTTTAATGCTAACACATCAGTGGCAGCTTTCTAACTGATTTAAACGATCTTCTATGAAAATTCCGATTTAAATAAATAAACTGTTTTGATCCTAAGAGATCTCAAGGCTCTTGAGGACCATCCCCCCAAACCAACCACACAGACATTTAATGATGCATTGTAAATTGCCAGCATAATGATGGAAAGCACAAGGGAGGGTGGAACTGCAAATTTTCAATTTTCCTTAGAGAAGAGCAGAATTTAGTAGAATAATAAAAGGAAAATCTCACTTAGAGGGACACTAGATAATCTGGACAGCAAGCTTTAAAGAGTCTGGTGCTGTCTTTCATGATAGGGTTGTGATGTTTTGAGGAATGATGACCAAAATGACTGTAGCTGAAATGTCCTGGCTCCAAAGAGTTGGTCAGATCATTGGAGACTCAGGTTATGAAAAGTGCTGGGTTTTTTATTTTCATTTTTTAAGGCAAAAAATCGTACCTTAAAGTAAAGACACTAATGATTTGTGTATTATTGTAAGTGTTAACAAGGATGGAGAAGGGGAGCTCATCTTGTACCTAGGCAATATTTTAATGTCTAAGGCTGAATTTCACCTGATCGGATTTTAGGAAGCAACCGCTTTCCTGTGTGACTGGTGGATGGACTGTTTACTAATATGGCTGAGAAACAGGTAGCAAAGGTGTGCTAATGTTGTGATCTTTGTTCGAGAATGACCAGTTGCTTTCTTGAGTGTGATTGGTAAAAGAATTTAAGCTTAACAGTACTGAAATAAAGAGGAGGAAGGTAACTTCACTTGAATTTTTATTTTTGTCCTTCTCAGGAATGTTACGTTAGTTTGGGGCTAGTCTGCACTGGAAAGTATGACTATTCAAGTGTGATTTGCATGTGAGTGTGTGTTTTAAAATATTTATTTATTTGTTTGTTTAACCTGATAGTTATGCAGTTGTCATCCCTAGAGGGGCAGTTAAATGGATAGAAAGCAGATTTAGAATGTTGATACTCTTGTCCTGATCATAAAGTAGGTATATCAACGTAAAGCACTTTTACGCTGTGCCCAGAGGAAGAGGCTGCACCATTTTAATGATGCTCTAAAAGTCAAAGTGACAGTACTTCCTGATGTTATTATATTGATAGTTATTTTATTGCTTATGGATTCCCAGGTGATGCTACACCAGCCCTAGTTTATGAAGGCATTTTTAGCTACTTAGTTATTTAACGACATTAAGATAGTGTTTCTCAGCCTTATCGCAAGGGAAATTTTCCTTTGGCTTATCTGCTTTTGTTTTGGGTTGTTTCCCTGCCTCTGACTGGGCAGCAGCTCCATCCCTCAAAGTCAGAGGAAAGGCGAGGGTGGCCTGTGTTTGCACTGCTGCCCTGCCTTAGAGGAGATGAATGGCTATCAAGGAGTCCAAGTTGGTAAACAGTTTTAAGGCTAACCTAAATATTTGCAGCCAATAATTAGTCTTTTCTTACTCAGGCAACTGGGGGAAGCTGAGCTGCTGCCAGCTTGCAGGGAACTGCTGACTCCTGCTGTCTAATGCTTTATGGCTCCCTGAGGGTTGTATTGCACAATTTGAGAAACCAACCCTGTGCTAAAGGTAAAAACCACGTATGGGGTATGCTAGACATACACGAAAGAAGATGGGCGGGGGCAGGGGAAGGGCAAGCAGAGCTGAAGTCAAGTGAGCCTGGCAGTGGAAAGGAGGCAAGAGCAGGAGAGGGCAGAATCGGGGAGAATCTGGAGAACAAAAAGTACAATGAACAAGGAGCTGCTAAGTCAGTGGAAGGAAAACAGCATGTGTTCACTTTTGCATAAGCACAGGGTGACTGAAATTTTAGGACCTCTCTTACGCCCCACTACTGTTGTGCTCCACTGTTTTGGAAACTTTCTTTATATGATTCCGTCAGCTTGTGAGCCTATCTTAAGATTTGGTATCATTTAAATAACACCACAGGTTGATTTTACATTTTAAAAATCCAGACTATTTAGACCAGGATTTAATACAGTTCAAGCCAAGGCATAGTATTCACTGGAATCAAAAGAGCGGAGGGGAATTTACAACCCCCCCGCCATTATTAATGTTTTCTAGTTGGGAGTCATGAATTAGAGATCAGAGCTTTCTGCAAAGCTGTCCTTTTTTTTTTTTTCCATCTTTGATTTTCTGTCTTTGCTTCCTTACAGAGTGCTTTAAAATTAGAATTAAGTTTGGGAAAATATGCTCCCCAACTAGAAAGCGAGTAATTGGGAGATAGTTGCAAATGGAGTAATTGATCCTGATACTTAGCGGGTTTCCAAATACATATTCTGTTGGTGCTCTGGAACACTTCATAGTTTGTTTTGTTTTGATTTGAATGTTATAGTCTAGCAGTAGTTAAACTATGAGGTCCTGAACAGCAGGTGATGATACTGCTGATGTCCAAATGGATTATTATTAAATGCATGCAAACAGTGGTCTGCCATTCCAGAGGCAGAGAATGCTTTGTTTCAACATTGCTCACTCGTGGTTATTACAGGACTAAAGGTTTAAAAAATAGTAGGTCTGTTTCATCTTTTAGGTGAATGGACGAAATTCCTATTGCCATTAACAGGAACTGTGCCCTTTTTACAGCAGAGATTAATTTGTTTTGATGCGACTTGTTGGAGTGGACAAACAGTAAAAAGATGCTCTAGTTGTGATTTGGTGTCTCATTGTCATCTTTAAATATAAATATTTAGCAACAGGATTCCAAGTCAGGCGTGAAAAGAATGACGTGGTTTGTAAAGTACATTTGCAGATGAGAAAATCTCTTTCACTGGCCGTGGTTTGAACACCATTTGTATTGTCTTTCCATCCCATCTTGTTTTGCGTGGTTGGTTGGTATGAGATGATGAGTGCCTGCTGTGTGGCAAAAAGCACGTCAGGTGCTAAGCAGGTAGCTCCACTGAGATACTTTTCTTGCGTTTTGTCCCAGTGTACTCACGGCATTGCTGAATGCGCTGGCACAAATAATAAAAGAGAGTACGTGTATATTTCCCTATAAGATCATGAACACTAGAACTGTAAGGATTAATGGTGATAACTGATTACCTGTGGGGTAGGTGAGTACTGCAGTAAAGAGAGCTCTGTATAGGCAATGAACCCTATTTCGCTAACTGTGAAGGAAACACTTGAACCCAACAGAATAGCACTAGCTTACCAAACCAACCCACCCTGTAACGTAATGGTCCTTACTGAAAAGCTGAAGCCCAAATGTCTTTGTTGTTGCAAAGAGCTAGTTTATGTAGATGGAAGCTGGTGATATGTGAATGATCATTATGCTGTGTCAAGTCTCATTTTAAAGACCATAAGTATACCTTTTTAAAAGAAAAACAAACTACTTCACCAGTCTAGAGAGAAACATAAATCATGTATTTTTATCACCTCAAAAGACCACTAGAAGATGAGCTCTAATATTTCAAATGCGACAAGCGATCTATACATATGAATCACAATTTGAGTTCCATTACAACTGAGCTGATATATACCACTGTGTGCTTTATGGATTTTACTCTAACGATATTAAGTAAAAACCTAAAGCTTTTTCTGATGAATACCTAACCTTTTTCAAGAATCTGTAGAATTGTGGTCCAGAACAACAGCTTTAGCATTGCCCTACAGGCTTTAATAAGAAAATACTGTTGCCAGTTTTGACCTCTCAATATTATTCTCTGTAAAAGAAATGCGTGTATTAGTAGAAAGCTGCTACTGCAGAGGTAAAAGAAAATGTTGAAATACTGAAAGGGTTTGTGGAAAATGCACCAAGAAAGATCGAGAAGAGAGTTAAATAAATGAGCAAAGTTTGAAGAGAGGGATCTTTTGTTCCTTCTGCTTCCTTTGTTAGTCCCAGTCTTTTTCTTCCTGGACTCAAGGAGTTCTGCAGCAACCCAGTGTCAGTTGTTCTCAATTCCTCTGTTTACAGTCAAGTCATCACTTGAAGTCCTTAGTCTACTTTTGAGAAATTCTCCCACAGCGATATTTTTCACATAGGTTGTGGATTTTATTTTTATCTCTAGATATTCTCGTATTTTGTGTTACGGTAACGTGGGCCTCGCTTGCAATGAATCAAATTTCCTTCACCTTTAAGACTTTTAACCCTCTTGCTTCTTTTTGGAGGAAGAAAGAGGAGTGTTGTCCAGTGAATTCACTGAGGAAGCTGGAGGTGATGGGTAGCGCATAAGGTTAATTTTCAGGTGAATTAGTTGCTGTTTTGACATTCTTGCTTTCTTTTCAGACATCTTTTTGTTCCTTTCCCTTTTATGCTAGAAAACTATTAGATATGCAAGAACAAAACTCCTCAAAGCTCTGCTCCAAAAGCCTATTAAAAAGAGGCTGCAAGCAGAACAGTGTGAACACACGTCAACACCTGAGTGTTTCCCAAGCGGCTCTAGCACTCGGTGGTGTGATAACGAGAGGGAGGATTTTTCTTGGCTTTTATCTTCCGGACATTGATGCTCCTGACTTTTTAAAATTCATTTCATCAAGTGGCACTGCGACAGAAACAACAGAAATGCAGGAACGAGAGAGTTCAAGGTGTTTGCAGTGGTATACAAAGTCTTTTGCCTCCAGGCCATCATTTGTAATTCAGCCCAAGTTGGCAGCCGTCAGAAATCACTGCCAACTGACAGCTGTTTGGTGGCCAACATGAAGTGATTTAGCTAGTTGTTCCTACTGGACAGATGTCTGTAGTGTAGAAAGTGTGAGTATAGCTGGCATGTGTTTCATTTTCAGAGGCTGGAAAATGTGGATGTATCTCAACCGCAGCTACTTCGGTTTAGGAAGGTTAAACACGATACCCAAATTTAGGCAACCAAGAACTCGGCATGTGCACGATTAAACCCCTCCACCTTCTGGGGTTAAATCCTGATGTTGTGGTGCTAACCCCTTGTAGCACTTCCGCTGCGTCTCCGTAAGCACCGTGTGGTGAGGGAGAAGGGAGACGGTAGCTTGGTCTCGACAGGTGGCTGTGCAGAGGGATGCGAGAGGAGACCACACTGTGGGGTGGCCCAACTCATCTGTACCCCACCGGCTGAGGAGGTTCTTCAGCTGTGTTGTCAAATTAATACCTTTCCTAAGTGTGAGCAATCAATAATAAGGAGAAAGTAATGGGGGGTGGGGGGGAAATTAGTCTGATTCATCTTTCTTTGTGTGGACATACGTAACTCTAGAATTAATCTGTTGAAAACCGTGAAATACTTTATGTAAAATCTGTGCTACTAAACGGAAAATCTATCCTGCTGAGAAAAAAATAGAGAATTCTTCAGTATAATGTCTGGTTTTGTTGGGAAGGAAGGGGGAAGATTTTACAGTTTACAATATCACAGAGCTTTGGGATATTTAAACAGGCAAGTAAATTATAGGTTTGATTCACTGTTGTGAAAACAGTTTTGAATTGTGGATTTGCAGCAGCAGTAGAGATTGCTCAAGCAAACAGAGATATAGGGTCAAGTTTCTGCTGCTCCTCAGTCATCTTTTTTTTCCACTGGCATGATGTAAAGTGGGCTTAAAATGGGCTTAGGCGAGTGGCTCAATCTTCTGCTTGTGCGGGATGTGGAAGGGGCACGGAGCACTGTTCAGCAACTCCTGCAGCAGCAGTGTGCTTCAGGGACAGGGCACTGTCAGGGCACTTGGGTGAGTCTGGAGGGCTGGAATACTCGCTGATCAACTCGGCAGTTGAATCTGCTACATTGCTCTGACAAACATTGCCATGTCACATCTGTCCAGCACTGCAACTGATACTGTGCTGTACAGAGTTACTACGGCTTCATGCTTTAGTTTGCTAATGAGACAGAGTTAGGATTTTCAGTGTTGCATGCTTCTAACGCTATTTTATGTGTTTGAAAACTCTGCATCAGTTTTTGTCTTTTAACACTGTCACAGAAAAAAACGAAATGTATGTGTTACTTTTCTGGGCTTAAAAAAAATTCAGAATTTTATGAAGAACAGTGGAAGAACCCATTACTATGATACAGGAATTTTAGCTCTATTTTAAGGAATACTCTTCAGCTAAATTTACCTTGTTCTTTAATGCTGAAGTTAAACCACATTGCCTTTGGAGTTGTAATTGGATTTTATTTTCTTTTATTCTAATATTGTGTCATGTTACTCATTTTGCTAGGCCTGACTGTAACTTTCTTTGGTGGTTCTTTCCTGCAGATATTGATGAGTGTGCTGCCAAGATGCATTATTGTCATGCCAATACCGTATGCGTTAACTTGCCTGGATCCTATCGTTGTGACTGTGTCATGGGATATGTCCGTGTGGATGATTTCTCCTGTACAGGTGAGCTCTTAGGTATACACCAATAGTAGTGTTATACTCTGCGTGTTGTGCGTGTTGCTTAGCTTCTAATTAGTCCCTGTGCCATACCAGGTGCCACATACTAGCTGGCCCGCTGCTGGCATAAAAATCAGGCGCAAGCGAGACAGGGAAGGTACCTCCTACCGTATTTACCTATGTATGGGTCCTTTGGGATTAACTTGGAAGGTGGCTCAGGAAGCCCTGTGGTGCACACGCTGAGTGCTGTTGCCAGCCAGGACATGGTCCTTTCATGCCCCGCGGCTGGCTTGCATGCAAGGTGCAAAGGCTGAGATCAGATCGCACGTGTAGTGAGAGGAAATAACATTTTGTTATTACCTGTGGTTTGAAACTGGTCAGTGGATTGAAAGGAGAAATTATCCAGGAGGAGAAGCTTTCTGGCCAAATAGAAATAGAGCTGAGACAAATATGTAAAAGTAAAACTGAAAATGGATCAAGACCTCAAAACCAGTTATTATTAGGTGGTTTGGAAATTGTTGTTGTTAATGCTGAGAGTTAATGTCTCCAGGACTGTGACACATGTTGTTTAGAAAAGAGAACAAGTGTGATAGCATTAGACAATAAATCTAGTGATTCTTTTTTAATGCCTGTCAGCAAAATGAGCTCTAAAAATTCTTAGCGGAAAGTAGGTAGGTCTCATTTCTATCTAGAGATTTTTAAGAGACCTTCTCTGGCAGTCTCTGGGAAAAATGTGAGAAGCTGCTGAAATGCTTGGCCCAACTATACCTAACTGGATAACATCTTTCAATCACAACATTCCAGAAAGGCTGATCTCAGGATTATTTTGATGGTGCACCTGTCTGGCAAAGGAGGAAAATATCAAGCAGATTTATTGAAATGGAAATAAGTCGTCTTGACACAATACTGCGTTTAGAATTGTGCTGGGTGAGCTATTTTCTCAAGTGGAAAGATGGCACGGGAGTATTCAATATGAGAACAATTTCCAGCCCGGAATAATTACGTTGTAATGCGCATGTTATCCTTAGGGAAGGTCGTAGGAAATGTTGACTTTCATGATGACAGCATGTCTTGTGGCTAAGATTATTAGTTTATGAAAACTGTAGGAAAGTCCTGCCCACCTCTTGAGAGAGGCTGATACTAAATAGCTGTCAGGAAACTGATTTTTATTTGGCCCAGAGAGTTGTTATTTCTGTACAGTCTGTGCCTTTTGAGTAAACTTTTGAGTTTTTCCTGATCTTTTACAACCTGCCGTGTCAGAAAAGTTTCAGACTTCAAATTTTGTTCTAAATGTGTGTGCTGAGTGAGATAGCGGCCTTCACAGTGACGGGAAAGTGTTTCTGATAATACGACGCTTGCTTTCCGTATATGCACTACTAATTTCCTAATGTTCCTTTCCTTCCAGCAAGGCACTATCATTAGGCATGCAAATGGTTTAGAAAGCAGGGTATTTGTGATTTACAGAAAAAGTGTGAAGTAGTAAGACAAGTTGCTTGACAGTAATGGGTGAACATTCATTTAAAGTGCATGCACAAAAAAAATCCAGAACGGGTATAAGAACAAAGTAATAGAATGAGTGAGATAACTATTTCCTGCAGGTTTATTATCTTTCTAAAATGACTTTTTTTTTTTTTTTTGATATCACTGTTAAAAAGCACAACAAATATGTAACAGAGATGAGGAGAAACTTGGTTCATTGCCTGTTGTATCTAGAAATAAATGTATGTTATAGTAATAAATGTATTTAAAATAAGTGTTGTGCAATAGAGGCACTAATCCTATTTATAGATACTTTTCCTGTCACGAATCTTGAAAAAATAACAATAATAAAAAAAAAAATCGGGCAGCAAATACTTAACTAGTTCCCCCTCATGTTGGCACCAACGTATAGCAGGCGCAAGTGAAATAGATTGTAGCTATTACTCAGTTTTAAAAATTTATTCCCCTTTATTCAAATGAAATAAATGGTAAATTATCTTGTTATTGAACCGTGCATTTGGGAAAAAATCTGAAAGCCTGAGATGGGTGGTTGTTCTGATTACAACTGAATTTTGTTTATGTGGGGTCAGGCTCTAATGAGTTGAAGACAAGGGTTAACAAGTTTCAAATGTAAGCGCTTAAGGCACGTGCACAGCATTGCACGTATTTTATACACTGTTGACCTAAAAGCAGAGTTATTCCACAGAGCAGGAGGTATTGTGTTCTGGGAAGACCGAGTCTAATTCCTCAAGGTACGAAGCCATCACCTGCTGTTGAGCACGTTCTGTGTGTTGCTGGGTAGGCCTGTGCTTGGTGGCCTTGGTGGCTGGCCCCTGTGCTCCGGCGGCTGTCAAAAGGTGGGGAGCAGTGATGTGTGCAAGCCGTAAGTCAGAAACTGTTTTTAAGCCAAATGAAATATTTCAATTTGATATTGAGGGGTTTATCCTTATAAAAAGAAATGAAGCGAGTATTGAAATGCTAGCTCTCTTTGAACTGAGCAAAATTAAATTAATTTGAATATTGCTGTATTTTAAATATGCAGTTTCCAGTATGTTTTCTTAGAGCCCTGCATCTTTCTCAGATTAAATTAATTTGTACTGTTTTGGTGTTGATGCAACTTTTTTTTTTCCCAAAACAACTTTCGAATAATATTTCTCATTTCTGATCATGAGAACTGTGGAGTAGGAACTTCCCGTGGTTATCAGTAAGAATCTGCCGTGTTGGAAGCTGTGCTGATTGCATAGACAATGCATCACAGAGTGACTAAACGAATATTCTGGATGGAGCCTACAATTACATGAAATTCTGAACTATGATTTAAAATTAAGTAGTGGCTATTTTAAGAAATAATCAATGTTCAGTCTCACATAAGCAAAAGACCTGGTGGGATTAAGGTTCATCCCATGGTATTTTGTGGCAGGTTAGTCAGCCTAGCAATAACTTTAGCCTGCATTCACCAAGAAAGGTGCATTAATGTTTTTCTGCTCACCTATTCCTAGAGTTTTGAGCCCTGAATGTTAATTAAGTTGTTGAGTGAAAGGCAGTTTTATTAAGAAAAGTTACCCTTGAAGAGGAAGCTTCTTTCAGTCCCTTCCTGTGACACTGACAGCTTGTTTATCTGTTCTCAAGTAAATCACAGTCTTGTCCATTCTGAAAATGGCAGCAAGATTTGCTGCTCCAGATGTTCTCATTTACTGGGATCTACTGATTTAAAGCATTTTATTGACTTCTGCAGGTTTTTACCCTGCTTGCTTTTTGAAAAATAAGTTCTCTTGGGTTGCTTTCTTCTAACATACCAGTTTGGGAGCTTGCTTCAAAAGCGCATTATTTAGTTTCATGCTTTTTGAAGCATTATAAATTGCATAACAAAAATCTTGTAATTTTATTTTTGACTGGCTACATCTGTTCTCTGGTATGATTTTGAAAATGCATGTGTATGATGTTCTGTAGTTTGAAACTACAATATATAGTTTCTGTGTCCCACTGACATTCAATCAAGTAAGCAAATGCTTTTTCACCTTAATTGGCTATAAGTTATCTGTAACAACTATATATATATCATGCTGATATGAAGAGGAAACAGCATAGGTGGGTCTCATCTCTTTTTGCATAGCACTGGCATTTTCTATGAAGACAACCACAATGATCACGATAAAGATTCCTGGCCTTTAACATCTATGAGAACCACTTTAAAAATATCCCTCATTTTGCAATGTTTTCCTTGGGGCTGCATGGGACACTGGGGAACTTCCTAAAATCCTACAGTGATTCAAAGAATAAGTTGGCTCATTTTGTGTAGTTACTACTTGGCTTGAATGCTCTATTGGGGGATTTTAATTCTTATATATTTCCTACAAATATTCACTAATTATGTACTAAAGTTTAAAAAAGACCTTTACAAATGAGACTGCCAAGAGATTTTTATTCCTCTGTTGCATGTGTTACTCATGGCCTTTTTGCAAACTGAGGAAACTTCCTTTGGACTTGAGAATGACTTGGCCCGTTTTGGCCTAGGGACATCTTTTCAAGAAATAGTATGGAAAGTTATCTGGCCACCCAACCTATGTCGGCAGCACGTTCTGCCAAAATGTGGTGTGACCTATATCCAAACATCCTACTCTTTATGCACCAAGCTATGCTGACAGATGTTTTTCCTCCATGAAAGGAACCCACCTCCAAATTTTACTGTGGAGTTGTGCAGTTCTGCGTGATGTTTGAACACTGGACTGTGCTTTTAACCCTTTTTCAGTCCTCAGTTTGTGTGATAATGTTCACAGAGCTTTTTCTCCCTTTGGCTTCACTAAGCAATGAGTCACTAAAATAATTATATGTTACTTGCAAAAAGCAAGCCCTTGTCTAAAACAGGAAGTATTTTCAAAATACATAAATCAGTATTTTAATTCTGTGGAAAAATTAATGTTATATAGAAATACGTTGTTTAGAATTTAAGTGTTAGTCTCTAGTTTATATGATAATTTGATTTACAGTATGAGTGGAGAAGAGGAAGTAAGATAACCTAATGATTTTGACAGGTTATCGCATAAGCCCCCTTGCTTCTATCCTGTGTGGTTTCTGGAGTAGCATGCAGTTTTGAATCTAACGCAGCTTTCAGAACAAGACCTTCTGCAGCATTTTATTGGAGAAGTTGTGCGTAAGGCATGGAAAAACATAGAGTTCTGAGAAATCTCAATTTCAAGGGGAAAAAAATAGCAGCCCCCTTCTCCTGCTCTTCCCCTCTCCTATCTGTGAAAGGCAACTCAACTGCAGAAATTTCCTGCTGTGGTTAGAACAAACGTTCAAAATTGTTTGCTATCACTAAAATTGATGCCTTTGGATTCTTGTTACTAGAGTTTACCTGTCAAGTTCAAGGTGGTGTAGTTGACCCCATGATAATACTAATAATGCAGCAAGTTGCACAATGGTGAAGTGGCAGTCTCAAAGGGCAGGTTACTGGCCCCTCATCCAAAACCACGGTATTTGTTTGAAAAAGACCTGAAGAGAAGCTTTTAGGCAGCCAATTGATACTACAGTCACGCTTTGAAAAGCAGTGCTATTTCTGCAATCTAATCTACTGACCCTCTTTTCCCCCTTTTCCTTTTTGGTGAACTAAATTAGCATTCAGGAAAGCAACATTAATATTTTTTTGCGTGGCACTTGAACTTTTGAAGTGCTGTGCAGGGTCTCGGATGTTCACAGAGGTCGGTAAACAAATGTTACCGCTGTTCGCATGATGGCCTGGAGTTGGTGAACTGATAGACATGTCTGCTAGCTGAAAACCCAAGCCTGGGTCAGTAAGCAGTGAAGGTAGGTCTGCGGTGGAATAGTTTTCAGGTATGTTTTGGGGAAGAGCCCTCCTTAGATCTTGCTCTTCTAAAGGATGGCATTAGTGAGTATCTTGCCTAGCACTACATAATTTTTAAAGAAACATTATGAAAATGTCAGTTGGATTAGGGTCATAGTTATGTCACTATTTATCGGTTGGGTAGCAGATGTTCAGCACAATGGGTATGACTGGGGATAAGGACCTCGAGCACATCTGGACCGTCCTGATTTTACTCAGCACTAATATGTTGATATATACTGCTCTGAAGCATTCTCTGCTTCGGAGTCCACTCTGTCCTCTACATGCTGAGGACAGCCCATTGTCCTTCTACGAGCTGCATCTTGGTTTGTGCGCTTCTCTTCTCGCTGCACTGTATCTTCAGGGCAACTTGGGCATTTCTAAATGCATCTGGAAATTGGTCTTAAGCCAGCCTGAATGGATGACACTATGCTTGTATTAATTCAGCAGGCACAAAATACTCTCATGCTGGTCTCTCCTTTCGTGAGATCCTTACATGTCAAGTGCTAGAAGGCAGGACAGGACTTGGCTCCTAGTGTTAAGTAGTACTCTTTTGTTTGAACTGCATCAATAGCATCTCTGTTCCCAGAACTGTGAAGGGAAATGTTTTTTAGTTGTAGGTGCCTTGAAATGCAGAAACATTTGTTTCAAGTCCCTCAGTGGGCTGCTGGCTAAGTTCAGCAACGGGTAATCTATGCACCAGTGGGTACTGCCTGCATCAGAGAGCATTTCTTTGCTCTGCTGGACAAGTCAACAGAAGACTAGAAAAGTATTGAGTCAATCCAGCAAAACAAAAACTGAGCGATTCCACATCAGATGACTAATACTCACGCAGGTCTTGACTCAAAACTCATTAACTCAAGAGAAAGCTTTCAACCACATTCATTTTGGCTTTAGATAAGTCCTGTAGAGAGATAACTAGTGCACTCTTGCCATGGGGAAGCTCTGTTTACAATTATACTGAAAAGGATGATTCTTTTGTATTGTCAGAGAATGCTTTACTAACATGGATAAGGTAGCTTCTGAATGCATCCCTGGAAGGCTGGTAAGTATGTAACTGCAGTTTTGGGAAAGGGGAAGCTGAGGCACAGAGAAGTGGAGCATCTTGCCCAAATTCATGCTGAGACAGGGGCAGCATTGGAGGGTCTAGTAAACAGAGTCAGAAAAATTAGATGTGGGAAAAACACAGACTTATACCAACAAGGAATCAGTGAACAGTGAGGTTTATTTTTATAGGGATTGATATTTTCACAAGAAACAACAGCAGTTGATCGAAGCACTCTGTGCATGGGCCCTGAGTAACCATGTGACCTTCATGTTACACATCTTCTCCTTCCTCTTTCCATGCAGTTTTGTAACATCTTTTGTTACTTTGGAGTTGAATTATTCCTCAGTCCTCTAATTTTAAATGCCACGTTGCATTCTTTTGTTCCTGGCTTCACCTTCATTTACTGGGTTTAACTGCAATATATTTTACATTCCTTCCTTTAAAAAAATGCCGTTGGGAAACTGCATATTATTTGCTCCTAAGTGCTTTCAATCTGAGGAGAAAATGTACTAAAAATATAATATTTATAGTGATTTAAATTCCTCACTGGTAAATAGTTTAATTAAAGATCTTTGTGCTTTCCTGTGCTCTAGGCGTGGAAGTGTTGCTAATTTGTCCGGAGTAGTTGGTAATTCTTTCAAGTCCTTTTGACACATTGATTTTCTGTAACTTTATTAATACTAAAATTAATTAAACAGCTGACCGCAAATCATGCTGATAGTTGTATTTCTTGACTTTGGCATAATTAGCATTTTTACATGATTTCTTAGCTGCAGCCTTTTGTGCTGGTATATATGCTATCACAGAAATTTAGTATTTCTAATTGTTTTGCGTATGCATGTTCATGCTTATGCATAAACTTAAGCATTAAGCTCGTGCTTCAAAATTATAATATAGATTTAATACTCATTCAAGACCCGTGAATGAAGCTGTCTATCTAAAGAACAGCCAAGGGCAAGCCTTTCCATGTGATCTGGTCAGCATTTCTCCTGAGGTCTCTTATGGCAGAATTTCTCCTTGATACAATAGGACTAAATCCATTTATATGGCCCATGAATTCTTGATTCCTAAATATAGCAATTACTACAAGCAGTCCGTGAGGTGAGAGATGAAATGAGAGCCACCACACTAATTTCTTAGTGGGAACATGCTATCTTGAAAGCAAGCAGCAGCTGCAGGATCGATGTCAGTGACTGGAAGCAAAAAGCTCTTATGTTTTAATCATCTGCTTCCACAGTAAGTGTTAATGCCTTCGGGAGTCTAACTTGCTTTTGGGAGAGAGTTTACTCAATCAAGTTCTGATCTTTTTGGAGCTCTAACAGCCAGGGTTTGTCCTCTTCTTTGTCCAAACAAGTGAAAAATTGCCCCATGCTCTACTCTGTTTCCAGAAACCATTTGTAACGAACTCTTTGTTCTTCAGACACAGAACTGAACTCTCCTACTAAATCATGGAAGTAACTGGATCATAGAGAAGGGCATCTGCCTCCTCAAGGCAGGAGCCGTGGACCCTGAAAAATCCTTTGTCTTATCTGTTCTTAAAAAAAACCCCAAACAACTTCAATGAAGGCAATTCCTTAATTCCCTTTTTGTGTCGTGTAGTGTCCTGTCGTCCCTTTCCCCCACCCCCAGTACTTACTCAGCCATTTGGAAAGGTTTGCTTAATGGCTACCTTAAATCTCCCTTGCCACAATTTAAGCCTGTCACCTCTTGTCATATTCTCAGAGAACACAGAGAATGCTTTGACCTTTCTATTTGCAGTCCTTTTTAATATTTAAAATCTCTTTTCATGAATATGCTTTATTCTTCTCATCTGTAACCTAAAAGCCTATTTTTAGGTTTATGGCTGAACGATACTAAAATATTCTAAGGGGGTTTTCTTCATAACTTCATGTTTTCCCTTCAGAAAATTCTAGGCCTGTGTCCCCGAACTTCTGGTGTCTCACAGAAGTGTGTGTTTTTGTTTTTTTTTTTTTTTTTTGGATTGAGCTGCAAGATTGTTGTTGTGTATCAAGGAGGATGCTCTAAAGAATGGTCCCAGGCAAGAGGTGCAGTGTGCATGAGGGTTTGGCAAGTCAGACAGACAGATGTGGCCTAAAACCTCCCATATTGATTCTCAGAGTCCTGGGTTGTGTTAACGTCTGCTGCCACAGGCTGGTTAGCCAGGCACAATCCGACCACTCTGGACAGGAATTCTCTGTCTGCCCTGCTATGTCCTCTTTTTCTGTCTAAACACATTGTTCAGCTAGATAAAGACGAAACGTCAGATAGATGACTAATGGCCAGATACAGGCTCTCTCTAGTGTTTGCTTTTGGTGCTTGAATGGGTTATATGGCTTGTTTGATTTCAGTAATAATGAGCACATTACTGTTGGAAAATATTAGGAAAAAAGGCTGAAATGCCTCTCCAATATGCATATGTGTATCTTGCAATGTGTACTATCTGGAGTCTGGTGTGACCAAAATCTGCACAGTGTATGGCACGTACATAGGCATTTTTTCCAAAGAAATCCCGTACAGAGGAAGAGGAGCCCATTCACGTTGGAATATGGGAGTGCCAAATTCCTTCCACTTCAATTTAAGGAATGGTGGAAACGATCAGGGGATACGATCACTGGACCTCTAGAAAGGCCAGGAACTTGCAGTATATTAACGTGGATTTGACAAGTGTGTAGCTTGGGGGTTTCCTCCTGAAAGGCAGTGTGTCATGGTGGATGAGACTAGGAACAACTGACGTATCTGTGAAATGTGCAGCACTTTGCTGCTCTGCTGTTGTATCTTTGTATTTACTGCTTGGTTTTAAGATTCCCAGAGTAAGGCCTTTATTTCTGAAACAACGGAATTCTAGAAAGCTTGTTAAACGCAACAGAAAATTTTCCATAAAGTTCATGGTGCTTGTGCCTGATGGGCTTTTCTGACAGTGAGAAATATGTAAAACAAAAGCTTTTGCAGGTCTTGGTTTTTCCTTTTTTAGTCTAAATGTGCATTTTCTACACAAGGAAATAGTATATTAACATTTCTCACTTTGCTAGGATCTCATTTTTATACCTGTTTCATAGATGTGTGCATATTGATTGGGAGAAAGCTAATATTTTATTAACAGCTATTGATTCTTGAGTATCTGTTACTGCATACAAGCGCTCAGAGAATCACCTTCTGAGCAATCTTAGATGCTGAAAAGACCTTAGGACCCTGGTTCAATGATGGGCATCTGTTATTTGTTTGAAGTGGCTGGGGTTTTGTGTGAGCCCTGTTTAGACATGCGTTGTAGATTGTCCAACTCTTGCTTTGCTGGTTGTGCAGCTTCCCAGATAACTTAAAATATGCCCTTTTTTTTTTTTTTTGGCAGAAATGTGTGCACTTGGGGGTGGGGGACGGGACAAAGTTTCTATTGCTCTGAAGTTGTGCCGTGCGGTTTGTCCTTTTGGGTGGTTTCATTCTGGTTTTGGAGGACCTTTATGTTCTCTCTATGAACAAGAATATTGAGATATATTATGGGTAATATTTGCAGGTGAATACTAGTATGCCTGATAACCTAGCTATCCTAAATTTATTTCTGGTTTTGTAAACATCAGTGAATACCATAAATCTGCTAGTGTTGCCTTTCTGAAATGTTTGTGAAATAATTTTAAAGGGTGTAGAGGAGCTGCCACTGGCAAGCAGACCTGCTTGGTCCGTAAGAAATACAGCCTCTGGGAATAGCGCAGGGAGGGGGAGAGAGAGAGGTGCTTTGATCTATCACTTTGTAGTTAATATTTTCATGCTTTCTACTGTAGGCTTTCTGCCTCCCAGTATGAAACTTCCTATTTAGTTACATGATTGCATGTAATAATTGCCCAAACTGGGGATTTTTCTGACTCTTCCAGAAATAGCTCTTATCCTTCGTTGTCACAGAAGTGGGACAGAACTAGGCAAATGAATGACACAGTCTTGCTAATTGTGCTCCCATTAGAATAGTCTATTGCGATTTTTATGTGCTTAGATTTTTTTTTTTCTTGTCAGAATTTACAAATAAAGTTCATTTTTAGAAAAAACAGTTCATGCAGCTAGACTGAGATAATCAGGTGTTTTGGAGAAGGCTTTCCCATTACGACAGATAATATCAGAAGGGGCCCAAAAACAGGGCCGCCAAGCAAAGGATAAGGATGGCCACAGAGAGACAGCTTAATAACCTGTAAGGGTAAAATATATTTTTACTGTTTATTTATGGTGAAGAAAAGTTTCCATGTTTTCAGGATCCTAGGTATTTCGTTTAGTCTGCTTTGTGCCTCTCATAATGGAGAACTCTATTTCACAAAATCTAATGTATGTAAGCTTTCGTAATGCTGAACTATCTACCGACGTTTGTCCTGTATGCTAGTTTTTTACTTGCTTGCTTGCTTGTTGATGGTTTTTTGCTTTCAAAATAGCACAAATGTTGAAAGTGGTATTCTGTGAAATATCTGACATAATAAATTCTTCTTCAAACAGTAAAATAAGAATGGGTATATTTAGGCACACATGCAGTCCACAAAGGGGTAAAGAAACCCTCTGATTTTTGAAGACTTGCTTTCAGATAGATTCCTCGGTATCTATCCAGTTTGGAACTGCATCCTGTATTTTAATTAGGCCGTAAATGTGGCTTTGCAATAAAGCAAAGACATTCCAAATGTAATCACATTCCACCACAACATAAAATGTTACTGTCTTTTTGCATGTGCTAGTAGAATCTGCTCAGTACAAAGCTAAATAAATGCTCTGTCCTTTTATTTCACTCTTTACGTGCTTTTAAGAGTCCCACAAAACCTATGATGCATTTTGCAAAATCATCCATTGTAAGTGGTTTATGAATAGAAAAGGTAAATAGTTATCTTGTCTGGCTTTGCGGTGCCTGGATGCATTTCGTAACAGAATGAGGAAAAGCAAGAAGATAGACGGCAATCTTGCTCTGCTCTTGTACATCCTTCGCTTCTGTGTAGCTCCCGTCGCTCCTTGCCCTCATTGCAGCATCAGTACTCTTTCGCCTTTGGGAAAAAGAGCTCGCACATGCAGAGTACTGCAACGGAAGCATCTTGCCGGCTTTCGGTGCCCTAATGGAGCAGGCAGCTGTGTGCTGCCTGGTACCTCGGCGTGAGCCCCACTCTGGGAGCGGCAGCATGCGATACCTGCTCCCGGACTGCTGGAGGGCTCATGGGGTATGTCAGCTCTTCAGCCACAGTGCAGGGAACTTCACATTTCTGAGATCGTGATGGAATCTCAGAGAAAATCACGTTTATGATCTGAGCTTGGACTGGGATGTGCCTTTTCAGGAACATGGCACTGTGGTGTGGGTGTCAGTAGGCTCAATGTCTTTCGCTGCTACCATGGCCCCATCCAGCTTGGGCTTTTAGTCTTAGGCATGGGGGTTAATCCTTTCCCTCTAGGATCAAGGGTATCTAAATGTATTAACAGCATTTTCAGTTCCCTGTTTCTCTGCCTGGCAGGCTAAAATCACTTACTACAATCTCTTGATCGATTCGCTCCACACTTGGGAAACTAAGTTTATTCTGCCTCTCAGTGAAGACTCAAAATCCACAGTCCAAGTGACTCTGCCCAGATCTGGGGTCTTTAACTGTTGCCAGCTCAAGTAAGATGTATATGGCGTCTGATGATGTAGGTTCCTTTGCATTTTTTTCTTGTTGCTGCTGTTAAAATTAAACCACTGACTGGGATTATTAAAATAAAGAAGTTAGAGATGAAAATTAAAAAAAAGGTTAAATAAAATTCTGCTGATGTGAAATGAGTGAAAGTAACAGAAATGGCAGCTCTTTACAGAATTGTTTGCTTAGGGCATCAGGCAGAGTGAAACACATAAACGCTCATGCTGTCTTTCATGGTTGATACTTCCAGAAGAAAGAGAAAGGACTTTTTAAGGGCAACAGAGTAGCCTTGTTCCATCTGGGTTGCTAAAACTTACGACCAGTTTTGGGTGAGTGAGTATCCAGAGCTGAACATTATTGATGATACTTGCAAAGGCAGCAGGAGGCTTCTTGATTGCACAGAAACTGAAAAAGTTGTATAAAAAGTCAGCTGGAAAGACTTAATCCAAGACATTAATGGAATTTGAAATGTAACTGTTTTTAAAGGAACTTTGGAAACAAACATCTATAATGAGATTGGAGAATTTAACAACTGTTTAATATTCTCATAGGTAATATATTCAGGCCTATTTTTCAAGGATGCAGCCTTTTGCATATATTTTATCAGTCAATAGTCCCATAAGCATTTTTGACTTGGAACAAAGTCAGTTGTGAAGGCTAGCAGGGGATGTTTTTTGTTGTTTTTTTTTTTTTCCTTCCACGTGGCTTTATATAAAAAATTAACATGGCTAAATACACAGTCAGGTAACAGTCAACGCTGTGGTTGCTAAAAGTGAGGTTACCTACAAATCCCCAAAATCCAGAGGCTGGGGTTATAGCTGGTAGAAGTCAAACTATATATGCTTATTTAGGTCTACAGTCAAACTGGATTTTGAAGTCTTTTTAGTTGCTGCTGCTTTTGATTTGTTGCTCTGAGATTGTTGATTTATTCAAAATCATCTGTGCCATTAGACTGCCTGTCACAATCCATAAATTGGCTCGGGGACCAAGAACAGTTATTACCTTATGTGGATTTTGGTTTTGCGCTGCAGAAAAGAGGCTAATTAATTCACTGACAAAACAAATTCATGCTTCTTTTGAAATATGAAGCCCTTACCTGGTATTTTTTTTCTGAAGTCTGTACTGCCTTTATAGTATGAGTCTTTGTTCCAGTGGAAAGCTTAGTGTTCCTACCGCGGTTAACTTGAGATGTTGAGTTTAAAACAGATAAGCAAAATACAGAAAACTATAGAAACTAATGCTGCATTAAGGTTAAGCACTTATTTTGCTTGGTATATGAGTGCATTCAGACAGCTCTTGAAGGACATTAACGGATCAATTTTGAATCCTGTGCTGTAGATTGTTCCAGTTATATAGGTTTTCCAGCAACAGATGGTTTAAGGATAAACCACTACCAAAGTGAAAAGCTGTTAATCTTGGTTTATTAGCATGGTGCAGCTCCTAGCAGTTCACAATTTGTATACTAAACAAATAAAGGCAATATGTAAATATGCCTTACAGAAAGTCAGGATAAGACTTAAGAACTCTTCAAGTCGCTGGAAAGATTGTGCAAGGCGCCGAGCTGCTGGTTGCTGCTGGATGCTACTGCAGGTATATGTTGACTTTCCAGTCAAAAGTAAAACTTACCAGGCTGGATCTGAGCCTGCAAAGTATTAAACATCTGCTGCAAAATTTTATGTTCCTTCCCTTTGTGAACATTAATGTGGGTAGTGGGTTGTCAGCAAATCTCTGGAAGGGCTCCATAATAAATGTGTTTTGGACTCTGCTTTGATGAACTTTTCTGTCTCTCCTTTCTCTGTGCTACATGGGAATAGAAATTAAGCAAGTTTAGGTAGCGATTGAGGGCATTAACTCTGTAAACAGCTAGACCTCAGGCTGTTACTAGTTTAGTCTTTTAATATCTCAAGACTTTTTTTTACTCTAAACAGATTTAAGTATAAGAGTGCAAGGTACTTTCTGAACAGAGGTTGCTTATAAAAAAAAAAAAAAGCGCCACATCTCTTTTACGATGTTTAAAAAAAAAAAAAAGTAAATTGCTAGCATGGAGAACTTTTTCCAATGATTTTTTTAAATGAATCCTGCTTGTGTGTCTCCTTGTTGACAGCTCTACAACCACAGTAATTCTGTGCAGAGAAAGGTCTTCCAACCTTATCTTTTCTTTTATATCTTCTGAAAAGAGCACTTTGGGTGATCGTCTCAGAATCATTTTTTTTTTTTATTATTCCATTAAGTCTTAGGAATATAAAGCTACAGTCCCTTTTTTAAGCTATGAAATTTACACAGGTGGCGTTTCTTACCTTATTTCTATTTATTATTAGTATTATTATTTCCTAGTATTAGATGTGCATTTTTACAGAAATCAGTTTTGCCATATAAGCAGTGGTGGTCTGAAGATCCAGTGATAGTTTTTTTGCCCTCTGATTATTCACAATTCAATAGGATGTTACCTTTTAGAAACAAACGTTGTAAAGATAAGGCACAATAAGTACCACAGGAAAAATAAACCCAAGCTACTGTCCACTGGGTATGGCACAGGGTAGCTTGAAAATGCTATAGAAGTACTGAATTAGTCCAGTGCCCTGCAGAGACAAACTTACATTGCTTCTCAAAGCTCTTGTGTAAGCTCTTTAAGACCAGCATTGCAGAGACTTAAACTAAAAGTCCTCTCCACTATTATGAAAGATTTAATGTTTTCTGCACAATGCTTGCTTTGGCTAAAATGAAAGATTATAATTTTTGTTCATTGCGTAAGTTAAATCTTCCTGTAGTGCAACTGAACGTACTAGCCTTTTCTAATGCAAAGCAATCAGAAAATTCCTTTTACTCAATGCCTTCTGATAAAAGAAAAACGCAAATCTAATCTCTGAAGTGCATGCTATCCTTTTGCCTTCAGTGATGTCTATATTTGCGTGAGTCATAGGTAGCGGCACCGCCTGCCCTTTCTATGTTAGCCAAGAATCAGCAGGAATAAGAGTATGGAGTGTGTGTTCAGAGACCCCTCTCATGTGACACCTGCTTGAATGAATTTGAGTAGTCCTGTATGCTGCGTGAACTGGCTCAGCTAGCCTCAGATGAAGGCAGGAAGGCCAACTTCCCACTCTTCCTCCTTCCCACAACCAAACAGTGTAAACTTGGTCTTCTGTCAGCTGGACTCCTGAAGAACAAATAAAGTGGTGTAAGCTGGAAGGCCCATTGTTGTTGTACACAATAAACCTGGATACCCTCCTACCCGAGATAGCTTCAGATAGCAGTCTAAAATCCATGATTGTTTCTTTTTTTTTTTTTTTTTCAGATAAAATTAATTCCCTTTTTATTAGAACGTGGCATCTTGACCTGCAGCTGACTTGGTATTTATTCTCTGACAGTGAAGTTTGTTGCTTCAGAGAAAATGTAGGCCTCCCTGCAACTATAATATGTCATAGAAGGAATCTCTTTCCTTGGTTCCAGCTAATGATCATTTTGTGCCTTGAACTGTAACGATCAATAGTTTCATAATTAAATCCTAGCTAGCAAAACTATTCATGTTATTCAAGCACATTAAGGGGCTACTATTTTGAATGTTATTGGACTTAAACTCAACACCATCTAAAGTCATTTATCAGCTAGACCTGTTCTGTAAAATGACTGTTTCTGTCTGTCTACTCTGATTTTTCTCCCCTTTAATTTCACCAAGCAAGAGAGCCTTTTTTATTAATATTGGGTAAGAGAGTTTTCTGCATTCTGTTACTCATTTTATATACCTTTGTCGTAGCTGCTATTCATTTTTTCATAAGTACTGAGTAATCATAATCTTTTAAATCTTTTTCTTCATTTCTTTAAAGAAAACAAATGGGACCTTCCAAGGAAGAAAGTTAAGTAGATACATGAATATTATAGCGATCTTGGAAAAATAATAATTTTTATCACTTTCATGCTCCCGAAAGAGGAGGATAATTGCTGCTATCTGTTTAAATCCTTCAAATGCTATTTGTTGGTATAATTTCAGTTGGCCACAATACTTTATTTTCATTGTCCTTGCATTTTAAGCTCTAATATAAAAATGTGATTACTTAACAGATAAAAGTAAAATGGTGTCTGGAAAGGCAGTCAGGTTATTATGAAATATCTAATCTAATTAGATTAGGCGAACTTGATGTGATTTAAACCAATCTGTTAGAAGCAACGGTCAAAGGAGAATAACAGCCACGGAGTGTTTAACAGCAACGACAACAGTAATAACTATAGCTCTGAGATATTTCCATTTGAATCCTTCAAGGTCCTTTAAAACAAGAGTGCATTGAGTATCTTAGTATTTTTGTGAATCAGTTACCTTAGTTTTACAGTGAAGCACAGATTACACACGAAATCCTATTGCAGGGATTTTTTACTCCCCTAAATATCTGTAAACTTCTCTCTCTCTCTCTCTTTATTATTATTTTTTTTAATTTTCTGTCTGTAGCTGTTCAAATGATAGCCTTTAAACTGCATATAAATGCAGTGGGAGGGCAGGAAAGTTTAGCCTTAGTGAAGTAGTAGTTTCAGACATTGTATAATGATGACGTCTGCGGTTTTTTTCTGTAGTTTCTTGACATTTGTGAGTTGGTGCAGACAATGATGCTCCTGGTTCTCCTCTGCTTTTTAAATGCTATCTCATCTTTGTTTTATAATAACTGGAAAGAATACGTAAAACTGTGGAAGAATTACGGTTGTTCTTATAGAGACACATTCTTGCGTTTTTTGATGTTTTCAGTTAGCATATGAAGTATACACTTTTGCTTTACAGAAAATACTGTTAAATATTCTGTTCTAGTTCATCTCAGTTCATTTTCATTGGACTTTCTTCTTTCTGAGCCTCAATACAATATTACCCAATATTACCATTATTTTTTTTTTTTTTTTTTAGTACTGAGTTGCATTTGTTACTCATTAGCTCATTCTTTTTTTTCAGAGAATCTGAAGCTATGTGCATTCTCTTATATTATGCTCCATGGCTGGCTTTGTCCTCCTGTATCTTTTCTTACTGGCAAATGAAACCAGTTTGTATCTTATTCCCGTGCTGCCTCCTCTTTCTGTGTACAGCTGATAGAAATCTGAGTTATGAGGTTTCCTCCTTTGTACATGTCATTCAGAACCACCTTATTTTCAGGTTTTTCTTCCTTTAGTGCTGTTTATTGTCTTTTAATCCTGTTATATTTCTATGGCTGGCCCAATGGTTATACCAGCATTGATCAGAGATGTGGTGATCCCTTCGAGCCTACACAGAAAATGAGAAAAGCCTGTCCCGAGATGAGGTGGTAATCCTGCTGTAGTTAATGGTCGTCTTTTGATAGCTCTATTATTATTATTATACAGCCTACATTGTGCTTTCTCAAGCAAGAAATGGTACTCAGTGAGCATCGCAGAATAACAAATGTTTCTTTTTGAAAGGGTTTTTGAAAACCTTACAACACAAAGCCACGGGCTGAAATAATGCCAAGTAAGTATTTCAAAGAGAATAAGCCTAAAATATGAATCTTCCCCATGAATTGTTCAGAAAAAGAATGGAAAATAGGATCATGAGCCAAAAATTGTCACTGTTCTTTATGTTAGAAACAAAAGATGGAAATTATTTTGGGTCTGGAACTAACCATTGGTTCATCCAGTCCAAATGTACCACTTCCCCACAGGTGCTTGGACTAGTGAAGTTTCAGAGAAACAGAAGTTAGAAGATGCCTTGTGTAGCCGACTCTTCACTAAAGGATGCCACAGGCTTATCTTAGGCCGTCATTTGTCCGTGTTAAACGTGCTCAGTTTTTAAGACATGTTTCCCCTCTGTTGTGCCACAGTTATTTATTTACATTGTTTGGTGAAAAGGAAAGGAGGGATCTCCCGATGCTTATTTTCTCCTTATATTCCCTCATTGTCACTCCTCCAGCAGGGACCTACTGAGCTCTGTCGGACTGTTTCCAAAGGCCCACGCCTAGACCCAATTCTTGTTGAAAGTAAGAATTTAGTACTGGGCTGCATTATGCGTTGTCATTCAGGTCTCTCATAGGCTTAACTCTGCTGAACTTTTCTTCCTGCTTTGCGTGGCTGCTTTTTGTAAGCTCTTTGGAAATACAGCAGTTTTGCCAGTGGTGGTATGGCCACTGGCGGCAGGACTAGTGACATATTATTCATCTTTCCCAGTGTGAATACTTTTTAGGATGCCAACCATGTATCAATTAGAAAAGCTCTTTCTGGTTGAAAAAGATTACTTTGCTCTCATTACAGGAGAGTTAAAAGAATCAATACTGTATACGTATAATTTTTCAGCTATAAGATTATTCCTGGTTGACCTTATCTTGCCTCTTGTTAAATATTTGAAACACATTTTTATCCTATTAATTTTCTAAACTGCATGTGAACCCAGTGAGGTGTGCCCCACAAGATGACTTCCTTGGGTTGCAGCGGCATGAGATGTCCCATTGAAATTCAATTTGTGGTTCCAGACAATTGTTTTGTTACAGTAATTTGTTTCACCTGTCGTCTGCATCGTTCGGTCACCTAGGATGCCGGGTCAAATTAGTATCAAAAGAAATCCTTTTTTCTCTTTCAAAATTAAACTGTTAATATTTAACTATTCAAATGACTATTAATTTTTAACGTCTTAATTCACTGATCTCTTTCTGTGGCATCGGAGGGCTTGTGACTGCTATGCAGAAGGATCCTGCTTCTGTCACTGTAAGGTGGAGATTAGATGGAGGGCTCCTAGCTGACATCCGATCTGTATGTATGGGAGCTTGTGGCAGGAGATTGCCTCCAGGGAATTTATCACCGTGATGCTGCAGGCCTTGTCTCTGTTCAGATTTTCTGAGGAGTAGTTAAAATCAAAAGCTCCATAGCCTTCTGTGGGAAAAAGTTCCTTAATTACTCTAATGCTGATTTAGTGCTGATTTCAGCATTTGTGCAACACCGCTCTGGGATCCTTTGGAAAGGCACATACCTCTTCTCTGTGACAGTATTTTCTGTTGTTCGCAGACATTTGTCGCATGTCACAGAAATGACACGAGACACCGAGTGTTAATGATTGTAATTGGGTTTGAGCCCCTTAAATGGAAGATGTTACAAGGACTGGAATGACGGTCTTTATCAAAATGATGTGCAAGCAGGACTTGCATCACTTCCTTTCCTTCCCCTGCCTGTAGGACGTGGAGGGTGGGAGGCGGGGGAACAAGGAACCTTCTCTTCTCCTCTCTGTATAGAGACGCTTTTCTAGGAAATAGTCAGTGAAGACACAAAATGCCTTTGCAGGGGTTAGAGATAGTACCTGGAGCAGGAATATTATTTGATGTGTAAAGTGTGTCTTCCTTTAAATAATAAAAGCATTTGATCTTTTTATTTCCGGAAATTCTGTGAAGCTAATGTCTGAGTATGTACCTCCTGATATCTTCCTCCCAATAGTTTTACGGTGATTATCTGTGTGATGCTTAACCTGTGACAATAAGTTTGCATCTATCACTTTCCCAATAGGCTTTTGTCAGACTTGTTTCAACCATTCCTTGTCTCATTAAGTGATTACCAGCAACCCTTTTCAAATTGTCTCTTGATTATTTCGTAGCTCTTGTACACAGGGGCTATCCCTGAAATGTCAGTGGTGTTCCAGCATGCCATAATGTTCACCTGTCACCTAACAGTGATAAATGTCAGGTTTCACTTAGATTCCTACCTTTTTGTTTCAAATGGTTCAAATAGTGCAAGTCCACTCCCTTTCCCATTCTTTTCTGTTGGTAAATGATGTTCTTAAATTAGATGAGTTTTCTAACCATTGCTTTACAAAAGAGATGGCAAAAGTATCTTAGTCGCCAAGTAATGTAGTCAGTTAATGGGAGAGAGGGGCGGAATTCAGATCGTGCCAGATGTTCTCACCCCTGGATCGTGCTTTCTCCTCTGGGCATGTTCTGCAGGAAGATCTGTGCTCAGTTTAGCTAACAGCATCATTGCTCCCTTTTCTGAGCTGGAGTGCTCTCTATAATCCTGCTTTTCTTCCCTGGAATATATGGTGGAATTTAATTTTAAGGAGTACAATAGCACGCGATAGGCGTAGCTACGCATGTTTTGTGAAGGCTGTTTCTTGGGAACAAGAAACTGGTTCTTTCCAAGTTTACCATTGCTTGATTCTCATTTCTTCTTTTCTCTCTCGTTTGACTTCTGCCTCACTTTTTCTGGTGAAACATCCTAATCCTTCTCCTGAAGTTTCATGCTTCCTTCATGATTTGTGGTCATTTAACTCCACTTTCTCCATCTCATTGGGTGCATATATATGGATTTGTCTTGTCAGTATTAGGTACTCAAGCTAAGCACAGAATTTCCTTGTGCCTTCTTCTGTAAATTGATTTTTGCAGATGTTCCTCACACCTGGTGTTTTGCTTTCCTCCTTAATTATCTCATGCTTTGCCAAAGGCTGAATGCAGTATCTTAGTACCCACAGCAGAGAGACTTCGCGTAGCACTTTTCGAGTCAGTCGCTGGTTAACGCTGAAAAGGGAGCCAGAAAATGACTGTGACTTCATTCCCTAGGGGCCCCTGCTCTGAATCTCCAGTGTGTTTCTGCAGTGCTTTCCATGGTGTTTGAGGATTTTAGGTACTTCAGGTTACTGCCTCTATCCTCCCTAAAATGATGTTCTAATTTTTTTTGGAGAAAAGAAACCTTTCTTGCATCATCAGTTTTCTTGGATAATCCTGTACTTAAATCCCTGTTTTTCTTGGATAGTAATACATGCGGTTTGTTATCACTTGTCTGTGACTGCCTGTGACTTTTTTAATGCATTTGGAGCAGAAGTGCCTGTTTGGAGCAGAGAAGAATTCCCTGTTGGAATGAATATCAACCAACCATGTGTTTTTTTCAGTCTTATGGATGATATGTTTGTGTATCTAAGTCATGTTTATTAATCTTTACTTAAGTGATGAAATGCAAAATAACATTGTACTGTCATTATCCTTTGGGAAGTTAGTTGTGAAAGCCTGAGCAATGAACAGCATATAAATTCTGTTTGATCTATCTTTTTTCTCAGCAGTGGGATCTTCATATTGTGCAGTGTTTTGCTGATATAAGAAGGTATAGCTGCAGCCAGAGGAACTCAGGCTGTGATCTTGTCACGTCTCATAAGACAAGTGTGCTCTATTGTGATCACTATTACGGTAGAATATCTCCAGGGAAAAACCAAGGTGCCTTAGGAAATGAAGATGCACTAGTTGCCATTTCTGCTTTCAAATAAAAATTGATTCTGTGCGTTGAGAGTAAGTATAATGCTGAAGTTGCTCTCTTTGAGGGGTAGAACAATTTGATCGTTTCCTTCCATGTAAAAATTCCATGGTATTTTTGTGAGGCTAAAGGAGTAAACTGAAGACTAATACACAGGAGTGACGTAAAGGACTAGACTTACTTTTTTCTCCACTCCTCCCACCGCCCCTTTGTTTATTTTTTAAGTGCTGAGAACCCGTTTGTCCTAGTTAAACACACTGGGGGGAGTTAGGTTTTCAGCACTCAGAGAGAGCAAACCATTTAGTAATTTAGAGGCATAGATACTGTCTTAGAAGCCTGTTTTTAGGCATTCATTTTTAAGAATCTCTGTCAGCACTCACTGGCTTTGTTGGGTGAACTGTAACTAGGCAAATATTCTGTTTACTTTCAGTACGAAGCAACAGTCCAGCTCCACTCTGTCAAAAGCCTAAAAATATACCGGAGTCCGTTCTTTTTGCAGCATTTGCTTAATTAGAAACTTGTACATAGAACATAAAGGTGCTAAGTCTGCAGGGAAACCTAACAGCTCGACTCTGTCTAACTTTGTAAACAGAAAATTGAGAAAAGTATGCTAAGTCTTTGTGACTTTCATATCACCTGTAGTACACGCTCCAACACTGCAAGCCTTTTCATTGCATCTGATAGGTGCAAAGAAATAATACGTGTCCTGTCCTCATTGTATTTGAACTCTGCTATAAAACCGTAACTGTGATTTTATGTGTTCTTGTATCAGCAGATTGACACATCTGTCACACATGCGGGTTCATTTAGAAACAATTCCACCTTACTATATTGCAATACCACTAACAGACTTTTGTGCAGGTTTGAAATGGGGTATGTATTGCTTTTTGTATTTTTTTTTTTTTTTTTATGTGGAAGTTAAAGCATTATGGAGTGCTGAAATCTGAAACTCTTTTGCACTTGTATCACCAATATAAGTTCATCAGGCCATGAAGAAACGTTGGCTAAAAATTGCATCCAAAGGTCTATTTCGTACTTTTTATGTTAGTGATTTTGAGATTTCTGCAAAATAAAGCTTGCAGCTATTGTTGAACTAAAAATACCTGAAAGATGAGGTTCTGATATCAACTTCATAAAATACGCAGCTTTCACAATTTTCATAGAATCATAGAATGGTTTGGGTTGGCAGGGACCTTAAAGATCACCTATTTCCAACCCCCCTGCCGTGGGCAGGGACACCTTCCACTAGACCGGGTTGCTCAAAGCCCCATCCAGCCTGGCCTTGAACACTTCCAGGGAGGGGGCATCAACAACTGCCCTGGGCAACCTGTTCCGGTGTCTCCCCACCCTCCCGGTGAAGAATGTCTTCCTAATATTTAGCCTAAATCTACCCTCTTCCAGGTTAAAGCCGTTACCCCTCGTCCTGCCCTTCTAAAAAGTCCCTGCCCAGCTTTTTTGTAGGCAGGCCCCCTTCAGGTACTGGAAGGCTGCTATAAGGTCTCCCTGGAGCCTTCTCTTCTCCAGGCTGAACAACCCCAACTCTCTCAGCCTGTCCTTACAGGAGAGGCGCTCCAGCCCCCTGATCATCCTCATGGCCCTCCTGTGGACGCGTTCTAACAGGTCCATGTCCTTCTTGTGTTGGGGGCCCCAGAACTGGACACAGTACTGCAGGTGGGGTCTCATGAAGGCGGAGTAGAGGGGGAGAATCGCCACCCTCGACCTGCTGGTCACGCTTCTTTTGATGCAGCCCAGGACACGGTTGGCTTTCTGGGCTGCTAAGGCACGTTGCCGGCTCGTATTGAGCTTCTCATCCACCTCCGCAGGGCTGCTCTCAATCCACTCATCGCCCAGCCTGTATTTGTGCTTGGGATTGCCCCGACCCACGTGCAGGACCTTGCACTTGGCTTTGTTGAACTTCACGAAGTTCGCATAGGCCCACCTCGCAAGCCCGTCAAGGTCCCTCTGGATGGCACCCCTTCCCTCTAGCACGTCAACCGCACCACGCACCTTGGTGTCATCGGCAAACTTGCCGAGGGTGCACTCTGTTCCGCTGTCCATGTTGCCGACAAAGATGTTAAACAGCACCCGCCCCAGTACCGACCCCTGAGGGACACCACTTGTCACTGGTCTCCACTAGGACCTTGAGCTGTTGACCGCAACTCTTTGAGTGCGACCATCCAGCCGATTCCTTATCCACCGAGTGGTCCGTCCATCAAACCCACAGATTGAGTTATATTGCTATATAAATAAATCAGTGCCTGTTGCTTTAGGGTTTTTTTTCCGATACGATGCAAGTACTTGGGCCATATTCAGCTTTCAACAACACAGAGGCAAAAGAACACTGTATCTTAAGATGTAATGGTAACAGACGTCTCTCCTGAATACTGTAAATTAGGCAGTGGCAACTGCTAGACCAAGTCTTATTTTTTCAGATTGTGTCATTATGGGTGATTTCTTTATTTTCCTGAGTGAATGCCCTATGATTTAGAGAAGCTGAGAACTTCATAGAACTGTTTTGGTTTTGGTTTTGGGTTTTGTTTTTTTTTTTTTAACACCATTCCTCTATCAATATTACTATCACTGCTCCAGTCTAGCTGGAACTGTGTAGTTGCTCTCTTTTGGTGTGGTACATCACGTTAAGTTCAAAGCTTAATTTGCTCTCTGTATGAAATTCTCAGCTTTGTAACTATGTCAAGAAACTCAATAACTACTTATAGAAATTTGGAATAACTAGTGGTTTAAAAATATACAAATCAATATATACAATTAAGGTGCCTCATAAAAGTCCAATGCCTTGATACTTAACTGGTTTGCGGGAAAGATAGGAATTGTATTAGAAATCTAATATCCCGTAATAATCGAGATGACCATATTGCTTAGCATGTTCCAATTAAAAAATCCTGGTATGCGTTACAGTTCAGGCGGGATAGTATGACTTGTGTGAAGTACTGTGTTTGTGAGAGAGCTCAGAACAGAATGAACTTCCAGCGTATGGACCTGTGCTCCGACCGTTGCACCTCAGGGCTGTACTGTGTCTTTTTATGAAATCTGGAATTTTTTTTGACTCCCTTAAATAACTGAATGAATAAAGAAGTAAGAGACTGGCATGCAGACCAGGTTACTGCAGACCTCTAGTCATACAGTGCATAAACTGGTCATTCTGGTGTATAAATCCAATAAGGAGAAACACTTTTAAGATGTTTTGGTTCTTGGAGATGAGGGTATAGCTATTTGCTCTTCAACACCACGTTTCCCATGTGTACGGTATTACATTTTTGTTAACTTTGTGAACAATTTCTTGTTCCTCTGAGACTTTGACTTAATCATTGATATCTCTCAGCCTTAAACATGCATTCATACTGGGCTGTGTTTCATTAGCAATATGCTGTATGCTTTCTTCATCCTGTGCAAAAGTTTGCATAAGGAGAGATTAATTCTGAGCTGTAGGACCAGAAATGAAGGTCCTATGCACTCTATTACTATTAAATTTAGGAATTACTCTGTAAGATTGAAAATGGGCAATCCTTACTGCTTAGTTTTAGTTCTGAAAGACCATCTGATCTTCATGGAGTCCAGCCTCAGTCCTGAAGACTAGGAGTGGTATGGATATGCCAGCTCTTTGCTCAGTTAGAAACTTCACTTGCGAAAGAGTTCATTCTTTTGATGGGATGAATTTGCCAACTCTTCAAAGCATAAAGATAACAAAAGAGCTTTTTTTGGCAGTGGAGTGTGGTTTCTTCCTTAGTGGGATTTTTTCGTTTGCATCTCTAAATCTGCGATATGCAGACGTCTCCAAACTCTTGTAATGATTTTCTTGTCTAGATGTGGTCTGAATTGAATTTGACGACTGTCTCCACAATTCCGCTCAAAGTTTGTTGGCAAGTTTTACAATTAAAGAAGCACATTGCTAATGACAAAGTTGCCTCACATATTTTTGGGCATGATGGGCTGAGATAACACAGGGTCATGGGTTTGCGGCCCACGCTGGGCACCAAGAAGGACTGTCGTGGTTTAACCCCAGCTGGCAACTAGGCACCACGCAGCTGCTCACTCACTCCTCGCCTAACCTGGTGGGATGGGGAGGAGAATTGGAAAAGGAAGTAAAACTCGTAGGTTGAGATAAGAACAGTTTAATAATTTAAATAAAATGTAATAATAATAATAATGAGAAGGGAGATAACAAAAAGTGAGATCAATAAAACCCAAGAAGGCCACCCGCCAACCGGTGCCCAGCCAGTCCCTGAGCAGTGATTAGCACCTCCTGGTCAACTCCACCCTGTTTATATACTGAGCATGACGTCCTATGGTATGGAATGTCCCTTTGGCCAGTTTGGGTCAGCTTTCCTGGCTGTGCTCCCTCCCAGGTTCTTGTACGTCTCCTCGCTTGCAGAGCGTGGGAAACTGAAAAATCCTTGACTTGGGATAAGCGCTACTTAGCAACAACTAAGACATCATGGCGTTACCAACATTGTTCTCATACTAAATCCAAAACGCAGCACCGTACCAGCACCTAGGAAGAAAATTAACTCTGCCCCAGCTGAAACCAGGACAATGAGAAATATGTTGAGAGGGAAGATGTGGAAACTGTAATGGGTTATTTATCCTCTAGCACAATCATACAGGCTGTCCTAGTGTGTAGTGTTTACATACTGATTTTTTTCTTAAGATCACTTGTTAGCATTAGTCAGCCAGACAACACTGCATCCAAACATGAATAATCCGGCTTTCAAAAAGCAGTCCACAAAATTGCAGAAGAGAGTCCAGTTTAAATTGAGAGTATGTCAGGTGGATTGCCATTTTATTGTCAGCCTGCTTGTTTGTTAAGGATACATTCTGGAATTTCTGTATATGTCAATGTTGTTAATATTTCTCTGGTATATATGACATGGAAATTCAATGTAAAAAAACCTCTTGATACTGTGACTCTTCACACTATTAATCTAGTAGCTATTCTTCTATATTAACAAAATTATTTTAATATTCTTTACTAATTTGACATGTCTACTCGAGTTAAACACACTTTAAAAGATTAGGGAAATAAAATCTAACTATAAAGGAAACAATGGTGTACGCTTCCAGTGATTCTTGAATTTTCAGACGTTTGACCTAGTTTGTTCAGTGCTGTTTTTCTTTAATCTTGGGGAGCTTGTTATGAGGGTGCAATGTGTCCAAGCCTTAAACACAGTTTTTCAGGATTTCACTTTTTCAGATTTTCCTTTTTCTCCTTTGCTTTCTTGTTTTGTTTTTTAGTGTCGTGTTCAGAAAATGGTAAAACTAAATTTCTGTCTTCCCACTTCCTAACAAACGTTATATAGGCATTTAAGATATATGAGCAAATATTTTGTAGTGTGCTAGCAAGAGATCCACTTCTTGTATCTTCTCCTCTTGCAGAAAACAAATGCGATGTTACCGTCAGCAAGGCTACCTATTATTCATCTTGCGTTAGCAAAAAATAAACGTTTTTATTGCAACAATTTAGAATTGCCTATCATTGCACAGTGAACTCATCTCATGGAAATTCAAATGGGTACTATTGGTAGTTGTTTTTATAAAGTAGTGAGGCAGAACAGAGGGTCAGAGTATGAAGTACCTTTCCCTTGGGTAAAAAAAAAAAGAAAATGAAGATAGGTATATATACAAATGCTCTAAATTAGCCATTACCATTCAGAGAAGAGATACTGGAATTATTGCGGATAGTTCTCTGAAAATGTCAGCTCACTGCTCCGCTGTGGTCAGAGATGAGCAGAATAGCGAGATCCTTTGGGAAAGGCATTGAGAACAAAATGAAACATATTATTATGCTATAATATAAAATGGTGATGTTCTGGTGTCTTGAATCCTGTGTGTATTTCTGGTCTGTCCATGTCAAAAACTGAGGGGATGACATGGAGACCTTCAATGCGAGAGGGGACGTGGTAGAGCAGAACTCCTTCAGATTGTAGAACTGGATACATCGTATGTGTGCTTGTGCACGTGCTCTTTAGGATGCTTATGATGTGAATAGCTGTCAGCAAAAGGTCTTGTGTTGATAGAAAATTTAAAGTGTATCTGATATTTTGTTAATTTTAAACAGAATCTGACTTTTGCTTTCATCATTGGGTTTGTTCACATAATTTAGAGTTTAATATGAAAAGTGGATTTAACAGGACTGAGTGAAGGTGAAGACTGAAAGTGTAAACTGAATTGAATACTAAAGAGGGTAGATCATCCAAACTTAATAGCAAATGCTTCTTCCTTGACTATTCAAAAATAGTTTCAACTCCATACACTTTAGGTTTCTGTATGTTAAATGTAAGCGTATGTAAGCGTAGAAGGGAAAACAAAAGCTCCTTATGAAAAACGTTGGCTTATGAAAAGTTTTGTGTACTACAAATGTTTCTGGAAAAATTTATGTCTTCTTTTGTAGTATACCTTTTTGTCATCCACGGTTCTTCTTATTTCTGTCCATATATATAAAAAGAGTGGAACTTATGGGATTCATAGGAATCAGGATCATAAGTAAGGTAAATTTTTTTGCAATAGATGATGAAGTCTCTCTATATCATGTTGGTTATGATACATATAATGTGAATGAGTAAGATTTACATCGGTTTTGTTAATGATCTTCTCATACGTGACTACAAAGAAGATTTCATTGTGGTACGAAGATCTAAACTAAACCAACTAATAATTAAAGTTGAAACTGAATCACTGAGAGAAATCTCAGGGATTCTTTCTAAATACCAGTCTAGGAACACAAATCGTATTGTGTTGTTACATTGCTTTCTAGACAGTTCTAGGCAAATTAGTGTATTAGAACAAATTAGAATAAAATAGAATAAAAAGAATAAGCATGGCTTACATTAGTAGTTTATTTTATAAACTTGATTGTAGGTAGGTGAATGTGACCAAAATCTAACCAGGTGCCAGAAAGCCAAAGAAAGGATTTTAGTTTATAATTCAAAAGGAAGCATTCAAGGGGTTTTATTCTGAGACAACTGCATGCACATTCGGAATTTTATATTCAAATTAAATCCCACTGTTTCTTCCTAATTACCCAAGAGTTGCATGTGTCTACTCTCTTAGAATGTAGTCTAAATAATTTCATGTGTAGCACTAGAAGCTGTTTGTTGTGTCATAAATTACAATAGCATTTTAGTTTCTTATTAAAAGAATAGCAAATCTGATATTTCTGCCAGTATACTTATGTTTTTAACTGCTCATGAGGTTAAAGTTGCAGCATATCCTTATGTCAAGGAACAGCGGGGCTTTTCTGTTCTGCACCCTATTTCTTCTTCCTGTTCCCTTGTGGCAATGGACAGGGTGATCTTGGATGACTGAAGTTCAGAATGGGCATAGATAAACTTGACTTTGTTTCTTTAATTCTCGTGAGTAGGGGAAAATGCAGATCCCTCCCCCCCTCCCCGAGTTGTTCGGATTCACAGTTAGCTATTATCTTTCACCAGCTTACCATCTGCAGTGTAACTTCTTATTTGGCGTATGCTTCTTGTTTCTAATTGCCCTGGTTTTCTGATGGAGATTCTTCCTGTGTGTTCAGAATAATACTTCCTTTTATTCAGTTTATTTAAATGCTGTCCCTTTTGTTTCATCAGAACTGCTTATGAGCTGGAATCCGGATTCCACTAAGTCAACAATTCTTCCTAAATTCAGTTTTTTAATCTCTCATTTTTGAAGCCTTAGTTATAACACAGACATCTGACTCCTAATGCCGTGCAACAAAGCATTGCTTCTTTTTAGAAGCATTTGGAGAGATGGTTTTCCCCTTTCTGAGTTTTCAAAGGCCATTGCGTAACTGTTGCCAGATAGCTAATTAATTTTACATTAAGGAATGTATGCTATACAAATGGCCTCTGTATTAATAAACAATGGTAGCATCCGATGACCTTGCTACCCCATAAGTGAGTTGTCTCTCTATCGTAAGTCTCTTGGTGTATAGAAATGTTTGCTGCACTTGTGATTGCATACCCCAGAAGCAGATTGTCATCTCAACAATTTAGAGAACAACTTAGAGTTCCTTTCAGTGTTGTAAAAATAAGAATAAATAGAAATAGTCAATCTTTGCACAGTGTTTTCCAAAGGTGAATGTTTTCTTGTTAAAGTATGAAGGCTTTGAGGAACTAATGGAAGAAAATCCTTACAATACAAAAATTGTTTCCGTCCTGTAAGCAAGTTTAAACTGGGGCCTTTTCTTGTAATGAGAAGTGAGAGTAGCTATGGTGAAAGACCATTCAATGGGATATGTCTCCAGTAATTGCATTCCAGTGTCGGTCCTTTTTCAGAGAGCATCCTTATATAAAGAAAATAGGGATAAAAGGTCAGCACTCTTGCTGAAAAGTAAATCCTGTGTCAAATGTACCTTTTAGAAATTATAAGTTGGAAATCCATTATGAGCTTTTGAACCATGCCAAGGGAAAGCTATCCTGAAGTTACAGTTCATTATGACTCTTGACCATAAGGTTCTTAGCTTTACTATGTATTGTTTGCTATATATTTTCAATCTGTGGTTCTAATTTTCTCTTAAATATTTTAGACAAAGTGTACAATACAAACACTTGAGTTATTCCAAGCATGTACAGGAAAAAAAAAAAAAAGAGAAAGCTAAAGCCAAGGAGATCCTGCCTTTAGACCCCACACAAATCCAGTAAGTTTAATGGTGGTGTCTCTTTCAGCATGCGAAAGCAGAAACATCCTAGAAATTTAAAAAAATGCACACACAAAATATAAGCAAAGGCCGTCTTCCTCTTGTATAATGAATAGAAAAAGATTTTATTGAAAAGATATCTTTAGTAATATAGTGGATATTTATAATACCCCAAAATACCATTTTTTAAAATACTGACAGTTATTCTGATGCTAATTGTCAGAGAGGCCTAGAACCTTTCACAAACACTACATTTCATGTACATATGAATGGAGAAAATTTGTATTTCCCTATAATTATTTATATGTTCAGGTATTTATGCATCTGTATGTATAAATACATGACAAATAAATTCTTTTTTACTTTGCATGTGTTCTGAATTATTTTTATGTCGTTGTTTTTACTTGCAAACAGTTCTGCAATATGGCGTGGGTGGTTTTATGCAAAATACGTTACCTCAGGTGACAAAAATCTTTGTATGGCACCCTCCTCCCTGCCCCCAGTGCTTTTCCTACTGCATTCTTCCAGTTCAGTTTAGCCCAGAACAGAAGGTATTTTTCAAATACCACAAAGCAAAAGTAGTTATGTGATTCCTCAGTAGGATTAGGCTGGAAAAATGGGGATATGGAAGATTTGACAGAAATACAGGTGCCTGAAGGTTGCTGACTTTTTTTGTCCTTGTTTGAATATTCCTATTTATACTTCACACTGAAGTGATCAGCCGTCAGCAGGGTTACATATTAATGGCGGGGCCGCTGGAATGCTTGCTCATTTGAGGTGCGCAGGAGCTGCTACAACCTGCAGATGCTTTAACTTCATGAGCCTAAATAGGTACCTGTGTTCTGAAGAAAGCTAAAGGTCTGTTTAAAATTTAAGCTAGTGGCTTCACAGCTGAAATGCATCATGACTGAGTATTCTGCCGTTGCTGAAGGTGCGGCTAATACAGCTATTAGCAGAGGCTTGACCTTTTGTAGTGAATGTTCTGTTGGCAGGTGTGGAGTTTAGTTGTGTTCCCGGTCTCCTGCTGCTGCCTTGGGTATTATTCAACTGTTGTTTTTTACATACGTACACAGTAGATGTTGGTTGCTGATGTTGCAGATGTTGATGTGGTGTGCTGTTTGCTTGGTTGGGGTCCATCTGCCTCAAGCACGCACACCAGTACAGGGGGATGCAGTGTGGTCAGAGCGCTCTCCGTGGCAGCCTGGTAAGTGTGCTTATTTCAGCAGCTTCTTACTCATTTCTGGTTATTGAGACTTTAACAGGAAGTGGTCCATGTTTTCCCGTTGTACTGTAACTGGTTTCTTCTCTGGGATTTCAGGAAAAAGGAGATACTGTGTGTGCCCTAATATCAGTGTGCTTACAGACCAGCTTGTGTTTTGGTATAAGGTGGTTTTCTGCTATTTGTAGGATGCACTGGTGCTTCTTATAATAGGATGTGCAACTAACCATCTACTTGAAACTATTTTCTGGTGAATTAACTCTGCTTTTTATGTGATTGTTATCTCTGTAAGGCTGTGTAATATTGAAGTGAGTTCTGTCAGACAGCTCCTGAGTATTCTAATCATCAGGATAAACTTATTTTTATTAGGTTGCCTGTGAACAAAGCAGAGATAACTATAACACTTATCTTCAACCACTGTGCATGTGCTGTCATGTAACACTAGCCACGTATAAACGTCAGCATCCCCAGACCTGTAGTGCTGTCAGGGTGGACTTCTGTTCAAGTTGATGCAATTTCAGTTGCCCGAGGCAAGCGGTTAACCAGGGCTGACTTTCCAGTTGCAGCTTTTTCAAATAGAAGGTTTCTGTAGCGATTTTGTTTTAAAGGCCTCAGTTCTTCAAAACTGAAGCATTGCCTAATGTATGCACAGAGGACGCCCGCAGTTGGTACGTGTCATGATTCCACAGAGTCATACAACACAGGTGGCAGAGATATGTTTTTGTAAAAGGATGACTAATTTCTTACCAGTGGTCTTTCAAGGGCTTTTGGAGGCAGACGGCCATCCTCAGATAAAGGCTGAGGAAAGAATGAACTTGGTAGTCATTGCTTCACAAGCTGGCCTGGTTCAGGTGTGAACTCAGAAAAGAAGATACTCTTGAGGATTTTGGAAAAGTTCATGAAAGTTTTTGGAAATTCTCAAAGGTTTTTGTCCAGAAGGAAAATGTTAGGTTTAAATGCGTAGTTTGCTGGCCTTAGCTGTAGCTTGGTGGCTAGGAAGCAGGGACAGGTGAGCTGAAGCTTCAGAGATGATGTGTCCTTTCATACCTCATGTCTGCTTGCAGGAAAAATAAATGAAGTAGAAGGTAAACCAGCAGTTGATATTTGAGTCTTCCTTTTTTGTAACAGAAGATTGATATCCTTTAATTTTCTGTAAAATCTTCAGTATTTAAGGATTTCAGAAGAATGACAAATACTAAGAAAAAAAATAGGATCTTGTAATATCCTCGTTTTATAGAGGGAAACAGAGGCACAAAAAAGCAACTGATCTCTCGGCTTTACCACAGACAAAGCACAGAGTAGAGGCGGCAATAACCAGGGCTCCTGTCTAACAGAAATACTAATGCTGAAGATAATTTACAGAGATTTCATGAACAACTTAACTTGTCTGTAAGCAAAGAATGGTGCTGCTGTTGTAACTGCTCTTCTGAAACAGTACCTGTTTCTTGAAAAGAATACTAATAATCCAGGGGAATGAGTGATGGGTCAGGGAATTGCATCCTACAGTACTCTTCTTCTCAGTAAGCCTGCCAGTTCTTTTTGTCTTTGATCATAAGCTCCTTTTGTGTATATTATATAACAAATAGAAGTCACAGGGAGATGGATGACTTCAGTCAAACTTGATGACAGTTTCATGCCTGAGCATGGCAGCGTATTTATTTATATGTACACGTACATATGTGTATAAAAAAATTAAAAATGACTTTTGTTTTTGTCTTTTAGACTCCCCTTACTTGTGCTTCTCATTTTCAGCTGAAAGGGAAATTGCCAAAAGAAGATACGACTTTGAGATTTTTTTTGTCTCGGCTCTCCCATCTTTGGTGCTTTGGGATTACAGTGTTTGTGACTCCTTTCGCTTGTTTCACAGTGTCCTCCTCTTTCCAGTCTTTGGTTGCTGTCTAGTCAGTATTTACCATAACGTTAAAGCAAAAGCAGGTTCTGTCTGATGGGCTTGAATGGGGGGGGGTGGGGGGGGGGTGTTGGGAAGCAACATGTGTAAGAAAGCGATGTTCTTTGCAAATTAGTCATAATCTCCTTTGATTTTAAACAAGACATGAGCCCACTTTCCATGCTCGCATCCCAATGCGAACACCAAGTGCTCCAAAGGATGATCTTTTCTGAGGGAGAAGGAAACCCAAGATAACTCACTGCTGACAGAATCTTAAGGATTTTTCCATCTGGACTAAAAGATTTTTGTACCTTGACAGAAAATCAATGCTTTCTCATTCTTATTAGGCCTGTAGCAACATCATCTATAGACATGTCTACACCAGGGAAAACTTCATTTAAAGTTCCCATCATTGCAGCCATGTTGCTGCTAAGAAATGTTGGGATTCCGCATGCAGACAGGGTTCCCTTAGTCCTCCTTGTGCTAGCAGCATCAGGATGTCTCATGAAGGGCAGGTTCCCATGGTCAGATTTGTTGCTAACTCTTCCAATTATATCAGCTCAGAAGAAACTGTCCTCTGTTTTAAGTATGACTGTGGGAAAGCAGCTAAATCTTTCAATATCGCCAGCATCTGTACATCTGCAGGAGTGGTAAATACAATGATTTACATTATCAAAGTCCCAGAACAACATAGCAGAGTATAATCTCTGGTGTATTTTGGCAAAACACGTATTTTACCACTGGGAAATCTTTCGTTTATGCTTGAAGTGCTGAGAAGGTAATCAACTAATTTTGGCAACCGTTTGAGTAGGAATGTTCTTGTGTGTACATGAGCCTATCACAAAGGCATTCTCATTATAGTTTGAATACAAACGCATGCTAATACAAAGCTAATGGCAATAACTAATAAAAGCAGTAAAAGGAGAGAGATATTATGGAGAGGGTGTCTCTTTTAAAAGAAAGCATCATTCCACTGCCTGCTAAGCCCTCCCTTGGAGGGTAGCTCAGTACTTTTTTGTGTCTGACCCAGCAGTCTGAGCTCCGTGAGACCAGAGTGGCAAGAATCAGGCTGTGGTACAGTTTCTTAAAAGATGAAGAAGAGAACAGGCAGACCTTGAAGCAGCCTAGCATTCAGAACATGTAAGGCGTCTGAAAATTGGCAAGGAGCTGAAGTGAATTACTAAGCCGAGCTAGGGACCAACATAAACTAACAAGTATAAATGTAAGCCGAATTTATCAGCTAAAGCCAGGCACATTTGAGTGCGTGTGTGTGTGAGTTTCTTGCGGAAAGCAGAGAGTGAGCGAGTGATGTATCGCTTTGATGCTTTTTAAAAGAAAATGGTTGCAATCCATATCATTTTGCTGTCAAATGTATTTGAAAAATAGAAAACATATGTCGGATATATGTTCTGCAAATAGTCATCCATGGTGTTCCATAAGTATTTGGTTTGAAGGCTTCCTTGGAATCCACCGTTCAAATCTACATGTGTCTTTACGTTATCTTGAAAGTGGCTGTCATTCTGCACTACGGTAAAGCGAGGGCAGCGCAGAGGTTAACTTTAGCCTGGTGAAGCCTGTGATCCTGTTGCTCGCAGTGGAGAGGCTCTTCCAAAGGTCTGTAAAAACTGAGGTTTTTGCTCAGGTTTTAGAGGCACTGCGTCTCTCTCTGGTCTGTAGAAGGCTCAGTTAGGTCCTTTGAACACCCCCTATTCACTGGTATATTTAAGCAAATCCTTGATTTCAGAAATGGGTACCTTTTACCTCAGCGTATGGATACCAGCCTGATGAGTGCCATTGCATAAATGAAGGCTACCAAGAAGAGTTCCAGATTCTGATTTTTTTATGACGTCTGTTGTCCTTTTGTATAGTTTTAAGAAATTTCATTGCATCCTCTCGATTCCTCTGAACAAAACTGTAAATCCACCAGTGCAAAGCGTGAAATATTCAGGTTTTCTTTTTGCAATCCTACTGCATGAGGGAAGCTCCTAGTAATTGCAGGAAGAAGTGAGAAACTTCAGGGTCAGGTCGCTCACCACCTCTAACTGGTGCTTTACTGGAACAAAACGTAGCAGGAGAGTAAAGTGCAGGAGCTGTACCAAATTAGGCTCAGTGGCAGCAGTTAAGAGTTGCTGAATGAAAGGAAAATATGGCCCGTTTGTCTGGGAGCCTCTTTGGGGTTCGATGGTATGAATGGTGCTCTAAGAATGTAAAATGTTATTACATGCTATTAGAGAAAAAGTCAGCTCAGCATGCATTAGAGCAAGTGGTTGTGACAACTGAACTCTGTATTTAAAGGGCACGCTCTTGAGGCCCCTCCTGTGTTCACTTACCTTGTATTTATGCTTATTACTGTTGGTGATGGACAGTGATGTAAAGGTTAGTCTTCACAGCAGATATTTTTCTGTTATAATCTTCTTCATGTGTTTTTGTCATAGCTGTACTTTGCCTCCTCATGGGTTCTTTTTCTCCTGTTTTTGAACCTAAATAATCTGCTGTCGCCATGCACACGCTGTTGAGTTTTGTAACTGAAGCAGACCCATAGCTGACTCGCACACCAAACTCCCAGCCTTCAGCCGTCGTGCCGAACTTGTTATTCCACTTGGTTTTCAAATGCCACACCATCACACTGAAAAGCTCACTGTCTCTCTTGAAATTTTTTCTTATTTATTTTTTTTTTTCCTTTCTTCTTCCCCTCCCCTTGTAGAGCATGACGAGTGTGGCAGCGGACAGCATAACTGTGATGAGAATGCAATCTGTACTAACACTGTCAGGGGACATAGCTGCACCTGCAAACCTGGATATGTGGGGAACGGGACCATCTGCCGAGGTAAGTCTGTTACTCTAGAAAGCTTGTAAAAGTGGCAGACTCTATTAATATTTTCTGACAGTCACCTACGTTCTGGTAACTTGTGATGGCTGGATTCTGTCAATGATTCGCTGTAACATTTGTCATCTGGCAAATGGAGTATGCATGGAGATGATGGGAATTGATTTGTGCGTAAATTCTCGGCAAGAAGGAAATATTTTTTGGAATGCTAGAAAAAAAGGACTTTTCATTTACTGTCACCAAATACTGTCATTTGAGCTGTTACCATTCAGCTTTTAGGTGATGTTCATTGTTTTATAAACTGTGGATGGCATGTGCTATCACCTTTGGCTTTTAAAATTTAATCAGATGCCTTTTAAATTATGCCTTTTAAATTGACTACTCTCACCAGAATAGAGATTTTGTTGTTTTTTTATTTTTTTTTAATCTTTACCTTTACACGTGTATTTTGAAGGTTTCTTAGTTGTGTAAACAAGAAATACTGACAGCCAGCCATGCTTTCTGTGAAGTGGTAGGTCATTTATTTAGGGTGGGTTTTCCTTGGTTTTGTTTCTGTAGAGAAAGAGAAGCAAGTATCTTACATATAGACAGAGGAGGGAGTATATTAAATAGTTGGCTTAGTGAGGGCTGTGTCATGAAGTACTATTGAGTTGTAACTTATGCGTTTATGAATTATATTTGTCTCGTAAAAAGCTATTTTTTGTCTTGTCTGGGATTGCATACTTTCTGACTTTCTAAACAGAGTCACGGTAATAGCAAATTAACTTTTAATTTTTTTTTTTTAAATGACAGCTATTGAAATTGAGGAATGTACTGGGTAAAATATTCCGCACAGTTTGGGGGCACAAGAGGCTGGAAATTAGTTTTCCAGAATGTTGTAAACTGGCCAAGGAATTCCTTAAAGGAGAATGAAGCTTGATGTCATTCCTGTTTCAAGCTGAAGTTCTTCACCAAGATTAGCTTGTCAGCTGCCGAATTAGCATATACTGTCTGATTGCTTTTTGATACGACTTCCTTTGGGTACTGTCCATCCGCATAAGCGCACCCCTGTATCTAAAACTGCAAAATGGTTTGTAAGGATTGAAGAAGGAATACACAAATGTTATGAAAATGGTGGGCAAGTTAAACCTTGGGTCTGTCTATATTGAAGATCAGGAGGTGATACTGGGGAGAAACTCACTGCAGTGTGTTTTCAGTCTTTGATGACAGTAAATGTAAATTGCAGCATGGACAACTGTAGTTTCAGGGAAGTCTGAGTGAGCAGCCTGTCTGACTGTGGTACTTTTTTTTTTTTCTTTCCCCCCCTGAGGGTAATATAACAAGACAGTCCCTTAATCATATTTCTTTGAAACAGAGGCGTTTGAATTAGTTCATAAACCCCGTGTTTTCACACTGTTTTTTGTCGGTTGCACACCTGGATATTTGGTTTAATGTGCCAAAAACTCAAAGCGAAACTCCTATTGCATATTTGTTAACCTAGTAATGTTGAAGTAATGGAATTGCACTGGAGAAATGCAATAATGTTTTTACCCTCAAAGTTCTGTTGAAATCTGAGTTGTGGATAAAATACATTATATATATTTTCTGAGTATGCCTTGAATTGCACATGTGAATGTAGTTATAGTTGCCTTTTTGAGATAAACGTACGTGGAAATAGAGGAAACAAAGTGTGTTCTTACACTCTGACTGGGAAGCATAAATTGAAAAGAAAACTGGAGATTATAAAAAAGGGTTTACAGTCTAGTAATTGTTAAAGTCACTAGGCATAAGAATAATCTGACACTGAACGGAATAGTTACTACCGCGAACCAGCTAATATTAGAACCGTGTGCATTTTAGTAAATAAGATAACATTCAATGTAAAGTAGCGGTCTTAGTTTCTCAGCCTGTGGTCACTTGAGGTTTGTACAAGCTTGGACTGCTAACTTAAGCAGTGTTCCCGTTCGGCCCATGAGTAGCATCAGAAACACCACTTTTCCCTCTTTTTTTACCAAGTTTATTGGTGATGTGTTCTCAGTTACCAGTCGCAGCGGTTTCCTCGCGCAAGTGCTAGGGTTGGCACAAGGAAAGAGGCGTAAACATGTCAGGGCAACTATAAACTGCTTACGTTGTCTTGTAGTAATTTTGGGGCTTTATCTTCAGGTAATACAGCGTGGAAAAAATTGGATATAAGCCAAGGTGTTAAGTTTACTGTAGTACTGTCTGAAGATCTGATAAACATTTCTCTTCTCCTTGAGTCATGTGTAAGTGCTTTATAAAAGTTTACGTGTTACAGGTGTGTGCATACATAAAACAATTGTTCCAGCTACTACTGAAATAACATCCCTGTCGTTCAATAAGAAAACTTATTAATAGTGTCCAGCAAAACCATAAATAGAACAATAGTATTTTCATGATGAGAGAAAAGGACTGGCTTTGTGCCTGATTTTACAGTCTATTTCAACGACCTATTTTAGCAATGTTGTAAAAAATAAGATCAGAGTAATATTCCTTTTTGACTTTACTGGGTAACGCTGTGATAGTATTTATAAAAACCTCAGAATACTGTTGTTTGTATTTGAGAAAAGAAAACGTAGGTGTGGTTAAATTACATAGCTTAGTGAACTACTGGTAAACATAATGAAATTACTCTGGGAGGACTTTGTGCATTTTTTGTGAAAAGTAGGGAGAAATAAAAAGGACAGAAATAATCTGGATATGAATATTATGATTTCTGGGGATTTAGAAATAAAAACGAAACCCAAACACTGAAGAGAAAAGCAAATATTTTTTTTTTAAATATGTTTAAATAGGCTGTCACTTGAGTAGAAAAATAAATTTCATGCATAAGGCATTGCTTTACTGTGAATGTGGTAGACTAGACTACGTAATTAAGGACTGAATTGTGTCAAACTAGATGTGGAAGCTGTCATGAAGGAAGGTGGTGGAAAAGGGCGCAGACCGAGACCAAATGCGCTTCTGCATTAAAATAGATACTACCATAGTTTAAGTGACACAAAAATGGAAAAAGAAGTGGAGATGAACATGGGAAAATCTTTATAAATACATAGTTACCAATATATAGACAGTGAGATGGTATAATGGAGACAAATAAGACTTATTTACTATGGGTGCTCTCAATTTTACTGTAAGAAGTGGGCTTTAGCACCTCAGAACGATGCTGAAATTTTGGCAATAGATCAGAACAGAATGAGGCTGAGGTGAGCTGAAATGACAAGGCAGGACAGTGCTGTGCCGTCACCATTAGTAAATTTGACAGAATACTGGACGCAGAATCAGATTATATCTTAGGATTTCTTCAGAAAATGAAAAGTAGAATGGGATCTTTGCTGGAAGAAATTACAGCATTAAAGGCAGAGGACAGAGGTATAACTAGCTGAATAAATAGAGAGAGATTCTGAACCTACAGATTTGTTAAGTTGCTGTTTTCTGTGAAAGAAACTTCGAAAAAACTCAAAAGAACTAAGAGTGATTCAGGAAATAAAATAAGTTGTAGGTGGGTAACAGAAGGCTGCCATGGCCTTTTACTTGAATTACGCAAATGAATTGTAGAATTCATAGATGAGGGTGGAATAAGGACAATTGGAGCAATTTCACTAAACTTCAGGATAGGATTTAATAGTGTACCATAAAGGCAATTACCTTAGGGTAGAAGGGAAAGGTGATAAAAATTGGTTTGGCAACTGAATGTTCTAGTTAAAAAAAAAATGTGGTGGGCAAATGACTAGCTGGTACAACGTGGCACTTTGCAGAAATCAGTGTTTAGTAGCAATAGTTAGATGAAGGAAGTCTTAGTTTCCGAGGACAACCAGGTTTATGAATAACCTGTCGCCTGTATACAGGGTTGTGTGTGTGAGAGTAAAACTCCGTCATGTATAAAATGAGTAAAACTCAGTGTCATGACTCCAGCTGAAGAACCAGGAATATTGAATACAGAGATAAATACCATGTTTAGACTATAGAGGTTCTTGGTCTGTGTACTGATGCAGTGTTTCTGTGTGGAATTTTGGCAGGGCTTGAATCTGGGAGGCTGGAAAATGTGTACAGGGAAAAATGTGTTTCACTGCTTTTTGTCTTGATAAGTTCTAGTTCCAGTTCCACTTGCCAGCCTTGCACCGCATGCTGTGGAAGTGATGTGTTGAAGTGGGATGTGCCATTTGTTAAAACATAAAGGACCGCGTGCTCATCATCTACTTTACCTTAGCGAGATGGAAGCTAGAGAATATTTGCTGTGGGACGTACAGTCCTACAGTTTAGCAGAAGTTTATTATAGAGCTTGTGCCTTGTACCACGAACTGAAGTTGAAGAAAAGTATATTGAAACATCAGCAGGTTTCCTAAAATAGCTGATGACATTTGGGATTAAATGCCTTAAAACAAACAAAACCCCACCCAGGTGGGGACTATGGATCTGACTTTTCAGCACGAACAATGCCCAGGTCGCCATCAACGTTTTGTTGCAATCAGTTGTTTCCTTTTGTACAAGGAGACCTACATGTAGTATACAAGCCTTGTCCTAGCTGTTGGTATTTTGTTCCAAATTTTTGTTTTAAAGTATAAATTCTGCCCATAGAAGTCCTTATGTATTACCAGAAAAACAGAAGTAGCCTTGAATATACTTGGATGGTAAACAGGGGCAATTCTTCTGAAACATGGACAAGGTGTGTTTGCTAATCTTTTTTCCGTATATCTCTGTGGTGGGGAATGAACAGAAGCCTAGCACTTAAACAAGTGCAAATATTTTCCATTGTACTTCTGTATTTTACTTGTATAGTCTGTCTAACAGGTATATTTAGGGTGCTATTAATATCTCATTTAGTGGTTTCTGCTGAAGTGTAGATTTGTTAGAATGATTAAATGAGGTGGATTTAGTTACAGTCATAAACCTTAAAACAAATGTGTGCGATATGACTGATGCCTGGGCAGAGCAACATCAGGTATTGTGAAATAAAAATCAAAACAGTGTTTATTCTAATTAGTATTCAGGCTGTAGAATGGTTTCTTTCTGCCAGAATATAGAATGTGATTCCCCCCCACCCCCCCCTTATATCCTTCTGCAGCATTTCACAGCAGCACATAAGGGATTACAACTCCGTGTGAGGTGGAGTCTTAAAGATGAAAGCCGTTATTTTTAAGTGGCTCAGTTCTTCTGGTGTAATCTGGAAGTCCAGATTAATTTCTTAATTGTACTGTAGTTCTTTCTATATATTTGCCTTGGAAGGTGTGTTTGGGAGTGCAGTTGTTATTGATGAATTTACTGGTCACTTCCTGAATAACTTATTGGGATCCTGGTGTGAAAAGTAACCAGATTTCAAACAGATACTCTTATCTTTTATAAGGTAATGGGAATAATCATATGGAGTCTTTTTTCGTAATACCCTCAGAATGTTTACTGGTGATCAGAGTATGTCACAGGCTTGAAAATTGCTTCTGTTTGATGTAAATCAGTAAGTTGGCCTGTTTTACACTGTTTTCATCACAGTGCAGTCTGAGAGCTTTCTTTCATTGCAGTTTTCTTCTTTGTTTCCAAGCAGGTATTTTTTTTTTTTTTAAGTAATTCTTAGTCTGAAGTATATTTAATAATCTGAAAGATGTGCCCATGAAAGAAATTGTATATCTTCCAGTGTGTAGGCAGTATAGTGATGGTGTAGTAAAAAGACGACTAAAGATAAAGAAATTTTCATCTCTTACGAAATTTCACCTGCTATGAAAAATACTGGAGTATTTTTAGTAAGAGCTAAAGAAGAAAAAAAAAATCAGTCTCTGGTTATTTCTGTGCTGGGTTGTCTGCTTTTTTTGTGTCCCTTTTACATTGACATCAGCAACGCTAAGGTAGATTAACTTTACCAGCAATGTGAGACAGTCAGATGTGCTGATATCTTGCTATTAAAGCATATCGGATCCCTGTAAGGTGACTAACTGCTACTTAGGTTTACCGTTTTTGCACGTATGTGTGTCTGTTGGAGGTGAAGTTGAAAGCCTTTATGGAGCATTGGAGTGCGTTATGAATAATATGTAGGCCGAGACTAAAGTGGAAAGGAACAAACACGAATTTCCCTATAGCCTTTGATTTTTGTAGCTGTAAGGCTTTGAATGGCTGATATGCCTTATCAGGCCTTTAATTGCTGTTTTGGTGTAATATTCACAAGTCTCGTGAAAGAAGATGGGAGTTTTAACTCATGCTGAGATGCTCATCTTCATTCTTTGCAGTCTTGAGCTTTGTGTAGTTTTTTTATACCTAATACGTAGTGAATAAATCACCTCAAAAGCAGGTAAGTATATTCACGTGCTTTTTGGTGTCACTTGGCACATGCGGAAAATGTCATGGCAAGTGTAAGATGCTGGATAGTAACACTTTTTGGGTGAATCATTCTAGATGTAACCGATTTAATAATTTTAAACCAATACATAGTTAGACAACAGTGCAATTAGAATTCTTACAGATTTTTCATTCTAAAACTAGCATAGTTGAACTCAGAATCAAGACAGTATGAGTGGAGTCACTAAACTGTCTATAGTCCTAAATCCACTGTATTAATAAAAATGAAAACTTGAAGTTTTAATGTGAGAATCTTTGTATTTTTGTTCATGCCGATATAGTTATCAAGTGTGGTACGTTCATTATAAATGCTATGTTTGTGTTTAGATTTTGAGTTATGTAAACTCCCTTTGTAAATTGTTTGCCACATACTTTTTAAGAATGTTGTTCTTGGTTTGGTTTGGGACTGTAACGATTTAAAATAATGTTGATGAAATTTAGATGTTAGATGATAATTTTTTCTTGCCCTTAGAACATCACCACCTAGATTTAGTCATGCGAGATGTTAAAATTCAGGCATAATTAGTTTTGTGTTAAGAGCTAAGCTATACATATCCACCACTCTGCAGTCCAATTTTTGCAGCCTCTCTAAGGGCACAGTATTTCCTGCTGATTGGATCCTGTTCTGTGTGTGAGATTGTTCAAGATGATGTAGAATGCCCGTCAGTTATGGAAATAGATCATTTAAAAACCATGTTTAATGTAACTTGTCAGAATCCAGATCCTGATCTGTTTGCTGTCACAGGTTGTCTCACTGCTCTAGATTTGTAGCTAATTTAAAAAGAGTGTAGCACTGATTTGTGCTTGCTGAAGAAGTGCTACAGTCCAGAGCAACTGTTGTATCTGTATAAAAGGAAGGAAATGCTGTAGTTATCTGAAATATTTTAAAACTTAATCTGACAGATTTTTCTGTTTGTATGAGCAAGTCCAAAGAGCTCCTCGGACCTACTCATGAATGTGTATGAGGGTTCCTAGGTTCAGATTCTGAACCGGAGGTTCTCTCGTTGACTCGGTTGCTTATTGTGTCCTGTTGCTTTGGTTTACATTTGTTCGTTTAGAATCAGCAGATCACTCTAGGATGATGGTCCTATATGGCATGTACAAAAGACTTACAAGGTGTGGTGAGTTGAGCCTGGCTGGATGCCAGGTGCCCACCAAAGCTGCTGAATTACCCCCCTGCTCCTCAGCTGGACAGGGGAGAGAAAATGAAACGAAAGGCTCCTGGGTCGAGGTAAGGACAGGGAGAGATCACTCAGCAATTAGCGTCACGGGCAAAATAGACTCAGCTTGGGGAAATGAGTTTAACTTGCTACCGGTTGCATCAGAGCAGGATAATGAGAAATAAAACCCACTCTTAAAACACCTTCCCCCCGCCCCTTCCCTTCTTCCCGGGCACAGCTTCACTCCTGATTTTCTCTACCTCCTCCCCCAATCAATGGCACAGGGGGATGGGGAATGGGGGTTACGGTCAGTTCATCACACGTTGTCTCTGCTGCTCCTTCCTCCCCAGGGGCAGGACAGATCACACTCTTCCCCTGATCCGGCGTGGGGTCCCTCCCACGGGAGACAGTCCTCCGTGAACTGCTCCGACACGAGTCCTTCCCACGGGCCGCAGTTCTTCACGCACTGCTCCAGCGTGGGTCCCTCCCACGGGCTGCAGTCCCTCAGGCACAGACTGCTCCAGCGCGGGTCCCCCGCGGGG
>JAVKLA010000021.1:24715629-24741236 GCA_034782735.1 Sagittarius serpentarius | reverse complement strand
ACCGGGGTCTTGCCACGGGCTGCAGGGGAATCTCTGCTCCGGCGCCTGGAGCCCCTCCTGCCCCTCCTGCTTCACTGACCTGGGGGTCCGCAGAGTTGTGTCTCTCACATGTTCTCACTCCTCTCTCTGGCTACCGTTGCACATTTTCCCGGCCTCCCCCCTCCCCCCCTCAAGTACGTTGTCCCAGAGGCGCTACCACTGTCGCTGATGGGCTCAGCCTTGGCCAGCGGCAGGTCCATCTTGGAGCCGGCTGGCATTGGCTTTGTCGGACATAAGGGAAGCTTCTAGCAGCTTCTCACAGAAGCCACCCCTGTCGTCCCCCACCCATTACCAAAACCTTGCCCTGCAAACCTAATACACAAGGTGATGACAAGTTAACAGGTACGTTCCCCACAGTCTCCTGTGCAGTAAAACTGGGTGGTATAGGAACATGGGACTATTTCAATATTCATTACTTTCTCTTTTAAAAAAGTAGTTAATTAAAGAAAAAAATGCAAAGATTTTGCTTTATATTTAATGCCTGCATCATACTTTGTATTTTCTACATTCTGTTTGAGATCATCTCGATCAGAAACTCCTCCTGTCTGCAGAAGGTCTCTGTCACAGAACCCCTTGAGGAGCCCAGTCCAGTGTCTCCTGAAGTCAAGAAGCAGCTTTGTAATGCTACTAGAATGGTTCATTCGTGTTACCCAAACTAGTACTTTTTTTCCTAACTTCCTGTAGTATTAAAATCTAAAATTTGAACAGAAATGGTCAGTTATTAAGTCCTCAAACACACCCTTCATTCAAAGAACTCATTTGCTATGCTCTACTGCTTTTTTGCCAGTAGAGTAATAGACATCATGGTCAGTCATTTGGTCTGCAGTACTGTCTGCTTTAAACTTGTAATCCTTATGATGTGTGAAACCCAATCTATTTAGACCTGTGACTCCCCTGGCCTGCCTGAGAGCTTGCCATGCAGTTATTTGGAACAAAGTACTTATTTTATCATGGTGGGTGGGAAAAATCAGTTCAGTAAGAGCGTCTTGAAATATATCGCTGCACAAAGCATATTGCAGCGTGGGCTTGATTCCGTGCTGCAATAGGAGCACAATAGCAATAGCAGCACAGAGCTCGCTCTCTCTTGTGAGATCGCTTACAGTGTGTAACCATTGCAGGGTTAATGTATATGGAACAGGCACATTAAAAAGCAAGATGCCAAAACTGTGAAGTTCTTTCTATTCCCTGTAGAATATAACCAAACCATACTGAAAACTGAATATAAATATCTTGCCTAAATGCAAAATAAGAGCATTGCAGTTGTTGTTTTTGGCAACAGTGGTACTACTGTGCTGTCACCCCAATGCGGAAGGAAGTACGTTTTCACACAGCACATAATTAATCTGAAGAACCCTTGGTAACAGGATGGTGAGGAGGCTAGACAGATTGAAAAAGCCGCTGCACGTCAGAAGAAAATCCCAGCCAGTGGGTGCACAATATTTGGTTTGAGGAAGGTCATGGGGAATCCCTAGGAAGTGTCACCAGATCCTTGCCTTGTTCTTTCCCTTGACATTCATTATGGACTGTAGTCAGAGAGAGGATGCTGGGCTAGTAGGCCCTCTGCAATGACCTAGTTGATTTATTTTTATGTTCTTCTGGCTGGCAGTATTATTAGAGCAATCCCTTTTGGGTAAGCATAATAATAGCCATTTATTTATGTATTTTCTATTTGTACAAAGCGGTCACTGAGATTTTTCACAGGCAGGTTGTGGGGCTGTTCTTTACCATAGTAGTGGAACAGACTCCAGCCAGAAACCTTCTTTCAGCTTCCTGTTCCTGTGAATTTCCCACACTACACTAAACCCAGGTAAAAAAATTAAATCATTTGTCAACTGTGACACTCACAGTCAGTACCTGATCCAGGATTCAGACTCTGTTCCCAGACTGACAGGTCTGTTTCTAAACCATTGGGCTGTGATTTCTCCACAGTAACTATAAAAAATATTTTGAAAATACCTAAGGAATTCAAACCAAAAGGAACATTAAGACTCCAAAATCAAGCAAGCATTTGGAGATATTTAAAATTTAGGTCACCTGTTCAGTCTTAAGTCACTTGTATCCACTGCTGAAATATAGTTCTTACTGACAAAATCACAGGTATTGTGGGGTTTTTTGGTCCTTCTGCCTCGTTCAGCGCACAGTATAGACACATCAATCAGTGAAGGAGATGTTTTTCCCTCTTATGTTTTCCCGTGACTTGAGGAGGATGATGTTACTCTTTGTTGTCTTGCCATTGGAGGAGGATGTGGGAAAAGGGGTTCAGTTCCAGGTTCCCAGGCAAGTGTGTTACAGTTGACTTTCCCCTCTGCACCTCCTGCAGTCCTCATTGTTTTCCCATTCCCTCTGTTCCCCAGATGCATCTTTCCTTTGTGTCTTCGTCCTCTCCCACCTTGGTGTGGCTCAGGCACCATTGTGAAATGTGATAAATGCTAGAAGAATATTAAGAGGGTGTGATTAAACATTTACAAACTGAGAAGATTCAGAGACATGGCAAAAGGCGCATCCTTCAAACTTCTGTCAAAGTGGGGGCCCAGGAACAGGGAAGAGTCTAAAAAAAAAAACAAACCAACCCAAAAACAAACCTACCTGTTACTTATTTTGAGAAATAATTCTTGCTACAGTGCAGCTTCCGGTAGATATCTGGCGCAGGTAAAACTTAATTACAAATGGTTTACTTGACCGCATTCCTGAAAATAATATTTTATAGTAAGGAAAACTTGGATTGCCCTGCATGTAGGTATTGCTTACTTTGTTTGCATGAGTTACGTTGGTTGGCTTACTAGTTTTGGAGGCTGCATTTAATTGTTGGGCACTGGGAACAGCAAATCTGGAAGCCATGCAGGATGTTTGATGGGATAATTTGCATATTTTTGTCTGGAAAGTTTCTCCAGTTCAGCTGTTTCACAGTGGTGCTGGTGTTTTAGCCTCTGAAATGTGCTGAAAAGTTGAGGCATCCCTGTGTGTGTATAGAGTTCTTATCTAAAGTGTTCAACGATAAAAATAATAAATGTGGCTATGCTAAGCGAGCATATGCTAAGTACAAGACTAATGGCAAGCTTAAACAGTGTACTGTGAATGGTACCTGAAAGAAACGTTGAAATGAAAAAGAATCTATTGCAGAACCTACTAAAAAAAACAAATGGTGCTTTGAAGATTGTATCATCAAAATGAATTACTAGGTGAATTCAGTACACGAACTACAAGAAGAATGTGAGTTAAAATAGCTTAGAACACATTACGTGCAGAGGGAATTAGAAGTTAAAGTAAACTAAGTAGAGGTGGGAATTGAAGGGGTCCCACTTTTCAACGTGATTTAAAATTTAGTCATCCAAGAGTAAAAATGAACAATTTGTATGTCATAAAAACGAAGAGTTTTTGTTTAGGTATTCCTGAAGGGCTAGAGCTGCGTGACCCATGTTGTTATTCTGCCGATAAATACTCAAGCATCTTTTTGTGTCACCTTGTTGGCGGTTGCATTTTTCTCTATTTTTTTTTTTTTTTTTTTTTTTGGTGGTTGTGTGTCTAAAGACGGGAATTGTCAGGCTGGATTTTTGAAGCTAAACTTCAAAACTGACTACTTACTTGAAGGCTACGTGCTACACAGGTACATTAAGGAGGGCTTGAAATTTTAAAATGATGTAAAATTTACAAATGTACCTTTGCTGTTTAAAAAGGTAAAAGCAATACACATCCATATCTTTTGTGCATGTCCGTTTTATCCATCTTCCCCTGTAGCCTGTTAATTATATTGTAGCCTCAAGGGTATGTGTATATGTCTGCCATAGATTATGGCATGCATTTGCTGCCACTGATGAACAGACTGGATAACTGTTCTCCACTGTCACTTGTGCTATTAAAATGTATCTGCCCATTCCCTTGAGCATATGATTTCACAGTGTCTGATGGCTTTGTGAAGGAGCTGCTGTGAGTGGAAAGCCCTGGGATGGAATAAAATGGCAGTTGGGTGTGGAGCTACTAGAACACTTGCAGAGTTTAAGTAGGCAATATCCATTCCCCTGCATTAATTATAGTGGTTTACGGAAGCTAATTAATATGCCACTTTTATTACTGAGACACATGGTTGTACTGCTTTCCTGACACCTATTATTTCCTCCCTCTGAACAGAACAAAGGAAACAATAGTCATCTGACATTGCCATGACATACGTTATTTTCCAATAAAAGATTGAGGTAATCAAATCAGTCCTGCATGCACAGCGCAGTATTCCCTTAGCCTTCGGAGAGAGGCAAGTGAGAAAATTCTTAATGTGGTAATTTTAGACCTGACTGAGCAAGGTATGTGTCTAACTAAAAGTAAGTGATTGACTCCAGTGAGACTAGTTGCATAATTAGGCACTTAGTTTTTTAGTTTCATGCTGAATATGCTTTGCTGTGTTTATATCACACAGGTTAGGATAAACACAGACAGCAAGCGTTCATCTTTTGCGGTGGGTATCAAGGGGAGGTTGAATTCATCGTATCTGAAGAAAGGATAACTGAATAGCCGAATCCACCTATTGCTTATCTTTGAATCCCTGGCAAAGAGAGTGGGCTTAGAAGAAGGTTTAGAAACTAATTTTCAGTGACATCACAGAGAAGTAGTCGGAGCCAAAATAAAAATGAGTGGGAATCTGTAAGTGGTTGCTAACGGTTATTGCCAAGTGATTTTGAGTGCTCTATTATTTATTTATTCATTCTTTTTCTGCTGTAAAAGCACTGGAATTCAGAAATAGCTCAGATGTTAAGGTTTTATCTACTGAGTATTTGTACCAGTTGCATTAAATGTTTGTCGGGTGAAAGAAAAAGAAACAAAAAAATCACCTGCACACAGCTGGAGCAGAGGTTAGGCAGTATACTTCCCATTTTATGGCTGCTTGCTGTAACCACTAACACCGGGAGTTATGCATCCTTGTGCTTGCTTTTCTGCTCCCATGTTTCCCACGAGTTCAGTTGTGGGAAGAGACGGGAAACTTCTCTTGCTTCCCTTGCCACAGTGCTGCCTTTTTTTTTTTTTTTTTTTTTTTTTTTTTGAGCTCTGGATTTTATTTCTTTTAGAGTGAGGGGGAGTTAACCCTCACACTTCCGCAACTCCTGGACAAGTGCTTCAGCAGCAAATTATGCAGGGCATCGGTGATGACATGTCCCCCTTGCCTTGATTCGCGTGGACCTGTGTGGCGTGAGGCTGGAGGCTCTTCGTGGAAGTCAGTGCTTTCTGTGGGACTCCCTGGCAGGCTCTTGGGTCACTTGGGCACGAGGACAGTGGGGCTGGGAGACCACACAGACCGAGGCAGATTGTTTTCCACTTATTCCAGCTGACAGCACCTCATTCTGTGCCAAAGGTTTCTGCATTGTCTCAGAGTTTCTGTGCAAAACGCAGGTGCCTGGCATCTCTACTGGGGCTCGGTGAGGAGGCTGGAGAGACGAGCTGAGGAGCAGTGCTGAATGGCATTTTCAGATGTAGTTACCTAAATTGTGTCCACGTCGCATTTGAGGCATGCGAGTGCTTTTTTGGATCTTTCCCGATGTGTTTTTCCTTTACGTATTACTTATATTACTCTTCCTATTGGTCTGGATGTTTACTGGAGAGAGTTACACCTAGTGATACAGTAACTGATACCTAATGCGTGAAATCAATTGCATGAAAACGAGTGTAATTAACTGTCACTGATAAAGGTAGACGTTAGAAATTTGTAAGCGGTGTTTCTTTGTGCTGAGTACTTAAAACTGAAGATTGCACATTAAACAGAAGTGTGATATACATCTTGAAATACAATTTCAGGTACTTTTATGGTGTGTTTCTAAGCTCTGAACTGTGATTTTTGTATAGGCTTCAGAATCCTTTATATTGCTGTGTTCCAGCAGTCAGTGAGAAATATGCTGGCCTTCGATGCAAATAGGCTGTGCTGTAGAATGTGACTGAGCTTAATGGTAGCAAACCTGGCATAGTGTATTTGCATCTGAATATAGTTATTTAAACACTAATGTTCCTTCTGACACTGTGACCCTAATAAACCTTCCAACTGTCTCCTAGGTCATACCAGACAGGTCCAGTCAGGCTCACGTCGGTTCTAGGTAGGCATGCTAGGCACATGTTAGTGAGGTAATATATAAGAGGAGAGATTGTCTGTTCTTGCCTTGAACATTACATTTGGCAGATAATATTTCAGACTGCTGCAAGAGCTTAAGTTGTTACTCCTCATGAAATTGTGCAGGTATTGTGAGAAAAACCACCTTCATTAAGAATTTGTTTGTGCCTGTTCAAGAATACGTGCGCTTTACCACTGTTTATTCGCAGCATACTGCAATGCCGAAATGCTCCGCAGGACTGATGGCTCTGAAGTGTCATAGGTTGCATTCATGTGTCTCATCTTGGCGACTTCAACATACTGCAAAAGCAACATTTGTCTCCACTTAGCTGAGCCACTTAAGCACTCCTCTCATCCACAGACTGACTCTGCTGTACAAGCATGAAAATACTTCTAATTTAAGGGAAATGATTTTAACACTACAGCTGATAGCACGTGAGTTTATAAAATGTGCAGTAGATGGAGGAGATGCTGAAGGTGGTGCCTACGCAGGCAGTTCGTCACATTTCTGTGGACGGTGACATTTGCTCATGAGGACTGTCAAACACACGTTCAGAGGCTTTAACACGGCCTTCTTAGTGCGTGTGCAGTGATAAATGGCTGTAGAGGTGGAAATGTCAGCAAAGTAAGCAGTCTTACTAGAAAGAGCAAAGTGGAAACTTTCATGCAATGATACTTGAATTCTGCTTACACTTAGCAAAGGGCGAAGGCCGAGAGCATCTCCCCCTTGTGCAGTGGAGCGTGGCCCAGGATCGTGGGCAGCTCCGATTGTGCCGTGGTGGCCAGAGCACGCAAAGGGCCCTGGGCGCAGGAAGCGGGGGAGTCGCTGAGCCCCGCGCGTGGTGGGCTGTGCCGAGCTGTGTAAGCTCAGCCGTGCTCTGGGAGCGAAGGGCGGCGGCTGCTGCGCTGCCTCCAGTGTCGTATCTTGCTGCTTGCTCGGTGCTACCTTGCGTATCTCTGGAGCATTCTGCGAGGTCCGTTTTTAACTTTGTATTTAGTAACCTGAAGTCAGTTTAATATTTTCTGTCATGCTTCCACTATTATTTTTATGTAATTAAGATGCTAATATGATTACCGGTTATTGTTGGACCCAGTCTGCCCACCTTTTCGTGAAAGGCCTTATTCAGTCACGTTAGGTATTTCTCATTAAACTGTAACAATTTGAGAAGTCTTCCAGTAAGTCAGGTGAGACTTTCTTGTGAATGTATGATAATTATATTGGTGATAGATCATATAAAAATATCTTCTGCTAGCAGGGTTATTTGCATTTCACTTGCGATGTCAAGTAGCTGACGTGAAATCTCTTTTTATTGCGTTATTTCAAGGATGCAGGGAAGTGAGTACTGGGTGTAAAACGACGTGAAGACACATAGGTCTTGTAAGTTTGAACCAACGCAAAGCTTAATGTGATTTTTGTTTTCCAAGCCCCAAATCAGTGCAGACGTTTGGAAGGTTCAAATCTGATCCTCAGCAGTTGCAGATCGTATTTATTAATCTCATTATGTAGTTGTGCATTTAAACAATGCTGAAAGAAGCATTTGTGCAGCACAATTGCAATATTCCTGTTATGTTTGTGTTGTGACTGCTGCATTGCCGAAATATGGTTTTATTGCAAGTCTGCTTCTTCAAAAATGTATGTTAGAAGCTAGAATTTGTATTGTTAAATGAAATGTAGGCAATTCAAGTACATTTCAGTGCAAACGAGTAATAATTTGTTGAGCTGGTCAATTGCTTTAAAAGAAATGAGAACTATATAACCCACAAATCAAAGGGAGTTGACTCTAGCTTCTTTTGACGTGAAACTGTTTTCATTGTGTAGTTAAATGCATACTGTGATCAGTTCTTAAGATGTGGAGCAGCTTTGGTGGCTTGTGTCACTTGAACAGTTTCTACTTTGTGAGTATAAGAATAAATCACAAAATGATCTGTTAGGAAACCTCTAAGGCCCAATACTGCAGTGTTGTTGCACTGAGTTGTGTGTGATTGTGACAGCAATTACTTGGATTTTGGGAGAAGGGAAAAGTATGATTTATTAACGTTTTCTTTTTTTGACTGAGGCATTTGCTATGCTGTATAGATTTGCTATATTGATAACATATTCTATGGAATTTCTGTGCTAGGACAAATTTTCTGAAACTGACACCAGCTTTTGTGGTGGTGTTTGTAGAATCATAGAGTCATTTAGGTTGGAAAACACCCTTAAGATCGTCGAGTCCAACCGTAAGCGGTTGCAGTGATCAAATGAGGGCGATACTAAACCTGGCTTGTGGAATGCAGGCTATACAGATGGGCTGTCTTTGCTTTCGTCAGCCTTTTTTGTGTGATCCCTTCAAATCCAGGTTGTGCGAGTTCTGCACTATTGTGGTGTACTGCTGAGCTGCTCGGTCCCTATATGCTTTTGTGTAATGTGATCAGCATTGGCTTGATAAATATAGAGAGGGAGGGAGAAGGGAGCAAGTTCAGTAGCTCTGTGAGACAGATACAGAAACCTTCTCCACGCTCTGCTCAGCGCTCATCGAGTCAGTCGGATTGGTCGGGTCAGAATTGTCTCCTCTCCCCTGCAGGAGCCCCAGCTTATCCGCTTGTTCAGTGCTTCTGTACGCAGAACAAACCGACACTGTATTTTGTACACATTACTGTCAGTGTCTTAGAACACCAGTTAATAAGGGCATGGAAACAAGTCTGTTACTAATGCCTGTCACTGCCCGCAGCCATCGCTGCAGCGTGTGGGCTGGTGAGAAATAGAAGACGGCGTAATGCAAGGAAGCAACATAACGCAATTGTCTGTTTCCCTTCTTGTCTTTATTTTCCTTTCTGATGACACAGCCAGTGGACAGACTCTAGCCCTTGGAGTCATTTCGGATCATCTTTGATTATTTTTTTTTTTTTTTTTTTTCTTTCCAAATTGCTCCCATCGTTTCCCAGGAGCCTCTGCTGAAAGGGCCGGACCTGTGGACTGTCCTGAGGGTGTCCTTTATATCGGTTCATAGAACAACCAGCTAACTGAGTTGTAGAGCAAAGGCTTTAGGTTTGCTCTTCCACAGAATGAAGCATAATAACTGTTTCAGTGCATTTATTTTCCAACAGCTCCGGTAAAGGAGTATATTAAGGTCACTTTTTCTCCCGAGTCTCCCAGCTGGCAACATAAAATGTTGCTTCACCACCAGGACAGCATTTCTTTTGCTGTCATGTGATGCTGGGGGTTAGCCTTGCTTTTTAGCTGATTGGGTAGCAGGATACCTCAGTGTATTTGTTTTATTGATTTTTGAAAAATACATGCTGTGAAATTAAATGAATAGTTAAACGCTAAACTGCTAGGAAGAAATGCCCCTTTAGTGTCTTTTAGGTTAGAATTTATCAAGACAAATACTTCCCATTTTAAATTCGGCCTACCACCACGACCCACATAGACAATTATTTTAAAATGTTTTTTTCTTTGCTAGTTGATTTTGTGTGAATGAAATCTAGATTGACAGTCCTAAAGGCAGAAGTCTTCAACTCAGTTTATACATAGCGTAACGCTGACAGTAAGAAGGAAAACTGCCTTTCCCTTGGCAAGGGGCGAGCTATCAACTCCAGAAGGCCTAGTCCTTGATGGCCAGCAGCAAACTTGTAAAATATGGTCAATTATTTTCATTAGGCTTTGTTACCGGGCCACCACTAAAAAGATTATTTTTACAGTCGATTTTAGTGTTAGAATCTTTATCTTCGTAGCTGCGTGAACCTTTGTGTCTTTCTCATGCATCTTCATTTTTGGTTCTTCACCCTCTGTTTCCTCTTCCCAAGCAAGAAACTTGTGCATATTCTGGTCGGAAACTTACGTTTCCGAGTTTGCCACAAGAAGGTGGTCACAGAATGTCAATTTTACACATTTCAAGAAAGCCTTTTTTCTTGATTATTTCTTTTCCAACATTAGAAGCATCTCTAATTGTGAACTTTAAATAGGAGTACAAGTGTGGCCAGCTTGTACAGCGAGAAAATATTTAATTTCCAATGAAGTATTGGGGGAGCAATGCCTTGGGGGCATAAAGGCAAGAGGAGGGAGGAATTCACCAGTGGTATTTGCTGACTGGGTGATTATTAGCAATAGGAAGATACTGAAAGTTAATTAGAGTTTCTGATCTGGAACAGTGTATTAGGTTTAATTATGTCTGGAAGTCTAGTATTTTACACTTTTTCTTTTAATTAAAATGTATGAATTTAAGAAGCAAACTTCTAAACCTTACAGTCTGGGCATACCAAGAGCAAGAAGAAACTGCGTTGTCTACATTATGCCATATTAAGAAAATAGCAGTGGTAAAAGCTGAGGACGGTGGCGGGGGGTGGGGGAAAGGACTTAAATATCAGACCTGTAAGAAATGAAATGAATTATAATAGTGTACAAAGCTAGGCTTCTTGGCAGAACTCCAGCCACTACCTGTGTGATCCGATACGTAGCAGTTCATCCTATTCTGTGTTTGTCATGGGATCACACTATGCTGTTGATTGTCCCATCTTTGATGTGAAACATAAACGTGAAAGATCCAATCTGGAGAGCATTCAGAATCACGCAAAGGCGATCTCTGAGTGCCCGGAGGAAATTCCAGTTGCTGTCCAGCATTGATGAACTCCCAGCAGTGGATAAAACAATTCCTCTGCTAGAGTTTTACAGCATGGTTTCAGGTTTAGGAGTGTTACTGAGCAAGATGCTGCGTGAGATAAAGCGTACAGTTTAAGGCACGCAAATTAAAAATGAAAAGGATGAAGTAATATAGGGAAATGCACACTTACATTGATGAAAGTACTACTAAGGTTACTCTAATTACTCCTGATAACAAAATACGGTAATAAAAATGACTCCCACTACAGTACGAACTTAAGTGATCAGCCTCAGAGTTACTTCTTACATTTTAATCTATCCTGAAAGGGAGTGATCCACCACTAAGACGTAGCTGACGGTGGTGATAGATGCAGACCATTTCAGCGATTCTCTCTGTCTTGACAGCTCTACTCACTCATCTGTGGCGCTTAGACCGCTGGGATATATCTCCCTGGGGTTTGTTTTGTAGCTCAGCAGATTTCGTCTCTCAAGTGATGCTTTTGTTTTATGTTGCGAGAGACCGTGTTTATTCCTCCTTGGAGCCTGCATGGAAATGGCACGAATGTAGTAACTCCTCACATAAACTAAGTTCAGCTTGTTCTTTTTTCTGTTTCTGACCTTCAAGTGACAGAAGGTCTGCATTTAGCAGAGGTCAGGATTTTATGTTGAATGTAGGTGCTAATACATCTTCCATTCAGCGAAAGGACCCAGAAACGGGGCATGAGGTGGGGTGTAAGCATTTTAGCTGCATTAATGTACCTTGTGGAGTTGGACAGGGAACTGAAGAGTGGAGGAGGCAAGCAAATACAAGCTCTAAGCAGGTTATGAGAATGGCTGACGTGCTTGTAGGGTTGCGAGGGGCTTTCTTCAGTTGTGGGGAAACACGAGGAAGAGAGCCATGTACTACTGGGGGAAACTGGTAAGGCCTGATGACCTGGTGTATTCCAGGGATCTCTGTGCTGCTACTGAAGTCTCTGTGCTATTATTTTCATTATGTCCCTCTCCCTGGGGTCATGAAATGCCATTCTTGATTGCAAGTACCTAAGGGTAGTTTAATACACTCCATAGAGGCAATATGCTGATAGAACTTGTGTTGGATCAAAAGCCTACATATTATAGGAACATAAGGGAAGAGAATAAATGCCCGAGAACAAGAGTAAGATCCTCCTGGGTGGGTGGCAGTGAATTGGTAGTTTTGTTCTGTTCAGAGTCTCTCTTTGGGTTTGGCGTAGGCGCAGGCAGTCTGCTTGTGCGTGTCTGGAGAGCAGGGCAAGCATACAGCAACAAAAGGTTCTTGTTTAGAAGTGCAAGTATTGTTTTGTAGATGACTGTTGAAAAATAAGTAGAGCCAAGATTTGTAAACTCTGGATTTTAGGGATAATGACATAAACTGTAACGTTTTAGGACCTTGCTGCTTCCTGTATTGTCTTGGTTGAAGTTGCACAGCTGCATATCATAGTACGGCGAGTAGCAGTCCAGAAGCTTGCGGGGAAAAAAGAACAGAAACGCATCTGAATTTACGACAGTGACAAGTTGATAGAGTGCAGTGGTTCCTGCATCCTCCTGTTGCACCCATCACCTAAAGAAGTAAGGTCTTGGGAATCACAGAAATTCAGCAAGAGAAGGTTTTTTAACGAGAGGCTTGCAATTGTTGAAAATATCTTCATGGATCTGGGCTTTGGTTTAGATTCCTTCTTGTCATCTTTACCAGTACAGAATGTCTTCATGTTGTGTATTTCTAGCAATTGTAAATGGGGAATAATTTATTATTGCTTGTGTTACGTAGCAAAATTGTGTCTCAAACACAAAAATCGGTAGAAAAACTTACAAATGGTTGTAACAGCACCACCCGCTGTAGTACAACAGATGTTTCTTTTTTTAAAACTCCATCCTTGTATCCTACAGTGACTTAAATGGGTTACAGCAAGGTTAAAACTTTGTCCTCTGTAATGTCCGTAATTCACAGCTTGCTTGTAATAATATCGTCTTGCTAGAGAAATGATTCCCATTTGTAGCATCTGAGTCTTGGACATCTTTACAGATCTCCTCTCGACCTCTTTTTATTATCAGAAAGTCAGGTGCAGATAAAACAATACCTTATCTGAAGGTGTTGTTAATGAGTTAATTAGTACAATGAACATAAAGAGAGATTTAGTAGCCAGAGGTGTAGTCCAGGAAAGTGCAGGAATGTATCCATTTTATATTACTTTATCATAACTGTCTTTTTTTCTTTTTTTTTTCCGTGTTCTTCTCTCGATTAGAAGTAGTGCTCCATCTGTTGGAACTTGCAAGTTGAAGTACCCTTTTTACCTCCTGTTTTTGCAATACTTGTCTTGCTTAGTCATCCGTTATGGTTGTTTTACCTGTTAGTAGCCATGTTTACGGCAGATTATAAAATCCAAAGAATTGAATATTTATTAAATCTCCCTAAGAACAGATTTTTTGCCTTGAAATTTACTTAGGTATTGCTGCATGTTGATATGCACGAATTGGAAAGATTGATTTTTTTGAAAGACTGCAGCATTTTTTTTTTTGGTGGTGGTGGTAAATTGCATATGGAATTGAAAAAGCATAGTAGACTTCTGTTGTCTGTCGACAGCATGACAGTAATCTTAAAAAGCAATCTCTGCCGACAAATGATGCTGTAGAAAGAAAACTTTGCACTCAGTAGGCTTCCTCATTACTGCAGCTTCTGAATAAAATAAACAAGTACAGAGGGCTTTGTGACAAAAGCTTGAGCGCTCCTGAGCTTTGAGGCAGGGACTTGCAACATAAAAGTGAGTTGCTTTGTTTCGGAGGTATGTTCATGGCTGCCCTGAATAAAACTCTTTACACTCGGCACTGGAAAAACATGTATGCTCAGTGTCTGCTGGTTATGTTTCAGCAGCCTGGTTCCCAGAAGGTTTTACAGGCATCTTGATTTCTGACATTTGTTGCCCTGTGAACACTGTCTTTGGGTAAAATTCTTTATTGCGGTTGTTGGAATGACCATTGAGCAAAATCTGTTGAGGTCTGTGAAATTACTGATCCTTGTAGGTCTAAGTAGTCTGTAAATGCCAAACGTTTCCTGGGAATATTGATACTTCTATACAGAAAAATGTAGAGCGCTCCTTTCAGCAATGTTGACTGTGCTACGGCTGCTATGGGCCTCATTCAAGTCTTTGAAATTCAGGAGGAGGCTTTGCACTGAATTAGTAAGGATGGATCTAGGGCTGTTACTTGATTAGAGGGTAGTTCCGAGAGCATGGCGTGAAAGCTAGTAGATAGCATGGAAGTTCTCCATTCAAAATACCAAAAATGCCTCATTAATCTTAACAGTTAATATATTAATGATGACTTATGGGGGTTTTGTGAAGATTTTCACCCTCGGTTCTCCTCCAGGAAGAACTATATGACCTTACAGATTAGAGTAATCATCCTCTTTAAATACTGTAATAGCCTAGGAACTCTTAGAAGCTGATTGCAGGGAATTTTTCTGTCCAACTGGGGCTTCTCATTTTGAAGTAACATAGAAAGCGAGGTGGTATTGGTCTATTGCTTGATCGGGAGGTGAGAGTGAGCTGCTACAGTGATGCAGCTGAGAGAAAGGTGAGGTATTTTTACTAGAAGCAAAGAAGCTTTAATATGCTCCAAGAAATCATGGACGACCTCATTGGAGATGTTGTGTTTAGTTCTGTCATGTCTGTTCCAAAAAGATGGTTTTAAGCTGGGAACATGTTCAGCGATGGCTGCAAGGATGTGTGCGGGAATGCAGAATGCGTCTGATAAAAACAGATTAAAGAGAGTTGCTTTTTTTAGCCTAGCAGAGTGAAGCTTGTGAAGGGTTATTTGTACCATATACAAATTCAGTGAAAGATAAACATCACGGAAGAAGAAGAAAATTTTAAAGGCCGCTGTTGTTACAAGAGCAAATGATACAAAATTTTAAAGAAGAAATTCAGCTTGGAAATTAGAAGAAGGTTTCTGACCGTTCAAGGAGTAAAGATGCCAGAATTTTGTTAATGGCTGATTCCACATACAGTTGTTTCATTGACAGATCTGAAGCGGGGGGATAACCTTGGGATGTGAAAGGGCAGAGATGGGCTGCAAGGATTTGCTGATTTCTTAAGAGTGCCGCTGTTGCTGCTGGAGCAGCACTTCTAGGCAAAACTTCACATGCTCTGCCTCGCTGTTAGTTGTCTGTGTCTGAATGAGAGGGTGGTTATCGTTAAAAGTCACCATGGTGATGTTTATCGAAAACATTTATGGGTCAGGTCTTAGTGGTTTGCTACTTCTGAGCGCACCTGGAAGAGGGGTGGGACATCACCTGCATGAGGGATGATACCTGCTGACATCTTACACCAAGCAGCTCCTCTGGCACCGCAGAAGGAATGAAACCAGCTGCGGTGCCATCCCGCGTGTTGGTGTCCTTGCTTGGTGGCAATAGTTGGGGTGGTTTGGGGATGGGAACTATCTCTGGGCCTGTTCACAGGCACCGTGGCCGGATCCAGCCCTGCACGTCTAAGTTCTCCGTGACTGGTACATGTTATTTTCTCCTTGGTGACAAACGCAGTGGTGGGGTGATTGATCTGCCAGACCAAGACAATGCCAAGTATCTATCAGACCATGAACATGATTCCAAAACACAGGGAAGAAACAGTTTTCTGACAGTGATAAGTTACGATGTATTTACTAGGTCCAAGGTCTTTTGCTAATGAGGAGGTGCAAAATGCTTTTTAGCTGAACTGTGCTATTTTAAGGTCTTAAAAAGACATAAAGATGTGGTTTGCATTTCAATGAAAAGGTTCAAAAAGAGAAAATCTCTATGTTTGTATAATAATTGGATTATTGAATAAGAAATCTAACCTAACAGTTAAATGCGTTGAACCAAAAGTGTGAATGAAACTATTTGGGGGAAGCAGTAAAAGAAGAGGTGAGAACATTTATGTCTTATTGCAGACAGAAACTAGAAGTTTAGAGAAATGGAAGGTTTGTTTTTGTGGCACAAATAACTGTGTGGATGAGGTAGCACGAGGATGCACCTAACAGAAATCTGACTGCTCAGAATATGTTCCATGTGTTAACTTAGATGTGATCGATGTGATGGTAGTTGTGGTTTGAGATGCTAGTTTATCTTGCTGTTTTACATGGCTGTTATCGTTCATGTATCGTGGTACACACACGAATCTCAGTATGTAAGTAGATATGTAAAAAGGCAAGGAAAAAAAAAAAGGAAAAAAAACCCCACCCAAGAAAACGCTTACCCTATTCTTTCATTGAAACAAAACTCTCAATGAAAAAAGCCTCGCTTCATCTGCTGATGAAGTGCAGCTGTTACACGCAAGGTCATATGCAACAGTCTTTAAAGAGAGAAATGAGGATAAGTGGCCTATCTGAGGTGGAGCTTACAAAGTCAGACAAATAAAACATCCCCCTGCACGCATCCTGTTCTTATCTGGAAAAAAAAAATACTGACTGTACAGATTAAATTGATGTTTGTCCATGGCCACATTTATTCTGAGCTATGTAAAGAGAAGCTAAAACCGGAAATCAAAGTCCGTGACTTGACCTGAATGAGGAAAAATGAAATTCATGGGATACAATTTACTGAAAAAAATTCAGATCTCACCAGCACATATGCAAATGTTTAGAAATCAATACAGCTCAAGCCAGAGCAGTAAATAAAGATGAGCACTGCAGTCAGCTCCTGTATCATTTAAGCATCTGGTCTACTACAGTTAATGCCAAATTTAGTTCATGTAAAATAGATGTAAATGAATGTCTGTTGCAAAAGAGACTAAAAAGTGAATATCTGCTAAATGGAATGTTGCTGCGGCAGAGTGACAAGAAAAGAGATTTCAGAATTATTGTGCAGAAATCCCCAAAGCCAACCGCATTTTCTGCAGCTGCAGTCAGGTTAACAAACAGGATTCCAACATCTTTTTGGAAGAAATGCAGTCAATGTTTCAGGAAAATGCATTTTTGCTATGTAAGAGACTGGCTAAGCTGTACCTATTATAGTTTGTCTAATTCCAGTCAGCATTCTAAATAAGCAGTTTCTCTTTCGGAGCTAAAAGCATGCTAATACAGTATCTATCTTGGAGAAAGATTTTCCTTTCTGCTTCACACAATGTCATGTCAGCTCTAGCACAGATTTGGGCAGAAGGGATACGAGCGCTTGAGTGCGTGGTGCTCTCAAGCAGATGGGGAGGCAAGCAGCAGAAAAAGCAGGGCTGAGCCAGGAGGCAAAAGGGACTTGGCCAGTACCTGTAAGGATCGTAGAAATTCCTCCCATCCTCTCCTCTCTTCCCCGCCACCAACCTTGCAAAGAGGTCACAAGTTTGGCAGTGAAACAGTCACACTTCCCCCCTGCAGTTTCTCTTTGGACCGTGAGGAAAAGCTTAATTTAAGTCTCAGATCTGAACTTTGGAAGATGACAAGCATCCCTTTTGTGATATTACTAGGAGTATTTTATGATAGAAATAGTTTCTGTGGGTTAATCGTTTTTTTGTTGTTGCAGTATTTGCAAGTTCAAGGGTTTGTAATAATAGCTGTTGGGAGTCTTTCTCTTGCGTCTGGGCAATGGGCTCATTGGAAGTTGTCTACGTCCATAATTTGCACCTTTATTATGTAGCATCAAAACACTTTCCTCCCTCTCGCTTCTCTGACTCTCTATCGCTAATCAAATGTAAACATTTCAAAGGAAGAATTATTTCTGCCATCAAAAATACTGTTGTGCATGGTGGTTGAGAGTTTATTCTTCCTCTTTTTTTTTTTTTTTTTTTTTTTTTTTTTGGTATGTTTTCAGCAGGAGCTTGGTATTTAGGTGGTCTTCTGCGAGCTTAATTATTTGTCATCATGGCTTCTGAGAAGGAATAGGACCTTGGCTTACGGTCTCACTAAGAAGTTGTGAATTATAATGTAAAATAGATTTTTGGCTTCAGTAAACTGAACAGTGTGAAAGCTAAGATGCAGTATCTTGCTTATCCATTTTGAACTACTGTGTCAGAGTTTAAGTACTTCCACTATTAGAGGCTCTGAAATTCTCAGAAATCCAGCAGTGCACTTTCTAGTGAGTGCATCACAACGGTATCCTATGATTTTTCCTCTTGATCAAAACGTTCACATCTGTTCTTGTGACACCAAATGAATAAGACAGTGTAGATCATGGTGTGAGCGCATGAGGGATTGCACAGGGGAAACAGCAAATCCTGGGGATTGCCTGTACACTATTAGCTTCTTATATTTCCAGGTGTCATTTTTTCAAAGGATTCAAACGTAGCCAAGGCTAGACAAACCATAGAAGTGAAATGTAGAAGTTCTTCAGACACCTGTTCAGAAAGGGTGTCCTGCAAAAAATATTAGAGACTCAGTGATTATACTCTCCTTTATTTCACTTCCATTCCACGGCAGTAAGATGAAGCTTTATGTCCATCTGACTATTTCTGAAGCCTTTTGTGTGCTTTCTGTGTTACTTTGGTAAAGAAAACGTAGCTGCCGGAAAGACTTCAGAGCAGCAAATGAGTAGGACCCTTGGAAGAAACAAATTTTTCCATTTTTGAAGCCCCTATTTAATATGCTTGCTGATCTTCTTCTTGGTCAATACCAAGATTGAAAACTTCTGCTGGTGAGATGATGCCTTTCCAGAAGTACTGCTGGATGCTTTGGTCTTGGAGAGGAACTGAGGCATTTTGTCAGTGCTCTGGCTGTTAATCCTCTAATTTTCATAGCAGCTGGTAACCTTGACAAAAACACCGACGAGATGATGTGCTCTGAATTTGTTGAAACGTCTTTAGTTAAGGAATGTCCCAGAAATGCCCTTTTGGCCTTTTTTCAGCTTCTACATCTTCCAGGTTTGGAATCACTGCTGCAGCCAGGCTTTTAGCTTATGCTTCTGCTGACAGCGTATCATTGAATAGTTCAGGCAGCAGCTGTGTCCTGGAGGAAAGGAAATCCTGTAGACAAGGATAGACCCTATTAGAAAGACATACCTGTTGAAGTAAGGTCAGAGTGGAAGTAGCAGAAGAGGTTCTGAGTACAGATAGAGCAGGCTAGTTTGAATTAGTTGAGCTGTGATTTGTGACTGCCTAGATCTGTAGACAGCCTAGATCTATATCAGTTTGTACTCTGCTTTACTCTCACTGAGCCTTTTTACAGCTTCATTAAAGTTCATCTTGCTGTAAGGGTTTTTCTTGTTTCTTTGTTTGTTTCAGTATTTTAGGGACCATTTCATATTGTCCAATACTGCGTTCAGCTCTGGGGTCCCCAGCATAAGAAGGACATGGACCTGTTGGAGCGAGTCCAGAGAGGGGGGCCACAAAGATGATCAGGGGGCTGGAGCACCTCTCCTATAAGGACAGGCTGAGAGGGTTGGGGTTGTTCAGCCTGGAGAAGAGAAGGCTCCAGGGACACCTTACAGCAGCCTTCCAGTACCTAAAGGGGGCCTACAAGAAACCCAGAGAGGGACTTTTTCCAAGGGCATGTAGCGATAGGACGAGGGGTAACGGCTTTAAACTGAAAGAGGGTAGATTTAGTTTGGATGTAAGGAAGTTCTTCGCCACGAGGGCGGCGAGGCACTGGCGCAGGCTGCCGGGAGAGGCTGTGGCTGCCCCATCCCTGGAAGTGCCCAAGGCCAGGCTGGATGGGGCTTTGAGCAACCTGGTCTAGTGGAAGGAGGAGTCCCTGCCCACGGCAGGGGGGTTGGAACTAGGTGGTCTTTAAGGTCCCTTCCAACCCAAACCATTCATTCTGTGATTCTATCAAGAGAATTTGCTTCTGTTTAATTCCTCAGTTTATTTCTTCTGGGGCTTAAGTATTTTAACACTGAGAAGACAGCCTCTGCACAGTCAAAGCTGGTGTGTTCTGTGCCCTCTTCACCTATGCACAGGGTTGTCTGTGGATAGGTGACTTCCATATGCAAGGTGACCTCCTGGTTACCAACAGGTATGTGTTACATGCTGTGGCAGGCAGGGAAGCCTAGTCTAGGTGTGACCTTAAACGTCCTTAACAAGCAGGTTTCTGTGCAAGCTTTTTTTTCTCACTTGTAATGATTCTTCTCTAATGGCTCGTGAATTTTTTTCCTCAGTTCTTCTAGGAGAGAATAAGCTGGACTGCAGATTCTTGTAGATAATATTTAGCCTTTCTCCTTTCAACTTACATGTTTGTTGTTCATATCTCGCTGGAAAGTTAATTTAGAGGTTGAATTTTGTCCATCGCTGTTATGTGTACTTACAAAAGCTGCAGTAGGCTTTGGGGAAAAGCTATGATGCAGACTAGAAATATATGATGTTAGCTTTATTGCGGGATCGTACCACTCAAATTGCCACCCCTTACATCTGTGGCCTTCATTAAATGTGCAAAAGGCCAAGCTGTAACTAAACAGTACTGTGTCTATGTTGGGGATGTGCCAGTGGCATAAATGGGGAAGACAACAGCATGTAATAGCCTTCTGGACTCGAAAGCATTATGCCTTAGATTGACCTGCCAACTCAGATGCTTATTTGGGAGAGGAGTCATTGGAGTTTCAGTCATTGGAGCTGGTATTTCTTATTTTCAGCAGACCTGCAGAATGTTCTTTTTCAGTTACTTGTAGTGCATCTGCACTGACGGTTTATGAAGCTCATGTACAGGTAACATCTTTGCTACAGAATGTCTGGAAGAGCTGTAATCCCTAGATTGAGTGATCCATTTGTAAAGTGCTAGAAGTAGTGGCACAGTACCTTTACCCTTAATTTTACAGGTGAAGTCATTTCATCACCTGTACAGATGAGAATTATAATTCTAAATTGAGTCAGGACCATTGTTTTATATCTGTTTTGGTCACCTTTTAGTCATCAGAATCTGCTTTCAGACATGCTTTACTCTTACGCGCATCATACGCATAATGACACAGTGACTTTGTCCTTGGTGTCTTTTCCAAAGATAACTGCTTTTTCTTTTAATTTCTGTGCAGTTTTAGGTGTTGCAAGTTAGGTCTTGCGTGTTTGGGGTTCTTCTGCCTTTCAAAGTCAGCAGGGCACTTCTCTTTGAATTTTAAAGTTTAAATATTAAAAGATGTGGCCAGAATTCCTGTGTGGCCAACAGTATTCCCTTTTTCTGGTGACGGGTTGTCAATCAGATTTAAAGCATCTAGGGGTGCTCTTGTTTTTCTGTGAGTATTTTCAGTTTCGCACTTCTTCCACACATCCCAGCTTTTTTGTTTCATTTGCTTTCTTCTTCCTCCGCTCCTTTCCGCTTTGTTACTTCCTGAAACTTTTGGAAAAGAGAAATACAATTCATCCGTCCCTTCTCTTGTACGGAGTTTGAGCAAAGCTCCAAGTTTCCTGCTGGAGATTCTGACTCCTCTTGAAGCCCGGCTGGCATTCCTTCTCTTCACAAATAGCTCAAGAGCTTGTATTCAAAATGCTATTCAAAGAGGCCCCTCAGCCATTCTCACTTGGGTCTGGGGTGCTTTGTCCTCTCGCATGGGCTTACCAAGCAGAGCTGTATTCAGCCCCATCCCTTGTGACACCTGCCGATGCTGATGGACCCTTTTCAGCAACAGAGGAGAAACGTGGAATCAGTGCCTTGCTGCCAGCCGAGGACTTCCACGATCCATTTATATAAAGGAAAAAATCTTTCTAATGAGGATTGATTCCTTCTTGTTCCTTTAGGTGCATTCTTCCCGCGGTGTGCAGTAACTCACTGTCTGGAAGACAGGTCAGCAGACTTCCATTTTTGAGATAAAGGTTTAGATTGAATTTGCAGCTCAGTATTGCAGCTTACTTGCTCTCAGGATATTATCATTACTTGGCCATAGTTACGGTTTTTATATGGATTGGCAGCAGCTTTTGCAGGCAGGCTGAACTTCATAGAAACCTAACTTGAAATGCATGGAATGAGAAAAATGCCTCTCTTGTAAGGCTCCTGCTGAGCTGATAACAGTCTACAGAAGACATCTATTTAAACAGAAATAAACATGCCTTAGGATGCTTGGATCCTATTTTCAGCTTTATTAAGCTATTTTCAGCTTTATTAAGAGTGCTGTGTTTAATTTTTCCAGCATTTCCAGCCCCATTAATTTAGTTTACACTGCATTTGGATCAATTAGTGCACTTGATGATAATGCACTATTTGCCTCTGCCTATTTAAAACAAGAGAAACAACAGGATGGATTGTCACTGTATTAGAGAATCTGGAGTTCCTCCAAAGGCTCTGATTAGTCCAAATGGCAAATCTCAGAGGCTGGCCAAGTGGAATCAAAAATTCCATGTTGGGTAACTGTCCAGTGGGTCTATTTTCTCACTCCAGTGACTTCTCCAACCAATTCTTCCAGTGACATCTTGGCTTCCTCCCCAATACACATATTCTCATGAAGACTGTACTTAACAGGAATACACACAAATTAATAACAGTAGAGGTAGAGCCACAGAATGTTCAGGGAAAAAAAACCAAAACCAAACAAAAAGGGAAAGAAAAAAAGACGGCTTCAAAACTGTAGGGATTTAGAAAGACTTCCTGATGTGATGGCAAGGCAGTTATAAACCAGTTGAGACCACATTCAGCTTTCCTTTCATCAGCAAGCATCCTTACATTCTCTTCTTGGAGATTACAACGCCCAGGGATTAGGACAGTAGAGAAGGCAACCTCTCCAGACCTGAGCTGCGTGATCTTACTTGGCGCGTACTCAAAATGCTAATATGTTAGATTTCTGCTTCATTGGACCTCTGTGACCTGCTGGGTTTCATAAAAGGGGGTCAAAGTTGTTCTAAATTTTCATGTTTCATTTTTGTTTTAGAGAATTGCTTGCCATAAAAAGCAAATGTAAGACATGAATTTTATTACAACGCTTTTCAAGTAGAATAGGGTATATTTAGTATTGTGTCAGGTCCTAAACCCAACTGTTCCTGCCCTCTGCTGAAGAGTATTGGCAGCATCGAATTGTAGTTATTAATGTAAAGCAATGCTTGCTACAGTTTTATTTGGGACATATACATTACTGAAGTACCAAGATGCCGTATGTGAATTTTATCTGGCAGAGAATATGATTAAGATGATTCAGCTTGGAGAAACTACCTCTATTTATCTTTGCTGCAAAATTGTTTTGGAGGTGGTTGTATTGTGTGATTGCACTGTGATCTTTTGCTTTTTCATGAGTGAATAGTATCACATTTTGCCTGGATGTTTTGAGTGTTTATTGTTCCCATGGGATACCTTGTGTATTTGTCTTGCTTCGGGTCTGTCACAGCATTTTTAGTTTGACGCAGATTACTTACAAGTTTGCACATGGCGAGTCTTGTAATCTCATTTGCTTCACCAAACTTCATATGCAGCTCTGAGAAACATTCCCATTTCACTGAAGTACCTCCTCAGTGGCACAGTACAGATAAAGGTAAATATAAGTCACTGTAAAAATTGTATTGTGATGCTGGATTTGTTGATTTATTCAACAATAACAAAATACAAAGCAATAGGTGAACGACCTAGGCTGAATTCCCTTGAGTATCTAACTGATAGAGAAGTGTCTTACTCCTTTATGCTTCTTTTGGAAACAACAAAAATCAGTTCTTCCTTAAGTATCTTTGTTCAGCTTCTTAATGTCTTAAATGTGTATTTAAATGCCCTGATGCTGGTCAATTAAGTAGATGTAGTTGTGGATCCTGAAAAAGCAGAGCTTTTTAATGGAAATAGCAAAATCCCGGTATTATTTGTATCTGATACTCCATTGTAAGAAATGCACTGTCTTTATCCTACCCTATAGTTTTTGATGTTCTGCCAGCCCCCCAGAGCTTGAGAATTACTGTGCTGGCTAACGTGCCATATAGACCACAATTTAAAAGGTTTATTTTAGATAGATGTAATAGTCTGTGGCAGTATGCTACAGGCATGGCAGTCTGAGGAATCTTGCCCTGTTGCTGACACTAACTATTCTGTGGATAAATAGATGACTTCAGACTCCGAGTTGCCTTTCAGAAGAGAGAAACCACAAACCCGTCAGGCTGTGCACTCCCGTGCAGCGGATTTCTCGCTGTAAAGGTCTGGCACTGCTGTCCGTTACTTTCCTCAGGCCCGTTTGGTGCCTGTACGATTGCCAGAACTCTGGCTTCATAATGACATGCAGCTCCTGAAATCTTGACATCTCAGCTGTAGTGCAGACAAGAATGATACTCATTTTACGTAGAAGCTTGCTTTCCGCCCAGTCTGTGTTTTTATTTGAAGTTTTCTGTTTATGTGACAACAAGACACCATTATTCTGATACTATCCAGCAGCAGCAATATTTGTTTGCTATTAATGACTGATTATATACACTGGAAGAGGATGGTTTCCTTTTGATATGCAGTATTATTCATAGCGTAGAACACACCTAGTAATCTTACTGAGAGATTTTTGGAGGAAAGAAAACAACAACAACATAACAATAGTGTGCATAAAGTTTCACGGAGCTGTTCAGAGAGCATCTTTTCCCCACAATTTGACTTGTTTTGTCAGTGTACATTAGAGATGACCACTTGATTGCTGCTTAGTGAAACCATTTTTTTTTTTTTTTTAAAGGTCAAACTTTATTTGACTGAAAAAGTGTCTTTAAACAAAAATGACTTCTGTACTCAGCCAATTCTGTGAGAACGTTCTAAGTTTAAGATTTCAGGACTTTTATTTTTCACTTGAATGGAGGTGAAGCGATTTCAAAAGGTTCCTTTGCTCTGCTGGACTTAGTATTAGGGAGGCAATAGAATATTTAGGTACTTGCAGTGCTGCTTCTTTGGTTTTATTTTCCTGGTATTATTAGGTATGTTTTCAGCTTAGCACATGTGTGATTGGAAACAGAATGAACAAAACTGTGTGTCTGATATATGTCTCCATGCTACACATCTGTATCTCATTCTTGGCTTGAGGAATATGCGTTGGTGTTAAGTGAACTGTCATTTAGCATTATGCTTAGGGTACGCTGATTTCCAGTGAGATATCTGAAGACTGGGTACTACATGAGAGTATATACTACAGTATATTATATTTATGATAATTTTATGAATCGTGGTGTAGCATTGCTATATTTCTCGTACCTGATGAGTGACATTTGAATATGGACGTGAGTACCAAAATATTGTGCCATTGCATTGCAAAATACATTCTCCTTTAGCTTTGTTTACACTGGATAGACAAAATAAACATGACCTGAAGTAGTTTCCTTTCTAGTCCAGATTCTGATTGCTCACAATGTTGAAATATTTAAAGATGCCTTTGCATCGATGCGTCAATCTAATAATTTCCTGTGTCTTGACATATTTTCTCTGTAGCTGTTTGTTGATGCTTGAACCCCAGTATTTTAAGCGAGTTAATTCTCACAGAAGTTACTTCTACTATTTGCGACTTTTTTCAAAGGACACATGCTCTGTGGAGCTCATTTGCTTGTTCTTTTAAGATGATACTTGTAGATTCAAAGAATATGTTTTCTGAAACTATTTTTAGAACAAAGATTTTAGTGAAGCATACCGAAGCTTCAGTAAGCTGCATTGGAGGACATGATGTGAGGGAGTTAAGATTGTGTGTGTTTTATGAAGTCGGGAGCTCATCATCTACCAGAGCTGCTGTTACCAGATTGCAGAAACCCTTGGCATGAGGGACAGTGAGAACAGAAACATGCATGTATAGAAAGAGTAACTGTTTTCAAAACTGCCTCGTTCTCCTGTATAGAAGCCAGTCACAGCAAGCAGCTGGAACAGATAAAATTAAATGAATCTTACCTCCTGTCATATCACAACTTGTCATCCTGGTTTTGGCTGGGACAGAGTTAATTGTCTTCCTAGTAGCTGGTACAGCGCTGCGTTTTGGGACTACTAGGAGAAGACTGTTGGTAACACCCTGATGTTTTTTCCAGTTGTTGCTCAGTCGTGTTTAGACTCAGTCAAGGACTTTTCAGCTTCTCCTGCCCAGCCAGCAAGAAGGCT
>JAVKLA010000021.1:24694579-24706554 GCA_034782735.1 Sagittarius serpentarius | reverse complement strand
GCCTCAGCCTTCACCGGCAAGTGCTCCAGCCACAGCGCCTAAGTCGCAGAAGGCAAAGGCAGGGACTGGGAGAATGAAGAAGCGCCCACTGTAGGGGAAGATCAGGTTCGAGACCATCTAGGGAACCTGAAGGTGCACAAGTCCATGGGCCCAGATAAGATGCATCTGTGGGTCCTGAGGGAACTGGCGGATGAAGTGGCTAAGCCACTGTCCCTCATATTTGAGAAGTTGTGGCAGTCCAGGGAAGTTCCCACTGACTGGAAAAGGGGAAACATAACACCCGTTTTTAAAAAGGGCAAAAAGGAAGAGCCAGGGAACTACAGGCCAGTCAGTTTCACCTCTGTGCCCTACAAGGATCATGGAGCAGATCCTCCTGGAAACTGTGCTAAGGCACGTGGAAAATAAGGAGGTGATTAGTGACAGTCAGCATGGCTTCACTAGGGGCAAATTGTGCCTGACAAATTTGGTGGCCTTCTGCAACAGGGTTATAGCGTTGGTGGATAAGGGAAGAGCAGCAGATGTCACCTACCTGGACTTGTGCAAAGCGTTTGACACTGTCCCGCATGACATCCTTGTCTCTAAATGGGAGACACGTGGATTCGATGGATGGACCTCTCGGCGGATAAGGAACCAGCTGGATGGTCGCACTCAACGAGTTGCGGTCAACGGCTCGATGTCCAAGTGGAGACCAGTGACAAGAGGCGTTCGTTCCTCAGGGGTCGGTATTGGGACCGGCTGTTTAACACCTTTGTTGGTGACACGGACAGTGGGATTGAGCGGACCCTCAGCAAGTCTGCCGACGACACCAAGCTGCGTGGTGTGGTCGACACGCTGGAGGGAAGGGATGCCATCCAGAGGGACCCTGACGGGCTTGCGAGGTGGCCCATGCAAACTTCGTGAAGTTCAGCAAGGCCAAGTGCAAGGTCCAGCACGTGTGTCAGGGCAACCCCAAGCACAAATACAGGCTGGGGGATGAGTGGATTGAGAGCAGCCCTGAGGAGAAGGGCTTGGGGGTGTTGGTTGATGAGAAGCTCAACGTGACCCGGCAATGTGCATTTGCAGCCCAGAGAGCCAGCCGTATCCTGGGCTGCATCAAAAGAAGCGTGACCGGCAGGTCGAGGGAGGGGATTCTCTCCCTCTACTCCGCTCTTATGAGACCCCACCTGCAGTACTGCGTTCAGCTCTGGGGCCCCCAACACAAGAAGGACATGGACCTGCTGGAGTGGGTTTAGAGGAAGGCCACGAAGATGATCAGAGGGCTGGAGCACCTCTCCTATGAAGACAGGCTGAGAGAGTTGGGGTTGTTCAGCCTGGAGAAGAGAAGGCTCCGGGGAGACCTTATTGTGGCCTTCCAGTACCTGAAGGGGGCCTACAAGAAACCCAGAGAGGGACTTTTTCTAAGGGCATGCAGTGACAGGACAAGGGGTAATGGCTTTAAACTGAAAGAGGGTAGACTTAAATTAGATGTAAGGAAGAAGTTCCTCACTGTGAGGGTGGTGAGGCACTGGCACAGGTTGCTGGGAGAGGCTGTGGCTGCCCCATCCCTGGAAGCATTCAAGGTTGAGCAACCTGGTCTAGTGGAAGGTGTCCCTGCCCCTGGCAGAGGGGTTGGAACTAGATGTTCTTTAAGGTCCCTTCGAACCCAAACTATTCCATGGTTCTATGATAATAGCCTCATTGGGAGAGGAGATAACTCTAACTAGACAGGGGAAAAGAAACTGTACTCCATAAATATGTAGGCAGTGGGTATGCAGGTTGTGCATGTCCAGGAGCAGGTACCAAGTTTGTGAGTACTTTCATGCTGCTCTTTGTGGAGCTCTGCAGTGAGACTCCCCTTTCCCTCCAACATTATCACAAAAATTACGTATCCAGCAGATTTAAAATTTTGGCTGTTTCTGTTCTCTGCAGATCCATCATCAAGGAGGACATGCATCAAAAATAAAATTCCTCCTCTGCAGAGAAATTATGTCTATTTAGGAAAGATCTTTATATGATAAAGGCTTTTATTTTGGAGGAAGAAATGTGTTAGCATTACAGTGATCTGTTCACTTTGGCAGAAGCCTTCTGAAATCAATAGATTCCATTTCTCTTACATACGGAATACTGAATAAGACTCTTTAATGATGGAGGTTTACCCTCATAGACTTTACCCTAATGGCATCCTCACTTAATTTTCCTGATAAAACCTTTACTGCAAATTCAGTAACCATCCTCCTTTTTAACAAGGTTGCCAGCCTGCAGATAATTTCAGAGACAGGATCTATTTATGGGAATACATTAGCAAAATACTATCCAGCCACGATTTATTTTTATTACGTTAACTTTCTTTGAGTAGGAGGGAGTCTGCAGTCAAGGGTTATAACTCTTAGTTCTGTGGTACCCATTGCCCCGCAGATAGAGCTTTGATTTTGAATGGTCTGAAACCACAGTGGAAGTCTAGATCCCACAGCCCATAAGACATATAGCGAAGCTTAAGTACCAAAGCAGGTAGTTTCATGAGAGCATGGGCATTCCAGTTGATTTACTATTCAGTCACTGAGCTGCTCCCTGTTGGGTCCTCTTGTCCCTAAGGCATAGGTACAGAAGCGATGTAAACATTTTCCTTAATTAACCTCTTCTCCTAAGGGTGTAAAGGAAGAATCTCATTGTTGGAAATGAATGAATTTTGATAAAAAGTTCTAAAAGGTTTCAGCTAGAGGCAGAACTATTAGAGGAAATAGTTCAAATAAGTGAAGTTTGGTAAAATTGCTAGCAAGTGAAACCGAGTTCCTATCGTTAGAGGTATTGAGCATTCTTAAAATTCAGAGTAGTGCTATCAGTACTGCATATGATACTGTGAGCTCTTTTTCTAGCTCTTAAGGAAAGTAGCCTTTAGATAAACATTTTGATTTTGTAACTGTGTTCTGAGACTTGTGGTTTTGATGTTCCTACTTCCTGACAGCCTACAATGCAGGAATTGGAGGGTTTGTAGGAGAACCATTTGGGGAACAGCAGGATAATTCTGGCACTCTTCCGTGGAGTTTTCTTTGTGTTGCATAAAAATATGAGAATGAACTACCTCCCCCAAATCCACCAAAGCCTGAGCATCAAAGTGAAGGACAGTTAGTCTGTATTGCAGAGGACTTTTCAGCTTCTGCAAAAAGTGAAAAGGAGAGTTGAATTATTTTCTTCTGCAGCCATTGCCCAGCTTCTTCCTCAACGTCATCCTCCAACATCCATATAACAAGCTTGTGCCTGGGTGACTCCTCGTGCGCTGGGCAGTACAGAGTCTCCTTTCATAGGAGCCTGTAGTACAGCAGTTCCTCAGGGTGCCCCTGTACAGATACTGTTTGGGGGTTTTTTAGGTTGCTAAAATGTGACGCAAAGGACAGGGGAATTTCAAAATGCTTGACAAGTAAGTGCTAGCACATTTGGATGCACATATAGGAGGTGTGTTTTGATACAGATAAGTAGGAAGGAATAGAAAGATAGAGTGAGTTTTGACCCATGGCAGGCATCCCAGTCTTTCTCTCCCAGTTGTGACTGGCATGCTTGGCTGTGCCTGTAGGTGTCAAGACCTGGCTGCTGCACTGATATAACATAGTTTTTGCAGTAATGGGAAAAATCTTTTACATGACCAGGCCTGTCTCATAAGCCTTTCTCTGTCAGCAACCTTAGAACACCTTACTGTGCAGACCTAGGAATAGGCTTTATTGTAAGAAGCAGACATTTCATGTTAGTAAGCTGGTAGTATCAGTTATGGTGGCGAAGAAAGTGTGTGAGAGCTCTAACTGAAGCCCTCTTACCTACCTATCCCTATCGGCTCTAACAGCTTTCTATGGACACCCATGATTGTTACAGACAATAAACTTTTCTTTTTTAATGCCCTTTATGACTTCTTTTATTTTAAGAGTTCCATGTAGTTCTTTCCCAGTACAATGTGGCATATATTGTAGATGAACTATTCCCTTTTTGGCCAATATTTTCCTTTTTTCGCCATTTGTATCTGCTCTGCCACAAATTCTAGTTCTTTTGATGTCATGCAGAAATGTATTACTACTTCACGAAAGTCTCTGCTTACTCTCAGTTTCAAACCAGAAAAAATGTAGATGAAGTATTTAACTTGCACCTTCTCTGAGAATGCTGAGACTAGAAATGAGCAAACGTTCTTTCAAGAGCTCCAGAGGCAATCTTTTGAGTCTCATCGTGTTTTTCATGTATTTTCCAGCTGTATTTCATATTAGTACTTTCAGCTTTCTGCACAGTTATACTTTCCTACAAGTATTTATATGCAAAAAATCACAAAATGCTACTCTTAAACCATATTTCTCTTTTTCCCATGCAGTAGAAAATGACTGGTTTCAAAATAGATATGTTTCAGAAGATTCCCATATGGAGTGTGTGCATTGATGAGCAGAAAGTGTTACTGGGCAAGAACCATGCTTTCTCCGCACCACTGCCTTGCACCAGTTGCGGGAGCGCTTAAGATATTCTGCTACCATCTTCTCTAAACCACTTTAACATTCTTTTCCCCTATGTTATCCTCCGTAAAACAGTATGGCATGCTACGAATTACATATTTAGAGTAAGGCAGATCTGTCTATCAATTCAATCAAGAGATACAGTGATGTGCTTTTTTGCCTTTAAGTGGTTAACAATTGCAAGAGGTTCTTTTTAATGCTTAGTGCTTTATTCACTTTATTTTTCTTTTTAGTGCATTGGAAGATAAATCTTAAACATTTCTTCTGTTATCTAGCACTTTAAGCCTTTTCATAGCATTTGTAACATCTCTTTGCCAACACTCCATCTGTGATTTTAGCTTGCAGGAAACACTTTGCAATTCTGTTATTAGCTTAGATGCAGAGAGGTGCTGTTTAAATATTAATTGTAACTTCCCTCATAAGTGCAGTCAAACCCACTGAGTAACTTGCGTAGTTCAGTAAATACCTAGGAGAGGGTGGGGAGTCTGTGGTGGCTAGGGCCTGCTCTTGGTCTCAGCAAAGGTCTTACTGGGGTTAACAGAACAAAATAGATCATGTCCTGATGCTTGCTGTTTCCTTTCCTCTCCTTACCTCAGTTCCGCTACTCGTACACACACAACAAAAGGAAAGAAAAAAGAATAACATTAAACTGCAAGCATACTTCTTGCGCAGGTAGCGGGCTTCCTCCTAAACCCGCTGTAAGCGAGAGGAACACTACGCAGTGCTCGCAAGAAAAGATGAGATCCGTCAGTTGTTCGGAATCCTAGTTAGTGGACAAATACACTTCTAAAATACTTGTGTATTGCTCTGTCAAGAATCGCACCTCAGCAGAGGCATTAGCTTGTGGTTGAGCCCGCCCTTCTCCTGTGTTTTCAGTCATGAGACTCACCCTGTTTCATTTCTCAGTTCCACAAAATGTACTTTACACACAAAAATAAAAAAAATAGGAAAATATTATGTGTTTATAGACATTTCAGTAAAGGGTATTTGATAGCTGTGAGAAACAAAGTAGTTAACACCATCTGACCAGCCTGTTTTCTGTGCATCACCGGAGCATTGTAATTGTAATACTCATATTGGGTATATTTGAAAGAAGATCAGCCCCATTAAAATCGTACGTTGTATTTTTCCCTCTCTTCTTCTTCCAGATGGTTATTAATCTTTTATTGGTGAGGTGGTTTGCCTACGGTGTCATCTGAGATTTTTCCTCGTGTCATTTAAGTGAGTTACTTGTTTTTGTGTTTGCAGGTGGACTGAATTTTAAGATGTTGAATTCTGCTAATTGCTTAGAATTTAGATGTTTTTCTTAGTATCTTGCAAATGTATAATAAATTTTAAAAAAATTAAGTAGTACCCACATATTCCTTTTATTTTTCAGCATTCTGTGAAGAAGGGTGCAGATACGGTGGAACTTGTGTAGCCCCTAACAAATGTGTCTGCCCTTCTGGATTCACAGGAAGTCATTGTGAGAAAGGTAAAGCTTTACTGATACACACCTTCTTCTTTGGTAATGAGAAATGTGATATGCTGAGTTAGGAAATAATTACTTTCCATTCACTGATTCTGCTTGATATGTTCTCTTCGTTGAAGATATGACTGTTCCATAGCTGTCTTTTCCTAACTGAAAGCTAGCCTTAAATTAAACGTGGTAAGTTTTAGACAATCAGGGATGTATCTGCTTTTGCTTCCAGTGGGCACTTTTAGTTAACTAGAGGGGATGGCAAATGAAAAATATTTACTCCGCCCATTTCCTGTGGTGCAAGCTCAAGGCTGCCTTTTGCTTTTTCTGAATCTGTTGTGTAGATTAGACCAGAATTTGGATGCTTGCATTTCACTTAATTTTTTTGAGTTCTTAGGATTTGATTAATTTTTTTTCCTAGGTCACTGAGGCCACCAATTTTCATAGAATCACAGCCTATTCAGATATATCTCACTAGTCATGATTTGATTCTGCCTTTTCCCAGATTTTTTTCTGTTTCAAGATTTGCCTCATAGGCCCCCCCTTTCTGTTTGTTTCACACAGATTTGGTTCCTTGTCTGCCTTAAATGAGAAGGAAGGGATCTTACGGAGTTCCATGTAGGACTCTTATTAGATTCTTTATACAGCAGGTTTGGGATTTTATGTTGGTCAGTATTTATTGAGGTTGTATTTCACTTAAACAGCCCGATGATAGTGTTTCTTTGCATTGTGCGTTTGTTAATAAACCTTTTGCGCTTGCTTTTACTGGTGGAAATGAAGTGGACTGTTAATACAGGTTACATGATGCTCATATGGATGAGATTATAATTGTTGAGGTTTTTTTAAGGAAGAAAAAAAAAAAAGGAAACCAAGAAATAACAGTTAAAGGATAAGTTAAATCACTAGAAGCACTTGTTACCCAGAGACTGTTCAGAAATTTGTATGTAGTAGCATCCATTTAATACATGGCTTTTCTACTACAATACAAAGTAACTTAAGCCCAGTTGTCAACAAATCTGCTTTGCGTAGCTTCTGAAAACTGCTAAAGCTTTTTGTGGATGTACTCAAAACACTACATACTGAAATCCCATAGCTTCTAGTTGTCAGCATTGTTTCTAATTATTGAAGAATGAACTAGGATGTGTTAATATTTTCATATCATCTTGAATAAATTTGAGTACTGCATTTTTTTTTTTCCCTATAGCCTTTAGATTATTTGTTTTAAATAGCAAAAAGCTCCCAAGCCTCCTGCCATTCAGCAGTAAGTACCGGCAATGTACATGAGGAAGTAATAGAAGTAGTTTGTGCCTCGGAGCCCCACCTACCGTAGCTCCTCAGCCTCTGATCCTTCCTGCTAGTCACCCTCTCGCACGTATAGTTTGCTCATTCCTTTCTCAAACATCTAGTATTCAGAGGGACGCAGGATACCAGAGGTGTGTTCTATATATGTGAAAATACGGTCCTGCAAAACCAGTACCTGCATTGCCCAAAGGTGCCCTGCCTACCCAGGGAGCCAGAGGCTTTAGGCCAGCTCTCAGCTCGACTGCCTGTGTTCCTTTCACCCGAGAATCTTCGAACTGTTTTTTTTCTTATAGCTGTAAAGGGACTTTTGTAACTAGAACACAGAGTTTTTAAACTCTTGAAGCGATGGTTTAAAATTGATAAACGGCCAACATAACCATTGTTGACTCCTATGTTTTTCATGTCTTTTGTATTGTTTTGATCTAAAATATGAGTTAGCACACCAAGAAGAGGAAACATGGCAGGCATGGTACTCTCACTATATCAAGAAATTTAGAGGTAGATGTCAGAAGGAGCTAGCTTCTCTGTATAAAATCTGTATGACTTGAAGCAGAAGGAAGTTAATTTTTTTCTTTGAAGATGTATAGGATTTACCAGTATGCTACAAGTCAAGGTAATGATGGTAACTTTGGGAAACCTGATGTGCAGGCTGGTTTGAGAATGAATAGGGCTTTGCATATGAGAAGCTGTCACATTTTAGTTGTGTTAGAGGGTTTGAAAACTTCAGCAGGTATACCTTATGTCATATGCATATTTCAGTGGCTAAGCACGTATCACATCTACGTGAGAACAGCTTCAGCCTTCTGAAGGTGCTCGTCCTGGAAAAGCTAAATGTTCAGAGTAGAAAGGTGATGAACCACCTTTAAAGAAGGCTTCCCTTTGCTTACCTGCTTACTCCTCGAAGATGTAGTGCTGTCAGGAAAAGGAGGCAATTCAGTAAAAACTTCCCTCATAGTCTCACTGCAGTTTGCTGCAGTGTGTTTAGATGTCTATAAAGTATTCAAAACCCATGTTTGTTTGTTTTGTGTTTTTTTTTTTTCCTGTTGTCTGTAATGTTAGAAACAAGCACTTTGTTACATTTAACGTATGGTAGCACTCGCTCGATCATTATGACATAGACTGAAAATGGTGAAATGGTGGGACATCACTTTAAATCAAAGCTTAAATGTTCCTGGTAAAATTTTGTCTGATGGAAGCTCATGGTGAATTGATGTATATCAGAAGTAAAATGGTGTGTTTTGGTAACGTATTCTATTTGCCACTGTGCATTTAAAAACGTCCTTCAAACTGACAACACAGCAATTCCTTATACATTATTTGTGAGCTGAAAGGACTCATCACCAGCCAAAAACAGTATGACCCAAATTGGCTTCAACGTCATGTAAAGGGTAAAATGCACCAGTAATTAGAAATGTTGTTGAAAAGCAGGTGCATTTACTTCTGAGTATGAATCATATGTTACTCATCGTTTCTGACTGCCTGGTTGAAATGATGATATTAGGTTAATTAAAAATTCAGAGATATTTGAGAAGGGTAGGATTTATGTTGGTAATTTATTCAGGTGAAATTAAAATACACATTTAAGGCTTATGTACAAATACATAATTCAACATGCTGCAAAGAAGAATTACCTCTTGCCAGTCGCTTTGCCTGAAATGAGGAATCATCATAACAGTTGTGGGGCTGCCTTTTCTTTTTGAAGGTGAACTGCAAATTGATATCCAGAGATGCTGTCAAGCAATTCCTCCTTCCATCCATTCTGTATAATGCTGTTTCTTTAAGTATGTGCTTGATGCTTCTAACAGAATTTTTGTTGTTTTCTATTTAGGATCTGATTCAATCTTCTAATCAATTTTTGGTTTGTTTGTTTCATGTTTAGCTGGGCAGAGCTGAAATCAATGATCTCTGCGACCATTACCATTTGTGATCACATTTAACACAGTTGTGATACCTGTGCTAGAAAGTTTTTATGTTAGAATTTTTGCTGACATCGCTATATGGTTCCAGCATATACGTGCCTGACAGCTGAGCTGGAGATATGCATCCTTAACTGTGTGTAACACTGTTGGCTTAAGCCCAGGTGCATCCTTGGCAGAGATCCCTGTTAAAGGCTTCCGAGAGAGAGATTTTGGTGTGCAGAGTTGAATGCAAACACAGTACTCTGTGCGAGTTGCTGGCAGCGTGGACTCGAATGCCCTCATTTTCCATCCAGTGGTGTTTGCTCCATCTTGTATTTTTGCAACATTAAAAAAAAAGAAAAATCCCATCATTCCTTGAGCTGCTTTTCTCTCTCTGTGAACGAGCCCCACGTCAGTGGAGTTTTAATGCTGGTTTTGTAGACAGGGTTCACCATTATTCTGTATTTGTGGAATGTTAGTCACTACTGCCACTGATGAAATGGTGAGGATGAGACAAGCAGGACAGTCTGTGATGTCAAAGGCAGGAGTAAACGGATGATTGAGTGTCTAGAAATCGCAGGCATTCCTTGAACGCCTGCCTGCATGTGGTAGAGTCCTCTGCGTGGGCCTGAGAAATACATACCAACTTCTGTACGCCTCTGGGACGGTGACCAGCGGTGGCAGAAGTTTCAGCTAAGGGAGTTAGTTACGGTACCTGCCTGTACAAATTATAACTTTGGTCAATGAGCAGGAAACGGCAGACGGGTTTGAAGTGGTGGGTTCCCAACTAGGAGCAAGTCCAAGGCAAGTGCAGGGTTTTTCCAAAAGCTGCAGGAGGGCTTATGGCAGTGGTGAGGCATCGCCTCCGAAAGGGATTCAGAACAGTTGCACCACATCTCTGCTCCCCTGGCTCATGACAGCTACTGTCTGAGCAATGAATGGGGAATACGTTTGTAGTAGACTAGGAGGACATTGTGTAGGCTGGAGTTCAGAGAGGTGAATATTTTTGTGGTAGCTACATGTGTATTTATAGTCTTTGTAAAGCACCGGAGAACAGTTTTCTCACAGAATGATAGAGTGCTGTCAAACAATTTCCTGCTGTTTGTAAACAGCAAGGAGCAAGGGTAAGACGTGGCAGTGAAGCATCAGGATGTGATAATTACTGGGGTTATTTTTTTGTGTTGTTTCAGACTGTGTGTACGAAAGATTGTCTGATATTGGGGTGAGAGGTCATTTTTCAGTATGTACCATGGCTGAGAAATGTGCTTTGAATGCCAATAATTATATAGTGAGTGGGAAAAAAAAAAAAATCAACACTTGCAATATTGCATTAGTTACATATGGAATCTTCAGTGCAGTTGTAGGTTTCACAGGTGTGTAAAGGAATGTTGCTGTGCTTATGTCTTGAAGTTGGATATGTTATGTACATCATGAAAATGAGGTCATTAGCTGATTTGTTTCATAATAGTTGGCAGTATCTGGAGTTGTTGTCTATGAGGCTGCATGCTTTGTGTACTCGTCTCTTAAATTGCTTCTTCTGGAATATGTTGTCTTCTGCAGTCCTTTGGGTAAAGCTCCCTAGCCTGTATTCCTTCGGACCCTAGAGACAGAAAAAAATGTGAGAGTTTTATTTCCGTGTGCTATTTCTTTGATTCCTGAGCTGGATCAGTCTTTAGGTGTGTAGCTATCAAAGACATTTCAGTTGAGGAACCTGGTTTAAAAAAATAAGCAAACAAAACCCAAAATAAAGCAGAGAGAGAGATTTTTCGGTGAGTACGGTAAGCTAAATGTCAAAACTCCCTGCTTTTCTCTATCTAAGATCTTTTCTGAAATACAAAGCAAGGTTTATTTTGGGAAACAAACCAGCTGTGCAGCTGTGGGCACAAGGCTTTGCATGAGATTCTTTCTAAAGCCTCTCATTTCAAGGTGAGGCAAAGCCAGTATAGTGTGAGATAGGAGGGGTGAAGTGAATGATGCTTAGCTTATTACAGAAAACGGTCGTTGTGGTTGATATGACACTCCTGAGGGTGTCACAGATCCGGAGAAGGCAGATGCTCCAGGTGCCTGAGGTTACCCTGCTCCATTTGCTACCAAGCTGTTTACAGCATTTGCCCCAGTGGTGCTTATCGCAAAATGGCAAGGGGTGATATCTTAATGTGGTAGAAGAAACGAAGCTGTCATTTGTAAAGATATCGGGGAATAGATCAAAGAATATCTACTAGAAAAATCTGATTAAGACCGTCTCTGAGGATCAAGGGGACATCTGTCTGCAAATCAACAAGGAACTCTCAGTGGAAGAAAAAAGTTGTTCTATCTCACACAGCCAAGCCAAAGAGAAGTGAGATCTCCCAGACCAAGAACACCATTCATCCCCCGCAGCTGACCATAGAATGAGGAGACAGGACTCGTTTTTGTAGTGCTTACACTGCCTCGTATACTCTAAAAGTTTAGTTTTAAATGCCAGGAAAAACACTAACCAGACGCTGGGCTTGGGGTGTTCTGTTTTGTTTTGGGTTTTTTTTTGCAAGGAATTCTTTTTATGTTGCTACATAGTTTATTTGTAGTGTTCAGGTGTCTGGGTCTATGTATTTCTGTTTGTTTGTAATGAAAGGAATATCTGCTATATTAATTTTTTATGTTAGCTGAGATGATATCTTGACATTCCAGGTAACAAACGGCTCTAATATTCAAATGGTTTATTATTTGTATGACTTGTGGTCATATGTATTGGTTTTGTGTGGCAAGGTTTTGCTAGTGGGGGGGCTACAGGGGTGGCTTTTGTGAGAAGCTGCTAGAAGCTTCCCTTATGTCCGACAAAGCCAATGCCAGCCGGCTCCAAGATGGACCTGCCGCTGG
>JAVKLA010000021.1:24673703-24689429 GCA_034782735.1 Sagittarius serpentarius | reverse complement strand
AGTGATACAAGGGGGGGGGGGGGGGAAGTAAGCATAACCAGCAAGATCTTTTCTCATGTTGATAGGAATTCATCACTACAAAAGTAATAGCCACCTCCACTTGCTTTCATTGGGCTGACATTCAGAGGAAGAGACCATGTCCCAATTCGTGTAATCCTTGGAAGGCAAATAAAATGGCATAAATCACTTTCTTATGTGACTTATGTAGACCGCAGCTTATGTACAATGAGGATAACTAATCCAATTATTTTCCTTTAGGAGTCAGGGTGAAAATGTGAGTTAAACCCTTGTTGGAGGGAGAGTCATCCTTTCATTATTAACTGAGGTAGCCACATTTACAATTGTGTTGAATTTCAGTCCTTTTGAGTATCTGTTTTCGTAAGAGTAACACCCGTGTTTTCAACAGTCTGCTCCAGGAAGACTGCAGAATTGGGTTCCTGCTATACAACCCAATTATATAGTGTTATACAACGCTACAGCAAAGAAAAGCCTACAACAGAAGGACGTGGCTCTTTGCAAAATCTGTTGAATTAAAATCGGTGCGTGGACTCAAGAAAACAAGTTTTTCTTGAGGACTATACTCGTATATGTACAGAGAAGAGATGAAATAGGAAGTTTTGCTGATACGGAACCTTACAAACTTTCTTTTCCCCTTCCAAGGCTTTTTCTGTATCAGGTGAAACATTTTTACTGTCTGTAGTCTGTTTGCTAGTGATGCGTCTGTTCTGCTACGGAAAGTACGTGATGTACCTGAAGACTCCCCTTCACAGTGAACTTTTTTCTGGATAATCCAGCATATCATGCCTGGTGAAGTACCAAAGAATCAACAGAGCGATACCTGTTGGATGTGAAAAAGGTCTGTGAATCTGTCTCCTAGAAAGTGTGGCATTGAAGCCTATTGCAGATTCAAAGCTTACTAACTCACTGTGCAGGCTCCTGTTGCTTTTTTAAGGCTTTTGTTCATGCCTGTATCCCCAGAGAAAGAATATGCAAGATGTTAAAATAATACTGTGCTTAATGTACGGTACGTGTGAAGCGTAAAAGTCACTTGGATCGTTCTGGTTGTATGTTTCCTTCGCTAGTTCCCTTACGATTGGAGTAGCTTTAAAATAACAGTCATACTCAACCTCAAGAAGCTATGTGTCAAAGTTCTTTTCAAACTTTTTATAATGTTATGATAAAAATCTGTTCAGTCCTTCACATTTGCAGAAACAGAGTTCTTCCTAAATACATCAATCATTTTTTTGCTTTTAAAAAGAAAACCTCTGATTTAGCATCTCAGGCAGTTCAATAGCTGGAGTTTTCTACTACTGAAGCCATGTAACATCTGAATTACTTCTTTCAACATGTAATACCTACTAAGTAGACAGTCATTTTAGAAACAAACATAAATGGTGGAGGTTCTGTGTGAAAGAGTGAAATCCCCTTTCTTATTTGATTTTCTTCTGAAGAGACATTCTTTGTACGCTGGCAATCTAATCTTTGGAATGGTACTCATTTATCTTTTGAATGAGACATGAAATGAAAGCCCTAAACACTTCTGGTCATTAAAGATCCAGTTGAACCTGTATCCTATTCAGCTCAGGTAATTACTTTCTGCCTTCTTTAGCAATGTCAGTCAGAGAAACAACTCATTTGAAACAGCTGTCTGGCTAGCAAGGAGTGGCACCCGTGCCTTAACTTCGTAGATGGCTACATTTCTGTGATAGGTTACAGATCCGTACAGCTTTTGATGGCAATTACAGAGTTTTAAATGTGAATGACTCTTAGGTGGAGTATAAGCAGGTAGGTGTGTGAGGGTGAGTTCAGCGCATCCGCTGTCCTTCTCAGTGCACTGTCTTGGCAGTAGTGGTATCTCTGATCTGGATGGCACAGTTCACCAGGGCCAGTTACAGGTTCTTGCACACCTACCGCATCTTCTTATTGTAAGCTGGTAGGCAGCGGGGCTCTTTGAGCGGTGAAAAACGGAGGGGCACTCAAACTCTGATTAGGATCCCGTGCATCACCCTCACATGTGCTGTAGCCACCCAGCTTCTTTTGTAATAGCCTACTGGTTTATTGCCAACTTGGGCTGTAGGTACTCCTCAGTTTAAGAGAGATTAAATAGATTGTTCTCATTTCCAAGAGTATTTTAACAAGTAACCAGGATGGGTCTGTCCTTCCTTTTGCAATTGAGCCACTGACCTGGAAAACCAGTGAAAGTTTTCAGGCTCAGAAGTGAAATAGCTTTGTAGCCATGAGGAGTAGGTTGGCTCTTCTCTTGAGTGTTACCAAAATATTGAAAGTGGTCTGCTGTTGATCGGTCAGAAGATATGGCTGGTACATGTATTTTACTTGCTTACATGATCCCTTATGAAGACTGACTTCCAATGAAGAGAAGTTTTATGAAGATCTCCTAGGTTCCCATTTGATGCTTTGGAGTATAGGTGGTACTCTAGTTTGGGAGAGATGTTCAGCTATTGGGAACGGCTTATGTAAGGAAAATATTCTCTCTGGCAAGTCTTTGTGATGACGTTTCCTAGAAGGAGTGGTTTCTCTGGTTTTGTTTTGGTTGGTTGGTTGTGGTTTGTTTGTTTTTTGTTTTTTTTCTTTTTACCGTAGACTGAGTAAAGAATGTCCCATGAGCTGTGTCAGACCCTGCAGAAAGGAAGTTTAGTAGTGTGACAGGACAGGTTCTTTTTTTCTGCCAACTACTCATTCTGTCCCTTTCTACAACAGCTGTCCTGTCCACATCTTGTGACAGCCGTAGCTCTGGAAAGCCTACCAGTCTGTCCAGATTGAATTAAAAACAAGGAAAAAAAACCCTCTGCATGCCACGAGGGTTTTTTGTTTTCTGTCTGTTACAACGCAGGCAGATTGTGAATCCTACAGTTAATAGAAGCTGCTTTTTGGGATGGGACTTTCATTGCCTGCTAAAGCCTATCTTTCCGTCTCCTACCTTTGATTGTTTTGTTTCTCACCCTTGGAATGTCCAACAGAATTTTTCAATTCTTTCCGTTAACTGCATGGAGAAAGTAGAGATTTAATTCATACCTCAGGAATTTTCCTCCATTTTCTCATCTGACGTTTTCTTTCTCCAACTTTTATAGGGTTCACAGCTGATGCAGTTTGTGAGATGTCTGTGCTGATAGCAATAACAACTCCCTCAGAGGTCCCATTAATCATTTATAGGCTAGGGAGTCAGATCCAGTGTGATAATGCCTAGCTATTCCTAAGGCCTCCCTTTTGAGATGACTGAGTGATATGTTTCTTTTTGAAGGGAGCTTCGATTTTTTTTTTTTTCCCCCACTATCTCCCCTCCCCCCATATTTTCTCAGCAGGCTTTATTAGGTGTATCCATTACTGAATAAGATGAAAGGAAGTTGCGTGTGTAGATGGATGGTGGTAGGTCACTGAGGATACAGGATCTGATCAATAATGACCAGAATTTCCTGCTATCTATTGTCTGTCTCACTGATTTGACTGTGGAGGATTCTTTCAGATCCCCCCCCATGATACATAGTTTACAAATGTAAGAAGAATTAAATACAAAATTACCCAAGAAGGAGGTAGTCCATTACTCACTTGTATCTCTTTATTAAAGTTGTAGGTTGTCCTCGTACTAGTACTAGTTTCCTTACCAGGTGCTAAATAAATGAACTGGTACGTTAAATCCATTATTGTATCTTCTTGCTACAATCAGCAAAATGAAGTTGGTCACTTATTAGTCCCTTTGTTGAATAATTTCAACAGTGAACTGATTCACTGTAAAAAGAAATTGCAATAGCTCCTTTGGAGAAAATTCTTCCAGGGAGAAGGAACATCCAAAATGGGAAATGTAATACAGTTGACTTTGCTGCTCTTGTTGACTCTTGTGGAAGAGCAGAAGACACCTCACTGAATTGCATTTAATGTGATTTTTCATGAATGCTAAATTCATTCTAGCTGAAGAAACTTATATATTGTATATTCACATTTCTAGATTTCGTGTTTCACTCTTCTTTGGATTACTGTATATTAAGTGCCAGACTTAAAAGGCATAGACAGTTTTTCTAAGGCAAATTGAGAAATAAAATTAGGAAAGAATTAAGGGAAGAATTTTGTGTTAATTGAAGCTAAACGTGACAAATTTCATAAACTACCTGTATAAGCAACAACAAATTTCAGTTTTCTACTGAAGGAAAGAGAGTATTTTTGAGACACGAAGAAAAGGGTTCAACCAAACCAGGAAGTAACTCCTTGTTTGTTTTTTTTTCTTTTCCCTTTTAGAATACGTCACTTCTGAATGTAAATCAAACATGATACCTAAGCTGAAGGGCTGACCGTATCTGAACCTCAGTGTAAAACCCGAAATACTTTTTGAACATATAAAGCCTTACAGGCTTTCTGGTTTCCATAACCTTTTTGTTTATACTGTCAGTTGTATTGAAACAGGCTGAGAATCTTGACCTGTTAAATTTGGTGAAAGGGGATTTTATAAAAACTTAATTTATCTGACAGACTCATGAAAGCCTTTGTCAGTCTTTACCCCACTCAGTTGTCTTACACTATGAGTAGTCATATTCATTTCAGTTGTCTAGTAATGATGTAAAGTACAGCTCAGTGTAAGAGCAGGTGGCTGAAAATGCTAGCCAAGGATAAATTAATCCAATAAGCATAATTAATGGAAGGAATATGAAGTGGTAATATGTATTCATAACAACAGTTTGAAATTAATATTTTACTCAGAATATATGAGTCATCTGACCTTGTAAACATTAAGCTTTATAAATACTGGGCTACATTGTAAGGTTGTGGTTTGTCTATTTTTTTTTTTTTTTTTTTTAACAATTTGTATAACATTTAAGAATTATACTTGGCTTCTTCCCAGGTCAGTAGATGATTCTAAATTTCTGAACTCAGGATGAAGCTATTGCTTGATCCTCAAAGTTCAAATTGTTCTAGTGAATGAATAAGCACTGGCTGGAACTAGGAGGCACTGAATACATTTTTGGGTTTTTTTATGGCTTTGAAGATTCTGGCTGGATGAATTTTAACCTTTACAGGAAAAAAACTTGTATTAGTGTACAGCGTTGTAAAGCGTTTAAGGTGGAGAGGTAAAGAGAGAACGAACGCCCTGTAATGTTAGCGTTTTGACAGATCATGCACACAGAGAAAATAAGTTATGCTTGTGGAGGAATATAAGAATGGAAGCAAAACCTAGGAATGGAGAGTCTAATTCCAATCTTCTGTCTTGTGTATATCATATACATCGACACATTATGTGAATATTTGTATTGTTTGGGAATGCTGCCACAAGTAAGGTGGCAGAAGCTTGCTTAGCACAGAGCATCTTTTCTCTAGATTATGTAGAAAAGCATACCTTTTTAAAATATGTTTGGAGTGTTATTAATTTATTTTTACAGCATAGAAGGGAGGATAGAAGAAGGGGAAAAAAAAAATCCTCGACATTCCTTGAAAGTTGATTGAGGAGTTAGTATAGAACATATTTTATAAAGTGCATTTCATCAGATATGACTGTATAGTCTGTTTATAAGCCCATTTAGGGACTACAAACAAGAAAAATTATGTAGGAAAGCTATATATTTCACACAGACTTGAGCAGTAGATTCCAGTTTTGAGCAGGTCAGCCGTAATGATGCAACTTGATTGTCATGTTGTTAATTTAAAATAGCATCTTTTTTTGTTGTACCATATAAAATAGCTCTAATATGAGGGATCATGGAAATTTCTGGACATAGAGATTATTTCCTCTTTGGAAACAACTGTTAATGAATTTGTCATTTTAAAAGGGTGGAGATTGTAGTTGTTTATTGATCTTAATAATCAGGTATTTCATGAAATTCCCTGCAGCTGTTCTCCTAAGATGCCAGGCACACGCGTTGTAAGGCAAGGGATAAACAAAGAGCTAGTATAAAGTCATCGCAAGTCTTGGGATCCCTTCCATGAGTAAAGATCCTGAGAATTTGGTGAGGTCATCTTCAAGGGCACAGCTGTCTTAAGACAGCCAGACAGAAGATTTCCTCTTACTTTGGGTTTTTAAAAGCCAAAGTAAAGCCTCCTTAAAAGACAAGTTTGTACTGGAAAGGTGAATTGATTACTCTTTTATTAAGGGTTGACTTGGCTGTGCATGGTCCCTCCTACTTTCAGAAAGAAAATCACAAGCAACTCCTTTAGTTGCACCTATGTATTTTGTGGCTATGTAATGTATGTATAATACAGCTTGTATTTGACTGAAGTGATGCATCTTTTAAGAATTCCTGAGAAAGGAGGGCAAAATTTGCCTCTAAATGTTGGCAGATAATCACAGCATTCATGAATTCTCATTTGTTTTTCTTCTACTTCCCTCTCAAAAATACACAGTGTTGTTGTGAGCATTCTGTTACTTCCAGAAATTAATTTGAAAGTGAGATAATCTAATTTAAATTCAGTGTAAATACAAATACTGCTAAAATATGCTTTCAAGACTAATGTAGGATTATATGTGTACTGTGGGGTGTAGGTCATTGCTTGTTTTCAGAAAACAAGGATTTCTGTGTCTAAGTTGTCTATTACTAATTCTAAACTGTAATTTGTGATTTTTGTATACATTTGCTCTATGGAGATCAGTACAAACAAAATACTACACAGTTAGCCACTTCTGATGTATTTTTCTTGTGTTTTCTAATAATGTGTACCTATGCTGAAACAACATATCGTAGATCTGTAGAATTATGCAGGTGAGTCTGAGTAGCATTCATGGGGAGGGATTCTGACATAGTAGTGAAGAAGTGGAATAAAAATCATATTTTCATTATTCTAGTTCTCTGTTTCGTCTCTGGTATAACTTTGTGCACGTATTAACATTTAGAGTGGCTTAGATGGGAGAGGATGGCTGACAAAGGACGTAAGGGCTGCACCATTACGTAAAAATAAGTGAGGAAAAGAGAACTCATGGTATTTTTCATCTGGTCATTCTGTGTGCATTGGTGTCACAGGTAGCACCGTTAGTTGCAGCATCGGTGTCATGATTTTTCCAAGACCTGTGGCATTTTCCTGAAATGTGGTTTCTCTAATAGCACCTCCATAGCTGTAAAGTCAGATCCACAAGAAAACAACATGCTGATATGGTGCAAAACAGTTTCTAGTTATCTATTTGACCTTCTCTCCGTGATTTATTATTTTACCCAGATGTGGATAATGAGAATAGAAAACCCCTTTAGATGATTGGATGAATGGCTAAATATGCGTGTTGGGTAGGCTTACCTTAGAAAGGACTGTGAATTCCTTTTCTTTGGAGCTGAGGAGGGTGTCTGCAGTGCTTGAAGACTAGTAACTAAGTGGTGAAAAGGATTAAGATGCTCTTGAATTGGTTTTCTTTTTTTAATTTTTTTTTTTTTTTTAACTTCTGCCTCTTTGGTTAGATGGATTACATGCCATGTGGGTAGATAACGTAGCATAGATAATTCTATCCTTGTGGTGCTTCACAGATCAAGCTTTTGATTTCATTGTTTGTTTGCTCTGAGCAGTGATACTGTGAGAGTATTACAGCATTTAGATGTGAGGATTTCTAAAATGTGCTGCAAATTTGGCTTCAGATTGTAAACGTGGATTGTAACTGTGTAAGAATTATCAAGTGAGTAATACTATAATAATATTTTGGATTTAAAAAATCCCAAACAACCCACATATTGGACTTACTGTAATTTAGAATTCAGTATAAAACCCAGCTTGTTAATATTTAAAAGGAGAGTCTTTTTTCCAAAAATCAATGAGTAGATGTAATTATTTGTTTTAGCAAGGTTTAAAAATGAGAAATTATCCACCGATGTGGAACTGTCCTAATGCCGCTAGTTATGAATATATTATAGAGCTATATCTTTATAGAAAACATTTCCGCCCTGTCATCTTCATTTAATACAGTCATTTTCTGCTTTATTCATTTCACCTGGGTTAAATTTTGTTTACACTGTAATGCAATTTATGTTATTGAATATGATTCTCATAGGTCCCTCACTCTGAGAGATAGATATAGCACTAGCCTGCAACTTGCCTTCCTTTTTGGTGTCTTTATTATGGAAATGTGCTTACATCAGAAGTATATAAATAATGAAGCTGGCAAGAATTTAATGGCATAGAAAATCATCTCGGAACAAAAGCCACTAATTTCACGCATGTATATCTTTGTGTGACTGTTTAGGCCCTTGTATTACACTACCCATATCACTTGTTTGCGCTGAAACCAAGAGAGGAATATGTGCTGAAGATATTTCTGCAATGAGTGTTGAAGGTTTGAAAATTAAAAGACATGTATTTCCTTTGATTAGCCTTTTCATTAACTTCAAGCTATTTTGGCAGACTGACTTACTCAATGTAATTTGCTCTTGACGTATGTCAGTGTTAAGTCATGCTTTTAAATGCTATATATTTTTTCTAATATTAAACTATATTCTATAATTGACTTTCAAGACTTCTGAAAAGAATACATTTTTGCACAGAAAACAATGTAGTCTTGCGACTCAAAATTTTTATTGGGAAAAAACCACTTTGCTTTGCATCTCTCATGTCAGAGAATGCAGACAGTCGGCTAGATTTATTTTCTTTATTCTTCAGTATTCTGGAGACTTTTCTTTTACTATTTTGGGTAGATCTGAAGTTTCTGGCAGCAGAGTACCTGTAGAAATGGTTAAGACTCAATATAATGCACGCAAGTGGCAGGAAAACATCCTGCATGCGGTTCTTGTTACTTGAGCCATCAGACTTCCCTGACGCTCTTTCGTGCCACATTTTGTACTGTTGGTTTTGCCCACTGGGGACAAAGGCGGGCTGCAGCTTGCCCGTACTCTGCTCAGTGTGACCTGTCTGAAGTAAGGCTTGAATATATGTCTCTGTTCAAAAGGGGAGGAATTTGAAATTGCCAGTCCACAGAAAGAGGGTGGAGCAAGCTGTTGGATTGTGAATGTAATGATTTTTAACTTCTCTCCAAAAGAAAACGCTGGTGACGATCTTGTGACCTCTTGTTTCCACCATACTGGTAGGGAAGTGTCTTCATTGGTTGTTCAGTTAGTCTGATATAACAGGTAGATGAGTAATACTGTGTTAAGGGCAGCAAAATTCAGACATGTTCATTGTCACCCCTTATGTTCATTGAGGCCCGTTATTATCTGGTCCGGGGTTTGTGTGTATGAACGAGATACAATGGAGATAAAACCAGAGAAGCCTCCTCACGCGGAGTAGCAGTGAGAGTGCTAGAATGTTTTCTTGAAATTGAAACTGGGGGACATATTTCTCCAACAACGTGTACTGCTTTCTAACCTTTATTTTATTGTGTGAAAGATAGATGTTGGTGTCTCTTCTTAACTTACAACAGGATGCCTTGAGGAGGAAAGTATAGGAGATGTATCAGTGGTGTGACTACTGGAAGTTTGAGCAAGAACTGTTTGAAACTCTTCCCACGGTTTCAGTTCTTTGAAATCAGATTGTTCACCTCCATGAGTACTATGGCAGCTAATCCTCTGAAATCATCATTTGTCTGCTACAAAAGCAATGCAAAATGAAGAACTGTCGTACCCCACGAGATGTTTCTTTTCCTGGCTTTCGGTTAAACTCACTCAACTTCATACATGTAGCTCCTTTATAGATTTTTTTTTTTTTTTTTTTTGGTGGATTGAAAGAAAAATAATGCTGAAACATGGATTATACAAAAACCTTTGATATGAGCTATAAACTATAACTGTTCTTTCTTCTTTGCCTCCTCCTTCTTTCCTCTGTGAGTATAAGATGAAAAATGGTCCCATAATTGAAAAGAGACTGTGCGATTTGCTTTGTCAACAAAGGTCTCGTAACTCCTATCCCTGTTTTTTCCTACTGCAAACTTTGTGTTAGATTTTGCAGGGCGTATCTGGAAATAGAGCATCTCATAAATCTGATGGCAGTCAGCTGCTGTGTGAGAGCGTGGTGTCGTGTGCCACTGAAAATTGTGGATTTCGTGGCTGCTGCCGTTTGAAATTGTTCTTTTGACTGGAAGGAGGTTATTGGTAGAGTTAGACATGGCTCTTCACGGTACTGACGAGAACATAATCTTCATTGTGGCTGACTCTTCTGCGGGCTGTTGTCTCGGTGCAAAGAGACTGATTTGCTCAGAGCGGAAAGAAGTGAGGTGCTTTTTCCAGGTTTAGAAAAGAGGATTGAATGTGTTGGTGCGTAACTGATAAAAGGAGGCAGCCTCATCAGTTTTAAGCACTCTGCGATTGGCAAGTTTCAACTGTAGTGGAGCCTGCTTGGGTCTGGATTAAGAATGTTGCAATGATGACTCCTATTTACTGATCTTTTTGCTTGATTTTATGTGTGCTTCATTCTTGGTGAGCCAGGGCATTAGAGTTATTTTTGATTCTCGTGCCCATGTCCTCTGCCCTTGACTGTCTTTATTAATCTCTGCAGCTAAACAGTGGATTTCTTTGGCATTTGTCTTACCTTACAGAATCAACATAGGAGAAATGGGAAAAAAGGGAGGGAGACCTTAACTTAAACATTTTTAGCTTTAACAGACAGCTCAACTAGACGCTTAGATTGTTTCAAGCCCATATAATGCTCAGGGAATGCTAAATGCACTTCAACAAATACTAATTAGATATGATCCTCCATGCATTTTTGTGCATCTGTTCTTAAAATGCAGCAAGTAGTTTGTCTGTGGAGGGGTGGGAAGAGGCCGCTTTGTGAGGACAGCTTCTTGTGCTCTGTGACTAAAATAAATTATGGCTCTTTAGGGCTTGAGGTACACATTATTTTGGTCGCTCATAGATCTCCTGCTGCTCAAGCACACTGGGAAACAAATGCATTTCTTCTGTAAGAAAATAAAACCCAGAGTTAGTTTTCTCAAAGCTTGTTTTGATCCTCTGCTGAAAACAAGATTATTGTCTGTTTCCCTGGCCGCCCCAGGTTGTCTGTTGATCTTTCCTCATCTGGTCTGAGACCATGTAACAGAGAAATAATGAAAAAAGATGGCCATATCAAGGAGATTTGTAGGTCTTGAGTTTCAGAAAGCACTCTCCTCCTTGTTGATTAGCATTCCAGATGAATTCCTTTCTTCCAAAGAAAAGAAGCCTGTGTTTTGCCATGCCGAATTACTGTATCATTGTCAGTTACATACATAATTTTTAGGAAGGAGAATAATCTCAGATTTATGAAAGGCTTCAACTTGAATCTATATATATAGAAACCCTCAGGCTTATGTATGTATCCTATGAGACCATGCTTATTTGATCTTTCTAGTCAAGGATACAGAACAAGAGTACTGGCTGTGCTAATCCAGAGCCGTATGTAATCCCCTGAATATCAGATTGTTTCTCGTGGTGCTTTCAATTAGAATATTTTGGATGCTAAAATGCTATTATTCCGTTATTACTGTTGTACTTGTTATAGCAGGTATGGATGGAATTGTTTTTGCCTAGTTTTCTTACCCAGAACACATAGGGTGATTTAACCTTTTCTCTGAAACACTGTTTTTCTATTTTTGGGAGACCTTTCGGTCTAGTGAAGTCTAAACAAACCACTTGCGCACCCGGAGAGCTAAGGAAATGGTATAAAACGTGTGCTGCCTTACGTGAGATGGGCAGTTTTACATTCTGTATCTTCTTTCTGTCTGACCCACGAATTTGCAGGAAAGCTTGACTTGGTAGCAGCTCAGTAGGGACAAGCTGCTGAAGAAATAACCCAGAGGGTCACGTGTGGAGTGGGCAAATCGGTAACAGCTGGAGTTCAAACCTCATCTGCTCCAGTGCTAGAGAACTGGCACAAATAGCGCCTTAGAAAATCACAGTCAACAAAGGAAGTTTAGCTGGATGTTAGGATATTAAGTATGCTAATAATAGCGGAGACTTGGCAAGTACATTTTGTCACTGTTTAGTATGTTATCTGCATATTTTTAACTTGAACATTCTACAGAAATGTCACTTTGTGCAGAATGCGCAGCCACTGACTAACCAAAGTTTTGTTCCCAAGACCGCCCTGTTGCTGCTTCAAAGTGCCGCTCAGGCTGTGTGTGTGAGCAAGCTGGCCGTCTCCAGAGGAGTTCGACAGACGTCCAGTCCCAGAGCAAGAGGTGGGGAAGGGCAGAGCTGCTCTCTGGGCAGGTCGCAAAGCTTACAGGTTCCACAGGTCTGACATGGTCTGAGGCTTGGAAACAGGGTGCTGTTGGACAATGCTTGTCTTTCTTTAATTACAAGAATTTGGGTCAGTCCTGATTCTGTGTGTGTTTCAAAACTATCTGCACTGAACAATGTGTTGATGCGTTTTAGATGTCAAGATGAGCAGGAACAGAGGTACTGCTTCTTTACAGTACAGAAGAATGCAGTAGTATTATTACTGTTGTTAAAAATAAATATCTCCACGTATTAACCTACATCCGATTTTGCTGTTGCAAAATCTAGTATGACTAGTTACCCGTGGAAACAGTTAATGAAAGCTAACCTTCACAGTCCTTTGATCTTGCCAGAGCTCTCTGGGAAAATCAAGGGTTTTTTTAATGTCATTTAGGGTTATACATGGGCTGGAGAAAAATGCAGTTCCGTTGACAAAATGTATGTGGAGAGATGTGATGGAACTCCAGCCATCGATTAATATGAGAGGATTGTTCTTTCACATAAAAAAAAGTTTCTTGGAGAATGCCTCGTAATTAAAAGGCAATTATTATTTTCCAATTCTAAATACTGCCTCCCCCTCAGTGTGTTCACTTTGACCAGTTTATGAGTTATGAGCCTTCTTTCTGAAAGAACTCTAATGACTAACCTTCACAGGTGATTTGTCATGATTTTTAGGAGATTAGGTAATACTGTACAAGCACAAGGTGAAGCGAGAACCATATCCAATTCAGAAGTGATTAAAATAAGTCCAAACAAGAGCCTACTTTGCAATACATTCAGTTGACCTCATGAACAGTAGGAGGCATGAATGCTGGGAAAATGCAAAGTTCCTGAATGAATTTCCTTGGTCCTAGTAACCTGCAGATTAGCCGCCTAGCATAGTTGAGTATGTTGCTTTAAAAATCTCACTAAGCACCGATGTCATAATTTTGCATGGAAGTAGTTACAGACTGTGACTGACACTTCTATTAAAATCCTCCGTTTTTCAGGGTCCATTACATAGCCATAAAAATCACTTGACATTCAAGGTCTCTGCCTGAGAGCCCTTTTTTCTTTCCCTAATACAAAAGTTCGAAAGATACACTTTACTATTTTTTACCTCCGTAATAAAAGAAGAAAATATATTGGGTTTTGAGAGATCACCTTCTCGTATCCCAGCCACTGCGAAGTTTTAACCAGAAGTTTTGATGGTTAGAACATAGTGTTTCTTCTTTTATAGAAGCAGCCCAAACGGCTGGTTATGCCTCAGGCTGGGCATACACTAAACTTTCTCTCTGCCTGTTGTTGTAAGGCCAGCCCAGCTGGGAGGCGATACCTCCAAAGGGTTGACTTTCTTGCTGTGCAGAGAGCCAGTCTGTGGGTTGGCCGGTCTCGGTGCTGCTCCGGGAAGGTGGGAGATGCGCCGCTGCCTGCGGGTGCTGCGGGAGGCCGGCTGCGGGGCTGGTCCTCCCAGCGGGGCCCCTGCTGAGAGGCAGCAGCATTTCACAGCCCAGCGAGGTACCTGTTGCCTCTCTGAGCTGGGAGAGAAGGGCAGGACTTTTGAATTCCTCTCCTGGCACAACTCGGAAGAGGCAAATAGTAGCAGAGAAGCAGTAAGAGGCATTTCCTAAACCTCCTTTCAGAAATGGCCGTCCTCTTCAGCCGGCCTAACGCTGCTCGGCAAGGGATGTTATGGCTTAAATGCTTTGACTGGGAAATGAGATGAGAAAGGGCATAAACTCAGGCTTAACACCACCTTTACAGTATCACTGCACTCCAAAACCCGAGTTACTTTCCAGCTGTCGAGAAAAGTGTGTGGTGGTGGGTGGGGGTGGATTTGTTCTTTACCTTTTTCCGCACTGTGCGTCCATGTTGGCTAGGTTTGTGGTTAAACTCTCCTCTCTTCAGTTCTGATTCTTCTCTCTCATTGCTACTTGTGTAAAAGAGCTTGTATTTCTTTCCACCCACACGATCGCCTTGCTAGCTAGCTAAAGTCCAAAGTATTTTTGGAAAGTCATAAAAAATGTAAACGGAATATGCTTGTGTTATTTTAATTAAGAATCAGATGTTATCTAGGAGTTAACAGACACCATTCTAGACAATAGCAGAGCTGTCGGTTCCTTCAGTGAAAACGTCATGGTGATATCCTTCAATATCTTGTAATGTAATTTATATATTCCATTTTATGTATGTATGGTTTGTGGCACTTGGCATCTAACCCTCTTAAAATTGATATTTACCGAATAAAGAATGCAGATAACTGCCTTAAAATATGATCAAATATATTGCTGCCTTTAAAGGAAAGAATTTGATTTTATTCTGACTTAAACTGGTTTTATACTATTGTAACTTCTGTTGAGTTAGTTGGCAGTAATGAATTACAGCGGAGTAAGTTTTCTTGGAATCTCTGACTTCGTTTTTTCATCCTTCTGTTGGTGTTTCTCCTTCACACGATGTGTAATACTTCATCTGTGAACCTGGCCGAACAGAAAAGCCCTCCTCTGCTCAGGAGGTTGTTAGATCCTGGTTCTAGGGAGCTGGCAAACTCCGGTTCTCTAAGGTAAAACTCTTTAATGGGAACGTTCATCAGCAAAATCCCAGACACTTTGTGATCTGAGAGACGCTATGGGAAAACCAAGGTAAAAAGCTGAGATAGAAAAGAATCCTGCCAAGTTGGGTCTGGTGGGCTAGTGACAAAAGTAAGCTACTGAGTTTTTGCCAGGAGGAAGAGGATTAGGAGGGCTTTTACAAATAGGAAACTGTGCTTAAGTTCATAGTAGAATATATAAACGTATCGCTTCATGGGCCAGAAAGAATTTTAAATAGAGTCTCTGGGACGTTTGGCTCCTTTCTTTTCTCCAATGCCAAGATGTGAATTCAGGAATCTGTGTTGCCTTTTCTTCTTCCTCCCCAGTTAGCTGCATTCATCAGAACTCTGAAGTAATGCAAGAGGCATAAGGAAATGAATATTTTCTCGCTTCCTCGTACTCAGTTTCCTGAAGTCAGTAAGTGAATAAGAACTTGAGACAAAAGAATGACTTAGGGCCAAGTATGCTGGTCAAAAGACAAAATTAGATGCATAGAAAATAAGCCTGGATGGGTCCGTGGACAAGTCCTTTTGACCTGGTTCAGGATGAGCTGCTCCTTTTCTTCACACATCTATGTAACATGTTGTTCAAAAATCATCATGGATGCAGATTGCACAGATGCCCTAGATAGCCTGTTCGTGTGCTTCTCTGTCTTCACTAGTATTTTCTGAATGTCTTAAATCTGTTACACTATTTCAGTCCTCTTCAGAATTAAGACCTATTTTCGTATCTCCGGTTTATATTCATCTGTATGTTATTTCATCTTTTTTTTTTTTTTTTACCCCGAATATTCCCTTGAAGTCGTGTTTTCTAGACCTCTCATCATTCTTGTTATCCTCTCCTCTGGATCTGCAGTTGGTCCGTATCTGCCATTAAGCTTGTTGCCTGCTCTTTGGTGGACATACTACTTGTCCTGGTTTTGGAGTTAATTTTCTTCATAGCAGCTGGTACGGCGCTGTGTTTTGGGTTTGGTACGAGAAGAATGTTGTTGCTCAGTCCTGTTTAGACTCAGTCAAGGACTTTTCAGCTTCTCCTGCCCAGCCAGCAAGAAGGCTGGAGGG
>JAVKLA010000021.1:24662449-24673653 GCA_034782735.1 Sagittarius serpentarius | reverse complement strand
ACAGGACAGCTGACCCACACTGGCCCCAGGGGTATTCCATACCATGGGACGTCATGCCCAGTATATAAACTGGGGGGGAGTTGGCTGGGGCAGGGCAGATCGCTGTCTGGGGAGTAACTGAGCATCAGTCAGTGGGTGGTAAGCAATTGCGTTGTGCATCACTTGTCTTTCTTGGGTTATATTTGTCTCTCTTTTTGTTGTCCTCCTTTTCATTGCTATTATTTTTTTTTCTATTTCAATTATTAAACTGTCTTTATCTCAGCCCGTGAGTTTTACTTGTTTTAAGTTCCCTTCCCCGTCCCACCGAGGCAGGGAGGGGAGTGAGCGAGTGGCTGCGTGGTACCTAGTTGCTGGCTGGGGGTAACCCACAATGCTACTGCGGGTAAGACCCTGTCAGGAGTGCTGAACAGAAGGGAAGGACACACAGTACTTTTGTCCGTTTCTTCCAAGGTGGTGATGGCTTTTGATTTCATTTTAGTATGGCATCATGTTCAGGTCGTGATCTGCTCCAGGTCTTGCTCTGCTGCATAGCTCCCTTTGCGAGGGTGGTCAGGGAAGAGGAGTTGGGCCAGCAGCAACGTTCAGGGTAGAACAGCCTGAGCGCAATAACTCACGTCTATCATCTCTATTAATTTCCTGATAACTGGCCTGCATTATTTACCCATTTTCTGCTAAGTAAATCAGAACATTTCTGTATGACATCGCTGCTTAGCAGTACTCTTAATGAGCATTGCAAGATGATCATTTGTAACCCTGAGCCTTTAACTTCCATTTATTTCAGTAGTCAGAGGGACCTATGTTTGGTTAAATGAACTGTTCAGGTTTTCCAGCAGAATTATCTTTATTCTCCCTGCACACATATAGAGCCTAATGAACAACACACCAAGATTTCATGTATGGCTATTCCAGGTGTAAAGGTCCGATGTACTTTTGTATCTGTTTGTAAGCTTATAAGCAGCACTGAATACCCCTGTAAAAGTTTCCAATTTTAAACGTGAAACGGCTTTTACAAACCCTTGAAAACATGAAAATAATACTGAAAAATAAATGAAGCATTATTTGACCTGAAGCGTGATTGTTTCGCTTTCCAGTGTTGCGAGCAAGTAAAAAGCCTAGTTATTTTGACCCAGTCTACTTAAAATGTTAATTGTGTAATATAAAGTTTAGAGATCTTCTGCCACTGCTAATCTCAATCTTCATTTCTCTTCTTAATTGCACATTTGAACAAGAAATCGTAATGTTTTTAAATTAGCTCTTACGATCTATTGGGTCTTATGTGAAGGAGAAGATAGTTACTTGTAAGCTACGTGGTTTATATAGAGATAGACGTGGCTGATTCCCAGGGACGTTGTAGGAGAAGTTGCAAATTTAACAAACATTTTTGAAAAGTATATCTTGAAACATCAGTAGCTTTCCTTTCCCCAGTCCTTCCTGTCTTCTCCTGTCTCAAAGAAACCCATGTTTTGTATTCAAAGTGCTCTTAGGCTGGTCTACGAATAAACAAGTGTTCTTTGTATGCGATGGCTAGTTCTTGATAGCTAACAGAACAAAATTCTAATGGAAATCGGGCGAGTTCTGTTTACACAGAGAAGGAAAAGTGGATCACAGGGTTTGCCCTGTGGTACCTGGTATTATGAAGAATAAACAGTGCTGTCTTCTTTAGAATTTTATCATGTATTAATAATTATTATTAATAAAATAATAAAGTCTCTAGCATTTTATACCACATAAGGGGCTTTCAGATGATCTAACTTAGTTCCCGCTTACCATGGGTGACTGCGTCACATAATCTTCCTCATGGATTTCTCAGATCTGTCCTAAAATCAGCTATTTCTTAAAAAAAAAAAAAAAAAAAAAAAAAAAAGTAGTAAATATTTTGCTACTCAGCCTGCAAAGATATTCCAGACATTGCTGGTCCTACAGCTAGGAACCTTCCACTGATTTCCAGCCTAGACTTACTCCTGACAGTTAATACTCACTTGCATTGGTGTTCTGCCACTTGTCATTCTTTGTCTTGAGTAAAAAAAAATCTTTTTGTTATTTTCTCTGAATGAGCTTACACAAAGGAATAATATCTCCTCTTGGCTTTGAATGTGCTAGGTGAAATAAGTGAAGAACACCACATTTCATAAAATAGATTATTGATTCGCTTGTATGTCCTAGTGGCTCTGTTTGTTTTTTTTGGTGCGGGTTTTTTTTTTTTTTTTTGAGCTGAGTTGAAAAAAATTGTATGAAGTGTCACTATGCCTTATTTTGTGGCATTAATACTTTGTGCTTGTTACAAATGCTTCTGTTGATAAATTCGAGATCGCTTTTGCCTTTTTCAACAAAGCTAATCCTCCTTATCCTATGATTGATTAATATGGTCTTTATCCTCCCCGGTCATTTCTCACTGATAATTTCCCATCTTTTAGCAGAAATGCTTATTACTAGGCTCTCAAGCAGAATCACAAGGCACTTGATATCATTACTTTTCATTCCATTTCTTTTAGGCAAGTCCTTATAGCCTTCCCCTTCTTTCAGAATGAAATTCCAGTATTCCCTAGCATTGGCAGTGTTTTGCAAAGTTGTTGTAGCAGTCGTACTGACCAAAGTTGTGCCCCCTTTTTTGTGTCTTTGCTGAAAATACGAGATGAGTTCTAAGACAAATGTTTGAAGAAATTACCTTCTGCAGTTTTTTTGTTTGTTTGTTCGTTTTTAATCAATAGACTTCCAGGAACTTTAAGGATACAGTTACTCCGGTTTTATTGGTGAGTATACTGAGGTGACATAGTTGGAAAAGCCTAGATCTCCAAGGTGATTTAGTCACTTGTAATGGGGCTGTGACAAAGTAAGTTGAGATGTCCTACTGTGCAGTCCCTCATTAAATTCTGTAATCAGATGTCTCTGGACACTCCTGTTTTCACAGGTAAACTGTCCTACAGGCCGTAAATTCTACTTCTGTATGTATCGGATTTCTCTGTCTTATCAGGGATGCCCAGCCCTACATTTACTTCATGCCAAAGCCGTTGTAATTGAACCCCCAAAATAAGCTTTATTGAGACCCAACACACTAACCCAGAGCGCTCCAAGAATCCAGCCCTGGAGTCGAGCTCTTGGCAAAACACATCCTTGACCCAACAGTAGCTGCTGCTCTTGGTCGGAGACATTAGGCGGAGCATTTCTGTTTGTGGGTGTACACGGCTTACAGAGTGGCTAATGGTTATTTTCAGCCTCAAATTTTTGATTCAGGATGACTCCCTGTGTTTGAGGCGTTGCATATCTCTCTCTCCTCCCAGGGAAGAGTCTACGGGAGGGTCCTTTGTAAGGTCTCCTGACGTTGGTGTTCCACACTGCAGAACCCAATAAAGATTGATTTGCCCAGGGTAATAAACATGGGCGTAGTTTCCTAGGAGAGCGGTTAGCCGGCCTCCAGTGGCAATAACTGTTTAATCCAGGGATGGTTACACGTCCGTGTTTCTCTCACTGCTTATCTCTCCCTGTCTCATGTGCTGCCTGAGGATTGAGAGTGACGCTCCTATTTGCGCTCTGGCCCTACCTCTCCCCACCCCCCAATAGTCTTTGGGGATATAAATGCCAATAACTTAATACGCCCATTGTTACCCAGCAGATCACTGGCAGAGCCAGCAGTAGGGCTCAAGCAGTGCTTTCCTTTTTGCTTTTTTTTTTTTTTTTTTTGAAGTTGGCAAAATCCCAGTGGGCTGGGGAAGGTGAGCGAGGATGTTCCTTATTATTTCAGAGCACCCTCATTTCTTTGTGGATGGATTAGCTTGCTGCTGTTGGAGCCGAAGGAGTGAGGCATGGAGCAGTCTTTAAACAAAGTTTTACAATTAGGCTTGTTTCAGAGTAGAAGTTTCTTCTTTATTGGAAGTACTAATACATGGAAATATATCTTTATAATGATAGGCTATTTGGGGCTGATCTAAATTGCTGTCATCATTTCACACGTACTTTCTGTAACTTCACCATTTGTTCTCGTTTTCTTCTGTTTTCTTTCTCTGACCACCTTGCTTCCATCTCTTTGCTTCTCAAAAGATTAAAGGGCCAAAATGCTGCACCCTAAAGTTCTTTCATTATTCACAGAAAGTGTTACATAGTTCAATTATAATGCAAACAAGAAATGATTTATATCTGGAAAAGACAAGACATTTCGTTTAGTACCAAAGAGCAGGCATGAAAATTACTCTTATTTTCTATCTATGAAATTGTCCAGTCTTTGCTGGGTTGCAGATTTTGTTCAGGCTGCTTAATGCGGTTTAAAGTTCTATATTGAATATTAAGTGGGATCCAAACTGTCACATTTACAAAGTGTTGCTGCATGCAGGGGCCTAATTTAATGTCTTCTGTCAGGAAATAAATTCATAGACTATAGATTTTAGTCCTGACTAGGCCAACAACTTAAGTGACTGGAGGTGCTTCCCTCATTTCTCCAGGCTCATTTTTCTCTCTCTATGGAACGTGTATCATGAGAAGTACCTGTAACATGGTGGGTGAACGACTTAAGTTGTTGATGCAACTAAGAAGTTGGAATTTGCTTTTAGAGAAAGTGTTACTGTGTCAAAACCTAAGTTTTGATATTATTTGAAGTATTTTTTCCTGTGAATCTAAAAACATTTTTGGAAACTCTTCAAGACTGGGAATATTAAAATTTCGTTTTCGGTATTGCTGTTTGTATACTATATCTTGCTTTTCTTGTTCAGTTTTCATGGCTTGCCAGTGATACTAGTGCATATATTAGTGTTAAGCCAGTAAATTACAGTAGAAATTGGAGAAACAGTAACAAGTAGCAACTGTGCCCAAATCCTCTTAAAAAACCTGAAATTAATTAAAATACTGTATGTCAGCGCTAGGACTGCATGCTATGTTACGAAGTAAAATAAAACAAGAAAAATATGGAAGTTTAAAATACTCAAAATAAAATTTCAAATGGCTTTTCAAAAGACAGTGACGGAATATGTGATTTCTTAAAGTTTTTTTCATGTAAGAGAAAACAGCATTTGACTATCAATACTACCGAATATGGATCCGATATTTTCTGATACCCTTCAGATATATTTTCAATATGCTGTTGAAACAGACAACTGTTTTGCTGTCCTCTTGCAAATGCGTATCAGTAAATCATCCCTAATTATCAATGTAGTAATTAGTAGGCAATTATAAATCAATGAAGACCACAAGCTTTAGAGGTAAGCTATGCAGTGGCAGAGAAAAAGACAAAATAATAATAATAATAATAATAATAATATGCTGTTCAAGAGGCAGAATGTTATGATCTATAGACCTGAAGGGGACTTTTAAAATCAAAAGAAAAATATATGGTGTTAAGCTAAAAAGAGTAGTGTAGACAAATAAGAAGGTGGTGAATAATAAGGAGGATAATTAACGCGAATATGAGCAATCCAACTGGTTAATTGCACATGAAAGTCTTTTCAGTTTTCTTGGAAATAACAAGAACTATTTCAAGTTAAAAGGAGCAACTGGCAGCATGATCTGTGTTTCTCAGCCATTTCAGAGCTGGGTCCTCTGTAGAGCTAAGACAAGAATATGCTCTACTCTCCCTCGCTTATAGTCATTGTATTGGAACTATGAAGCAGTAGTAAAAATTAGGAGAATTATTATAACATTGGATTTATCTTTAATTAAATTTTCAAGACTGTTAATGTGCTGCCTGAAATTGACTTTCTAATATTTTGCACACAAAAAAAATGAGACTGCAAAGATATTTGACTGAACATATTTGGTAATTGTTCTCCCCAGAGATCCAAGGCTGACTCATGTTCAGGTGAATGGTTCGATTTCCTTTTCTGCGTGCCGCTGTAGTCGAGTTCGTGTGCTGTCCCCGAGTGCTGATGGGAAGGCTATTTGCCTCCGGGGCTGGGAAGAAGTGAGGAGGGATGTGCCCTCTTCCCTTACAGATGCAGGAGCCGCTCTCTGTGCTGGGGAGTAGCGGCTCTGCCAAGAGGCAGGTCTCTGCTATCCAGTGAGGCAATGGGGGATCCACATTTTTTTAGTAAGCTTTTGTAAGTACATCTTTTGGAATGAGATCAGGTATGGTTTGATAGTAACCTGCGGAGACACTGTTTGCCAGGGGTAGAAGGTAGTACTGTGGAGTTGTTCTTACGGATGTATCTGGGGACAGGCTCCAGGCCAATTCTTTGTACGCTTTTCCTTGTCTTCAGTGATGTTTGGCTCACGATGTGCATGTCCCTTGACTCTAATTTAATCAGAGGCTACCTGAGTGATATTCTGTAGCCCTGTTTGTTCCCTTGCACAGCGTTCTCTGATGGACGCTCCAAATACCCCTCCACAGGAAATATCTGCATTTCAAAAGGTTACCTTAGTGTTCATTTCCATCTTGCTTAGTAACAGGTCGGTGACAGTAATGTAACGCTCTGGGTTACTTCCAGTGACATATCATAATGTGAAATTGCAGTTTAGGTAATCTGTTTCTAAAATATTATGGGTGGCTACTAAGTAATGACTAAAGCGCTTTACAAACACACGCACACGCACACGCATGCACACGCACACGCACACACACGCACACACACACACACGCATATATGCGTACATCAAAGCATTTCTTATTAGTGTTGCAGTGAAACAGTTTGACACTTCAGTTTCAGTACAACACAGCCAGGAGATGCTTTGATCTAAGTGCCGAACTGCTCCTTTGCAACAAACAGGACACACTTTGATGTAGTAAAAAAAAAAAAAAAAAAAAAAAAAAAAAGGTGGAAGTCTCATTCAGAATTAAGTTTTCCAACCTGGCTTGCTTTTTTTTTTTCTTAATGACATGAAATATTTGGAAGGTCGTGCTCCATCTATGGGATTGCATCTCCTTCCTGAAAGTGCAGTCCATGAAGCTCAGGTGTGGCCCTGTGTATCCGCCTCGGGATGGGAACTGCGTTAGGGGACGCGGTACCTTTACAGTTGTTATGCTAAGGTGAAAGCACAGCAGATTTGAGATGGGAAGATTAACTTTTTTCACCACAGTATGGTCTTACGGTACTGACGCAGCCAGGGCTGGGGTCTTGAAAAATTCCTCTCTGGAAAATTACGCTTCACAAAGTAAAGCTAATGTCTGTGGTTAGGGATGCTTTCTCTTTGTCCTTGCCTGCATAACCGTATGCCATGAAATAGCTGCTGTTGATAGCTCCAGGGCTGGCAGTGATTGGTAAAGGGATTTCTTTGTATACTATCTACTATTTTAATGGCTTTTAATGGAGGAAACAATTTTTTTTTTAATATATTTTTGAATTAAGAGTCGCAGTTAACCTGAAAAATAAATACATAAGTATTCAGTTCTTCCCAGTAAGCCCAATTCATACCTCATGTCTTTGGTATAATTCTAACACCTTTAAAAGAGTCACTTTTGACTGGAGGCAGTATAAATGAAGGTAAAAATTTAAACTTTGGAGAGAAAGGTTATAAAGTGTGAAGGCTATTAAAGCAATTCGGAAGATTCTAGTCCCACCTCAGAAATGGAGAAATGTTCTGTGAGTGCTTAGGCCAAAAAGTGTCTGTTGAGGAGGTCTTTTAAGAAGAATTCAGATGCGGGAGGAGTGATCACTGGCATGTGCAAGAAGGCACAGAGCTTGTTCGTGCATTTGCCAGCAGAGCATGTGGGGAAAAAAGGAAAGGAAAAGAAAACAGGAAGGTATAAAAATGGCTAAAAAAGCAATAAAAAGCAGGCAAGGTCTTATTGTAAAATATATCTCCCTTAAAGCATTGTTAGAAGCAGTGTTTTGATACCTTTCAAACTGTTTCCTCCATCCAGTGTCTCCCACTGGACCGCTGAAGAGGCCAAAACAGCCCCAGTAGCTTACTAGCCTACATGCCAGCCAAACACACCACCTTGAAGATGATCTTTTCTAATTCGTCTTCAGCTTGCTGAGCAAATGACCTCGCATCGGTCCTGTGGAGTCCTTCCTCATAGCTGATGTGGTCTGTTACAGTTATTATTGCTGCTAGTGCAAAAGTGCATCGGCTGTGACAACATGATGTCTCAAGAGGGCACATCTGAACAGGAGGCCAGTGTCCACAGAGCAACAAGCAGAGGGAAAAGCGAAGGAAGCATGCAGCAGGCCTTTAAAAGACCTGCGGTGGCCGGGGAGGGGACAGGTGCCTGGAGGAAATCAATCAGAAGGAGGCAGCCGGCTCCGTAGGCAAGCACAGCAGACACAAAAGGAGGAATTTCTCAGGCCGGGGTTGTATTAACAGGAGCACAGCCAGGAGAGCGAAGGCAATGATTATCCCCCTTTACTCAGTACTCATGGGGCCACATCTGGAATAGTGTGTCCTGTTTCCCCCCCCGACAAAACAAAACCCACATCAATAACCTGCAGCTTGATCAGCAGAAAGCTGTCAGGATGATCAGTGCTGGAGCACTTGCCCTGTGCAGGGAGGCTGAGGAATGGGGCTCGGGGGACCTAACGGCAGCCCCCCAGCACCTACAGGAAGTTACTGAGAAGATGGAGCCAGGCTTTTTGTAGGGATGCAGGGAGGGGAGATGAAAGACAACAGACGAACTGGAAAAAGAGAGGTTCCAACTTCCGACTTCTTCTCCATGGGGAAAAAGCCTAGGGAGGCTGTGCAGTCTCTGTCCTTGGAGGTTTTCAAGACCTGCCTGGATGTAGCTCTGAGCAGACTGGTTTGCCCTCATGGTGGGCCCTGCTGGGTGCAGCAGCTTGGACCAGAGACCTCCTGACACTCCGGACAGCCTGAATTAATCTGAGTTTCTTACGTATAATTTAGATTTACAAACCCCTTCAGCACAGTTGTCACCAATTCCTTTTCACATAGATGCATACATTGCCAAGTGAAATAGAATTTGTCTCACCCTGTTTTAATGGGAGAGATTATGGCTGTCTGCCTTCGGGGTGGTCCGCTAAACTTTCTGTTATAGTCAGTGGAGAGAAACAGGTATTTCTAATGCATGATGCATCTTCTCCTAAGGAGGCTTCTGAAGTAGGTGTTGGACGAATCACAGCCTAAAAGCACCCAACTCTCCACTGATGATAAACGGGGACCAGATAACTGTCTGTAATACCCATATATCTAGACATTCTAGTCATCTAAGCCTAGGTGTGAGGGATCTCTCTGATATTTTTGCTTGAAGGGGTTTTGATGTCTTTTATGGGAATCAAGATTGTTGTGGAAATATGGGACGCAATAGCCCTCTACAGCTTACTTTAATTATACAGGATGAGTAACAGGTGATTGTCACCCGTTGGAAACTCAGAGCTTTAGAAATTATTTCAAAAATCAGGAACAGATGATTTTCTGCTCTTACCTAGAGGGACAGCAGGATAATGACATTTAGCTCTTTTTTTTTTTTTTTTTCCTTACTTTTTTTTTTTCTTTTCATTTTCAAAGGCAAAAAGGGGCATGCATACCATTTGGCATGTGACTGCTGGCCAATGGCACTGTAATAAAATAGCTAACTCTCAGTTTAATGTTCACCTCTCCATAGGAAGGAAATGTCATTAAAAAGCAGGTAGCAGTGGCCTATGTATGCAAATGCTTCTTTGTAAGGTCAAAACCAAAGTAACTGAAGAAGAAGAAGAAAGAATTGGAAATTTGGGTAATTAGGCTCCTGTGAGCTCCTTCTGAAGTTCTTGTGAAACACGGAAAAGACAATAGTGCCATCCCAGATGCTGGTGTGATCCTGCCCTTCCTCCGAATACGTCCCCCGCGGGCACTGCCTCCCTTACCCGTCGGTTGCTCTGCCCAACAAACATTTTCAGTTTGGCACAGGTAAGGCTGCCAGTCTTTCTGAACTAGCAGCTGGTCACTTCCCCCTTAGCCCCTTTACTTATAATTTGGTAAGATAATAGCTGAGATACACTAATGAGATACATACAGTTTTTTTCTGAAGTAAAGAATTTCCCAGAAAAACACTTTAATATGTTTGCTCAGTAATGCTGGTTCTTTCCTAGCTACGCTTTAGAGAGGCAGAGCTGGCTGAAGTGGGAGAGGACTGTAAATATTCTCTTACTATTCCAGTTCCTTCTGGTCTGCTGGTAGCTTCCCCCTTTCACCTTTCTTGGTATCCTGTGTTTATCAGTCTAGCAGGATGATTCTGCAGGAGCTTCTTATTAAAACATGGATGTACGTTACTGGTTTAAACCAAATGAAGACAACATCTTAATCAGCAGTTGAAGTTGACCGTATTGGATCGGATTATAATTTAGATGTATGTTTGGATGCGTTTCTGAAACAGCTGTATGCAGGCTGTGATGTGGTTTGAACTGAAATTATTCTGAGCACTGAAAAACTGTGTGGTCAGAGACTGAATTTTCCCTTACTGAAAACTGAGGTTGTTTTACAAAGAAAATGTCCCTAGGAGCATGATAAATGAACTCTCCTTAAGAAAAAAGTAGGTATTGTAACATTATGTTAAAGCAAATAAGACTTGCCTCCAAAAGACTAGTGGATTTTGGGCTGATATGTTATGCGACTGAAGGATAAGTAATGAAGGCATCTTTTTTGCTGCATTTAATAAATTGGAAGATAGCCTGTAGCATTTCTAAGTTGGCACAGGTTAAGAACCAAATGAAATACACATCTCGCAATTTGCCTTTTCTCTGCTGTATTTCACAATCAGTATATCTATGAAAACCTTGTTTTGGAAAGCCAGATATTTTATATTCTGTTTTGGTGGTCCCAAGTTCCTTGACAATGGCATGCCGCATGCTTTACCAGTGTTTAGTGTTCATCTATTTTAGAGCGACCATTGCCCTAAGTCACTGTCAGGCAGTAAGCATTTTTTTCACTGACTCTCAAGTGATTTAAATCTTACAGATTGCGACGTATTAGGTGCTTTCATGTGGCCCTAAGAATAATTGCCACTGCCCGTTACTATTTGTTGGCTTAGGTCATATTTCCTACTGTGGAAATACTTCCCCTACAGCTCTCTTGCTCGTGTCCTCTGATGTGCATGGCTACACCACCACTGCCGTTGTCCTTGTTCACGACGTAAGTCACAGTCGTCACATTTTCTGGAGCAGCTCACCTCCCCCGGTCTTTGATCTGGATCTAACGTGCATGATGGAGACCGTAGTCCTCGTAGAAAGATTATGGGGTCCTTGTGTGAGAGGGAACATACCCAGTGCAATTAGGGGAAAAAAATCTGATAGGACGGTATAAGTGCTCTGTTTTCAGTTTGTTTGGTGGGGTTGTTTGTTGCGGTGGGGCGGGGC
>JAVKLA010000021.1:24604409-24654350 GCA_034782735.1 Sagittarius serpentarius | reverse complement strand
CAGGCTGGATGGGGCTTTGAGCAACCTGGTCTAGTGGAAGGTGTCCCTGCCCACGGCAGCGGGGTTGGAACTAGGTGGTCTTTAAGGTCCCTTCCAACACAAAACATTCTACGATCCCTTTCTTGCTCTCTCTGTCAGGTGGAAGTGAGGCTCATGCGAGAGTAGGAGATGAGAAGAGGCTGTATTTTACTTAGAACTTAGGCCTTGGATGGTTAGGTGAATTTTTCTGTTTGTGGGTTGTTTTTTTTTTTTTTATGTTGAAGAAAAATACTCCAAGGTGGAGACCAAAGCTGTAATACTGTAGAACTAATGGAGTTAACTGTCAGGGTGTGATTTTAATTCAGGAAGCTTGAGACCTGTGTGACCCTTTCTTGTTAGCACATGATTTTCCTGCTTATAGGTCTCCTGATCAACAGAGAGCTAAAGATAAGGATCTTATATTTTTTGCATGAAAAAGAGCGCAGTAAGAGTTTGATGAACAGACACTTTTATAATAAAACTCTTCTGTCTCATTGAAACTGTAGACTGCTAGCTATTACATGACACTGAACAGTTTTCCTTTCAGTATTATCACACGGTGACTTAAATGTGATGAGGCATTAGAAAAGATTGAATTATTTTAATTTTACTTTTTCACTGGGTTCTGAAGCCATTGTGTTTTATTTTGAGGTAAATTATCCTATTTATCTTGTCTGCATAAATACCTTTATGAATAATGCAAGAAGCTGGGATTGTAAAAGTAAAAATTACAGACCTGTCCTTAAAGGACAGGATTAACATCCTGCAAGAGCTTATTCAAAACCAACTGGTGCCTTTATTCTACAATACAAAACTGAGCTATTTTTGAGCTTTTGCAAAGCCATTATAGTGGAATGTTGCCAGATCCATTAACAATTCTGTACTAATGACAGTTAAATAACTGAGTGGGGTAAAAGCAGACAATAGAATGGTCTGTACAGGATCTCCTTTTACATGGACTTTGTAAGATGGCTTGAATGAAAAAACTGCTAAAATAGTTCCACGGGGGTAAGAGCAGCAATGTCTTATGTTGAATTACAGCTAGAAAAGAGAAATATTACACTTAATGCAAGGGTAGTGCAGATATTTAGCTGAAGACTATAGAGGCAAATTAAGGTTATGGGAAATTTCAGTTCCCAAGGAAATAGTAAACTGGCTGCTTCTCACAAGCACGCTGTCTTAGACTATCCAGCTATTATTGCAGATATACAGAAAGCCCATACAAATTTGTGAGTCAGTGAATGTGTTTTCAGTGGCTTCTGTGAGCGTGGCTTAGCCATGTGGGATGAGAAGGTGAAGATGTGCATGTAAAGATCCAGGCTCCTCCATCCATGGCTGGACGCCGCGATGCTGTGAGAAGGCAGAGCCTGGAGCCCTGAGAGCCGTGGGCTCGCTCTGCTGCCAGGAACACCGAGAGCAGGCGAGCGCTACAGTGTGGGAACGCAGCCAAACAATGTCCACCCATTATTTCCTCTGGCCTGTGTCATTACAGAATTTCTCAACAGGTTTTCCTGTGCTGCTTTGAAGAATGATTATGATTTTTGTACTGTTTTCACTCTCAGCTCAGAGGTATATACTTTGATTTCAGCTTAGCTTAACTTTATGACAAAAGTATATGTAGTTTATTCTGGTAAGCATCTGCACACACCAAACACACACACAAAAGTGCAGATATAGCTCAAATTCTATAGCAAAACCCCAAACTGGACTTGGACAGAAAGATATTCATCCTGAGGCAAGTATGCAAATACAGTGCTAGGATCTAAAGATGGAAAAGCAAAGATGAAGAAAGGTGAATTGATTCTAATTCCCTAAACTGGCCATCATGTATAGCAACAACTTCCTATGCAGAAAAAAATCCTCAAAATAGTGTTTTCAAAAGCCATAGTAGGTCCAGATGGAAATGATCCATTAAGTGAACTAAGTAATGTCATGGTGTATGACATGCCATTTTATAAAGCTGTTATTTGCAGTTCCCTCTTGGTATTACAAGCATCTTAAATCACTCTGAATTTCAAAAGCAAATCCGTAATATTTTCCTATACCTACAGAGATTTGTTTATACATATGCTACAAATAATGCACAGGATCACAGGAGAAGCTTACAGACCTAATCATAATGCTGTCTCCCCTTTTAATCTTTATGTACATCATTTTAAGCATGGGAATAAGAAACTGCAGTGTATTAGCCAAACGGAGAAGCCGCTAATGGTTTTCCCTGTTTATGCTACTCTTCATTTAATGACATGTTGCCAAAGGAATACTAACTCACTGCAGAAGCAGGGGAGGGTTGCTTCCCCCTTCTCCTCCCCACACCGTCAGCCCAGCCTGTCTCCAGCGCGCGCGCACACGCACGCAGGAGAAGGCTGGGCTGGGGAACAAGGAGGAGTGCCGAGTTTAACCTCAAGAAGAGAGGAGCAGGGCACCTTCCTTAAGCTGGAAATGGCTCTGGGAGAGGAGAGGTAGTGGTAGGGAGCAGGGCTTGAAGGATATTTTTTTGTTTTAGTAGCTGCATTTGCATCAATGGTGTCTTTTGTGGCAGATTTTCCCAAAGCAGCCAGCATGGCACGTCCTTTTCCCTTGCCCTCTGCCCCTGGCGCGGGTCAGGCAGTGCTGACGTAACTCCACTGGTTTAAGGAGATCAAGGAAGTAAAGGAAGAACCTATACAACTGAAAGCAATTCCTTTTTGCCTGGCTCTCCTGGTTTAAGAAATCGGTTTGTGTCTCCCTAAAAATCAGTGGACAAAAGCTATAGACAGGCACGGCACTGCCATAAGAAAGCCATCTAGTATTGAAATACATCTATGTATTATTTTACTTTTCTGACATAATCTATGGAGACTCAGACAGTGATGCTGCTCTTCTTCCATTACGTAAACTGCTGCTTAGTTTTGGTATCCTGAAAAGTAATCTGCTAGTCAATTAGTATCCTACACCATGAGCCTAAATCAAGTACACTTTCAAAAGGGCTCAAGTTTAGAAATGAACTTTAGGAAAACTCTATTGATTTTGTAAATTAAAAATGTAAAATTGAACGGATAGAGGTCCAGTACAGGACTGACCCAAGGAAGCAATCTTTAAGCAGGAACGTTCTCCGATTCAGCACTGGGGAAGAAAAGAAAGCAAGATGAAGGATTCATTTGCAGTTGACCTGCAATAGCAAAGTCATTCACTTTCCAAATAGGATTAAACTTGTTCTATCAGCCATGACATGTGAAAAGATCATGGTTATAAATTCCATTTGCTGTAATGAATTGAAAGTGTCTGAGTTTGCAAGCAGCACTCATCATTGATGGACAGCTAGATTTGTGCAGTGTTTTAACACTAAAATTAGCTTCTACAAAATAAAAAGTACAGAAAAGGTGGCAGCAGTGACAGATTTTAAAGCATAAAAAATTTTTCTTTATTGTTAGATGGAAGCTGAATAAAGCTAGAAATAAATAGTGGTTATAACCCCATTATGTAGATAACTTGCTTCATTCTTGAGCGAGGGTGAACATAAAACTGGAAAAAGGCATTTGTTTAGGTTTCTCATACGTATTTCAACAAGAATAAATATTGTTACTTAAATGAGGAAAAATCGAACTTTTCTATGGTATTGCTTGTAAGACGTAAAAAAATGGAATTGTACTGAAGGATACTTAATTCACATAGATTTCAGCATACATCAGCGTGACTCCACTGCAGTCCATGAAACCATGTCGGTGTATGTATTTTGTAAGATGAGATAAAAGCTGCACTCTGTGGTGGTTATTTAATAACCTTAACTCAGTCTTGCATCAAGATCACGAGACATTTGTACTTTGATGCTTGCAGAACTAAATGCGGTCGCAGAACCTATTTTCCCCAGATCTGTGTTTGGTGTACACAAATTTATGCATATTTTAGATGTGCCGATTGCCAAGAAAAAAATCTCAATGGGTGAAAATGGCTAATATTTGTGAATAATTTGAGATGCCTTTGAATTGATAAGGTACCCAGCTGAAAACTGTCCAAGATTTAGGGGAAAAAAAAAAAAAAAAAGAAAAAAATAGCTTGAACTAAACAGAAGACTGAAAATACAATAGCTTCTTAAATTACCGCAAGGTTAACATATAATTAATTTGCTAATTTTAATTACAGCCCTACAGAATGTGCTGAAAAATGCTCAAAGGGGAGAAGCAGCCAGGTGCCAGACGTGATTAACCAAGGTTACTAGCAATTATGAGGTCTCTATTAACCATATTACAGAATTTTTTCGAACTCCTTTATAAAACCAGCACATTTATTGAAACTCAGCAGGGTGTTCATCTTGCTGTACCTTTCCATTGCTACAGACTTGCTGTCATCTGCCTCACTCTTTTCCACTTAAATGTTCTGTTGCAGCTGAAACATGGACTGCTTTTTCTGTTTGTCACCCACTGCTATACATGTACTAGGTATTTATTTTGATCATATAAACGAAAGAGATTAACTATTGTTTGCAAAGTGCCCTGAGCGCCTGAAGTGCCAGGTAGCTGCCAGTATCACAGCTGAACACCAGCAACGCAAATCCTGAAGAAAATGCTCTTTCTCTCCAAGGTGTGCTGGGCCGTGCAGTTTGTAAAGCAGGAATATTGCTGGACCTGCCCTTTTGGTGGAGAACCTGCTCTGCAATGCGTTAGATGCACAGACAAATGTAACTTCTGAGTGGAAAAAAAACGAAGAACAAAAAAATCTGCATGTTTGGTTTGCATTTTAAACAAATCACGGTGTAAACAAATGTCTTGTATGTATCAAATTCCATGATGTATTATTGTTCTTTTTTATTGTTGTTATGAGAGTCCTGTTTAAGTGTATGTTGTTTGGGACCACAATAAACCTTGATCCATCTATTAAAGGAAGACTTTTAAAAAAAAAAAAAAAAAGGAGAAAGAAAAAACATTAAAAAAACAAACAAACAAAAAACAAACAAAAAACAAACCTAAAGCATTGGTGTCAAAGGAAATTAATTTCCTGGCTGGCTTGTGTTTTTCTCTGAGGCAGATATTGATGAGTGTGCAGAGGGGATCATTGAGTGTCACAACCATTCACGCTGTGTTAACCTCCCAGGGTGGTACCACTGTGAGTGCAGAAGCGGTTTCCATGACAATGGAAGCTATTCTCTTTCCGGGGAGTCCTGTGCTGGTAAGCAATGATCAGCATAGTCCTTTTTTTTCCTCCTTCTGCATGGTGTTACAAAGTGACTATTGAGACACTGTCCTGAGCAGTTACTGTCTTTAAGGCTGGAATGAGAATGCAAGCGAGCGTGTCTGTGTTTGTCAGCATCCCCAGCCACGCAGCGTGGGTACTAGTTCAAGACGCGTCACATTTTTGAATGGTTATTACAGGAGGGAGGCAGTCAGAGATCCAAAGTGTGACTTACTGCGCTTTGCCATTTATCATAATAAGTCACCGTAAAACCCAAAGTGAAAGTAGGTTTTCTGGGGAGCATAATAGGCCACAAAAGGGGAAGAGTTGGTCTTCCATTTTCAAATTTCGGCAGAGCGATATGAGAACACGTTTGGGGTACGTCTGTGTTGCTCCGATTTGTTTGTTTTCCATTGTTTGGCATCTTCACCATTTTATTTTTAGAATTATGCAAATATCATCAAGCTCTTTATGTACCGTATTTGCAGCATAAGGCCCTAAGAGCATGAATTTTTAAAGGCTGTGGAGGAGTTTGTCGGTCGTTTCGATGGGAGGACAAAGGATAAGGCTCCATGAGGACTTACTGCTGGTTCTTGCAATGTGGGCGCCCTTGACTGTCCGTAAGACTTTGTGTGCCACTAGAGCAATTAAGCAGTAATAAAATCATAGTGAAGATGGTAATTGTGGCTTGCCTCTGCCTTACAACTTTTCCACCTTTTTACTTATTCTCAGAAGCCGGATACCTGATTTTGTTACGATATTTTATCGGATGATTTAAAAACTATTTAGAAAAGTTCCCATTTTAACTTCTGTAGAGATACAGATCAACTTCTCATAGTTCTGTGTCCTTTCTTTGGAGTTTCAGTTCCTTCATCTCTGCTCAATTCTATGCATTTTCTATAAAAGCTTTTCTGGTGCTTCTGTGTAAGACTTTTTTTTCTTTTTTAACACCGTAAGTTTCATTTATCATGTCCGTAAGTGCAAAGGGCTCTTTCTAAGAGTTAAAAGTATACAATTAAAGTAAAAGTTAAGATAAAGATTTGTAATAAAAATACATAAATTTAATTGTACCTTGTAACAAACATTCCCATCTTTTACAAATTTTGGCTATTAGAAGTCCTTGGGATAAGATAGCCTGGTGTTTTAAAAATGCAGAGGGACAATAATTATTTTCAAAACCAGTATTTTGTAGGTTGTCTAGCTATATTAGCTTTTTACACATTGTCCTAAGCTGGTGGGGGGAGCTCAGTAAAGTCGCAGCAGTGAACTTCGTTGGGGTGGCTGTGTAAAAAATGGCAAACTTTACAGCATTTTGTGACTTAATAGATAAAATAGCACGTGAAAGTTGTATATTTCTAAACAGATTCTCAAATGTTAAGAGTTCTTCTCTGATTTATTTAAATACTGTAAAAGGAGTGATGGGCAGAGCAATGCTGAAAACAGTTGCTTGGCGAGAAGTCAAAGCAACGTGACATAACCTTCAAAAAGCCTTGGGGCAATAGGGGGATGAGGGACATCGGTAGCATTGCTGATGCCTACCTGTACTGCGTCCCTTGTTGGGCTGGCTGGGGACAAAAGAGATGTAAGGCTCGGGGTGGTCTCAGGAAAAGACAGACGCATAGACAAGACCCTGGTTTTGAATGGCCCGTAGCTAGGCTCAGTTGCTGAAAAGGTCAGTATTGCTTGCATTGCATTGCTATTAAAGGGAAGGGCGCTTGGCTACCTCACAGCAAAAGGGAGCCCCAAATGTTCTGTATTCTGTGGAGACCGGAGGGATGAGTTTTCTTGAAAACAAACTGCCCTCCTTTTGACCTGCGCAGCATGCTGGAAGTTCGTAAGGTGAGGTGCTTATCTTGCCATATGCAAGTTGTAAACAGAATGTGAAATTAGCGGGGTTATTTTAACAAAATAGCTTTTCTGAACCATCTGCTGCAGGGTACCAGTGAGGAAGAGGATAAACCAGTTTATTTCATTATACTGGTTAACCTATTACACATTAATTGAAAGAGTCTGCTAGCCCATATTGACAAAGAAATTTCAAACCATGACGTTTATTTTAAAGCGCAGCTAAGAAATGGTTAAAATGACAGATAGATAACAGTACACATTCTAGCTAAAAGTTGGTTTCTTGAACATTGACTTTCAGCACGTTACAGAGCTTGTTTGCATGGTGGAGTATTTAGAGTCAGGGCCAGAGTCATTCACTCTATTTCAGATAAAAGAGGGTTCATCTGCTTAGCAACAGCATTGTGTCCTGGCCTATTTTACAGACTATATACTGAAATCCTCATGTGTACTTGAGGTGGATTTGGGCCATTGCCTTTCAGTATGTTTTGAAATGTTTCTTCTTCATCCCTGAAGGACAAAACTTGGAGAATAATAAACAGGCTAAGAGCAGAAGTAAAAAAAGATTAAGCCCTCCCCCCCCCCCCAAAGAATAATAATTATAACAACAACAGCAGCATACAGAAATCATAAGGCAGTGGGAGGGAGCACTCAGCTCTGACAGATTGCCCAAAGCCCAGGCAGCCAGTTGCTTTTGCTGGATGCGTTTGTGTATCTGTTGGTTAACCCCCTCTCCCTCCATTTATATGTAGGTGGTCTCGGAGCTGAGTCATTGCTTGCAGTGTCTCTGCAGTGCTTGCAGAACATTTTAAAAAAAAACATCTATTTGGGAAGGGTTGTGATACCTCAGTGCTTCTAAAAGCTTCATTCTCCTTGACTAGGAGAAAACAGCGGAGTTTGTCACCTGGCAAGGGACAAATGTGCAGATCAGTGGATGTGGCAGGGAAGGTCATAATATTGCGCCAGAGCTTGGGTAATAAGGACGTATGACTTAGCTGGGCCACTTCAAGCTTGGGAAAATTCTCTTATTGCTCAAAATATCAACTGAAGGCAGCTTTGAAAAGGGAGTATATTTCCATGGCCATGCTTTTATAAAAGATGTCAGCTTCATGAGGTGATGGTGAGCAGGCGCAAATTAAGACAATGTAATTTAATTTCCAGCGGTAGCGTTTTTATGAGGCACTGGCCTTTCACCATATGTTATCAAGAATACTGCTTGCAGACAAAAGACAATTGCTATCCTAAGTTGCTACCAAAGTTTGCTTTGCAATTAAAACACGTAGGCTGTTGTTGCTGGGTTGTGGGTTTTTTTTTCTTTTTTTAATAGGAGCTTTGCTACGCTTTAAAGTAAACAAACAAAAATACTTTGTAGAGAACCATGAGCTGTCATACGATACATATACCAGTATTAGCTACTATCTACTGATACCGTATTGAAGCAACAGGTGTACATGTTTTTCCCTGCACTAAGTACCTGTTGCCAAATACTGCTCTCTCATAAGGTAATCATTGACTAAACCCTCACCATTGATTTTTCTGTGATAACCTTTAAGATTATCAGAACTAAAAGAAGGGAAAAACTGGCCAAGAAATGCTGAGTTCTGGGAAGTTAATAATGTCCCGCAAAGCTCGCTCCTATCTACGGCAGAAAAATAAAAGCAAGTTAAATTATACTTTTTAATCTCCATCTCGCTTTAAGCGAGATGCTTCCAGTCTGTAGAGAGCTGTTCAGACCCTGGGGTACAGAATTCCTGATTGCATTTTTTTTCATGATGTTTCGTGCTTCTGAGTCTCTCCATTGTGACTTGCAAGCACAGAAGGAAAAACAGCCAAGGCAGCAGTCCCTGTCAGTTGTTGGTTATTTTTTCATTTCTTTAAGAATCAGTGCAAATTTTGTAGGGAAGCTTAACACAGATCCTCCTCCCACCAAAACCCCGCAGCATTCACGATATACTTTGTCCTGAACGGTTGCGCAGGAAGACCTCACTGCAGGGTTAGAGTAGCTGTCGTGGGGAAATGAAAGCTGGAAAAAGGTAGGACTCGGCAGCTTGTGAGAGAAAACTCCGCATGTGTTAGTCTCCCACAAAAGCTGGGTGCAGCAGTGGTTGAGGGTCAAGCTTGAATGGGTTTAAAATCAATTCCTGAAGCTTTCATATACTCCATAGTATGATGCAGCATTGTCTGTTACCTGGACTAGAAAGTAAGAGAAAAGGAGGTTTGTTCTTTGTTTATTTTGTCCCCTTTCTGTGTCAAACAAAAAAACTAGACCTATCCTTTGAAAATCTTCCTTATATGCCCGAGAATTGCTTTTCTATCTGTTGTTAGAGAAGTGGTACGTAGACAGAAAGGTTTGCGTATGGTACAGAGTATCCAGACCAACTCTAGAACCTGCGGGTTTACGACTTTCTTCTGTTCCGCTCATAGAATTTCTTAAAGCTCATCATAGCAGCGTCTGTGTCTGTGGATTTTATCCTGCAAAATAAAAATTATCTTGCTTACTTTCATTTAGCAAATTCTGAGAGAAAGTAGCATTACATGTCTTCAAGGTAATTGTGTTTAGTCATTTCTATATTTCTAGAAAGCATTAGTATATCCTATATTCAGAATCTAATTCACTATGCGATGTTCTTTAATAGGCCATTATGTCTCTGTAGAATAAAAATACGATCATAAAATATTTTCTAACTAAAAATGCATCTGTTTAGTGATTTTATTTTTTTTTTCAAAGATGAGTCCAAATCACTTTGATTTAGAAAGAAGGCAAATACATTAAGTGACAAGTTGCCTGTGAAAAATGGTATGTCAAAACAGTATTTAGTTAACTTGTACATACGTTGGGTTGGGAGCCCAGCATACATTTTTCACGTTAACATTATACCGTAATGGTTTAATGTACCATAACAGTTAAAATTAGCACATTACTAGGGTTCTTTCTTCTGCAACAGCTGATCATGATATTACAGAGCAGCACGCTGCATGACTTGCTTGCACACATTTATTAAGGTGCTATAGAAAAGTCATACCATTAAACCCTGAATAGCCTTGAAAACTAAGAAATGAAGTAGCTAGGGATTGGTTTAAAATTTCAGTGAAACCAAGTTAATGAACTTGTGTTGATATGTACAGTCATGCTTGTCTTCTACCCCATTCAAATACAGTGGCCATGGGACCTCTCATAATATCTGAGGCAAATTACTTCTCGTTACAACCAGAAAGGATGGAAAAGGAAATTGCATCTCAGGGGATTGTTCTGTTCCATTTTGATTCTGATTTCTTGTCTGCCCGCATTACCAAGCTATCTTTATGTGCTTTGAGAGTATATTGGGAAATGAGCAGATCTTGGGTGGTTTGTTTTCTTTCTTTTCCCATCCACAAAATGTGACTAGTTGCATTGCGGCTAAAACACGTATGATCAGGTACTTGTTGCCGTACATTTGTTTAAGGAAGCACAGATTGGGGGTGTTTGAAGAGTGACGATCTTGATCAGTTTTATGATAGTCCTGTGCAGTGTTCGAGGTGGCCTGTCTCGGCAACAATCACTTTCCTGTTGGCTATACGTTGTTGATAGAAATCAGCATAAGGCTAGCGTTACAAGCAGGTTTCTGATTATGGTCATTTCCACTATATCCTCACTTGTCCTTGAAAAGGAACGGTGTGGAGGGGGGAAGTAAGGCTCTGCCACTTTTACGTGGGTTAATTAGTAGTCTGCCACAGATGATCTCAATGTAATGAATAAGACTGCAAAGTCTTAGTCCAGGTGTGAAAATGAGATTGTTTTCACAGGTTGCCAGGATACGTGAAAGAACTAATCCTCCCAAAAGTCAGGACAGACATCTTGTTCTTGTGTTATATATAGGGAAAGACTATGGAGTCTCCTTGCTATTTCACATATGTACTTGTCCATTGTTCTTAAAAGTTCCTTGATTTATAAATGAATATTTCATCTCCTTCCTACCTAGTGTTGTTAAAATGGGAATTTTGTGTACAGTTTTGCCTTGCCCATCATTAAACATTCCAGTTTTGGGCCCGCATCTTCTGAGAGCAGTTGTGGAAAAGCAAATGAAACCTAATGGGAGTGTGGGGAATTTGAGCTGAGCAAGGATTTGAATAATAGAAAAATAATCTAGACGCGAGAGTCTTATCATGCAATATTCATATTCATTAGAAGATTGTTTTGGACATGTTCAGAATTTTAAACTAGGCTAATTTTTCAGCACCTAAGTAGACACTGATTCCAGCTGTTAAAAGAAATTTCACACTAAATATGAGTATTTTCTTCCATGTTTTGCATAGCCATCTACATGCTGATCTCATGTCAATATGATTAAGTTCATTTGATCTCCATTAAACTGAAATACTTTCTGAAGCTAACTGGGAGCAAAGAATATGGGAGCATTTGTCTGTTTTTTTTTCCTTCCCCATCCCACCCCCAATCTAGTTTTAGGCTGAAAGAGTGAAAGGGGTGCAAACATGTTACGCTTATAACTTCTTCTTTTCCTCAAGTTACTGGGAACATTGGCTGTTTGTTCTGACTTTTAGAAATGCAATCAGTGACAGGAAAAAACCGCCAAAGGGTTGTTCTCAGAAAATTAGCTCTATTAAAAGTTCAGCTGGAAATGAGTGCTGTGTCCAAGCCTTTTATATTTGATTAATGTCTAAAAATTTTAAATAATAAATGCCATAAGATAGTAAGAAACCATCATTTGAATAAAGAAAAAAAAAGGGGGGCAAACTGAGTAGCAATTAGGAATTTATGTTCACGCTATGTTACTCAGCTTTGCTTGATTGGCTTCTTTGTCAAGAATGTCCTATTTACCAGTTTGGGCCGCTCTTAATGGGGACATCCTTTTTACGTGCGCTAAACGGAGAACAGCAGTAGCAGTACATAAATAGGGTGTTCTTCCCTTTTGGGTATGTGTAACAGATTAAGTTGGCTTTGTGCAGTGCGAACAGGTCTGTACTACTGAGAATATGAATAATGTTAGTTTCTATAATTGCTAACATCTGGCTTTCCATAAATCTGTTAAATTACATGGAAACAGAATTAGATTTCTGTGTCATAAGTAAAGCAATTACATGGAACTCTGTAGGCAATGTGGCTTTATATTCATCTGTGAAATCCTTTTAGTTTTGAACTGTGAAAGCTACCCTTGTAATCTGCACTGTGATCCTGCTACATCCTATGTATATGCTATTCAAGGAGCCCTTAATATGATGGGGAAGAGAATATTGACACCACTTGGTGAAATCACCAGAGACAAAGTGAATGCTTCATTTATACCTTTGTCTTCAACATAAAATACAAGTCAAAGTCTCTTGAAAAGAAAATGGTATATTTTAAAGAATATTTTAATTCTTAACAGTAACTGTTTGGGTATGATTTATTTCATATGAGTTCATTCATAGTTCTCTCCATGTCACTCTTCATGGTTTTTACCACCTGTGGCACTCTGGTGCTCTTTAACAATGAACTACAAGTTTTAATTTCTCTTAGTGCAGTGCCTTTTAGACCACTGATAGTGGACCTTTCAAGTACTCGGTTAGTGCTAGGCTATGCATTACAGCAATAATATTTTTTGGCAATTAAGACCGTCAGGGCAGCAAAATACACCATTTTTAGGGAAATGAGTGACAAGCAGTTGAATTGTGCTATCAGGCCTCCGGGAACATGCCTGACAAAGGACTGGCCCACAGGTTATCCAAGGAGTGAAGCCCTTCTGCAGTGTAATCGCCTCCAGCTTCCCTTTGGGTCTATAAGCGGAAAGAGAAGCAGCCATTTTCTGGCAGCCCGGGCCCCTGACTCGGTTGTGCAGGTTGATTTCGCATTTGGGCAAATCCAAGGGCACTACCACATTTCCACTTGTTCCTGGGCTATTTATGACTTGAAATCAGGAATTTTACTAACCAGGTCAGAAGGAATTAGCGATTTGATTGTTACAGAGGTTTCCTTCAGCAGACTGAGAGAATTGTTAACATCTTTTTAAGATCTGGCTTTCTGAGGAAATGACTCGTGAACCCATGGCACTTGTCCAAAAAGTACGGCAACTGGCCATCACACCCCACAAAATTAGACTTTAGGTAATTTTTTTTGGTAAATTCTATTGAATTTTTTAATTTGTTGGGTTTTGAGAGGAATTAAAAGTACTCTTGGGTAATATTGAACAGTAAGAGATTTCACGCTAGCAGTAAGGTCATTTTAAATGGTAAGTGTGAGGGTTCTTCCTTGTAATTTCTGGATTCATATAATAGTCTTCTGGAATTTTCATGATAGAAACCATCACATACTTCCAAAGGATTTTCTTCTTCAGCCTTTCTCCCACTGTTGCTTACAGTTTTCATTGTTCACGTTGGAACAAAAGAAACCCACCAGTTTACTGGTATTTTATCTGGACAATCTGACAATATATTGTTTAAGAACAGTCCAGAGTTATTTTCTGAAAGAAATACCTGTTTTTAACAGTGTGATTAAAAATCTCATGGCTTTCCCTACAACAAAAAGAATGCTGCATTAACTCCCTAGATAAATTCATATTGCATAATAATATTTTACCTTCCAAAAGCAATTTTAATGAGATACTGTAATTCACTTTTCTCCAGTGTGTAATGATTTTCTTTTGTTACTTATTTCTTTGTGTCATTGCTAAATCATGCTTTTCCTGCATAGCTTTGTTCTAAGACTTTTTTTCCTGTCTAAGGTGCCTCTGATTTCTTTCTATTTCCTTTTATTTTTTCTTTTTCCTCTTTTTTTTTTTTTTAAAACAATTCACTTATACCTTCCAGCAGTGAGAAAAGGATACAATTGATTGCTTTTCGTATGGGAAATGTTGATCATGCTAGGAACTTACAAAAAGAAGTGCAGTTCTATTTTGGCGTAAAATCCAGAACAGAGCGCGGTCTAATTGACAGAAAGTCACTCTGATTGTTCGCTGGTTTCCAGTCACTGGGAAATCACTATACACCATTGTCTAAAGGTTCAAGTTCATCATTGATATTCAGTTCCACTAGGTATGTCAGTCTCAGCATTTACAATTAAGCCTGCTGGAGATAGTTTAAGAATTCTTGGTAGAATCAAACACACACTGAAGAATAACCTAAAAAAACTCCAGTGTTTAATGTCTAGCAAGTAAATATAGAAGATATCAGAAAGAAGGCACCCTCTTCCACCAGCAAGGCAGATGAGCAGTAATTACTTAATACAGAAATAAAATTTGCCCTGTGAAAAAACATATCCAAAGCATTATAAATCTGCTGTTTTGCAGATATCGATGAGTGTGCCTTAAAGACCCACACCTGTTGGAACGATTCAGCCTGTGTGAACCTGGCAGGAGGGTTTGATTGCCTTTGTCCATCCGGACCATCTTGCACTGGAGACTGTCCCCATGAAGGCGGCTTCAAGCGGAACGGGCAGGTGTGGACCCTGAGGGAGGACAGATGCTCAGTTTGTTCCTGCAAGGTGAGATCCAACTGGTCTGGGTTTCAGGAATCCTTTAAGTCTCTGGGCTCATGTCAGAAACCCAGTATTGCAGTGCCGCTGGTGTTGGCAAAACCACTAGCCCAAGCCCAAGGCGCTGAGGCAAAAGGTAAGCTCTGCTGTGGGCACTGAAGCTGTGATGGGGAAATTCTTCTGGGAAGTCATCTTTTTTTGAAAACTGTTTTCAGTTTCTCTTTCACATGAATATGCATCTCTCAGGACAAGTACTGTAGTCAGCCACCTTCCTGTTGGTGGTGTTTCCCTTCACTTGGAATACATGTGAATTAACTGGGTGAGAAGGGAGGCCTGAGCGCGAGTCAAAGGTTAGAGGACCTAGCAGCAGATGCTTCATTTCCTCAAGTGAAGAAGGGTGAAGGCCAGCCTTCTCCTCCTCATCCCAGCTTGGCTGCGTTAGCAGCTCTCCCACTTGAGCAGTGCAACTCTCTCTGCACCTTTGGAGAAGCCAGGAGTAGTATAAGTAGATGTACCTTAGAGTTAACAGATCATTTTTTGGTTGGTTTTTTTCTTTTCCCCCTGGAAATTACCAGTTCTTTTCTGAGTATGGTAACCAAGTTAAAAGAACGTTTGACTCTGCTTTCTTCATTTTCACTACTTAAAAGAAGAATGCTGTCATTGAAATTAGAAGAATTTTAGAAATGCACCAATCTGAGAAATGGCGGGTCTTTTATGGCCACTTCGACCTGATGAGTTCATAGCACTAGTAAAGCTGTCCTTAGACACAGCAGAACACTGTTGGCCCTTGCGTAAGTGTAAGTAAGATGAGATTTTGGCCACTGTGAAAAGCTGAACATAGAGCATGAGAATAGGCCTATCAATCTCCATGTCTCGATGCTTGCGAGCCAGAGAAGCATTAGAGGGTTTGAGGGGGACAAGGGGGAAAAGTTGTTTTGAAGTTGGAAGAGGCTGAAAGCCTCATCATTTCTGTATTGCAATACTATAGCAGAAGGGAAAATTAAGACTTTAGAGTGAATAGAACCCATAAAGTACACTGCTCTACTGGGCTCAAAAGGGAATATGTTCTTGTTAGTTGCTATACGTTTTACTTCAAGTAGCCTCAAGCTCCCTAAAACTCCTCCCTTAAGAAGCTGAAGTGTACAGCTCCACTGAATATATATCAAGCTTTTATTGTAATCTTGGGGAACTGGCTGGCTCATGAAAGGATTTCCAGTCAATAGAATAAACAGTTTAATATATATGAAGACATCTGGTCTGCCTTTGCAGAATTATAGCTATTAGTATTCCCATCTTAGATTGCTTGTAATTTGTTTTATTTGCCGTTTCTCATTGCACTTATTTCTTATGTTGAATGCTCTTATTAGTATATGAAAATATACAAAATGATTAAGTAGTACATAGATATTTTAAACTAAGCACTGGCACTGTTTGCTGCTATGACTCTTCCTTTGTATCTTCCTCGCTTTCCAGTTTTTTCCTCTGTGAATTAACATTTGCATTTAATTTCATTCCAGTAGCTGCCTGTTTCAGGAGCCAAATTCTTGTCTGTAGAACAGAGAAAACAGGGAGAGCTCCTCCTCTATCATATCCCAGGCAGGACGTAAAGTCTTCACTCAGTGCTTATTGAAATATGTTATTGAAACACATTTTAATAAATTGTGATATCTTCCAATACGCCAGACTACGTCTCAAACCTGCTGCAGGACTTTATCCTTTTCATGCAGTTGCACAGAGAGCTCGCCCTGCTTGACCTTTTTGCAGCCTGCTCAGTTTTCAGTGAGGAAAAGGGCAGACTGTAACTAAATCATTCCTTCTACTTCTTACTCGAACTTTGAAATAATCCTACTCACTTGTTTTATCTAAGAGACAAATCAGTATTTCAGATTTTAAAAAAGTATGTTTTCTTTCGGCTTTTCTTTTGTTATGGTTACTTTGGGAAAGGTCAGATGGATATATTCTGTGCATTGGCTGAAACACGTAGATCCCATCTTGAAAATATTTTAACTTAAAATCTGGTGCGAAGAGAATTAAATGCCTTACTTAACTTTGAAGTTCATTAAGTAAGGTTATTTGTGGAGTAGGATGCTATGGAATATGAGAAATTATATTACATCAGTTATATAATGAAACAAAGTGTCATTATTGAAACACAGGGGATTCTTTCAGTGTTTCATCAGACCCAGTCTCTTCAAACCATCCTCGTTCATCTGAATGAATGCAAAGTTCACAAAAACATAACTTCTCAAAACTGTAAATTAATGTAGTACCTTCGGTATATTTCATGTGTCTTCTACAGGAATCTTCCTGAACTCTTGCGGTTTTAATACACAGTCGAATTTAAGACTGGTAGAAATTTGAAGGAGAGTGGGGAGCTGTTGCTCTCGCCCCTGAAAAAACTAAGCCTGGCTGTACAGTCTGGCTATATCTGGGCTTTTGAGCCTGTCCTCTGATTAAGACAACCCTCCGTTCCCCGTGTGAAAAAAGCCTGGGGGATAAGCACAGCACTGGGAACAGGGGGATGTGCCGAGGTGAAGTGTGTTCCTGAGGGTGAGAACAGTTTGATGGTTTGGTTTCTGCAGGGTCCAATTTCTGTCCAAATTGGCTTTGGGGCTCTGTGGAAACTTGAGTCACCCTTTACAGCGATTCCCTTGTGTGTCAGTTTTTCCTTTGGTAAGAACAATTTTGTGTTCATACCGCTGATGCTTATGAAACACGTAGAACTGATTCAGTGAGGAAGGTGGGGAGGGAGAGGTACTAATATGATGCTATATGTTTTTACCCACCAAAAGTAAGTTGCTTTCTATATGTTTCTCAATTTTCTATATATTTCTCAGTGCTACTGTAGAGCTGCAAAGACGCAAGTGAGATGACGTAGCTTAAGAGGCTTTGTGTCACTGCAGCATAGGGATAAAAATGTTTTTTGAAAGGCGTGGAGCTAATGAGGTTGTAGATAAAACACAGATGCTTAAAGAATAAAGAGAGTAGCAGTGTATTATGATTATCAAAAGGTCTCTGGCAAAATCATCAGGCTTTGTCAGTGTTCTGAAATAGGAGAGTAAAGGCAACGTAAAAGGTTAACTGCTCCCCAGAGGTAACAGTGTGGGAGCTCAGAGAAGCACAGAACTACCAGCGCTGTCACCAGCTGACAGAAGAATTTGAGAACTAATCTCGAAAGCTTGGAAACTGACCTGGAACTAAGCAGACAGGTTATTGTTAGCCATTATTAATCAGCACTCCATTACGGAGAGGAGAGAGACTGCCATTGTCGAGGGCGTTGGGTTGCCCGGACGCCTGGCGCAAGCCCACGTGCCTGGAGCTAGGCGGCCTGGCAGAGCTTTTTTGCTGAGCTGCCGCTTGATGCCTGCCCTCAGCAAGGGCCGGAAGACGGTTGTGCTTTCCCACCTGCAAGAATGGAGATTTAGTCGTAACTCGCTGTCAGGGAAGGCTTCCGGCTCTCTTCTTTTACCACTTGCTGAAAGGGGAAGATGACATCTATCTTTGGTTTTTGTGGAAAGGGTTTATTCCCAACATTGCACCTGGACCTGGCCGGACCTGTGGCTAAGGAAACGGGCCACTGCCAGTCTTCCTTACCTTATGATGTACTCGTACTGCTGGGTCAGGAAATAAAGCCTGTTTAGTCCTCCTCCCACAGCTAAAGCAGCAAACTAGCCACAAGTACAGAATCCTTAGTTTATCTCAGTTTGATACAAAACTGAACAAAGACTGTACGGCAATCTAGTCCTGTGCCCTGTGGTTGGCAAAAGCAGTTCAGATCCATGTTAACCTAGCACGTTTTCTACATTTCCATAGTTCTGTGTTCTCTTCAGCTTTCCTTGTTAGGCATAAAAAATAATCTTAATTATTCTTACAACAGAAAGTAATATTCACATCAATTCAAAACTGTGATGAAAAGCAGCAGTGACACTGACTGACATGGGTATTGTGATTCCCCGATGCTGATTTTGTACGTGTTGCATCACGGCCAAGACTGGCTTTGCTTAAAAACAAGAGCTGAACACAGATTCCTACATAAACAAAAACATAAACAAAACACCCACCCATGCTACGTGCAGTGGTTATGGCTATTTTGTCTGCCTGCGGAAAAGACATCCTGGGCTGCTGTCGCTCTTTTTAGTAATTGCTTTTTAAAAGGATCACAGGAAACAAGTTCCCTTGCGTTGATAGGTACCCCTTTAATTGGTGGCAATGAAAATCTTTTTTTTCTTCTTACATCAAATAGAGGTTTAGAGACTCAGAACAAGGTTCTGATGAGAATATGGAAACACTGCAATGAAAAGAGTGGAGTTGTTTCAGGAACTGTGCAGTTACGATCCAAAGCAGAATATAGCTTCGTTCCTCTCACAGCTCTGCCTTCCAACTGGCTGCAGGGGACGCTTTGCTTGAGTAAGGACTAAGCCAATAACTAGCATTGAATGCAAAAGAAGTTCATTTCAAAACTTGTCAATAATCTCCTCATTGTTACCTGTGATTTCAGTTCCCAGTCTATGTGTGGCATGTTAGTATGTTGGCTCACCTACACTAAGGGGTATAATTTCAAACACAATAGTCCATCCAATTTTTGTAACTAGAATTAGAATCAATTTGTTTTTCTGTGATGCAAAGCGAATATATCCGTTTCTCTTCACATGCAGAAGCAATTCTTCTGTTTATCTCAAACAATTCTGTTTAATGGTCTTAAACAAAATGGGCTATCCAATACTGTAAGCAAATATTTAGCAAAATCATGTTTTGGAGAGCCTGTGGAATACAGGCCCTCTTTAATACATGAACCGAATGATAATGGATGATGATAAATCCATTTAGCTTTAAGCTGGTGTACTGTAGGTCCAGGTGTAACAGAACCAGTGGTGAATTCAGAGTGAAGAATGATTAGTGCTACTGTGATTTTGCTATATAGTGCTCCTATGAAGTTAAAGGGACCACCTTCATAACTTCAGTTTATTTATTCCAGTTATTTTCTTCACAGTGATACAATTCAGTCAGAATAGTGCTAAACAAATACTATACGTATTAGAGTGGCAAGTGCTTGAAGAGTTTGTTGATGTAACCAATGAGAGATGAAATTGCTTCACTATATTTCTTCTGAGATACTGATTTCTTTAAAATTCAATTAGCTGGAGACAGAAAAACAGTATTCTCAGACTCGGACTGTATTGGACCCATGCACTGATAGAAATTGGGACAATACTGGTATTTGAGGTATTACTCGCAACTGGCAGCGTCCAGTTGGCGGTAACATCAAATGCATTAAGAACTTGGTATTTCCCGATAATGCTGAAGACGTGCCCTTTGGTAAATATATACCCTGTGACCTTCTCTGGGCTGCTGTCTGGCGGTTTGTGGTTGATGTCAGGGCAATGTGTCCTTACAGGACGGGAGGATTTTCTGCCGGAGGACAGCCTGTGACTGCAAGAACCCCAGCGCTGATCTCTTCTGCTGCCCGGAGTGTGACACCCGTGTCACCAGCCAGTGCCTCGACCAAACTGGACACAAGCTCTACCGCAGTGGGGACAACTGGACCTACAGCTGTCAGCAGTGCCGTTGCCTGGTATGGGTAAAGCGTTTGGAAGGGAGGAAGACTAATAAGGATTCTGATTTTTAGCAGAGCATACCTGGAAGCAGGCTCTTGGCTCTCTCTTCACCTGCTTTTCAGACTGGGAATGATGATAAAGCACTTACAGAGCACCAGAGAACTGAAAGCTTACACCATCAGTTTTCCTCTTGCTGCTGAATAAGTAGGTCTAATGAACAAAATGAAAAGCTTGACAAAGGCTTGGAAACCTGGACACTATATTAACTTTAACATTAGTCTGCTTTAGAGAACTTTTATAAGGTTGTCTGATCTCTAAATGACTTTTAAAAAGTTTTTTCACTTGCGATGGATTTGGTTGGAGGAGTTTCAGGTTTTAATTACATCAGCTGGTGTACCTGTCTTGTCAAAATGGACGAGGCAATTCTTTTTTTTTTCATTCAGCAAATGCTGGAAAAATGGAGTGCCAGTGCCGTGTGGTGAATTAGCAAATATTAACCAGAAAAAGAAGGATAAAGAAAACTGAAATTACTAGACAAACATGCAGAATAAAGAACATTTATTTCCTCATTAGGCACCGTAGATTATTTCCCTAAAGCGTTAAGTTTTGCACAGATATACTAATTAGTGCAGCAATGAACTTCATTAAAGTTATCAGTTTTCCATTTATAGCTGTCCGTATAACGTAGTCTTTATATATGATATTAATCAAGAGGTGTCTGAGCATCAGGAAACAAATTACATTCAAAGCTAAGTTGCTGTTAAGAGATAATTATCCATAATGTACGGCAGTAGGTATTGTATTTTGTATTCTCCTGCGATTTTTTTTTTTATGTTTACAAAAGAACAGCAAGAAACATTTGCAGCCGGCAGCAATGGCAAATATTAGAGGTGAGACATTTTACAAGGGACGCTGAGTGTGTGGCTAGCAGTTCTTTGCCTAATTTTATGATTGGGTTAACATACAGAGCTAAAAGCCAGTGAAGCCTTAAATCAGTGCTACATGTAAGGTTCTGTGCAGCGTGTGATGTTAGCAACATCTGAAGTGCTTAGAGAGTACCGTAATGCAAGTTATTGGAGCCCTTCGCAGGTTAACTTTAGACACACACAGCAATACTCTACAGAAGTGACCTGATGATTCTCTCTTCTCCGTGTTTCTAGCTACTAAACAGCTTTTTTTTTTCACAAAGCTAAATAATAAAATAAAATGACTCACTGAAACATAACTGGTATTGCTCTAACTATTCCTTTAGGAGTTGACAGTAAAATCAATTTTGGCTGTTGCTAGTTAGATCAATGTTCAGTGCTTCTCAAACATACTAACCTACATCTGTCTGCAGTGTTAATTTTCTATTTAAACAGTTGCTGTGATCCCACAGAGATGTTTATGTGACCAGTCGTAGAAAGAGTGCGTGAGTCTGCAAGGCGACCACTGCAAAAATTACAGTTTATGGAAAATATTGGAAACCGGTATTCAGTGCTGCCTTTAAAAACCCCAAAGAACCCAAGTTCCCCTGCTGCGATGATGGGAGTGGTGGTGTTTAGTCAAGAAACAACCAAATGATAGTCTGCTACATTTAGGAAACTTCAGCTCAGTATTCAAACATGCATTCATATGGTCAGCCAGACTGAGAGCTGGTCCATGAAGTTTGTTTCCATTTTGGCAAAATAAAACCTTTCCGTTCAACAGAATGCAAAATTTCGTGGTAGCTAATAAATGGCAACAAATTCAATGAGCTTTGCTTCAATTTTTGCAGGAAGGAGAGGTGGATTGTTGGCCTCTTCTGTGCCCGAATCTAAACTGCGAGTACACAGCCATCTCAGAAGGAGAGTGCTGTCCCCACTGTGTCAGTGACCCCTGTCTGGCTGACAACGTCACCTACGACATCAGGAAAACCTGTCTGGATGGCTATGGAGTCACAAGACTTAGTGGCGCTGTATGGACAATGGTGGGATCTCCTTGTACAACCTGCAAATGCAAGGTACGATGGGCAAGGTAGAATGGTAATGGAAATGTGTGTCACTGCATAAAATCAGGGTCACTTTCTGCCCCGGGAAGCTCACGTTCAGATCTCGGGGAGGTAAAAGAGACCCGAGGGCAGAAGCCTACAGAAAACCCACGCCTTTTGTCTTTTGCAGGGTGGAAACAAAACAATTCTGTGCTTGTTGAAAATGTTGAGCGCAGATATGTAAGATCCTAGTGCAACTTTAAGACGCTCTGTTGGAGAGCCCTTCAGGCATTCTCATTGTGAATCTAGGCTAATATTTTAATAATTGCCTAATGTGGATGTTCCTGAAAATGTGTATTACAGAGCGGGTAAGCAGAGGCAAAAACACTGATAAAAGTTTCATCAGCAAGTACACAAGTAGAGACGCATTGCAGCTCGGAGATGAAGGCACTCCCACAACAGCAGTGGGAAGGGGGTGTCACAGTTTCTGTTCCATGCTCTCATCAAGACGTGTTTAATCCAGTGGCTCTAATGCAGAAGCGCAGCCTGCCTGCCTTGCTCCGTGCAGTGATGACCCCACTGCGCTAATACCAGAATTATGAAAATGTTGTTTTGAGTTATATAAAATGTTCTTCTGTTCACTGTGGGAAACCAAGCTGTTGCTCCAGGGCTTTAAATTATTGAAGGTAGCTTTTCTGCCATTCTTCAGAGTTTTTCCTATTGGTTTGTGTTGGATTTAAAAACAGGGGGAAAAAATTGCTCATTTGGGGTTTTGGTGGCTGCTGTAGGTTTTTATTATGTAAGATAGTTTTGTAAATGACTGGATGATGCAGAAAAATATTTAACAGCGGATTAAACTCCAAAGCCGCATGGTTTCCCGCCCCCATACATGTCTGCCATGAATCAAGAGTCTGAACTATCTGCTTATTTCAGACAAACAGAAAGCTTCCCTGCATGGATCACGTGAAAACTCTCTCCATTAACTTTCTTGCATGGGAGAAAAACCCCGTCATCTCGGTTGCCACTGCTGTGCTGTATTTTATTATGGTGACCACTGAGTCTTTCACATCCGGGTTTCTAGTTCTTGTGTAGTTCAGGCCAGTTCAGTGCTATTTGGCAAAGTCAGCCTCCTCAAAAAGCCACCACGGTTGGGACCGATGAGGACACCTTGGGATGATGGCTTACACAGATTTTTGTATGCGGTAGATGTGTCAGAGATGCATCTACCTCTGCGCGCCACCAACCCCTTTGCTCTTTGTGACTTGTTCTGCGGAGCTGATTGACACCTGCTTGTTTGTCTGTGCAGAATGGGAACGTCTGCTGCTCGGTGGATTTAGAGTGTCTCAACAATAACTGACGTAGTCAGACTGGACTGTGCCGAGGGAGGAAAACTGATGAAGTTAACACCTGAAATGAAGTCGTATGCATTGGCGTTTTATACAACAGACAATTACCAAAGTCTCCGCATGAGGAAGATGTTTGGGAGTTGCCTTTGGGACCTATCACTATGCTCATCCTTGCTAGCCTTGTCTGGGTGACTTACAGTACAGCGCATATAAGTCAATGGTTGTTAAAAGTTTTCAGTGTTGTAAATTACACACTTTTCCTGTCAAGACATTTGCAAATACATTTAAATTATTTCATGGGTAAACTAATGCTGTATTTTTGTTTTAATTTGTGTATTGACAACATGATAGAATTCAGCTCTTCTTACTTTGAATCTCGATTTTACAAATAAGACAGCCTGTCGTGATTTTGTCCCATGATATCACATACTTAGTTCCAAGGTCCCTGTCAGATGTATTTATGAAAATATGTATGTATGTACAGTCAGATTGCATAGTACTTATATTTCACAGCTGTCCAACATTTTAAAGCATTCAAAGGTATATTTGATTGGACAGAATGGAAGCAATCAAAATAAGTCTGTCTTAAAAATTTATAAAATTAAATGCCATGAACTTAATGAAATGGCAAAAAAAGCACTTTCTTCTCTAAACATGTGGAGCAGCAGCAAGAGTCCTATGGTGAGAAATGGAACTAAAACCTCATTCCACTGCCGATTCAACACATATTCAGGAAAGAATCACCAGTCATTGTCAGTGTTCTGTTTTGCAAGAGAAACTGCAAGTGCTGGAAAAGGGTAGAATCCCTCTGGATTGTGCAGTGATAAAACAGAGACCCTTAAGTTGATATAATTTAAATTGCCTAGGTTAGAATTTGCTTTCAATTGTAACATCATTGATGAGTTCAGAATTTTTCCTTTTTTTGTATTTACAGTAATAATGATGTCTGCCATTCTCAGTTACTGCTACCGTAATGACAAAGTGCAGAAGCACCTGTACCAGCGACAGGCGGGACAGGAGACCTTACCACGTGGTAACTTTCATTACCCAACTCACAGCTCAGAATCAGATTTTCTTCTTTCATATTTTATGACATTCAATAATATTTAGTTTTAAATTCACCGTGCACACAGTGTTGTTTAGTAGCTGAGTTTAGTCAGAAATACAAATTAAAACTCTTAGCCCTATATCAAGGTTAGAGTTTCGATTCTCTTCAGCTAATGTCTATTTTTTTCACGAGGCTAGAAGGTTTGTGGCGTTAGAACAAGAATATATTTCTACAATGATGGCATCTACAGCTTAAATATCACCTTTTCAACGTGCTGTTGTGTTTTGTTCTGCTCATTTGTGTAGTGTTTTTTGCTTTTTGTTTATTTAAACAAACACACTGAGTGTATGGAAAAGAGTGCAGAAATAAGTATAGTGGCTACAGTTTGGAAAGTCTACATTTGTGAGTTTTTCGTAGTTTCATGCAGAAAATGTGAAACTGATTAATAAGAATGAAGTGTGACTATACAGTGAAAAAAATTAGTCGTCTTTTAAATGAAGTACTATTATGTTTCTTATAAGGGGACAGTGGCAAAACAATATAAAAATTACTTGCAACCATTCAGACAACTTTATTGCCATTTTTTCAACAGGATTTGTTTTACCTAACAGGTTGGTGTGGTAAAGTTAAATTTATTTTCTTAAAATGCCCCATCATTTTCAGCTACTAATGTATCGACTATATTTGCATTGCCCTAATGATTGTACAAAAGGGGAAGCAGTTGTGTTTTATATGATACTCAAAGGATGTTTGTAAATCATAATGTCAGCTCATTTTGTATATCACATTGTAAAACCCAATGGTAATTCAGTTGGATGAGATATCCAGTGGGCTGAGATATAAAGGGGAATGATTTAAGACTTGTGGGCATCTAAATAAACTCCTATGTACAGATTGCTTTCCCTTAGTTTTATTGGCGGAGTTTTAAAACGCTAATCGCTGTCCTTTCCAGACCCGAACTCCTGATGTTGCTAAAAGGAGAATGAGCGTTTGCCTGGAGACGTAGCGTCAGAGTTGTAAGAAATACTTCGTTTATACTTACTCGGACAAAATCATATCTTCCAGTCTGTCATACACACCAATTTCTGAAGCTCTGTGAATGGGATTAAAGACAGTGCAGGGTCTGAAAATCATTCTTTTCCCATTTACCTTGTCGTAGTGAAGCCTTTTCCCAGGATGCTTTCTGGAAGCTCCAGACCTCGTTAGGATCATATTCAACAGGAGCACCGAAGTTCACATTTTTCCGCTGCGCAGACCAATTTTCTTCGAGAACTCAAATGCAGATTAATTCAGTAAAACCCTTTCAGAACATTTTATACAGCATTATGTGTCATTATCTCCAGAGTAATACAGCTTGAATTGTTTACACAAAGTCCAAATATTGACACAGACCTGTTTATGTTGCATTTTAAGCAGTTACGCTGTGATGAACTTTTCCTTATGAAGCCATTTGATCACTAGTCACGTCACATTTCCCTTCAGAGTACTCAGAAGCCCCAACCCCAGCTCAAAGAGCACATTGAGGAGGAAAATTTAATTCACTGTGTTCCTCTGTGACCAAGGTAAGAACTTTCAAAACCTCTTTCTAGATGAAATTCCCTATTCCCTGTAAACCTATGGGGCACTACGTTGAAAATGCTGGGAAAAAAAAAAAATAATCAAGGTTATTATAATAAATTCTGAAAAGTCTCCTCTTTGTGAGATGGACCTTCTCTCTGCTCAGAAGATAAGAACAATAGTACTAACGTGAGGAGGACTACCAGTATAACTTCTGTGAAAGGAAACTTGCTGCTAGTTAAGAGACTTAGTCAAAACTCACTATAGGCAGTTGGAATTCTGTAGCTGTTTCTACTTATTTATCCTGTAAAGGAATATTTTCTCTGCGTGTATCACTTCTGATAACAAACAAATAAATGAGTAAGAAACGGAAAATGAAAATTTCAGCTCTGGTAAAATGTCTTTGCCTCCTCCTTTTGGCAAAAAGCTCAGCCTAGGTACTTAAACCAGGACATTGTATTGTTTCTTGTGAGGGAAGCTACTTCTCAGTTCTGCTCGCTGTGTATTTGCAAACTCACCTGTTGAGATAAAGCAAGTGCAAACGTTCCTTTTTAGTGGCTCCTAGAGTCATGGACCACACTGAGCCATGCTAGTCACCGTTAAAGGCCGAAGAAAATCCAAGCTATTCCCCACAAATGCTGAATAATACCTGGCTAATTCACAGGAATGTGTGGGAGATTCATTAGTGTCTCTGTGTTGCCTCAGAGACCTCAATAACAACTGTCTTCCAGTAATGTATCTTCTCCCAGGAGCTGTCAGTGAGTTTTCAGGTATAACTGTGTACAACATTTAATTAATAACATTTTTTTCAATCAGATTGCAATGACAAACAAAATATCATCTGTTTTTGTTTTTTTTTTTCCTGTGGCAGACAATAATGTTTTACAAAACAAAAGGTAAAGTGTCAGGAGTGATTACACAAATGGTGGAGTAGATTGTAATAGAATTAAATCATAACTCCTACGAGCAACATGGAAATGTCTCACATCTAACGGTACTTACATAATCATCATTAATGAGGGGAATTTAAAAGGGCCCCATGATACAGTTTGATGTAAAATTTTAAGTGAGTGTTATGATAAGGCATAATTGCTTGAGGAACGTATTCTGCCATCAGAAATACATACCTGCCAACAAGCTACTGTTCCTCTTAAGGTAGATCTTTGGCGTTCATCGAAATTTAAGCTTGTGTAAGGAAGACTCATGGTGGTATAAATTTAAAAAAACATAATAAAAAAAAAAAATTCCAACCTGGGGTGTCGGAATGCTTCATATGCCGTTCTTCTCTCTTACTGGTAGAAACCAGCAATCACTCTCTTTCAGCTGGTCATCGAACTCAGAGAGGTGTTAGTGAAGTGCTGGTATTGCTTGTAATCTGCAAATATTACTCGCAGGTGCTAACAGGATTATTTCTTGCTACTAGCTGCCAGCGAACAGTCCCACATACGCAGGTTTAGGTATACCTGAGAAGGGTGCATATCAGTAAGCTGATAAAATGGGTTAAGTTCAGGGGTTTTTAATGAAACCATCAGCAGGAGATTCACAACACATGGGCACATGATGTCTAAAACCATGGCCAGTCAAAAAAAAAGGCCCCCCGAATCATGTATGCGTCATTTAAATTCTTTACTGCTACTTCATCTGCACAGTGTGAGGGTTGCACTGAATTCTGATGAGCGGATTTCTGGCTGGGAACCAAATCTTTGCTGCAGCAGTGCCTTGCACTTGAATTCTTTTTCTTCCTAAATTTGTACATGAGATTGTTTTATTTAAGTGGTTTGATTGGAATTGAGCGGTGTTTGGAAGCAAGCCTTATCGTGTTCTCTTTGAGATCGAAGTAGCTACAACAGGATCGGGCGCAGTTCAGGCTTCTTTCTTGTATGTGCCTCTACCCTGATGGGGAGAAACCACCCTGGGAAAAGGCACGGAGTTCCCTAGCCAACTGCCTTGTGTTTGGGTGGTACTGTGGTTACAGGCAGCGGTTTTACAGGGTTGTGATGGTACTGACCCTGGATACAGCAATAGATACACAGACCCTCCGATAGCGGCTTTTGGTTGCCGTTCCTCTGTTCTGTGGTTTCTTTCAGACAACTAGTCATGTCATCCGTACACCATAACCTGTTTACCTGTCCCAGAGCTCTTTATTATTGAATGCCCATGTGGTTCTGTGTGAACGCATGTAGATCCACCAGGCATTTTCAGTGAAGAGAGGATTAGAGATTCTGCAGCAGATCACTTAAACGTCACTCAGACACAAAGCAGAGACCAGGAGCTTATCACGAAATTAAACCAGAGTGGGAAAAATCCTGTTTTCTAATAATGCAGTTGATTGCTTGCCCCTTTGATTAACTCTAAATCTACTTTTTCTGTCACAAGAATTGCAAACGTATTTGATTTAATCCAGTTCTTCTTTATACTAGTTTTGACGCATTCCCTTTTGCACACTTCAGTATTAAATATGCAGATTTGTTTTCCTACCTGAATATTGTGCAAAATTCTCATCTGGGTGCTAGAATGTGTGGGCTTTGCTACTGTTGTGCCTCTAGACTCAAAGCAGGCATTTCTTTACTCAATGCCTGTGAAGTTAGAATCAGAGAATCACTACAGTACGTTCAGGTAAGCACTAACTTTAAGGGTAAACTCTTACCTGTTAAGATAAGGGTTAAGGAAAACCAAATATGAATTTTAAAAGTAGATTTGCAGCTGTAGAGGTGATTTTTCAGCCTGACCACAGGCTTGGCCATTTACTCACATTTGTATTAAATCATTAGCTGATTAGTTCACTCTTTAGCCACGCATATTTAGTCTGCTTTGCGGGGTAGAAGACAGCTTTGAGAAGTAGCTAACCGCTGCATGAAGTCACCCCGATGAGCAGGTTTTCATGCAAGGAGTATTTGTTACAAACTACCGCAGAAACGCCGCCAGCACTCTCTCAAAATCAAAAGCAAATATCGCTTGTGCGGTCCTGGGCAATGCACTTTTGCCATGTTTTTCTTTTTTTCTACCGGCACAGCATGGCAAGTCTTTGGAGAGCGTTTGGGCTGCTGAGACAACACGCTGTTTAACTGCCGCTTTGGCTCTTCTCTTACGCGTGAGCTACCACTGGCCGCAAGTGCGGTGGTGGGAGGAGGTGGGGGCTGCGGGCGCGACGTGCCGAGGGTGGCCATGGTGGTCGGTGTGCTGGAGGGTCTGGAGGAGGCCCTCGTGAAGCTGTTAGCAGCGGTCTGGCAGCAATGGCATGTTGTTTGTTCTTAATGGGTGAAGCAGGGCAGAGCAGTTATCGTGATTCCTCCCTCTTTTCCCACCTTCCACCAAAATCAGGAAAAAGTCTTTGAAGGTGTCTTCTGCGGGCGCCTTGGAAATGTCGGAAATGCCAGGAATGATCTGCTTTTCTTGGTGTGTGGGAGGGTTAAGGATGAGCTTCGATGGAGGAAGATCTAGGACTGGACGGAAAGGATGGAAGTAATTAAATGCATAACAAAGCAATCCTTACCTCAGTTGGCTAATTAGTGATGTCAACAGGTTTTACTAAATTGTCTTTTGAATTTGGAAGTATTTTAATTCTGCTTAAAACAAAAAGTGACTGTTCCCTTCTTTACAGTGTTTATTCTTCACTTTTCTTGATTCTTTTGCTGATCTCTCAGGCTTTCCTGTCACTACAGTCTTACAGCCTGAGCAGAGACTGACAAGATCATGTTGAAAACTAAGCAAAAGAAATATTTGCTTTCATGGCTACACTAAAAGGAAATTTGGAACCATAACTGGTTTTGGGGTTGTTTTTCATTCAGATGTCTCTTTTTTTTTTTTTTTAATACTAGTCATCTAGTCATGGCTAGAATTAATGTGCAGTCTGGACCTCAGTACCAAAAAATCTGTTACTATTAAAGGAAGCCAGACCAAATCAGTTACCTAGCTTGTAGGCGTAGCTTTTTTTTTTTTTTTTTTTAATGACCTCTCACTTAAGTATTTACTCTCTCGGGAAACAAGGGAACTATATCTCTGCCATTTGAAAGAATGACTCCAGACTGTCCCTGAGCATGGTCCATTCCATGTCCTTTCTGCCTGGAGTTCTCAGAACTGCCTCAGCAGCATCTGAAAATGCATTTGGGAAACCAGGAGCATGGCTGTTTCTCAAGCCAAGTCGATAAACCCATAGAAGGCAGGAGAGGTGAGCCTGTAACTGATAGCAGTCTCACATCAATCCTTAACAAAACTTCAGGCATCCCCAGAATGTATTTAGGGACATACAGAATGGTGTAAATCACAAATGTTGGCTGCAGTTCTACATGCCTGCAAAGTTCAGAGGAATTAAGCTGAAGGTTTTCATTCTCTAAGTACTGCTCGGCACAAAAGTTCAAAGCTATTTCTCTTCCTGAATTAAAGCATTATTGTAAGCTATATGGGATTATGGTGTGCACACTTAGATCCTCTACAGTTAGGGGAAAAAAGAAATTACCCCTGATGACCTTTTCACCTCTGAGTAGCCATCTTATTCTGTGTCACTTGTCAATGTTTGAGATATTATTTACAGAGCAAGCTTGTCTAGCGTGCGTAATACTATTTCAAGTGAAAATACGTGTACGCCATCCATTTCAGGTGAGTTGATCCACTACGAAGGTAGCAGTGAGAAATGCCAGTCCCACGTGTTCAAAAGTTACACCCCAGCCGTGCTAAAATTAAGAGATAAGCTTCAGAAAAATATGTGTTTTGAAAATGTGCATTTTCTTCAGTGACCCGGGGGTTTCAGTGCTGAACTTGTATTATTACTGTCAGTAAGGCTGCAGCCTGCCCCGGGCCACAGAGGCCACTAGAAAGGCAAGACGCTCCCCTGTAGTGAGGGGACAGGCCAGGAGAAGAATGTACGAGATGTACGAGAAGGAGCTGATGTATGGCGTGTGCCTTTCCCTGCCCATCTGCAGCGCAGGCTGCAGAGAGCCCCGGCTTCGGGGGCAGGCTGCGCCGGGGGGGCCGTGAGCCCAGCTGCCCTCCCGGGAAGGCAGCGCTTGGGCAGCCTCAGGAGGGGCCGTGGTCTAGGCGCTGGTCTAAAAGATTGATGTTTCTGGTCCAAGCCAAGCTCAGTGTGCCACGGCTGAGCGTGCATCTGAGCCTTCGCTGAAAGTAATGGGCGAGAGATATCTAACTCTCTTTATGGGAGTCTGAGAGCTGCTGGGAGGCAGCTGATGCCGGAGACGGGTCTATGTTTGGAAAGGAGTGAATCGCGGTGCTTGTGCTGACCTACTTTCTTTTCAGTGTTTTTGCTCTGAATTTATGCCAAAAGGTGACCAACTCTTGTGCGGAAGTGTAAGCGGGGATGGGGCGGGGGAGGGAGAGGGGGTGGAACCGTGAGGGAAGACCCTCCCCCCAAAGCCCCAAAAAATAAGAGGGAGCGCCTAAAGAGAAACCCATTAAATCTTTGTCGCTGAGCAGATAAATACAAAAGTGTATATATTTAGCAATTTTAGTTCATAATGGGAATGCCATAGTATAGTAGCAGTGTCAAATTCATAGTACTAACGTTAATGCAGGAAAACCAGTCATCTAGCACCATGCCAGTAAGTCACGGTGTGGTCTTAACTGTGCACCATGGTGTATCATAGAAGTGCATGCAGAAACATTTTCAACTCAGAAAATACATCCTATCCAAAAAAAATCATTCAACAAGTGTAATCAAAGTGAAATAAATTGATCAGCAAAACAGTAAATTTAAAAAATTTTCATGTGTGATTGGGCTGTGTGATTATCAGATCTTAATTTTAAAAAGGTAAATAATTTGTGATAGCTTAAAAATAAGAAGAGGGTTAGGAGCTTGAATGAAGCTGCTCAGATAGTTCAGAGGTGGACGAAAGAATTGCAGAGTAGTGTAGAAAAAGGATCCTGGTTAATGGGATTTTCTATATATATGGGGTGATGTTCAGTAATCTAGGCAAAAGAAATCATTATGTCAAAACTTGCAAATGGAAGGGAGAGAACCGAAAGGGAAATTAAGCATTACGTCAAAGAGAGCAGTAACTCTAGAATGAGATTTCTGCGTTTCTTTTGACATGAGAGTACTGCCTATAGCAAAAGTAGCTGGTTTATTAAGCTCAGGCTAGCACCAGATGCAAAGAAGAGGTAACAGTTCACAAACTGGAAAGCCATTATTAAATATACAATGGGACATCACCGAATATTCCAAGTTACAAGCATTGTTTCAGCTTTCTGCATGAGAGAAAAGGGGAGCTGGAATCAAGCAAATAAAACTAATATTGCTTAGTGTTGGAAATACGGTGTCATTGGGCAGTTTAAATTCCAAGAGGTGTGTGCAAGAGAAACACGTGGGTTGAAGAGCCAGGTAACATAAACACAGGCAATTATGCTTTTAGCAAAGACAAATGAATTCATGAAGCTGGTGACACTAAATGTGGAAGTGATTTATAGGAAAGACCCCTAAGCCAAGGAAACCAAAAAAGTAGTCCGATGGAGTCAATGCACTAAAAGATTATTAGATTATTTTTTGCTTTGTCTTTAGAATGTGGGCACTCGAGGTTTGAAACTACTTCAGCCTTCTGTGCTGTGGTTGTATTTAGAACTAAATCCCGACAATACCTGCTGGGTTGTGGTAAGTGGCCGCTGAGCCTGGCCCCTGGGAGAAGGTCCAAGAGCAGGAGCGTGGGTCTTGGAGCTGCGGCTTCCCCGTGCCGGGGAGGATGCGCCGGGGGTGGGCACGGCCCGTGGGTGCTCTCTGCTCCTCCACAGCTGCACGGTGGGAGCAGGAGGTGGGAGCAAGGTGTTGCTGTATTTTAATTTAGATGTGTGGGCAGAATTATTTAAGGAAGGTAAGGGGAGAAAACTCTGTTGGTTAGTAAGATTAATAGAGTCTGAGGTTTAGTTGCCTGCGATGAGTGCGGTGAGAGTGGGGCTGGTGCTGGGGCGGGGGGACGGGAAGGCAGAGCAGCCAGCCAGCAGCGCGGCATTTCCTAGCTGCCTGGCTGGAGTTGTAAAGGCCAGATTCATTGTTGAAGCAAAGGGCTGTGAGTAAAATAGAGCAGGACTGGGCTTCCGAGTCTCTACATTGCTCATTTCTTTCTAATGAGCAGACACCTCACTGAGGAAACCGATGACTCCATTGGCAGCTGAAAAGTGATTACTGGAGGCTTCAAGCTCTGTAAACCTCCAAATTAACTTCTGTGTGCTGTTCTGCCCTCCCTATCCCGCATCCCCACCTTCATCCGTGGTAGAACATTTCTTAAATATTCTATGGGATACCTGAGACTTCACAGTGACTGTATAGTTCTTCCCAAGTTGTTCTCACATGTTAGATATTTAATGAAACGGCACCTTAAAATGAGTGCTGAGGTCCCTAGACGGTTAGTGAAGAGCAGTAGATACCTTTGAGGGCCTCTCCAAGGAATCTTGGGTGCCTAAAATGAGGCACACAGGTTTGCTGAGCAGTCACCTCTGGACAGAGCTGTGCCGAGGGGGAACTCTTTGGAGCAAGGTCGGTGCGCGGTGCCCTCAGCTGCACGTCTTGGGCCCGCTCTGATCGGGTGATAAATGGTAATAATAAAATTGCCATGTAGGATCTAATAACGTAATATATCATATGATCACAAACTTTGAGTGGGAAAGGTAAACAAAGTCTTTTCTGGTGAAGGTGAACTTTCACAGGGAGTTACCATTTATCTCTTTCTGCAGAATTTATGTATAACAGCCATTTCACTTATTTAAATGGTAAGACAATTAGAAAGCTTTGGCTATCACATTGTCTTAGACTTTACAAAGGAAATTGTTTGCTAGTATGGCAGTAAAGGCTTTGCTGCAGCAGAGCATGCTTTGCAATGATAGAAGCAGATGGTTTACAAAGTTACTGAATAAGAACTGATTATTGATTTGCTATCCTCTAACAACATCAATGTCGAGTGATAATGTACTGTACTGCTTGTTACAGAGTAAATAGCTATTTTTATATTACTTGCTTTCTTGCAAATTGGTTACTAGCAGGGAAAGTAAAATATATGGCTGTCTAATATCTTGAAGCAGTAAACAAATTGCACGGGGGGGAACATCAGTGAATGTTGAAGCTGATACTTACAACTTCTGCCTCTGTCAAAAAACTCCAAATCAAAAGTTCACAGTTCTCCTAATACCAGACCTAGCCAGCGCCCTGTTGTTTTACCATTTACTGTCAGTTCAGCAAAATACTAAATATGTTCTATTTTAGCCGAACTCAAGAGATCACAGGATTTTTAGCAGCCACTGAGCATACAGTGAAGTATTAGGTTCAGTATTGTTTCCCTGCCTAATTTATTCTCTTGGCTTGAAGAAAAGCAAATTCTAGAAGGTTAAAAATGCAGCTAGAAGCAGGAGTGATATTATAATTGAAGGTGACTGTGTAGCATGTTTAAATAAACATGCAGTAAATATTTTGCCTCTTGTATTCTGGTAGCTTTTAATGGCTGCTTAGTTCAGGCTAGGGGAAAGGAAACCATTATCTCTTGACAAGGTTGTTTTCACTCAAGCTGTTGCTCTTCTAAGAAAACAGACCTCTTGCACGTCCGTGACATACACCTGCCGTGAGTTATGCACCCAGACTGCAGCGGACATGGGAACGCTAATAGGTTTTTCACTACCAATTTAATTCCGGTTTTGATCATTGCCTCTTCTGCAGGTTAGACTCTCAAACTTGCTGGGCGCTGATCCAACCTGAGAGTTGACTTCTTGCACGGTGTTACCCCAGTGCACGTTCCTGGGGGCTGCTGTGGTTAGGGTCCGGGGAGCAGCGTGGTCTGGTGGGTGGTGGTGGTTCGGTAGCCAGAGAACTGGGTCCGTCAGTACCTCTGCCCAGCTTTCCCCTCCACCCCAGCCTGCGAAGCCCCTGCCCAGCAAGGCATCCCCAGTTGTGGCTCCTAGGTCCGAGAGGTAAATGGCTCGTTCTGCCTGGTACAGACATTGAAAGGGTTAACGTGGCACTGAGTAAATAGTGGCGAGAAGAGAAAAAAATTGTTTTTGCAGAAGAAGAAGGGATCTGTCGTTTCATGATACTAATCTAGAATGAGGACCAGGGTCTTTTGATCTTGCTGTATGGTTTCTTCTCTAGTTTTTAAATCCCGTGGTTTTATTTGCAGCTAGCTCAGGAAGGCAGAGTAACCTATCCCCTGCTCACGTGCCGAAGTGAACACATACAAGTTATTAGGACATAATATACTTACTGATTAGGTAATAACATGGCAAGGCAAATAAAAGATTTTATGACAAATCTAAATAGCAGTGGATTAAAGTTCAGGAGGACTGGGGATTAAGAAAAGGGACTTCATCTGGTCAAGGTAGATAGTGGCCATTAAACTGTCCTCTGGAAGATTTGCTGAGCCTTGAATAATAGGAGCGTGTTTGTGTGTGTATGAATTGCCGTACCTTGTTTTTCTTAATCAAATGCTGTCTCAAGCAATTCCTAAATTGTGCCTTTCTCCTTCCCTGCCTCGCTCCCCACCCCCCCACCATTGGCTTGCTTTATTCTGTTTATGGGTTTATAAGTGGGAAATAGAACTTAATTGACTGCCTATGCTATATTTAAAATGGTGACGTACCTAAATCCAATTATGCAGGGGAAGATAATGAATGCCACCTCATCAGTAAGGTGCGTTGCCATCAGCGATGTCCATCCTATTTTCCTTTCTTTGCATTTCTGACAGGGACTGCAGTACAGGCAGGGGAGGGGAAAACTCTTCCATAATAAATGCTGTAAAAATGCTTTGTGCATAAACTCATCTCCCTGTTGTTGTAAATTTGGAGTGCTGAAGTTCATAGAAGATCTGGTTGTGCTAATTAGAATGCTGCAGCAAAACCTTCCCTGCTACTCGTACCACACTGATAAATCCCAATGCAATTTTTAAAAAAGTGTCAATTCATTTCTTAAGTGCATCTTTTTTAAGCCATGCAATTTTTTGAAAGCGCACTGGGATTTCTTTTGAAGCACATCTTGACTTTTAATAAATACATCAAAAGCGCTTTAAAATATATCATAGCTAATTTTGCTCTCCCACAAATCCATCACTTTTTATTACCTTTTAACTAACTCACCTTTTTCCAGAACAGAGAGGAAATGGTTCAAATCTCTCGATGGTATGTTTTTCTTTCGATTTTCTGGGCTGTCAATGTTTGGGGGAAAAAATTACCCAGAAAGGAAATCTCCCAATAGATCAGCCTTAAAGGAAAGAAAGACAGAAATGTGTTCTCTCACGACACCTGGGCTAACTGGGCTATAACATACCTAAAGATGCCAGGTAAAATGGCAATACTGGAGCAGCTTACAGTGGTGCACCGTGGCAATTTAGGAAAGCAACTTCTTCTGGCTGGCTGATTCCTGTGATGAAGAGGTCCAGGACTGAAAACCAGCCCTGACAAACCTTGGGAGCTAACCTGGGGTTTGTTTGCATATCAGCCTCTTGCATTTCTGCTGTTGCCTGTGGGCTCCTCGGTGCTGTTTACGGAGGAAGAAAAGTACCTGCAATTCCAGCTCAGATGCTTGGACCTTTAATGGCATTCAGTTAATGCTTGGCAAGTACGATATGATTTGTGAAAATCATCCTGTTGCTTAATCCTCTTCAGTGCCAAGGGTTATTCGGTAGGGACTGCAAACAAGGTGAGAAATTGGAAGACTCGTATGTTATGGACTGAATGGGAGAATCTTCAAGTGGCTCAAAAAGTATTGAAGTTTTTTCTTTTAACCTGTGGTAAATTTTGGATTATCAAAACAAGTATCATAAAAAAATTAAGATGACCTCTAGCTGAGTAATCCTTTCACTTAAACCTTGAGAAAAATGACTGGCAGATGACAGCAGAAGCTGACTGCTGCCCATTGCCACAGCACCGAGCTGGATGCGCAGAATTATGCCGGGGTTTAAGAAATAATCTGAGTAAGTTTCCTTCCCTGTATGCGCACCTAAGACGTCTCTCCGAGGCACACGCTTTTTGCCCTCTGAAAGCTTTGTAATCTGTTAACATAGTTCAAAAGAGGAGGAGAGAAAACTTGATTTCATGGAAAGGAATGAGGCGATGAGTTAAGAGCTGTCACTTTGGGCTTGCCATCTTGGCTCTTACTGCCCAGGCTGAACAACTGCAGGGATTCTGAGCTGTTGCGAGCAGCGTTTGCAGCTGGGTATGAACTATGATAGACAGCCAGTAGGTATTTCGGGAATGAGCTGCTTCTGCGTACTGCTTTTCCAGATGCAATCTCCAGGAGCCCTGTTCCAGTGTACGGGAGCATGCGTGTGAGAGGAGAAGGAGAAATGTCAGCGAGATTGCTTTGAGGAAGCTGGATGCACACGTTAATTTGTACTAACCGGTTTGGGAAGAGCTCTGCCCGCAGCTATGGAGCCTGCGATCCACAGTGAGAAAGCTGCTTTGTCAGGCATTGAGCCGCACGGTGTCTGGCAGCATTCCAGCGTCATCTCGCTGATGAGATAGCGGTTCCCACATATGAAGCAGACAGCAGCTTTAATGGAAGCTATTTTATGACAGGGAGCTTTAAAAGTTATTCCATTATCCTGAAGTTTACACAATTATGATATTCTGTAACATGCAGCATGCTACAGTTGTGATGACAGTAACGCACTCTTTCTTCAGCTTATAGATAAGATGTGGCAGGAACTGAGATTTCCAGGTCTCAGACGTGCTTCTGGAATATCCATGGATTACCGAAGTTCCTTGATATACGAGGAAGTCGGAGCGAGGTGTGGGACACGTGGACTAATTACCTGGAAATGGCAGCCGGCGGCTGGCTAAAGCCCGATCTGATTAGCATTCAGTGTCAGTGCTGGCAAACGAGGAAGAACAGAAACTAACAGAGCAACAGAAAGATGAAAGGGTAGCGCTTCCTACCTGTCCTTCAAACTCTCCTCCCTAATGAACCCCTCCTGCAGCGCTGGCAGCCTGTTCAGGAGACGGCTCAGCGGTGAGACGTGTTGCTGGGGTGTTGGGTGACATTGGCGTGTGGGTCGGGGACCTGTCAGAGCCCTGTATCCAGTGGGCTCCGATGCCCGTCCCCCTCCTTCGGGGCAGGTAAGGAGAGTACGAGGGATGGCGGGACACCTCCCAGGCTGGCATCACGGCTGGGAGCAACCGGCCAGCAACGGGCTAGCACTCTTGGCTGAAGACAGTGTAAGAAATTGAAGGAGCCAAGTGCTAAACGCGTGGCCAGGTGAAATCAGGGCAAAGCTCTTGAAGCAGCGGGGCTTCCCCACTTGCTGCCGTGTCCCCAGTCTGTCTGGAGGAGGGTTTGTCAAGGAACACAAGTGCTTTCTGTCCTAAATGTGAAGGTGAAAAACCCAGTGTCTCTTTGGAGCTATAAAATCATCTTACACAATCAGTTTTTAAATCTAATAACTGCAGCTTTGACTTGCTGGTAGCAAACAGAGGCCCGTGCTTTGTGCAGAACGATTATTTATTTATTTTAAAAACAAAATCAAGGCTGTCTGTGATTTGGATCTAATTTCACATTTATTTTTCATAGTTTGTTTGCTTAGTAGCTCTGCAGTAAGAGAGTGATTAGTTAAATCAGTTATACATAAATTCAAAGACTTGTTCTTCATTTTGGATGTTCAGACTTAATTGGATTTAAATCAGATTAAAAAGTGACTTCTGAGGGAAAAATACCCCCAAGCATGAAAAGACGCTTACTTTTTTTAACTTATCGCATAAATGGCGGTAGAGATTTCTATCTTTATAACATTTTTTCCCTGTTACAGCTTACAATTCTATTTAACTTTTAAAGAAAATACTTATATATTAAAATGTTAGCAGGGCAGAGTAGGAGGAAGCCACTAACTTATCTGGCCCAGGATAACTTGTTTTCTAGTCCAGAGTATTTTCTTCAGATTTTAATGAAATTTTAAACTTAAACATTATGAAAGGAGGTCATTCTATGAGTTTATTAAATACATTAATTGCTGTGAAAATCACATAATACAAGCTGTATTAAAGCCATGGAAGAGACTCTGTTTCTCTCCCAGGAGATGCCCTGGGGTAGATCCAGATAGTTTCTCCCTTGGGGTTTAAGGGGGACCATCAGAGATTTATTTACAGGCTTGGCCCACATACGTAAATGTGAATTACCGAATAATGAAAAGCAGGGTTAGAAGAGTCTGGACGAAGATGGAGTAGTTTCCAGTGCTACGGTAGTAGTTTGGGATCTCCGTGAACCCAGCAGAGGAAGATCCTTGCAGAGGAGCAGAGCCTGACTCAATCCTGGCTGTCAAGCACAGTTTATCCTGTGGGGCGACAGCATTTTGCTGCCTAGTTTACTAAATCGGAGCTTTTTTAGATAGGCATTTGGACAAACAGGCCAGCTGCAGGATGAGCTGTCTGTGGCTTTCCAGGCTCCTCACGATGCAGAAGATTGAGGACTTTATGCAAAATCCAGGTACTTAACCATATGGGAGGCAGGACAAATACATAGATTTTGGAGGACAGAGCAGAGATTTGTATTCAGGTAATTCCCCCTCCGGAATGATAAAAGGCTGGAGAATTCAAGCCATCTCCCCCAAAAGGTGTGTTCTCTAGGGAGCTTGACAGAGAGAACTACTACAAAGGTAAGAAAAGGCAGAAGGAATAACAGCTGCTGACTCCAAAGGCCTACGCTCATCTTTCCCATCAATTATTTAGACAAGAAAGATTTACATGAAAATTAATCATTAAATTTTGAATTGCTTCTTTGCATCAATAATGAAATATCTGTGCCAAATACAAACAGATAAAGAGAACACAGTAAGAAATCATCCTTAATACATAAAAGGAGAAGTAATATTTTAATGAAAATATAAAGCTCATTACTGCTTTACGATGGAGGGTTGCTGTCAGTGACCTAGAATAGAGAGCTTTATATGCCGAACAGGAAACCTCTTGTTTAACCTACCGTATTTGACATTGGTATATTAAGACTTGTGGGCTGGATTCTGCTAAGTTCCATAAACCAGTAATTTTTGGTACCAAAATAATATTCATACAGTCAGGGGGTTGTCTTTCAGGTCTGTGCATCTAGAAGTATGGTGGCAGACACTAAGTTTCAATATTTTAACTTTCTGAATTGTTTAAACCAATTTTGTCAAGTATATTTCTTGACAAAAGAGACTGCGACCGAGCCTACAAAACCCAGTTTCATTGGTAGTTTTCAAATTATTGTCAATTGCTGTGATTGTATCATTAACCTAAAAATGCTGGGGGAAGGGCTTGGTATGCTTCTTGATGTCCCAGCTGAAACACAGTAACCTAAAACTGTAGCTTCTTTTGCCCCCTCCCCCTCCCCCCCAAGTAAATTTCTGATGCTTCTATCCAGAAAAAAAATGTGGAAAGCATGGAGAATAAACAACCTGTATGTATAAAAAATCTGCAAGTAAATAAAATGATCTCATTATTTATCTAAGTAACATGATATTGGTGTTATATTTAGGATTTCTGAAGGGTTGGTGTTGAGAAAACTGCAAACTAAGTCGGGTACAGCATTGACCTAGAAAGCATTGAAACCCTGCAGTAGATTTGGTAAGTACAAATGCTTTTCTAAATTCAATTACTTTTAACTTGCTGGTGGATCTTTTTAAAGCCTCGTGTATGATAGAATCACCTCTAAAGGCACACTGTGTCCTACATCTGTGAATATAAAGCGCTAAAGAAATGGTAAGCATCACTATGACAAAATAACTTACATAATATGTAAAGTTATGCAGTACTCCCTGACCTGCTCCAGCTCCATCGTTTAATCTTGTTTTCATTTTGATGTAGGTTTGTCTTGTCATTTCCCTTCTGTATTTCACCAGGTTGGTACCTGTAGTGAATTAGAGGGAAGACAAGCATAAAGTCAATTCCACTTGCTGTAGTTCCCCAGATTTTAAAAGGCAAAGATGGTTGTTTAATTTGCTTTGCAACCTATGAGTTCATGAGGCTCATTAGTTTTTCGAGAAGTAAATAAGTTCCAGTGTTTTGTTCCTGAATTTATCGCTTTTTGGCTATTTCCATTTTAGCTGGTAATTCAACCTCTGCCTCTTGCTTGAGTGAACCCAGAGAGAGACCGCATCTGGGCTTTTTCAGCTCGGGGCACAACTGTGCAGAAAAGAGAGGTCTCTTTTGCCTGGTTGCTCTTGTCATTGGCACCACGTGGCTTCAGGAGCACAGGTAGCACGCGGGTGTGGGTTCTGTTTGGGGGCACCTTCCTGAGCGTTGCACCGACGCAGGCCAATGGACGTCTTTTACCGATGCCGGGGTGGGCTTCTCGGGCATGGATGTTACTGGCACGGCAATACTCGTACCTCCCGCTGCGTGCCATGAGGAGTGCTCGTGGGCACGCCAGCCAGCCGGGCGTTGTAGCCACGGAGAGAAAACTGTAGCCTACTTGGCTGCTGTCTTCAACCAGAGGGGAAACGCAATTAGGTGAGGAAGTTTCATTAATGAGAACAGAAGTTCTCTTGAGGCCGCTTTGTTAGCAGCTTTTGGTGGAGTGGGGTGTGGAAATGTTAGATTTAGAAGATAATCAGCCTGCATTTTTATCTCTACTTAAAACAGCAGAATGGAAAATTATCTTATCTCCACGAACTGCTATTTTTCACTTAGTAAATTATTTTGCCACCCAAAGCGGGTGCCACACAAAGAGTTGTGGTTGGGAGGCATAGTAGTTGTTTATCTCCGTCAAAATGTCTCAGTTAAAAAGCTATCAGTAAGACATAATAATAATAGTAAATACATATGGCATTTGGCTAGATGAATACAAGATTATACTAAATAGAACACATTTCTGAAAAGAATAGTTGTAAGTAATTAGAAATCTCCAGTTATGCTTAGAGTTGTAAGAAAGTGAAATCAAATTTAATTATGCAAGGTCCCAGTTGTGCCAAAGGTGCTATAAAGAATATCTTCGTGGAGACATTCAGTATAAGAAACTGGCTGGTGCTATTATTAGCACGCTTATTTGCACATTTTCTTTATATTAGTTTAAAATTTAATGATGGTATTTGTAGGGCTAATTACCAAGGATCTGCACGGCACTCATTGGGATAGTCACCCAAAAGGCATCCATTTTCGCAACAGTTATTGATAACTCCAAAGTAGCTTTGACTAAATTATTTCTATTAAGTATATGCACAAACAGGTACTTTAAAAGTGGAAATATCTGCGATCTGGCCCACAGTTCCCCCGGAGGCGTAAACCGTGAGCGTTGTTCCTTCACTCCTGCATGCTCTAGCCTGAATCCTGGCCAGCACCAGGATTTACTACAGTGAGTTCAGCGCTACGCTGAACCTGCCTTGAAGATAATCACAAGGCACCCACCGCTCTCGCTACCGCTCCTCTCCTCTGCTTCGCCGGACCACATTAAAGCGTGAGCCCCGGGAGCTGACTGTGGGGCTGATCCTTGATTAATGGCAGGGCGGCTGATTAACGGCAGGGCGGCTGCCAGCTGCAGCGGGAGGGGGCTGGCTGGGGAGGGATTTATCCCACTGATCTCCAGGAGTGGCATATACCTCAAACACACCTGAAAAGAGAAAGGAGCTGCGCTGTGGATCTCAGCCTCGACTGGCACGTTCCTGGGATTTGCGCTCAAGTAGCTGGGAGGGGGGAGGCAGCCAGAGAAAGGCAGCAGAGCATAGCACAAGTATTTCCCCCAGCTGGTCTGCAGGCGGACCTGCAGGAAAAGGAGAGGTCGTTCCTGCCGCTGAGGGTGGCTGATGGTGGGATTCTCTTCTCGCTGCCTCAGAAACCTGCGATGTATATACATCTGCAGCTGAACGGGGCACCCTAGGCTTCCCTTATTAGTTAATGGAGGTCATTAGGTGTTTTTAGGCATGACTCACCTGTCCTATTTTAGCTCTCTATTTTAGCGCATGGTGAATTGTATGATGTCCATTGACCTTAAAGAGAGGCTAATCCGAGTAGCTCAGATGTGGACCTCTTAAGGGATTTACTCGGATCAGTTCTACCCCTGTCTGCCAAGGTCTTTAGATCACCAGGTACCTTCCAAGACTAAAGCCGAGGCAAACAGCGAGAGAAGAGGCAGTGCAGAAAGCTGTCTTTTGCTTTGCTTTTCCCCAGATAGCAGCGTCTCTTCAGGCGTGACTTTGGCAGCCAAACGCTTGAGCTGGCTGTGGTCTTTTTGTACCGTCGAAAGTATCGTTGGTCCTAGCCTAGGAGCAATGCAGTCTCCATCTGTACAACCTCCATCCAGTTGGAAGAAGAAAAGGATTTTTAGTTGCCTTCCCTCTCAAACGTCTGCTTTTCTGTTGACAAATCGCTCCCTCTCTCTTGCCCTATCCCTTCCTTCCTTTTCCTTATGGTTCTCTGTCTTGACCCCTCCTGATGCAGCCAGACCTGCCAGTCCTCTGTAGCTCCTCTGAGGCTGCTGATCTTCCTTACCTTTTGCTGAAACTAAGCAAAGAGGCTCCCTGGCATAGAGGCAGGAATATCAGTTACACCTCAATATTGCAGCCATCGTGAGACCTGCAACAGCATGCCCCATGCCCCCACACGTGTCCCACACCCCCTTCTGCCTCCTGCGCCGTACGCAGAGCTTGCCGTGGGCTGGAAGAGGCAGCAGGAGGGAAGGCCGGGTCATACCGAGCGTTCCTAAGCCGACGAAAACAGCAGGAATTCCCCAGCAGTGGTCCACGCGCAGGGACCAGCCTGGGACCAGGTGCAGGCAGCAAAGCATATCCATAGGAATGAAGTACAAAGATGATGAAAGACTGATACATCTTGCACACCATCATCTTCTCATAGCATGTGCTCTCTGCCTATTGATACATACAAGGGCATCCTCCATCGTTTTTCTGAAGCTGACATGAGACCGTGATGGTTTCCATGTGGGCAGAATTCATACACAGCGCGTCTTTGAGCCTCTGGCTACATGGGCAACAGCACAAGCTCCTTGATGATACCGCAGGCCACGAACCAGGGGTGGCTGCTGGCTGCCCGTACCCTGCCTCACAAACCACCGAAACGATCAGGTGGCTGAACAGTGCGGGCTCTCCCAGGGGTGGTCTCCGTTACGACGGTCTCGGGGCGAGCTGGCCCTAGAGGAGGGTTATATGGAGACGGAGGAATGAGACATTCTTGATAAATTTGGCTGTCTAATAGTACTAGGATTGAACTTCTCATTTCCAAGCCTTGCTTGTAGCCCGGATGTTGGTGCCTCTCTTCCTTCCCTTGCTCTGTAATCTGAAGGATTTAGCTTCAGCGTATTTCATCCCTTCTCACACCATATAGTTGTCAGTGGCCTAAAACTCTGCTTGATTTTCTTTTTTTTTAATCTCATTCCTGGCCTGTGTGTCCATACTAGCTGTCTAATGATGGTGTAATCGTGACCTCTGAGAGCTGTCATCCCTAAAGTCAATCTTATTGAATCAAATATTCGCTCTAAACTGGAATATCTGAGTATTCACACACAGAGGATGGGTTTCCACTTGCTCTCTTCCCAGCTAACACAGTGAATCCTGACTGGACTGAGCACACTGAATCCCTCTTTGTTCTGCTCACCATTTGCATTCTGTTTTCAGGCTGTCATTGGAAGATAGCTGAAGAACTTGGCCCGTACAGGCTCTTTCAAGGTTGGGATCAGCGTTTTGATGAATTGCGGAGTCTTTGGGTAAAGGGTGAACATTGATCTGCACTTCTCTAGAGAAGCGCAGATGTCCAAGGATGTGTAGGATGCAGAGGATCCACCTTGTGCAACTGATACTTTACAAACCTGAGTTCAGGGTGCGTATCCTGCTGTTGGGTCAGAGCACGGCAATGATGCAACTCCCAGCAGGTTCCGTCTTTCTTCCGCCGGGACCTTTCCCCAACCTTTCGGGTGACCTCCTGCCCCCATCTGAGCTTCTGCGAGCTGCTTCTTCCAGTGCAAGATGATCCTGCAGGATGCCTGATAATATGGAGCGGTGATACGTGTCTGTGTCCCAAGACTCTGATTCCCAGTAATCTTTGTCAGCATAAGGAGAGAAGAGCACATATGCAGCAGGTCCTAGCGATATCAGTTACTGCACATCTGAAATGTGTCCAGATGCTAGAAGAATTTCTGTAAGATAGCGTAAAATACATAAAGTACAAGTCATTTGGCACACTTAGGGAGCTCTGCCCTACAAATCGTTCCCCTTCTGCTTCTCTTGTTGCTAATGAAACAGCTGCGCTTTGGTTTCAGGCTTTAACCTATCTTTAGATTCCTTTTATGCTGTTGGCCCTTTGAAATGCATGAATTGCTGTGAAAGAAAGCCAGTGTCATTGCTGTGAGGCAAGAGGAAGGCCTGTAGGTGAAGTCATGTCTGGTAATGAGAAACTGTCTCACCTATTCATCTCCTCCCTTCTTTTATTTCTACAAAGCGACCCTGTTCCCTTGGGCACGTGATTGCATACCTTTTCTGCTTTTATTTAAGCGTTACAATGATATCAGCCACAGCCTTTCATTAGCACGGCGCCAGTGGATGGGTCCCTCCTTGGGATGAGGGCGGGGGGGTGGGGGTGGGGACGACTCTTTTCTTCACATCTAGGGTGCTGCAGAGCTGGTGTGCTCTAGTGCGGTGTCAGTACATGGTCTGGTTCCCACCGCAGGAAATGTGCCGGCCCGAAGCGGAAGGGGAGGTGGAGGAGCCTGGATTTCAAGGAGAGAAGCTGGAGAACAGGGCAGAAAGGAGGAAGCCGTGAATAAAATAGGGGGCAAGCGGAAGGTAGGATCTATTCGTTGGATGAGCGGTAAGACCCCATTTCTGGGAGCTGCGGGGCTCTAATTGGGATGTCGGACTTTGCCTTTGTGCAGTAGGGTTTCACATAAAGGGATGTGAGTGGGCAGGTAAAGTAAAATCATCTCAATAGTCAAGCTATCCCAACGACTCTGGGTGCCGATAGAATCCAAATCCAGAACCACTGATTCAGTGTATACTCTGGTCTGACCAATACGACCACAGGTGCTAGGATTGCTGTGGTTTGAAATGTGATATAAATCATTGCGTTGCTTCCTTAGTTATTTACCTCCTACAATTTATTAGTTCAGCACTAAACTAACTTAAGCAGCGGTTCCTCATGGGATTTACAGTTTGTAGGCTGAAGGCCCGGCTGCGTCTCAGCTGACACTAATGAACATGCTGTGGCTAATTGAAGTGGGAAGAATCATACCTAGTGTCTCGGTTGCAGTACTGAGCTGACTCGGTATTGACAACTTACTCGTTTCTTCAAAAACCCAAGCCAGGCTCAGCAAATTTTGGTTGATTAAAAAAGATAAAATAAATTCTTTTCGCTCCCTGGCTTCTTGAGTTTGACGCTCCTGAAAAATGTTTCTGAACTGATCGAACAATTTTATCCTTCCAGACAGACCTTTATTGCTGCAGCCTTTAGTGCCCTGAGGCAGTAAAAGAGGACTTCTGTTTGCTCTGCATCCCTGCACTGACACACAGGTTCACTGGAATTGAGTCACCTCCAACGTATCTGCTAAATCCTGGATAAAGACAAGGAGATCTCAGTACAGCAGGGTTTGGTTTTCTTTTTACGGTTGAAAAACGTTTTGAATTCTGTGCTACAGCAAAGATCTAGCAACAAAATGTGCGTAGCTGAGCTGTAAAGGCAGCTGCTGTTGCAGATTCATACGAGCTTGGTTACGTACGGGGAAGTTTGTACTCAGAGGAAATTATCACTAGTCTGTAACACTCTTGATTTTCTGTTGGCTTTGCATAGGTTCCTACACTGATGAAAGTGCATTTGAAGTTGAATTTTTCAGGGCCTGTAGAGTATTAGATTGCAAATGTCTGCCATGCTTTCCCCTGTTTAGAATAAAACCGTCTATGATACCTGTAGGAGTATGCGCATTCTTATTTGCAAAGTAGGCGCCGAAGTCTAGAAAGCCATAGTTTGTTCAACAGAGCATGGTTAAGGAGGTAGATGGTTGGGAAAAAACATCCTTCCTGAGATTATTAGTGCTAATTCCTACCTGCTTTTCCTGCTCTCGCTCTCAGTATTTTAAGAAAGCATCAAGCATTTGCTTTCACCTCACAGTGCAGTTGAAAATACACGCACAGCGTTAAAATGGTGTTCGATGAATGGAAGGGAAGGCCTAATAGAGGTGATTGATGGGAGCAGCTGGAGAAAGAGTGAACATGTCTGTGGTTTTTGAAATAAATAACAGCGGAATAAAATAAATTTTGTGATTTTATAATCGTGCGTTCGACACTGCCCCAGCACTAAGCCTGCTTTATGTCTTTATATAACACTCAGCAGAGACTCTTGTTTTTTTATCAATTAATCTAGGGTTTAGCGCCTTGCATTTCTGAAGATGACATGGATGTGTGAGGAGAAATACTAATTATGTCTTTACATTTAGCATCATCTGAGATCATTGCAGCTGTGAAGGGGTCTTCGCTCTCTTTTTGCCAGTGAGATCAGTTTCTTAATTTCGTTAATCTGCCTGCTCTGTGTAAATCAGTTCCCTCTCAGGCTTTCTCTACAGGCCGCCAGCCGCCTGTTCCTGTCCGAGCAGGGTTGGTTTTCTTCCATTTTCCCTGGGCGTGATACCAATATCTATGCATTTTAAGTGGGCAGTCAAATAATGGGTGGGAACCGAAGGCAGAAGGCGAAAAGCAGGACGATAGCACGAATGGGTGAAAACAAAAGCTGAACGAAAGGCACAACGAACCGCTGAAACGTAAGGGAACTGGAGGCACTGGCTGATGAGAGGAAGGGGCCCAGGGCTGGTGCTTCCTGAGGGAGGGCAGAAGCAGGGTGTGGGGCCCAGGCTTTGGGCTGCGGCTGGCTGAGAAGTCGCCGCAGGGAGAAAGCAGAGCTGCGTATTTGGGGAGCTCGGGAACCAAGCAGCGGCAGTGGCCCACCCCCGCAGCCAGCTGCAGATGGAGGGAAGGAGCCAGAAGGGAAAGATGTGTACGGACAGACAAAATGCCCAGATGTGGGAGCGCAGCTGAAGGCTGTTTCATGAGCGACTTAAAGCAGAGGGACCCAAGGACATACCCGGGTGTGTCTGTGGCACCTTTTTCCCTCGGAAAGCACTGAAGCACAGTCAAGAGTGGGTATATGAGTGGAGATGTGTCTCAGCGGGAAAAAGAGGGGGGGGGACACTGGTCCAGGGGTTGGGGTAAGTACCCACTTGCAGCACTCATTGACCACTGCAAGCCTTAAAGCATGACTGGAGGAGAAAGGGCGTAGGGCGAGGGGCTGGACCTGGAGACCGTACTCTTCACCTCACATGCCAGAATAGTAGCAGCTGGGCTCGGTGCTTGACCCGAGGTCAGAAGGGCCCTGCGTTGGGACAAGACAACTCAAAAACCAACTCGTCCTGAAGCGGAGAAGAAAAGGGAGGCAGCATGTTGCAGCAGATGGTCCGCTTGAGTGACCGCAGAACAATGCAGTGCAGGTCCCATCAGCCTAAACGTAATATCAGACACCCCATGTGTAATTTGGAGACCTCAGCTGATACCCCCAACAAAGACTCGTGTCTGCTTCATCTTAGCTGACCCACAGTGACAATTGATTGGTGACCTCAGATGAACCCCCTCAGCAAAAATTTTGAGGGTAAAGTTGACCTTGAGTAATCTCATATGCTAATTGATGACCTTGAGTAACTCCGTATGCTAATTGATGACCTCGAGTAACCCCAGGAGAATTTTGGGGGGTAAAGTTGACCTAGAGTAACCCCATATGCTAATTGCTGACCTAGAGTAACCCCCCCCATATGCTAATTGATGAACTTGAGTAACCCTGAGGAGAAATTTTGGGGGTAAAGTTGACCTCCAGTAACCCCATATGCTAATTGATGACCTCGAGTAACCCCGAGGAGCACTTTTGGGGGTAAAGTTGACCTCCAGTAACCCCATATGCTAATTGATGAACTCAAGTAACCCCAGGAGAATTTTTGAGGATAAAGTTGACCTCGAGTAACCCCCATATGCTAATTGATGACCTCCAGTAACCCCATATGCTAATTGCTGAACTCGAGTAACCCCAGGAGAAATTTGGGGGGGTTAAGTTGACCTAGAGTAACCCCATATGCTAATTGATGACCTTGAGTAACCCCATATGCTAATTGATGAACTTGAGTAACCCTGAGGAGAATTTTTGAGGGTAAAGTTGACCTCGAGTAACCCCATATGCTAATTGATGACCTCAAGTAACCCCGAGGAGAAATTTTGGGGGTAAAGTTGACCTCCAGTAAGCTAATTGATGACCTCGAGTAACCCTGAGGAGAAAATTTGGGGGTAAAGTTGACCTCCAGTAACCCCATATGCTAATTGATGACCTCCAGTAACCCCATATGCTAATTGATGACCTCGAGTAACCCCCAGAATTTTTGAGGGTAAAGTTGACCTCGAGTAACCCCATATGCTAATTGGTGACCTCGAGTAACCCCATATGCTAATTGATGAACTCGAGTAACCCTGAGGAGAATTTTTGAGGGTAAAGTTGACCTCGAGTAACCCCATATGCTAATTGATGACCTCGAGTAACCCCATATGCTAATTGATGACCTTGAGTAACCCCGAGGAGAAATTTTGGGGGTAAAGTTGACCTCGAGTAACCCATGTACTAATTGATGACCTCCAGTAACCCCATATACTAATTGATGAACTCGAGTAACCCCAGGAGAATTTTTGAGGGTAAAGTTGACCTCGAGTAACCCCCATATGCTAATTGATGACCTCCAGTAACACCATATGGTAATTCCTGACCTGGAGTAACCCCGAGGAGCATTTTGGGGGTAAAGTTGACCTTGAGTAACCCCGAGGAGAATTTTTGGGGGTAAATTTGACCTTGAGTAACCCCATATGCTAATTGCTGACCTTGAGTAACACCCCCCCGGAGAATTTTTGAGGGTAAAGTTGACCTAGAGTAACCCCGTATGCTAATTGATGACCTCCAGTAACCCCGAGGAGAAATTTTGGGGGTAAAGTTGACCTCGAGTAACCCCATATGCTAATTGATGACCTCGGGTAACCCCGAGGAAAATTTTGGGGGGTAAAGTTGACCTCGAGTAACCCCATATGCTAATTGATGACCTCGAGTAAGCCTGAGGAGAAAATTTGGGGGTA
>JAVKLA010000021.1:24581500-24604309 GCA_034782735.1 Sagittarius serpentarius | reverse complement strand
CCACCCACCCCCCCCCCCCCCCATGTTCTAGAGGGGGCCTCTGCTGCCCTCCAGCCTTCGACATGCGCTTTGTGTGATTTTGGGGGTCACCATCCCAGCTCCTAGAGCCCATCTCCTGTCCCCTACGCAGCAATTTACCGCTGCAGGTCACCTCAGGCAAATCCCCTCCTGTGTTTGTTGCTCAGAGGTCCCCTGCGACGTCCCCGTGAGCCTACAGCAGCCCGTGAAGTCCCTTGGGGACCAAGAGTGCTTCAGGGCATCCACTGAGTGATCATCATCCCTGATGATACTCAAAATGACTTTTGGGCTCCCCTGGGGCTCCAGACTCAGGCCCTATGATCATCTGGCGTTCCCCACTTGTCTCCGTGTGCTCATTTGAGGTCATCAAGGTACCAGTTAACGTCCCTTGGGGTGACCCAATGTCAAGTGCTGCCGAAGTGTAACAAACACCTCAGCTGCCCTCCGATGCTCTCCAGCACCCGTGTTAGTTGAAAGGCGTTGGACTGGGGTGAAACCACGTGTAGATTTGGATTTCGTACTCTCCCTGAGCGCAGCTTTCAGGCAAGACCTTTTGAGAGGAGCCCACGAAGAGAAAGAAGGGTGACTCCCAGGGACCTCCCCTTCTACTTCTCCCAACAGAAAGCACGGTTTAACAAAAGGCTAACGTCTAAAATGGAAAACAGGCATCAGCCCTTCTTTATTTCAGGAGCGAAGGATAAGAGGTGGCTTGTTTTGCTGAGAAAACTCTTACGAGGTAGGCAGAAACGATCTTCCGTCTGTGCAACCTCTTTATGTTGTGCAGAGTCTGTACAGCTTTTGCAGAGTTGCGGTCCCTAAAGGACTCCAATTCCATCCAGTCCGTCACCTCTCACCGTGGCACCCTTCTTCTCTGGGCCTCTTGCAACTCATTGCTTGAGTCCATTCAGCTCCCCGTCGTTCACTTTCTGGTTTTGGCTACTAAAACCAGTCAATGCCACCTTACTTAGCAGCGGCCTTTCAGGCAGAAGCTACAAAGAGAATACATTTCCGAATATACATGGCACATTGCTGGAGGAGCAGCAACATCTGCTTGGAGACTCTCTGCCTTCTGCAAACACTAGGGCCCCCTGTGGCAGACCCCTGCGAGTTCTTTAAAGCTGGATTCATCTTTGCTTCAAGTATTTTGAGATCTATTGCACCAGCTCTCATTAAAAAAACCAACCAAGGAAACAAAAAACAATGAGGGGATTGGATAGGAAAAAAGACCATAATGCAAATTATTCCAAGAGGGGAGGAGGCGGACTGGCTACAGGGAAGAAAATCAGACAATGCAAAGTCCAAATGTTACATTCCAAACACCCAGGCTTTGAACAGCGCTAACTAAAGCCAAAAGAGCTCTTTCCAGCTTTTCCCTCCTTGTTTTTTTGTGAGCCACATCTTGCTGGAGTTACTCGGCGCGTGGAGACAACGAAACTCTGAAGCCCAAGACGACCCAGGTACCAATATACAGATGAAGATGCTTCCATTTTGCGTTAACCTGTTGAACAACCAGAACAAGACTGTGAGCATCCAGCAACCCCCCAGGGCGTCCCAGGGGCTGCCCCGTGGGGCAGGGGAGCTGGGGCAGCATGGGGCAGGCGCCGGGCAAGGCACCATCCCCACCATCCACAAGCACAAAGGAGGCACTTCCTTACTAAAGACAATAAATAGTGTTGCAGCACTTTTTAGATGCCTCTTGGAGGATGAGTAGACCCACAAATTGTAGCACGCTTGGCCATGCCCTGCAATGAAACGTACCACATTCCAGACCCTGCTCCCTTCAGATCAGTGGCAAAACGCGTACCGCCGCCGCCGCAACCAGTACATGACCGTTTTATAAAATACCATCAGCTTCCAGTTTCAGTTTCGGTCCCCACTCTGTGTTTAAAAGGCTTGCTCATCCTGTCAGAAAAAATTTATTCTGGTGCAACTCCAACAAAACCAGTGGTCAGAGAAAGCATCAGATGGTGTCCATGAACTTTATGAGTCTGCCAGACACCTCTTCAGAACGCAATACGCAGGAAAGCAAAATACCAGGTCCTCAGGTAAACTCTGGGCAAGCTAGGTAACACCAGTGGTGTTGGTTTGATTGAAAATGTTGTTTGGGCCTTTATTTAATAGTTTAGTTACAGAGCAGACTGCTTTTCATTACCATTTTAAATAGGCATTACCACTGTAGTTAATAACTTTCATGGTATTTTTACCCTCCAGCAACTTTGTTATTTATCCTTAAATTATGAATGTTCTGCTTTTCTCTGATACCTTATTCATACGGGGTTTTTTGTTTGTTTTGTTTTGCCAGAACACCATAATAAGACATCCAAGAGAACCGTGTACTTGCGAAAGGAAAAAGCAATGGAACCGAAACCAAACACCTACCTGGTCAGCAGGAGATCGGAAGCCATGTTCAGCTCCCAGCAACCTGCCTCTCAGCCTGGAATACTGCTGGCAAAATCCATGCAGTTATGCTACCTTGACACCGGTGCCTCAAGCCAGATGAAGTCTGCGCGTGCATGTGTGCGTGTAGTTTGTGCTGGGGGGGAACACCTGAAATACTGCAGCTGCAGAAGCCTTTCCGGCAGCATAAGTTACTTGTTGCTTGAATAACAAGCATCCAAGAATAAATGTCACTTTGAAGCGTCCCACTGACTCACTAACACCGCACAACAAAAGAGTCCTTTGCCTTCTGGAGCTCAGCAGTGCTGCTCTGTCCATGCTGTACAGACGGACACCTACGTAAGCTGGAAACGAAATGAGAAGACAGTAGATCACCCTAAACATCCTACGTTCCCTGCTGATTTGCATTTATTCAACAGATAGAGCGAAGCAGACAATGTGAACTATATGCTCTGGTTATAGATTTCTCATCTTACTGAAATGTAATGTTTTGGTAATCCTAGCTGCTCCTTCAGGACTCTGGGCTTAGCCTGTGTCGCTCTCTCAGCTTGCAGGAGATGGGACCTAAAATTAGTTCCTTAGATAAAACGCTACGGAAGTTGCAAGGCTGAAGGAAGAAACCTGGAGATAAGCGGTGGTGGTAGATGCATTGAAAAGCAAATTCAGCAGGTTACTTGTAGGGAAGTCATAGCTACTTAGCCTTGTGAAAGGAAGAGCATTCTTGGAAGAAGCAGAGTGCAACTCCCTCTTATTTAAATGTGTTGGTTGACTGAAGTGGGAATATTCAAAGCAGATTTTCCCCCTATTGAGCAAGTACCAGCTGCTGCCTCAGAAAGAAGTGCAGGAGAGCTGATGCAGCCGGTTCCCTTCCTTGCTATGGCCTCCACATGGTCTCAGAGCACCCTAAAGGCTGCCCAGGCTCTGCCGTCTGGTAAAGGATCCCAAAGGATGAGAACTGGTGATGACGACTCCAGTAACGTGGACAACACCCATCTCTTCTCCTGCCTTCTTATGACTGCAGAAGAATTTTCTTACGGGTGTGGGATGCCTTTCAGATCTATCAAGAGTATTTTGATATGTGGAAAATTCAGTCACACCATGGCATATCCCAACTCAAAAAATAGCTACTTCTTCTCCTTCTCTGCCACTTCTGCATCAATAAAGCTACTACTGAACCTTTGGCATTTATTCAAAGAGCAGCAAAACTTGTTGCGAGCCAGGAGTTATTAAATGATAAAGGGTTAACCAGAATGAATGTGACTAAGGTCTAAATGAGATATCAGCAGCTAAAAATACAAACATCAAAGAGAGAAGATTAGAAACCACTGAATCATACCAAAAAAGAGTGAAGCATTAGTTTCGGAGCAGAAAACCTTTCTGACAAAAAATTGTGTAAGTGTACAGAACTGATTCCTAGAGGAAATGCTGGCAGCCCACTGACAGAGCAGTCAAAGTTATGGAACCGCTAGAAATTCAACGCAAGACAGAAAAAATATTCAGTGGAAGTCATTTAAGAAATGTGTGCCATTTCTAACTTCTGTTAGTGCTGGGTGCCATGGGGCTACCAGTTCTGAGCAAGCTATAATTAGAAAGCAACACAGGCCTCAGAAGTTATTCCTATTTCAGCTATTTCTAAGGGCACTTTTAATTGGTATTATTCGGATACAAACTTCCCCAGATATGAGTAACAACAGAGTCTTCAACTTTCTCCTAAATTATTCCAAGTTTCTCAGTGAGCGATTATTTTCGTGTGAGCTAGTTATCTCCTGTTAGCCATTTAAAATAATATGAGAGCAACTTTGGTAGATTCTGAGCTAAACCTTCTTGAAACTGGCTTGCAGCGAAAAAGAGAGAGAATTAGCTCAGGAAGGGAATCAGCAACAGAAAGACCGTTGGAAGGGAAAGCTTCAATGTGTTCAGAAGACTGAGCACCGAGGTACATGTATACGTGTGCGTATCTCTCTCTCTCTCCGTCAACAGCTCAGAAGAGAACGAAGAACCACCTTCAGGGCTGGCGTTCTGGCTGCAGAAAGGGGTTGCAGCCATAAGCAGGGAGCTGCTGTTTGTATCCCTCTGACATTTGAAACAGCACATTCTCGTGACTGAACATAATTCATCAGGGATATCTGACTCTATCGCCAGTTTCTATGCTTGATCAAAATATATCATTCTTTCATTAGTCACTTATATCAAAAGGATAATAATACTTAAACCAAATTTCTTATTTTCCAGAGAGCTCACTATTAGAGAATTCTTAATATGACTACTCAGGATGCAGTGACTTTGAGCAATGATTTTCTCTTATCGTATATTTCTGAAGGAAAATTGTTTCCTGATGTGAATTAATAGCGGTGGCTTGTAGGAAGCACAAAACCTATGCACGTACGTTACTATGAAACATGCTAGCAAAGCATTTATTTTATTAAGCTGCAGAAGACCCTGCAAGACACACTGAATGTCTAACAGCAAGGTGGGGGGTGGAGGGGAAGCCTGTCTCCTAATCGGCTCGGGAAGTTTACCACCACTGAAATTTTGCAGACTCCTGGCATGCACCACGTCACAGAGAGCTGCTGCAGAGGAAACAACATCGTGCAGGGCAGGTCAGGCTGTGTTCTGATTCATATCCCATTGGAATTTAATTAACAGATCGGTTGGTATTTTCTAATTATCTGAAAACAGACATGTACTGGGTAGCAGCAGTGCGTGCGGTACAGCTCCAAACCACGTGCACCACCAAAGGACACACAACTATTTGTGCTTTCAGTAGAAATCCAAACCTCTAACAGCTTGAAATAAAGGCCCCCTTTGTGGCTTTATTGGCGGCAAACAAAGTTCTTGCACTTTCACAGCAGGCTGTGAAATTTCTGACAGAGAGGAATGGGCGTTGTCAGAGCTGCTGGAGCCATCAAGGCAAGCCGAAGGCCATACTTCTCCTGCTTTGGGCATTCGTCAACACAACAGGGTCACAAGGACCGAAATGCGGTTCTTTTCGCTTCATTTGTTTTTCCTTTCACCATGGGATAAGGCCCCCTTCTGAACACTGTTTGTTCTAAAAAGGATCTCTCAAGGAAACCGAAAACAGGCCAGTCACCTGCAGCAACTTCCTGCTATCTTAGTATAGTTTCTGTAGTGTAGGTGATGTGTCCTTCTAAAGGCTGACAAAAGAAGTATAATTTATATTAAAAAACGTATGGCCCTTGCATTACGTTTTGACAGCTATTTTAGGAAATCTCTGAATTTCTAAATAACAAAGAAGTTGTGTTTTACATACTTAGTTCATATAGACTTCCAACTCTCTGAGCCCCCCCAGTAGTTTAGAAACCGTGTCGACACACGGGTAGGTGAGAGTCACATCTATCCATAGGAGCTGCATCCTCCGTGACTGACATGCCTCTGCCTTCCTTTTCACAGGAAGGCTTCAGAACTCAAGGAAACACAGGCTGGGTCTCTCTCCCATTTTCCCTTCCCCGAAGACGCCACTTTGCTCTACCTTGTTAGCTGCCATCAATGGCTCCTACGGAAGGAACGAGCGTTTGATTACGGTGCATCACACAGACCAAGGAACATGAACCAGCGCTGGCCATCCCGCTGCAGCACAGCACCTCACAAGGAAAACCACGAGGGGAATCTGAAAAGCGACAATTTTGGCTCCAGATTAAAAGACTTCTTGTAATTTCAAGGAAGTTAAGCGTGAACTTTAGGTTTAATTAATCAGTGAGGCAATTACTACATGTTCTCAGCTCCAGACCTAAGTATCTCAAAAATATCTGAAGCTGTTACTTTGGTTGAGGTATGCTTCTAATAATAACTTATGCATTGTAAGCATAAAGGATTACAAAATAATATGAGAAATAAGCACCTGTAAAATAGGTGTTTATTCTCGGTATTCTTCTCACTGTAATGAGGTACAATAATCTTATACCAAGGTCAGCTCTGGTGCGGTGGTGTCAAGTGCCTTAGAAATGCCACTAACTAGGCACATTTATCAATAAAAATCAGCCATTTGTATTGATCCCTTTTTAAAGTAGATAACTCTGCCAGCATGCAAAGTGAGGTCAAAGTTAACAGGGTGGCAATGATGCCTGTATTCATGTCCTCCACTCATTTAAAAGATCACCACATTTCCACTTCATCACATTTAAAATACAAATTAATTTCACAAACTAGATTGAAATCCATGATCAATTAAAAAAAAAATTGTGAGTCAAACACCGTTATCACTGTGTTAGAAAACCGGACTGGAGTATCATTGCTTTGGTAACACAGCAAAAAACAGTCCCGTAATTGACACAGGATAGATAGCTAGAGAAGAAAATAATGAAGTTGCTCAGGGTGAATTTGAAGCAGCAAAGTCTTTTAACTAAAGACAAAATAATTGGAAAGTTTTAGCTAAGAAATAATGGGAAAATGAACAGAAGACTACCATAGAAATAGCTTGTGTAGGCTTAGATAAAAAATAGAGCAATTGAGACTTGAAGACAGCATTGGCAGTGATTAGAAAAGTAGGGACAGAAAATTAGAGAAAATGACAAAATGTTATGCATAGATGCCGCCCTCTTTTAAGTCATTTTCTGTGGAGTTGTTCAGAAAGTAAGGTACAAGTTGGGAAAGGGGGTGAAGAAATGAGACCTCGCCATTGCAGAAGCAATCCTCCTTTAATGAAGAGCAGATTGTCTCTGGATTAATGTTTTCCTGTGGTGCTGGGGTGCATAATACGTTACCTGCACTGTTCTGTTTCTTCATCTGTCAGAACCTGGACAGCAAGAGAGGCACATACCACAGTGTGCCCAAGCCCTGTGCACGCTCGTCGCCAATGCTTAACATCGCCAGTCTGCAAGCACTGGACTTAGCATCGATGCAGAGCAATGCTAGTTGGCAACAAACGTGCAAGTGAACCGCATGCGTATTTTGCAGCCAAAATCTGATAACTGCATAGGTGCAGCCCAGTGAAGCAGCTGATCTGGGTATAGGCTATTGTATTTCTCTGCAATTCCTCAGCTGAAACTACCGTCTCAAGCGAGTTGCCTAACATTTAGAAGAAACGGGTACATCGCTACATTCATATTGTCTTTTTTTTTTTTCCTGGAAAATTTTCTGAGAAAGCAACAGTACAGCTCCGGGACAATACGTGTGGCATCTCTAAGCTTGTTGCTGGGATCTCCAGGTTTCATTCACTCTGTCATCACCACTATTTTGTTTATCACATCTCAATCTTTCAGCCAGCTAAATCCTTGAAACAGAGTGAGAGAAACAGAACCATGTAAGCAAAATACTGTTCTGTATTCTGCAACCATTTTGCAAACAGATCACACTGATTTCAATACCAAACTTGTGTGAGCATTATAACCAAGGGGGCTTAGCTGTAGTGCCACTTGACAACAAAGTGGTTTGGACATAGCCCTCATACCTGGCTCACCTTCATCCAGCCTGTGATCTGAGTGGGGTGCAAAGGAGAGCATTCCTTTTTCAGGAGTAAATCATCATCTGCTGTGAGAGAAAACAGCTTCGGGGATTCCCTGTTCTTTGCTTCCTGAGGGGCTGTTCAGCTTGGCGGGAAGATGCTCTAGATGCCCCTGTTTCTGGGTTCCCGTCACCAGTAAGAACGAGGTGGCCTGGAGCCGTAGCTCTGTCCTGTACCTACCACCTTACACTCCCCCGGGAAAGATACAACAGCTACCTTTGCATTTCTGCGGTCCTGCTAGGAGTGGTGTGTAGGCGCACGCAGGGGAAGATACCAGAGGCTCCGACTTCGGCAGAGGGAAGTAGGTAACTTCCACAGACTGCTGTTTTGCTGAAGGTGTTACTAAGTCTATCAGAGAAGGAAAAAACCTCCACCCTGCTGTCACCTACCTCCCTTGTGCCCCTTCACAAAGGCAATCTGTAAACTGGAAGAACATAAAGGGCAACAGTCAGAAGAATGTAGTAGTGTTGGCACATTATGAGTGATGAGAAACAGCGCACCTAACCTCCTCACAAGCTTTAATATTTTTTTAATCAGCTAATCCCACTGGTTCCAATTTTCTGCAGATTGTCCAGTCTGCTTAGATTTTTCCTTTGCTCCAAATTTTATTTTCTATGAATTGGTACAGATGTGCTTGCAGAGGGATTTTTCATCAATATATGCTGTTAACTCACTACTAAAAGCTGTCAGGAGCACTATACGCTTTTTAATAGATGATCCTTTCATAAAAGGCACGTTTAAAACCATCAGCAATACCCATGACCAAATATATATAACACATATATATAACAGAAATACCCTTTCCTACAAAAGTTAGGGAAGATCTCAGATAAAAGATTCCAAACCTTTAGCTTGATAATATACATATGTATCAGCATCTTATAGTATCTGTTCATTCAGTGTTAAAATTGATTGAAGATGGTTACTAATAACCACATCATTTGCTCCTCCCTCTTCCCTCCACTCTTTTCAATAACCTTTAAATCTTTAATGTAAGATTTTTCCTTCGCTGTTTCTGCCCCAAGGTTAAAGCTTTTTATTTCCACCCAGTAGCTGAAAATGGAGTTTTGAAATAAGCGGTGGTGGTTGCAAGGATTGCAGCAAGGTTGGATGAACAATTAAGATAATGGTGGGACTATCCAGCTGAATAATCATTTAGCTAATGATTGCTGTCTTGGAACATTGTATGAGGTATGGAATAAAAGGAAAATCAAAAGGAATTCCCTTTGAATAGATATTTGGCATGGCTGAGTGCTGCAGCAGCATATCTGAATTATAAAGGATGTTCACTAAGACAAGAGCGGTATTCTTTGCTAGAGAAGAGGAGGATTTAATTTGTTGCTTTTTTTTTTTTCTCCCTCCAGATTTATATTTCAAATGCAAAGTGTTGCTTTCTTGGATGCTCAATTATTGTTTGAAAGGATATGCTCCAAAAGAAGAAAGAAAAAAAAAGTGCTTTTACCTTTGTTGTGCCAGAGCACAGAGGTAGAAACAAGCTGCAGAGAGGATATACTTGGGAAGTCTGTTCAGGAGGAACCAATTTTTGTGCGGATTCTCTCCAAGGTAACAAACAATGGTTTGAGGCAGAAGGAATATGGGCTACATATATATAGACTTCCTCGGGCAGGTACAATACTACTGCATCCCCCGATTTGAATTTGTTAATCCATTAGATTTACATTCTCTGAGAAGTGGGACTCCAGACACGTTAACTACACCTTTTTCTCAGGGAGCCAGATTATAACCTTTGTGTTGGGTTTACAGCTGCTGTGAGTCACCGAGGTGTCACAGTCACAAACGCATTGGGATCCTTAAGTGTTTATTACTGTGGCACCACCTTTTGCAACCCAACAGCTTTCTCAATTACGTTGGTAGATTTTTATTACCTGGAATAAGTTTTGATCTGTATTGTTTACTGAACTGGTCTTAATTTGTTGTTTGGTTTGGTTTTGGTTTTGTTTTTTTTTAATAAGAGTTTACTAATCAAATTCCAGGAGTATGCTTGTTAATACAGTAGGTTCAAATTTCTTATGGTTTAAAGAGCTGCTGTTTTGGACTGGAGGGGGAAAAAAAATAATGCATTGTTTTGCTTCAGTCCCCAGGAGAACCAAGCCTTCCTTTTTCCCTAACCTTAATGAGGCAGCAGTCTATCCCCAAAGCCCAAATGACACTTTTCTGAAATGTTCAGGCAGAATATATTGAACATGCATCCCTTGCAATACAGTTGCTAACAAAAGTAAATATTCCAGATGACCTTTGCCAGGCCCTGCGTTTACCAGGGGTATTAATTAAACTTCCATGAAGAAGTCCACAAGGATTACATGAGAACCAGGAATAACATCCCTCTGACATAGCTGGCCTATTTTGGGTGTCATTTAACTGACAGTACAAGCTATTTGTGACCTGTCACCCTTTCCATTTGTCAATCTGAAAACTCAGTATTCCTGGCTTAAAACTCTAGACAGAATTATAGACCTCTAGTTTAGCAGTAGCAATTTTCCATTTCACTCAGCACGATGCAAACGATCAGATGCTCCGAAGGTGCTTGGATATCTGCTTTCCCTGGCTGATATTGTGCGTTCCTTGTAGTCCTAAGCAAGATTAAAAGAAAAATCACTTAGACCAAATGATCTATTTATCAAGCTAAGATTGATTTTTTCAATAGTTTCATAAGTACAATCTTTAGCACTTGTCTATAACCTTATGATTTTGGATGAGAAAGGTAAACCTTACATGCCTGAAAATATGCAATCCTTTTGACTGAGAGAGGTGTATTCTTCTATTCTACAAAGCAATAACTTAACCAATAAGTTCAACATCCTACCTTTACTGTTTCAGTAGCATTGAAGGAGTAGAAAAGAAAACAGTGGCAACTATCTTTGGGTCCTCATGCCCAGGTTAGAATATATTAAAATGTACTTTTCTGTCCTGTGGAAGTGGCCTGACTTGGAAACGGCAAAGTAAAGAAAGCCAAGTTGAGCAAAATTTGTCTCTAGATGCAGTAAAACATACGCAACACAATACAGGCTCCTTCATGCCTTCCACTGAGGAGCCTTCCTTACCTAGAAGGACCAGTGACTGTCATTGTAGCCACAGGAGTTTGTTTTAGCTGAAGCTCCATCCTGCAAGTCTCGAAAACAAGGTTGCTTTGTTAGGCTACGTGTGGCCCCAGGTCACATTGGTCTAGAAAGTTTGCATTTGCGTGTGTGTCTACAAAGTTTGGGAATTTGAGGTACAGGAAAGTGTGCATCTGTCATCAGCACAGTCTTACATGAGACCTGCCTTTGGGAGCACCTTGTGCGTTGCAGGCTTGCCCCACCGGACTTCAGAAAGCAGCTTCTGGAAGAAGGAAGGATGATTCTGTATAAACTTCATTAAGACCTCTATTTAATTCTGCATTCCAAATGAAGTTTTAAACTCACAACAGACAGGAGCAGATAGTAAGCTGAACACTTCATCTAATTCATTAATCCAATGTTTTACATTTCTATTTGAAAAGGAGTGTCAAAGCACACTAAAATTGGATGTAAGGAAAACAGGGGGTGAAAACAAAAGCTTAGAGAGACAGATAAGCTACTCCGAGATAGGAAGAAACGCAAGTCTCCTGCGAATACATCGGAAAGGAAAACAAAATGGAGAATTTAAACGGCTAACTGGACCTAATTTCTTTTGTTATCACTCTCAATAAGTAGAGAGGTTTTTTGTTTTTCTCTCCCTTCGTGTATTTATGGAATACTCTTTGTGGCAATTTAAAGATACTTATATGTTCTTCCGAGGAGTCTGAATCATTGGCCTCTTTACAGTTACCCAGTTTATAAGAGAGAAGAAGATTGAATCAAACCTCCACAGCGGGGACGGACAAATGGAGTTTTCTCCTAAAATGATGCCTTGTTGAATGTTATTGCAATGAAATTATGATTCAACCATAGCAAAAAGGAGGTATATGTGTATAGAAACCGCTATTCCACATGAACACAAATATAACTCTATATTTTATTTTGATCGCAACTCTAATATAAATGTTCTCCTGGATAACGTCTTGGATCCAATAAGGAGATAATTGGGGATAGGTGCTAATAGCTTGTCAAAGTTATATAGATTCTTTTTGAAAAAGACATCTGGTTTAAGCGCTCAATGCCAACTGAATCCTTATAACCAAAGGCAATAATTGCTTGCTGCTGATGTGTATCCATGAATAATTGAAGGACTTGCCTTTCTCTATCCTTACTTTGGCTCCCGGGATTGAAGGGACCCAGGCTTTGCATTTATTAAATAGATCTAATCTTGGTTTTATTTAATTTCCATTTTTATTGCATTTCTGTTCCGTGTTCTCATTCGTGTTAACATTCTTCCCCTGTTGTGACACACAGAGCTGTGCGTGTAACAGCACCAAAACAAAGAGGTGCCTGAAAGCATGTCTTGTACCTAGTGTTTGCATTTCTTTAAAAAACCCAACTTGGTGGGTTTTTCAGGGGAATCTGTGTCTGAAATATCTACAGAAGAGCTCTTCAAATGACGAGAAGGCAGCTACAACAAATCATACTAGTCAGGAGGGTTTCCTTTCCTTCTAAAAGAAGAAAGTCCTCATAACAAGCCCTTGTGTTACATTTCACAGTTTTGTTTTGTTTTTTTTAAGTCAAGAAACTGGAATTATGATGATAAGTTAAGCTTCCTTTTGTTTATGCAGACTTAGAATGTGCTACAGGCTAGCAAACTGATGTTTTCTCTATGTTTATTAAATCCAATGGCCAAAGAGGTATGTTTATTCTTGAGAGATACCCTTATCAAAACCTCTGGATGTGAATTTTAAAAGAGCATTTTACCTTATCAGTTGAGCAACACAGTCATTTTCGTATTCAAGATAAAAGAAAGAGCCTGAAGATAATTTTATTTACACACACAACCACACACACACACACATATCTATGCAAAATGTAGGAATGTTATCTTTTATAATTGTTTAGGCTCAGACAAGGGTTGTTAAGAGGCAGTTTTCATGGCACACGTAGACCAACTATGAACGCCAACACTGGAAGGAATTTCACCCTTTTCTAAGCACACAGTACTAAACAAATGACTACTTATCTGGAGCTTGCTCCTACTTCTATTTAACTCAGAGTAAAAAATGTCAAGAGGAAGAATATTAGTTCCATTATATTCTTTAAAAAAATATGAAAAGTGCTACATACTTCAGCTGTTGACCACTGCTAAATGCAATTTAATAGACTAAATGAATGCAGCATGCAACATTTATATATGTCTTTACAGTTCTTTAAGAATATGCTATACAATATTTAAAGAACAGTAATGTTAGACCTTTGCTAGCCATTCAGAATGAACGATTAATTATCTGGGATGAGAAAATACCTGAATATGCCAACATACTTCTTCACTCTTTAAGCAGTAAGTTAGGAGAAGTTTTCCATCTTAATTTTGAAACCTTAGTGTATTTTTGTAAGTACTCATCACTCCCATATAAATACAGGGAAGAAAAAGCTCTAAAGTATAAATGGATTAAGACTGAAAAAATGCTTCTGTCTCCAACTCATCCCCCTCTTTTCATCTTATATATTATCAATTCCACATATGAGAAACAGATGTGCAATTCCTAGTTAAAGAGGGATGAAATAAATATTTGAGGTTTTTCCTCTGTGCACATGCAATTTGCAGATGAAAACAGAAGTTGCTTCACTGGCTCTGGGTGTTGCAGTAAGCTTCCAGTAGCTACTTGGTTAAAGACTTAGTAGAGTAATTTCTGAAGGAGATATTCAAAAGGACCTCTGCTCAAAATCTTGTGTTGTGTCATGGTTGGGACACACTTTTAGTAATGGACCGCTTGGTTCAAATCTCTGCTCCTGACCAGGTAGGAAAGGGATATCAAAATGTCAGACTGGTATTGTGGCATGTGGGTAGAGGGGTAAGGCTGGCTTCTTTCTCTTTTTTGAGGAGGGATGGGAGCCACCTACGCACCTAACTGCCTGAGAGGAATCCAAGACAGTAAAATGGCACAGGCACAGAAACAGCTACTGTGGAATAACAGAAAAAAATAAGTGTTCATATCCCTGATCAGAGAGAGGCATAACGGCATGAAGAAGAAATAAACTACCTTGCATCCACCAAATTTACCACGGGAAAAGAGCATGCACATGGAAGTTTATCACAAAACCAGCTGCTTTAGTACATCGGAAGCAAGTTACCTCCCAGTAACTCCTTATATCTGAAAGCCCTCCTTACTTTCCTGGGTAGGGTTTAAGCCACAGCCTCTCCTTGAGATCTTTAGAGGCTATCTCAGATACCTCTCTGCTCAATGCAGTTGAGTTTTTTATCGTGCACACTGGTCCTGCAAGTACAGTTTTCTTCTTGCTTTGTATAGAAGAGCCTGGGTCCCTTAGACGGAGGTCTGCTCGTGAAGTGGGGCCTTCGTGAGAAGCCGTCAGTGCCTTACCTGCTTCTGAAGCAGTGTAGGGAGACTCTGGAAGTTTAATCTGTAACACAAGATTAAGAGCCTATTCTCATTCTGCACACCATGCCTACACAAAGACATCTGGCCACCTGCTTTTAAAATGCTAAGTGTAAACACATTACATTAACAAAAGTGGAAAACAATATTTTTGATGGAGCTTGTTTTGATCTGGGCTCCTGCCTTATTTGCAGATCTGGAGCCTGTTGATAAGAGAAGTCTGTCCTTAGGCTTAGAATTGAAGACATGACATTTTTGTTAATGCTGTTAATCTCATTAAATATCTGCCCAGAAGTTTTTCTACAGCAAAATGAGTCAGAGCGTAGAACGATTATGGATTTTTGGTGAACTGGTGAGACTTCTTCCCCGGCTTTGGAGCATTCACAGCTACCCAAATGAAACAGCTTATACTCTGCAAAACCCTGTAAGACCAGCATAACTCACAATGTAAGGCAATTCCAACCGATTCCATAACGTGAAGGCTACTTTCAATTTGTTCGAATGGTGCATAGACTGCTTTCTATAGAAGAATAGCTTGACAATTTAGGTTATTTCAATGCACTGTTCACATTCAAGTAAGTTGTCACCATCTGTTCCACCTTACAATTATAAATGCAAGCAAACGATGTTCACAGTTTCAGTTGGGGTACATTCCTTTTCCTGCATAGTGCAAGCCATACGTCTGTTTTCTGGTGGGGAATGTAGACCCAAACTGGAAAAATTTTCCTCTTCTAATACTACAAATTCTTTAAGAAGACCATAGTAGTTTTTAGATTATAATGTGGTGTTTGTGATGAGCACCAGATAAAATACAAAGTGTATAAATGATATCTGAGAGCACCAGTCCCCTTTCACTTTCTCCCCCATATTCCTGACTCCCTCTACTTGTATGCGTGATACATCGTAAAATCCACGAGTGAGGAAAATAACTGTAATGCAAAAAGCCTCAAAGGCGATACTGTGATATAGTCTCCTCACCTTTTCTAATATTATAAAATTTTTAAAAAAGGGAAAATGAATAATATTTCGCCATGCTGAGAATCAAGATAATTCTCATTCTCTTTCTAGGATTATGATCATTTAAAGAATTAACTCCAAAGCACCGGTCGAAGTAGATCTCTGCCCTTTTGTACCAAGGAAGCTGTTGTATAGCAGAATCAGCATCTCTGCAAATTGATACGCTTCCTCCTCTAAAGGAGCTGCTCTTCCAGGCCCTTTTAAAAACTCAAAATGAGCTGCCATAAGGACGCCCAAAAGGATTTTCCTGTTTGTATCTTTTTTTTCTTTTCATTGCCAATGTATACTATTAACCTCTAGCTCACTCTGCTTGCAAAAGGCAGCCTTGCAAAATGACAGGTATGGGTCACACAGTAGTTACACTTACTGAACTGTCAATATTCAACTGTTAATTTGTTGCTAATGGTGCAATTTGCCCCTACAATATTTCAGCAAAAGAAACTCTACTGTTTCAACATTCCTGACCATCTTATTTTCTTGACATACTAAGACCAGAGCAATGAAGTCCGTTATTATTTCTGTCTTTATTTCTTCACCCAAGATTTCCTTTGAGACAGTGAGGTGATGGGTAGTAGGAGACAAAGTCTCTCATCTGTAGAATTCTAGCTTGAATGCAGACAGGGACGCTAGTAACCAGAAACCTCTTATTTTCCATTACTAGATTTTAGCGTGTTTTGCAGGGCATGGACATTTCTAGCAGAACATGTTTATCACAAAACCCCACCACTGCAATTGCTGTCTGTCCTAGGCAGCCTACCTCTGCTAGGCTACAGAATTCACAGCCTTGCCAGCGTTACAGTTTACAGACAAGAAAAGTTTGGGAGGGCCCTTTCTCTGTTAGACTTCAGCCTATTTCTAGAGCGTAATAATTACAGCTGGCTAACAAGTATAACAGGCATCAACAGAACACTTTTTCCATTTCGTGATAAAAACTAGAGTAGCAGTCTGTGGCAGACTTTTCATTGGCTGTAACAAAATTTTCACTGGGAAAAAAATTATTACATTTTAATTCATGCAGCCTTTTCTATATGATCTCTTTAAAGTCTTTGCTTGGATACTGGGGAGATAAGACACAACATTGTTTAGAGCTGTTTAAAAATAGCAGTAGAGTTATGAGTTACTCACTTAGGATGGTAAACCAAACCATCTAGCACTATCCCATGGGACATCTCACACACCTGGCGAAATTAGAGACATCCCTGCATAGTCCTACCTCCTGATTCGCAGAGCAAACGAGCTCCGGGAATAAACTCCACAGCTCTCTTGAATTTATCAGAGAAGATGACCAAAATTTGCAAGGACACTTCTGTCTCCTGCAGCAGAATACAAAAAGGCTTAGACTAATAACGAACATTATCATAGGCTTCTGAAAGAGCTGACAGAATGGATTAATTCATGAATCGGGCAGCTATGTGAACTACATAAGTACTATTAACCCTAAATTAGACAGGGATAAGTGAAAGGGCCAACTTTCCATGGCTAATTTCTTTAGAACTTATGTTTCATAGCCAGGACCTGATTTGCAGAGCAACTGGGTACACACAAAGCTCCTGAAGACATTTAGGTGCTGCAAGAGGTTGGTATTTCTACATACTCTTCAGCCCAAAGCTGGACAGTTACATAAAAAGTCTAGACCATTTCTTAAAAATTGAACAAGCTGCCTTGCCCTAAACAAAACCGAAAACATCTCCCCTCCTAAGTTTTTAAACCAATAAAAACTGCATATACAAAATAAAATGCACAAAGTTTACTATGGGCTCTAAAGTTAAAAGAGGTATGAATTATTTAAGGCATATTATAGTATCTTGAACATGGTCGTAAATGGACGTGGATGGAAAGGAAGGTATAATCATATTTTTGTGACCATTATAAACACACTATCTGGGTGACAACTGACATTCTCCTACTACAAACAGCACAAAAATTTCTTGGGTCATTAAACTTTATTTGTTGTTGGATATACTGTTTGATGCCTATCAGGACAGCAGAACTACAGGTTCTCATGGACCCCGTGGAAAGAATTTTGTCTTTTGCTCATGAAGCTCCTGAGACCTATTATAAAGAGAGCAGAAGGAGGAAGCCTTTGTGACAAACAACTTCTTTAAAATAGAGGCTCATTCAAATATCTAATTTCAGTCTTAATCAAAAAGTTAACATGACAACCATCTAGGACTATGTTCTCATTCCTAGAAAAGCTTGGAAGCCAAATATAGTCTCACATTGGGTACCATGAAACATGGTACCATGAGTACCATAGTACCATGAAACAGCTGTACCACAAGTTTTAAGTACAATTGACTTTTATACAAGGAACATACTCGTTTTATCAGATCCGCTAAACAATGAGCTAATACCTTTTACTTTATATATATATATCTTACCCACTTTTGATTACTACTTTATGCTTAATTACAGATTCCCTTTAAAGGTTTATTTTTCTTTCCAGCTGAGAAAGGGTATAAGCACACAATCTAGATGCATCTTTATGGTCCCGCTATTCTCTGAGGACGTTCCAGACCCAGACCTAAGCAGAAGTGGGCCATGCAGGAGCTGACTGCATTTTCCGTCTTAAACAGAAGAGAATCAGGTCTTAGGCAACTGTGACAGCTCCATCTTTCTAGAGGAGATCACACGCTGAAGACATCCCAGTTCTCACAATCATCAAGATATAAAATTTATGGATGAATAGGTGTTTTCACCATTGTGTCCTAAGCAGTTTTATTCTGCATTTTGTTCGCTCCCCTTCAACCTCTAATTCATATTGGAAACACTTTTCTATATTTCCTAGTACAAAGTGTTGTATAAGTTCAAATCTTTGAGACACCAACTGGATTTTTACCTATGGGGGACTAAAGCAATCTCAGTGACTAGGTCCGCATAAGAGAGCTAGGCACAGCTTCACCACACCTAACCCTAAATGCCCTCCTCTTGTCCACGCCATAATCTTCCCAATACAAGTACTAAAACTGTTTTAATCCAGAGAAGCTGGCACTCTCAATTATCTAAACACTTGGCAGGGAATCCTAAAGAGATGGGCTTAAGTTTCACCTCCTAAGAAGGAAAGGGCTGCAGGAAGGCTTTGATAGCAGAAATTTTAAGAACTTTATCTCAGGCCGTGCAAGTGCCTGTTCCTAGAAGCAGACTCCTGCTTTAAACAAACAAAAGGAGGATTTGAAGCTCAGTTTCTCATCCTCTGGGTGGAAGCTATAAACACCAGGTTGCAAGTAAAACAGAAGGGAAATACACAGCACGTTTCCTCTTCCTTTCCCCTGTGTTCAGTATGAAATCTCACCTGGCTTTCAGTTCTAAGAGTATTCATTTGATCAGTCTTTGCAGGTGTTATGGGGAAGGAAAAATTTTATTTCTGAATCCTGCCGGAGATTAAACACCATGCTGCTCACTAAAGAAAAGACTTATGTGTTGGCTCGGTGGACGACTACTGGGGTATCCTTGTTAGTGGACAAGTAGGCCTCTGCAGGCTTAACTAGTCACTGGGAAGGCTCTGGAGAATCTATATTTTGGATTTAGCCATTTAAAAATTAAATAAATGTTAAAAAAACCCAAAACAACAGTTGAGCTTTGTGCATTCTGCAATTACAAGAAAATTCACTAGCCACAATTATAGGCAGTGGTTTCTGCAGTACTACAGTTTCCTTTGCGCGTGTACATCAAAAGGAGTCATTAGGGGGTTCTCTAGTAATTGGGATGTGTGTGTTGCTAAATGCTGATAAGGTGCTTCCCCATGCACCGAGACTTTCTTTGTATTTCTAGACTTGTTTAAAACAATTATGTAAAGCGCTTTGCACTCTTGTCTAGTGAGATGCATTTCTGAAATGTATTTGATATAACGTATTTTGATAAATACTATAACATGTACCCCAATATTATGGTAATAGATGCTTTAGGAAAGTGAATGTAGTTTGTTGTAGTAGACTAGATTTCATATACCGTGATGGAAAGGGATCAAAGAGGTTACTTTCTAGTGGTTTTTCAGTAATTTTATAATGTTGGCTGGTTTCACCCTAGTCTCATGAAGCACAGAAACTCTTCCCCTAACTAGCTCTACTGATTATCTTTTTGACTATTCTGTGCAACTTGATTCTGGAAAGACATCAAGGAATTTTCACATTGTGATCCAAATAGCCCCACTGGCATGCTCGTGTTCAGAAACAAACGAAAAATTTTGGTCTTTCCAGGGGCATAATATGAGTGAATAGAGATTTCCAAGCCTGAATTAAAGATTTTCAGACACAAAAGGGGAAGTCATTAGGTGACAAGAAATTAACTCTTTTTTCCCCTTGAAATTTTCCTTCTCTAACCCTAAAAACAATGTGAATAGAGATTCAGATTTTTGTTCACGTAGATCTGTGACCAAGGATCGATAACTTTCAAGAGAGTTCACAAACACTAACATTCCTTGGATACTTTATGTATATTGTTATAGCCATACATATGTTAAGAAGAGAAAAGAAGTAAAAAAGGAAGCTTGAAGATTTTTGGTGACATCATTTTCATCTGCTACAACTTAGCATAAAGACTTCATTTATTCTTTTGACCTGTCCAGAGTCTGCACTTTCCAAATTTTAATAGCTTATTTTTAGTTAAGAATTCCATGTCTTGTTCTAGTTGCTGGCAACTTGGCAGTCTTTCAGATTTCAAATCACTTATCCCCTCCTTCACCTTTATTTTACAGACCTGATTACTTTTTAAAGTACTGGAATTAAAGTATACTTTCAACAGTTTGACTTACCTTGACTAACACCATTTTAAAGAGTGCTCTGCCTTACTATACCTTACCAGGCAGTATTTTAATTTTTATCCTGTATTTTATACTACAAACATAACTCTGTACAGTCCCTGAACTAACCCTAAAGTGATCTGCATTTTTAAATCAAAATCCAACCTTATTCACTTGGGGAAAAAAGGTATATTTTTAGCACGAAGATTAGTTATGTACTATTTACAACTCCATTATGGGCATGTCAAAAAAGACCTAAATTTTAAAGGGGAAAAGGGCTTTTTTTTTTTACCCCCACATGAAAGGCCTGAGCATATATATTTCTGTGGCGAGACTCGCGGTCATCTGAAGCTCAGAGCTTAATGAATTGCCATTAGTCATGGAAAAATCCCAGCCAGTACCAAAACCCACCCCAAACTTTAAGGCTCAGTGTCTCCTTCTCATTCTTCATGTGAACATTCTTTATGTCACTTCCTTGTGCAATGGTCAGTCCTTAAATTGACTCTTCTCTTGGTTTATTCATTTACCAAATGGCCATTTCTTGAAGAGAAACCAATACGTAACTGGTGGGTCTGACTCTGCCACATTTAGTCAGAAGGCATTTTATCTCTCTATATACACACAAGATTCAGATACATCTGTGAGAGGAAATAAAATTAGAGATATGAATTTATGAAGTTACATTTTAAAAAATACATGCATAGCATCAATAGAACAGTAATTGCAATATGTAACTACTTGCACAAACACAATTAGACACAGAGACTTGAATGTATAAATATTCTACTTGCTTATTCAGGAAGGGTTGGTCTAAATGAACGTCAAATAATAGCACATTTGTTTTGCAAGTGCAATTATGTTATGAGTTTTGCCTCTGACTCATAAATAACCAGGCTTTATTCAAAGTTACAAGTCAAATTGCATTCATATCTATATTCTTGGTCTAACACTGAACATATGATTAACTGATAGACTTGCAGACACTGATTTATGAACGTGCAACCTTTGCTTTTATATTTCTATCCCTTTGCTTGCACTAATTGTTATGTGAGAAAACGTGACATCCCATATACTAGAGGACACATAAATTCTGTTCTGGTTTTGGCATACAAAAAAGTCCCAGGGGATAACGCACTCTGTTCTGCACAGTAGAGGAAATATGCACCATTTTCTTGTGTCTAAAAATCCTCTGCACCTGCAGAAGTGAGGTTAAGGGGTCAGGCTTTGCAGCGCTCTATGTCAGTGCCTGCAGTGTGCATGTCAGGCTTTATTATGGCAACTGGGGAAAAAAAAGAAGCCCAGTTGGGTTTAATCTTATTTTCACTGTGTTCCTGATTTCAAAGCCACTGACTGTAAAGCATTACATTAAATCCAACTGAGCTACTGTCATAACCCCATCATTACAGAGATGTTGCCACCATGTAGAAAATACCAACAATTACATACTGAATTCACTTAATGAGAAGAAGGAAGAAAAATTCTGCTTGGTTTTACAAGATATTTGGAAATCAAATTAGCTGGATGGGTACAACTGTATTTTGCAGAAAGAGGAAATACGTTGTTGTCGTGGTTTAACCCCAGCCAGCAACTCAGCACCACGCAGACGCTCACTCACTTCCCCCCCACCCAGGGGGATGGGGGAGAGAATCGGGGAAAAAAAAAAGGTAAAGCTCGTGGGTTGAGATAAGAACAGTTTAATAGAACGGAAAGGAAGAAACTAACAATGACACTAATAACAACAACAAAGTGAATAAATAATAAAAATAATAAATAATAAAAGGATTGGAACACACAAGACAAGTGATGCACAGTGCAATTGCTCACCGCTTGCCGACTGACGCCCTAGTCACGCTCCTCCTCCCCCCACCAAACCGGGCATGACGTCCCATAGTATGGAATACCCCTTTGGCCAATTTGGGTCTGCTGTTCTGGCTGTCTCCCCTCCCACCTTTCCTGTGCCCCTCCACCTCCTTGATGGCCAGGCAGGAGAAGCTGAAGAGTCCTTGACTTAGTCTAAACACTACTGAGTAACAACCAAAAACATCAGGGTGTTATCAACATTCTTCTCATACTGAACTGAAAACACAGCGCTGTACCAGCTACTAGAAAGGCAATTAACTCTATCCCAGCCAAAACCAGGACACTAGTCCAATCTCCTGCTCAAAGCAGGGTCAGCTATGGGGTTAGACCAGGTTGCTCAGGACTTTATCCGGTCTGGTCTTGAAAACCTCCAAGGATGGGGACTGTATAACCTCTCTGGGCACCTTGATCCCATGCTTGACCATCTTCATAGTGAAAAAGTTTCTCCTTCTGTCCAGTCAGAGCCTCTCTTGTTTGCACTTATGCCCGTTGTCTCCCATCCTCCCACCATGCACCACTGTGAAGAGCCTGACTCCGCCTTCTTGATAGCCTCATGTATTGGGTATATGTGGCAAGGTTTTGGTAGCTGAAGGGGCTACAGGGGAGACTTCTTTAAAAGTTGCTAGAAGCTTCCTCTGTGTCTGATATAGCCAATGCCAGCCAGCTTTAAGATGGACCCGCCGCTGGCCAAGGCCAAGCCAATCAGCGACGGTGGTAGTGCCTCTGCGATTACATATTTGAGAAGGAAAAAAGTTGCTGGGGCTCAGAAGCTGCAGACAGAGAGAGGAGTGAGAACATGTAAGAGAAACATCTCCGGAGACATCAAGGTCAGTGAAGAAGGAGGGGGAGGAGGTGCTC
>JAVKLA010000021.1:24539097-24581400 GCA_034782735.1 Sagittarius serpentarius | reverse complement strand
CTGAGTCTAAACACGACTGAGCAACAACTGAAAAAACATCAGGGTATTATCAACATTCTTCTCCTACTAAACCCAAAGCACAGCGCTGTACCAGCTACTAGGAAGACAATTAACTCCGTCCCAGCCAAAACCAGGACAGTTGTCTGTGAATATTAAATCAGATTAGGAGTAGATTAAAAGTACATTCCCAGAAACATTAACTCCAAAGCATCTGCACCTTATTCTTCTTACATGTATAATGCAATGAATTTGAGAAAACCTGTTCATCCCACACTGTGATAATCTCAGAAAGGTCAAGAGTCTTATTCAGACGGGATTCAAGCCCAGTGTAAAACCAGTTTGGGGGCACAGGATGGTTTTAAATAAAAAACTAGCTAAACTCAGCTCTCTTGTCATTGCTGTAAAACCAGCATTTTGCTGCCTTCAGTCACTGGCTTAAATTGGAAGCCTGGGAAGAATAAAGAAGTCTAAAAAGGGGCCCAGATACAATGGCGAATCTAGTTTAATGAACTGAGAATGTCACAAAGGCAACAGCTTCCATTTGCTGTCTCCCATCTCTCAAAATGTTTAAAAAAGAGAATGGCTGGATGAACTTTAGCAGTTCACTGACCTTGAAAAGTTGTGTCCTGGATGTCACCCGGAAAAAAAGGCAATTCTGTTGAATTTTTTTTTGAAGATAACCTACTATGCTGGGCAAGGCTCAAGCGTCCTGCACAGACCTGCTGGCTTGGGTTTTCATTGTGGGCTTTTATTCTTTAGGAATGAATCATTCTTGTACATTTCTTCAATCTTTTAGTAGTGACAGGCTTGAGCTGTGAAGTCAGAATTGTGAATAAGACCTGAAACTCATCTCATATTCATTTGAAATAGGAGTCTAACTAATGCATTCGGAGTTATCAAATAGATGAGAAAGTACTGAAAGAAAAATCAGAACCAAGTGCTTCCTGGGCTTATCTTGACGGATTAAACGTATGCAGCCAGCAACCTGGAGCCACTGTGCTTCCCAGTTCTACCTCGTTATTTTCTTGGTCTAGCCCTTTTTAAAGACAAATACAAAACAATTTTATTTCTCCTTTGAAAACACTGAATCCACTTAAAACCATGGTGCCAAATCATGCCAGTAGAGGAAATCACACCGCTTTGCTTGTGAATAGCTTTTAATGTACGTTGTCACAAAACGGCTAGCAGAACTTGCTTTGAAACCATATTTTCCCCTCCCTCCACTTTCAATAAAAATTACTTACAGTACCTTTTGGGGGAAGCGATAACACGACATTTTGCACTTCAGTGTGAAAGGTACAAGAAACACCCATACGAAAAGATTAGGCAGTTGGCTTTACTCCTTCAGAGCAATGGAAATGATCATTTCCCCTATACAAGAACTTGGTGGGACCGAATTGTGCGGTGAAGCGATATACTGTGAAATGCAAACACCTTTCTGCATCGTTCTTTGAAGGAGAGAACCTCTGTGTCTTTGTCCCTACCGCGACGATGAGCCCTATGAGCATCATCGTCACAAAGACGGCGTTTTGTCAGACTCGGCTCCGCAGGAAAAAACAGAATGTAAGTAAGGAACTTGGAGATCTGTTTTAGAAAACCCAGGGGAATAGTCACACTGTTACTGCAGTTCACAGACACGTTTAAGTTGTACAGGGCTACAATTAATTGCCGTCTTAGAGTCTGCTGCACGGCTGTCGAAAGAATTTGGGTTGGAAATACAGCCCACACGCCTGCCTTGCTCTGCCAAAGATCAGTCAGAATAATGAGAGTGGAAAATGAAAACTCAGAACAGACCCCTTAACGTGCTGACTGTACTCTTCCCAGATTGGTTTTCACTGAGCTCTTGTTCTTACCTTCTGTGACTGTTTGAAGAGAAAAGAAAAAGAAAAGAAAAAAGAAAAAAAAAAAAAAGCACCTTTCCAATTAGATTCAAACATTTAGATTGCCCTAACACATTGCCTGAGAGAACTGGTATTTAAAAAATTGATTAGGCAGATCTGACAGGTTCAGTCGAATGTGGTATACTCTAGTACAGAATAAAGACTAACTTTGAAACAGCACAAGATTGAGATATATCAGGAAAGCAACCAAAGGAGAAGATGCTCCACGGGAGGCTACTATGGCAACGAGCTCTTCTGGGTTTTGGAGCCCCGCAGCACTCATGTCCCTCGGGAGCACCCACCGTGCTGGGTGCAACAATTATAACTGATCTGGAAATCAGCAGGAGCAGCATATGCGATTTCTAGCCCAGCATTTCAGCCTGCACAGCGCTGAGCTAGGATACAGTAAAAGACTGAAAAATGGCAGCAGAGCAGAAGCTCTCTAGAACCTGTTGTCACTCAAGATTTTATTTTAAACCACTGATTTTAATTGCAACCTTTCATTGCCATTTTTTAACTTTAGAACAACCACAGTAATAGCGTCGGAGCTGGGGAGGACCCCGATAGCCAGATTGATTTTATCTTAGATGTCCCAACTTGCAGCCATCTGCATTTTTGCTAGTGAAGTAAACTCACAAGAAAGTCAGTGGAGAGAAATGAGTATTTCTGCAGCACAACTCATCTGACTGTATTTACGTATTCACTCCAAGAAGAAATGCATCATGCTCCATAAGCAGCTTTTTCTTTCCTCTGACTAGAAAAGAAATTTAGACAATTAGTTCAGATGTGGATGATAATAGATATATCAGCATTACATTATATAAATCCTAACCCAAGCACTTTATTTTTACACGTTTTCACCTGTAGGTCACCTTCTTCCCCCGCCCCGATTACTCTAGGAGGGTTTTTTTTTCTGCAAAGCATTCAAGTACTATACAGAAATGCACTATTTTGTTCCCCCATCACAAGCAATTTCCCAGCCCTGCTGCTTCACATTCGCTTGCACTCTCATCTCTTTCTCTCAATGTTATTCTCGCTGCTACCTTCTTTGCAACAGTCTACTCCGAAACATTTTGATTGTAGAAAAAAAGAGAGGGGTTATGTCAAACAGCAAAGCTCAAAAGACATTTAAGGATTTTATATCACCCAGAAATATCCTGCACTGTGGTCATTGCTATGCTACCTTTATGTTTCATAAAACAGAATGAAGCTGCATTGGTTAGTGTCTTTTGATTGTAGATGAAGATAACCAATGCATAAGATTAATGTATATTCATGAGTAGAATTATAGCTGTGCATGAAAGCACCACATTAGTGCTTGGTAATCAACATCTACTTTGCTTTTTTTTTTATTTTAAAGTTAGCACAGTCACTAATCAAAGATAATTACACCACTGCCATTTGAAATGTTTATCAGGAGTTCTGTAGGAGGAAGAACAAGAAGTGCAATTTCTTCTGTACAGCAACAGGCATTACTAACTGAAGCTGGGCCAACAACACTGAGATTTGGCTTCGCAAAGCTTATTCGTAGAGTTTTGGCATGGAAATAATAATTGTGAGGAAGTAATATTTTGTAGCTGAATACAGCCTTCTACCTAAGAATCAGAAGGTGACAGTAAATATTAAAAAACTATCACTATCTCCAGTATGAAGTAGAGAAGCACTGAACCCCCTCTTCCTGGCAAAACTGAGGCACAGAATAGAGTAAGTTTCCGAAGAAGTACAATACATCAGTGGCAAAATCAAGGAGCGCATCAGATCCCCTGGCTCTCACTCCTCAGATTTAGACAACCTTCTGAACAGGAGAATGAAAAAGAAAAATCATTTCCATTCTTTCCAAACCACAGAGGAACAGGACAGCAATGTGTTCATTTTGGACTACTACACGTTAATTATATAAGTAAGCTCTGCTCTGAAGAGGACAGCTAAACAATACTTCATTTTAAAATACAAAATACACAAATTCTGTGGAGGAGATGCTGTTTAAAACCATTTTCTAAATTTGGATTTGGTTTAGACAACATTTATGTCTGCACAGATTATATAATTTCTTTACGAACTTGCTCCTCCTTATCTTCCTTCACCTATCTCACAACTCTGTGCAGAAGACTCCACCACTTAAAAACCTCACAATGATTCACGTGTCATTATTTTTTTATTAGACCTCCTTTCTCTTCTTCCACCCAGCATTTTCATTAGCCTGTTATACTCTCTGATTCTTTGAAAGGGAAAACAGAAAAAGGGTAAGACACAACCTTTTTACTCCTGTCCTTTCTCCTGATATTACATGAAATGTAAGGAGACCATTTTTATTGTGGTAGACCTAGGCTATGAAGACAGAACTGGGGTCATACTTCTTGTACACAGTAAGACAGCCAATAATATTGACTTTAGAATGATGCCAGGAGTATTTACAAAGTCCCAAGCCTTCCTCTTCCTAAGTCTTGTGGCCATTCAAGAGGAGAGGAACGGTAGTCAAAGACATTTCCATTCTTGGTTCCCAAAAGCTACAAAATAGCGTGATTTATTCAAGCACCTCAAGACTTCAACAATATTTTGCCTGTTATTCATAAGCAAAGGTTAAAAGTTTTCTGACTATCATAAAAGTACTGCAAAATAACTTAATTACTTAGTCCTAGAGTCAGGTACAAAACTCATTATGGTTTCTGGGGTCACAAGAAGGTATGCAAAGATGGTAGATCTACTGGTTCTTTGCTGCATCTCATTTTAAAATACCATTTTCCCAGAAATCCCAGAACTGTGTCCGTTCTAACTGGAAAAGAAATTACACTTGAAGACTAATTTTCAGACATGCTGAGCACCACTTGACTATCATTAATTGAGTGGGAATCACTCAACAACGGTAACAAAAAACAGAATTGTCCAGTGTTAACCACCGTCTCTCATCTTCATATTGAAGGCAATCACTGCTTGCTAAATAGTTTCATAAACTCCTAAGTTCATTTGAGGTGTCGTGAGGTAATATTGGAGTACCACTCTGAGTACAGAACTGCCAGAACCTCAGCAATGACATTGTACAGGCCAGTCACAGCAACATCGTACGATTTTGTTCTTTCAAAGGTTTTCATGTATTGTAAAGGTGGATATATGTTTGCTCATGTATGTAAATTATTTAGCTTGGCTTACAAAATGATCCAAGACTTTGTTGTATATTTTTTTAGCTCTTTAAACTGAGAGTGCAATAATTTTCCATTTGCGTGTGTAGAGAATCCTGGAATGGGAATCCATAATCATAATAGGTGAAAATGGTAAACTTTTTCATATTGCCTGTTATACCTGGAAATCTTAAACTTACACAAGCATTAAGACGGGATATACTGCTTTTAAAGAGTCCCATCCCATCCATTAACAGCTTTGTCCCCCTAAAACCATCAGACCAGGAGCTATTCACGAGAGGTGTACAGTACCGAAGAACATAATGATGGCTTTGTAGGCACAGCCTTGAAGCTTGCATCACCCAGGCCCCTGCAAAATTCTGCTTTAAGTCCTGGCAGAGCTGCCTCCGTCCTTTAGCCTTCTGGAGCAGTAAAATAAGTTCCATGCAATTTACTCGGGAAGGATCGTTCAGGAAGGAACCTAAACCCAAGACGCTATCAACAATCTGTGAATGGTAATGATCTTCTGGTGCTTTTCAGATCAGTCCTGCTTGAACATCTAGCAATAAAATTCATTTGTGAGAACTGTGCTCCAGCTCCGGTGCCTGACTCCTCTTCCCATTCTGTGATTCTTCCTTTACTAGCAATTCAGATGCCAATAAAATCCCAATGAAAGCCACAGCATGAAGTTTCTTGTAAAATGTAATGTGCTGCTTAGGTTTTCCTTCACATTTCTCAGTTGCAGACCTTAGGTTTTTTTCGCTTTGTCATTAACAAAGAAGTGCAGGGTTAATACATTGCCTGGGAAATCAACGGCTACCTCTAGTAAAAGCTCAAGGTCTGTTCACGGGTGCGACGTGCTCCATGATCTGCCCAAAGGCCGTCCAGATGGCCGCCTCGGGAGCAGCCCGCACGCTACCTTGCTCTGATGGCTGAGGCAAGCGGGTGCCTCCTCCGCCAGGGGCCCGGACCCCCCTCTGCTATCCGCGGAGGCTTACATTACCGGAGCCGCTCTGCTTCGGAGGGTCCCTGGCTCTTCAGAGACAGCAGTTTGGACTTAAGAGCAGCCCTCGCAAATCAAGGTTAAGCATCCTTCCGAGTCAATGTTTTTAAGCAAATTTTCAATATCTGCTAACATGGAGGATTGACAGAGGAGTCCGCCATCCTGTTGCAGCACGGACTAAGAGGCATCTGTGTATCACCCGGTTGCCATATGGTAGCCATGGAGCTAGGCCAGATTCTTCTGCCAATGCCAGCAGAGAGATCTCTGCAACAGAAAGTCTCTAGCAGAAGGCGACGTAGCACTGCAACAAAGTCCTGCGCGCCCGAGGCCTGCACAGAACCCATGTTGGCTCAAAAGCGGCTAACGCTTACTGGGAAATGAACACAGATGATGCATCAAATAGTTGGGAAACCAGTGAAGGGTTACAAGGGAGACAGCGTAACGCCTCCTCTCTGTGCCTCGCCGCATTGGTTTTTTTAGGAGCAGTATCTTCTCCATCGCATTTATGAGAACACTTGGAACTCTCAGACAGCCAGGGATACAACTGTATTATTTCCAAAAGACTGTGCAAGTAAAACATAATCAGGAATTGCTGTTTGAAACAGAATAATCCTTAAAAATGTTTAATACGAAGCTCAAATTCATATAGCCCTCATATTAAGGTCTGAAAGACTGTGACTGCTTGAAGAATTGGTAACACAGAAAGTTTGTTTGAACAGCAGGTTGATACCAACAATTCTCTAGCCATCAGCTTCTTTGGGTCTCAGTTAGGGACGCAGCTTTGTTAGTCTACAGCTACTGAGGTGGTGATGAGCACTGCAAAAAGATACGAGAAACAGCCCTGAACTCAACTGCGGAGTAATAAACACATCAGCATGCCACTTATAAGCAGAAATTACTGCAATCTCAGTGCTTGAAAATTAGTGATGGGGGGAGGTGACACATGCACAGCATTCACTGAAAGCAGCGTAGGCTTTCTATTGGCAGTATCCACCCATTTATGCTGGAAGTTCAAATCCCTCATATGCATGAGAATTAGAGTCCATTAACTGGGAGGGGGACAGAAGAAGGAGAATTTTCCTGAATTGTGACAGCACACTGGGAGGGTGAAGGGAAGGGAATACACCATTTTTTTTTTTTTTTCCAAGAACAAAACCTCCCATTTCCATGAAAATGGGCTTAATTTTTTTTTTTTTAAAATCTGTGTGTTCAGAATCACACTATTCAGGATTTAATAGTACAGCTGCTCTGTGAATCTTCATGTCTCAAAAAAACACTGATGCAGCTGCCTGTAAAAGCCGGAGCGGTGACCCACAGATGGGAACGTGCTCTTGATAGTCTCTGAGCAGGCTGGTTAACTTCATGGAGAGCCCTGAGATGGTGGCAGACCATGAATAACTGTATTCCTTGGTGCTGTTTAACCTCAGAGTGACATATAAAGCTAGAGGAGATGGTGTTGGGAAGGGGAAGGAGGAGAATGGCGTGTAGCATCTCAGGAATATCAGGCTGAGAAACAGAAGGTCTTGATTCCTGGGTACACTGTAACTTGATTAAGTCAATGCTCCAGCTTCTCCAGTTTCATACTGGGAGGAGGAAAAATAATTCCTTTAAGTGCTTAATTACACATTTAATTGTGTTAATTACTGCTGCATTATACATTGAAAATACACTCCAAAGATTGACACTTCAAGACGAGAGCCTAACTGGCTCATGGTAAGTACACTGCAAAGTTTCAGTTCGCAGACTTCCACATGGATCCTAATTAATTAGTCACCACAGCAAAGCTTTTGTGTCTTCTCTGTCTTTCTAGCTGGGCAGGAGAGAAGTGAATTCGATGGGCTGGAGGAAGTTCTGATCAATCACGCAAATTTTCTCACATCACTTGCATATATGGTTAGGCCTCAGTTAAAAATAAGGTACCTGAGTCTAACCAGCATTGAATTTGTTTTAAGAAACATCCTGGAAGTGCAGGATCACATGCATACAGTTAAAAGCAGTTGTGAGCCAGGGAACAAAATGCAGAACCGATCCAATGTGCTTATAAACTGAAAGGCTTTTTGCCAGATCTAATATCCTATTTATACAGTGATACAACTCCCATGTAATAATTACTGCTAATTTTGTGCACCTCCTGGAGTAATTTAGGTTGCACCGTTATCAAACATTTCCAAAGTTTCCACGCTCTTCTAGAAACTACACTTACTGATAAATTTCTAGTTAGCTTAGTATGCATTTCAAAGTGCAGTGAGCTGTTTCCATTCAGCCATTTTAATTATGCAAGGCCATAAGCTGCTTTATGAATTACATTATAAAAAGCATTTTCATTCTTGTATTGCAGTTAGGCAGTGAATGTGAAATCAAATGAGAATGCTGGGGTTTGAAGTCAGATTAGCAGAAATACATACATCTTTAAGAGAGATACCATCACCAGGGCCAAAATCTACAAGCAGATGCAACTCCTTGGAGTTGACTTAATGCCAACAGTAAATTCAGGTATTTACTTGCTTTGTGTCTGATAGCCAAAGGTTTGTGGCTGCTTGTACGGCTGCTTCCTTACTCCCACCACCAAGAAGCCTTCATTCACCATCTCTTTCATGCACAGACTAAGCAAAATCATGCCCTACTTCTCTCCTGAACTAAAAAGTTTGCTGCCTTTTGTGTGACATCTTCTGATCACCTGAGGCGAGGAGAGAGCAGAGATGAGGAGTGAGCAGAATTACCAAAGCGATGTTCTCGTCACCGAAAGAAGGGGAGCTCTCATGCTAGTTGTCAGAGAAGCGGTGCCGAGAGGACAAGGGTGTCATTCTGAATGCAGAGCAGCAGTAACGACAAGATCTATTAAAGCTCCTCTTGGGACAGGAAAATCATACACAGAGAATCCGTAACAGTCTCCCACAAGTGGGGCGTGACATCTTCACTACTCTGAATAAAATGCTTAATTTTTTTTATTGTAAAAGTCTTACATTTTATGAGGCTAATTCTCCACACCTGTCGTCCTAGCTCCTGGCAGCAAAGATTCTCAGAATAATACATCAGAACACATTAAAGGAAGGAATAATATTAAGAAAATACCCAGCAATAGCAGCGTCTGCAAACTGCAATTAAAAAGAAAGTCAGCGTGAAACAGAAATGTACAACGGCGCATTTTGATTCTCGTGCCAAGTAACTGGAGTTAGGTTGTAGCCACCTATCAGGAAGACTGTGTCTAAAAATTCATAACTTGGCAGTTATTTACAGAATTGCAAAGATTCAAGGTGAGCAAAACCGAAGGATGAATTCCTAAATTTTAATGGCAAAAATGAGTCAGAAAAGCGCACACACATACGCCCCCCAACCCCCATCATATTGTTCAGAAGGGAGAACAACGGCAGAAGAGAGCTGTTTGGCCAAGTTGGGAAGAGGAGATGGGAGAGGAAGAACAAAAAAAATAGGTTTTTTGAGGGTTATTACCTTTCTTTTGGCAATTAAGACTCTCTCTAATCCTTCTTCTAATACATATAATCTCTTAAAGGTATTTTAAGGAAGCAGCTTATGTAGACGCTGGAAATGAACAGGCACATTGGCCCTGTTGCAGAACAGGTCTAAGACCAACCGATACGAAGGAATATAGTCCATGGTGTTTCTGGGACTTAACCATTACAGAGATGGGCAGGACCAAGCCTAAGGATTTCTTTCCATTCTTCCTTCTTAGTTTACTTTGTGGAAGCACAAAATAATAATCTTCTTATACGGAAGGACAAAAGAAAAATGAAGACAATTCTTTATTCCAACACACCAACTTTCCTCCTTAAGCAGGTGCTATGTTAATCGATTCCCTTGGCTTTGACCTTTCTGGAGGAAATAGCCTTATTTTGCTACAACATTTATCACCAGGCCAAAATGTCAGTGCTGTAGATGGTGTTTTTTAACAGCACTTGTTACAAGGGCTTGCATGTAATTCTAGAAATGGAGGTTCTGACATGCTGGGAGATATGGTAACTTCTTCAGAAGGAGCAGAAACAAAATGGAATATCACAATCACTTTTCCCCAGTATAGAGACTCACAACTTGATTAGAAAAAAGGTCAGGGAAGATTGTTATTGCTAAATATATTATGTCTATGAAGGCAATAAAGGCGGCAGCAAGAAAGCCTATGTAGGTTTTCTTTACCAGTGTTGTGACTCTGACAGTTTCCCTGCCTTTTGTTTTTTCTTACACTGTGTACTGATTCGTTCGACAATCTGAATGGCTGCATTCATCTGAACTGTGGGGCATTATTAAGACTGCCTTTTTCCTTTCTTGAGTCCCCCTCAAAAACGGCGCTTTTCAATGCGTTTTCGAAAGTCAATACCAGCATGAATCAATATACTGGGTGTTCTGACTACAACAACAAAGACCTTATCAAGCAAAAGAGGCATTTTCCCATGTTAGCAGTCATCCTGCATACCACTTAATGAGGCACAAATATTATGACCGACAAAACACTTACCTGTTCTAATTTAGCTGTACAAAGACTATGCTTTCTATATGGAGAGTTAGGTGTGTTTTGTGGGTTATTATCATCAGTAGCCTTGCCAATACACTGGTGGCGTGTAGTGTTTCACTTAAGACTCAGTAGCAAAGAATATGAAGCAAAAACTGCTGCAAAGATTTAAAGCACGTAACAGTGATTTGTCTTACTGGAAATACACAAGGAAAGAGCTACAGAAGCTGGGGACAGCGAAGGAGGTATCAGCTGGACTGTTGCTTTCCTCATGTGAATTAATGACAGCGGTTATGATTGTTCTTAAAAGATTTTACATTAATTTGGTGGATTACTGTAAATTCATAATCCTTGATTGGATTATCATTTCTTGAAGCAACTGTAATACTGGTGTCCACTTCTACTAACCTGCCGTTAGTTTGACTGACGTGACTCTCACTGGAGTCAGATATGTCAGGCTTCACAGTTTTCAGTCAGTTCCTCATGTTTGAAGTTAGGCCAAATGCAATGGTTTACAGACCCGCCGCCAGGCTCTACCTGCAGTCACGTCCTTTCAACATTAAGTATAACGATGACTATGACGAAAGATACTAGATATACATCCTATAAACTTAAGTCCTACAAGACTAAGCCTATTTTTGTCTCCTGAATCTCACCTCTTCCCTGGGTAGAGCATTCATTCTTCAATGTACAGAGCAGTCTAAAGATTAAAATCTACTTTCAGGCTATCAGATGCCTGGAGACTGACTAAGGAAAAAAGGAATAAAAACAGCTGAAGTTTGTATCACAGCTTGTCACTTCCCCACTCACAGAGTATCAATATAGAAATTAAGTTATTTAAACACCTTTGCCTGTGTAAGGATAATCTTTGTTTCGCTATTGTCTACAGGTTACGCTCTCAGTAGGAACATGTTTTAAACAATAAAGCCTCAGAGATACCAGGTGGGATGATAAGATGATTCTGCAGCATCTGCTTTTCTCAAGGTCCACGAGCATATTAAAGAAAGCCTCTCTGTGCATCCACAGACTGCCTCCACTCCTCATCCCCACACCCTTCGGTGCTGCTGTGATTTTACTAGGATGCCAACAAAATCTTTTGGCTAGCAAGGTGCTCAAAGCAGGGCAGGAGCTTCTTTGCAGATCATGCATGCTAATGCTTCTTAGAAAATGGATATGTTATTATTGCTTCATTTTGGTAAACATTCTTACCGGAAAGTAGTCTCTCAATTGCAGCCCATCTAAAATAAGCTCATTTATGCTAATGTCTTTCTCCTTGACACTCAGTAAATTCTTCCTAATGCATTAATTATGACTCCAGATAGACCAATGATTATTTCATATATGCTAATTAGGAATCATTTTATTCAGTCTGCCACACACATCAGTAAACAAGTGGAATGAATTCCCCACAGAGAGGATAAAAAGACAATGATTTTCCTTCCAATGCAGCTTAGAGAATTTACCCCACAATCAAGATGTAATTAGAGAAGAAATGAGGAGTTAGAAAATACACTTACAGGTGTGAGAAACACCAGGAACATGTTCTTTCTCGATGATAGAATAAAGCGGATTCTTAGCTAATTCATCCTTAGCTAAAGGCTCATTCTTAGCTAATGAGTTTTTACTATATATGATTAAGAAGCGCAATCTCCTTCTACAAAGTAAATAAAAATTACAATCAAATTAGTTCCATTTGTAGTAGAACAAATTGATATGAAAAAAGTGTAATTTCAGCCCTGTGTTTGAAAAAGATACAAGGTTGAACAAGATCATGTGACACATTACTCTCATCTCTGCTCACTGAATGTCAAGGTTAAAACATAGTGGAGAAAACTTTTTGTTTCTAATACTAATGATCCTTGGTGCTACTAAAGCCCACAATTCTGGAACTGGATCATGTACACTCCTTGCTCATGACTTCTGTATAACTACTAAGGATATCTCCATAAAAACATAATTTCAGGCTTGTAACCAACCAAAGAGAAACATAAAATGAATGTTAAAAAATAACATCACGGGCATATATATCATTAAGCACAAATTCTTAGATACTCATGACATAAATGGTAATATATTGTAGCGTGAAAGCTGGCAGTACTTATGTGCAGGTCAGGTCCTTATATACACATCTAGGTTTGTACTTGGAGAAAAAATTTATTGTGTGTGGATAAGACAATTTTTACTTTATTTTTCTCTTCACGTCTTAAATCCAGTTAACTCATTTTATAAATTTATACAATCAGGGCCTAAAATCCTGCTGGGTACTTTCTGAAAACATGAATAAATACTATAGAAGACTCTGTAATCTGAATCCAACTATCAATTTTGATGAGGGAGCCAATCTACAAACTAATTTGGTCTTCCAAAATCAGGTATTTCTGTGTTTGAAGGTTGATTGACTAAAATGGATGAACTGATCCAACATTAACTCGTGCAACTACAATAACAGCATAAAGTCATTATTGAATGAACAAGCCAAATACGGTTCAAAATCAGAGAATTACTCTGAATGCATATACTGTTAGGGATATGCCATTTTTGTATAAGCTATCTTTCGATAGTAAGTATAGGCCTATATTCAAAAAAACCCCAACAAACAGATGAGCAATTGCCTGCAAGATATTTGCATCTAACACGATCGTGAAGCCTATCACCACAAAAGTGGGATGAATGGCTGCAGGCATACCCTTGTGCCTGCACTGTCCTAACAGGGACACATACTGTTGCCCGCGTGGAAATAAAAGGTGCATTTTTACCTGAATTATTCTAGAGTCCAGGAGTATTGGAATGAAATCTGAGCCAATTTCTACAATCTGAAGAACTGAATTTCATCCTAAAAAGATCCCAAGGAATATCAATCTTACAACTAACTAATGTTGTCAGAAGTACTTTGTGTGTTACTTAGGCTGAAGAAAAGTAAATTACCTTTCTTTAGGCAGACGAAAATAAACTTACAGTGACTACAAACAAATGTAGTTCATGTTCTTAAGAACATGTTGGTTCTGGTTCTCGTGTTTCACAGCAGTGACTAGTCTACAAAAGCTTTCAAATTCATCTTGCATATGAACTGTAGTGTATAATTTGTTTCTTCTTCTTTCTTTCTTTTTTTTTTTTTTTAAATTTAACTTTGGGAATTTGAAGAACACTTTTCATCAACTAGGACACAGATAACACAGTACTGAAGATATACCATTAAAAGCAAAAGTCCTTGTGTGAAATCATCCCTCTACATAGACACTACCGTCTTCATATCTTTTTTTTCAAGCGAGGCAACTCCTTACCCTAAGGGTAGGCAGGTATATAGAGTTATTCCTAATGGAGCTAAAAAACAGCTGAACTCTGCTAACAACTCTCTGAAACATTACGGGGAAAAAAGTCTAGAATTATGAAAATTAACATCAGTCAGCTTAGACAGAAAATCCTTAACTGTCCAGTTAGATTACTCAGCCATTCAAACTCCTTGGAGATAAGGGCTGCTTACAGGCTGTTTCAATGACACTACAGTTCTAATGAATGCAGAATAGATAAGTTTGGAAAGCAAGCACCTTGGGAAAAAAAAAAACCAAACTAGAAAATGTGAATTTTAATTTAATTCATGTACTTCTGTGTATGGGGACTGATATTTGGTTGAGTGATTCTTACAGTGTATGAAAAAGGTAGTGAAAGATCAGACGGATACTGTTCAAGAGCATTAGCTACAATAATCACATTGTAAGCTATTAGCAGTTTTAAATATATAAATATAGAGCTGCTAATGGGATATGTGTTTATGACAACATAGCAAGATTATTTTGCCACTAACGATTTTTTAAAGAGAAGAAAATTAAATCCCAAGTTATCTGCATGCTGCACTATTTAAAAGGGAGGCCATTCCCTGAACGTTAATTTAAACAAAGTTACGAAGAGCCAAGTTAAACTAACTTACGTAGAACATACTGAAAACCGATTAAACAACAACAATGGTCCCTGTTGGTAGTACAGCAGGAGCATGCTTCACTTGCCTTTCAATACACTCTCTTAATATTCAGATGTATCTATCTCACAAAACATTAAATGAAGCCATGTGGAAATCAAAATTCCTACTGAATTTTAGCGTACAGAAGTAGGGGAAATTTCAATGAACTATTTTTTTTGTCCTTCATGGAAATCAAAAGCTACAGAAAACCTTCATAATTCTATTGACATCTTCAACAACCATCTTCACTTGCAAATGGTTTCCATGGTTTTGTTCATTTTCTAAATTTTTATTTACTTCTGAAATAAAGAAGTTAAAGCAAATAACTGAAGGTAGGTAATCACCTTATTAACACCTATTTAATGCTACACATACGAGTTACTGACTTCAAGGAAGGTAGGACTGTCCCCAGTAGACAACTTCATAATACTGTACGGACGTGAAATTTTCACTCACACAGTTAGTACTGCAAGCACTATGGCATCTGCTTGGAGGAACAGTAAGAGTGTAGAAGACAGGGATACTTTGCTACTAACTCCACTACCCTCTACAGTATTGCACATCTTTGGGGGCTTCATTACTCACTCGAGTGTGGGTTCTGTGTTTCTAACACACCATGATTAAATCAGCACAATGCCAGATAAGGTGGGTTGGAGAAAGGTGGGTCTTCTCGGTTAGGCAAGGAATACAGAGAGACAGCATATTAATAAAACCACTTAACAAAAGCCTTTTGAGTGCAAGTCCTCTGAAAAGTCGACGTGAATGCAGGTTCCAACCTCAGATGGCATTTCTAAAACACTGACGGAACAGTGTCACCTCTATCTCACAGCTCACTGCTGCACATATGAGACTAAATTTGCTATCACTGTTTTTCTATTTGCAACTGGTATTGAGCACCTTTCTACTTTTGATATGTTTCATATGAATACAAACAAAGAAGAAATTGATTTCTTGGTCAAAATTTGCATTTATATTCTCACATTCAACCTAGTTTCTTTCATTTGTTTATGCAAATTCTTGTTCACCACTGCTAGCATTTTCAAGAAAAGGATATCATTGTGCTCTTTATAATATTACACAGGGATAGGATCTGGGAAGCACGATCTGAAAATGCTTTGCTACATTTCAACTTACATTTGTTTAAAAGCACAGAATTTATTTTCAATCTACTTAGGATTTGCATACTTGCTTGAGGGAGTGGGAAAGCAGTGCTGAGGGAAGACGACAATGCAGTAAAAGCCAGGCACTTAATTTTCAAATCTGGGAATAATATGCTTTTCCATTGGAGACAAAACCTACTCTCTGGACAAGACTGATATCAATTATGCAAGAATTTTTGGAGCATTCAATGTAATGGATGATAGTTTAAATTACTTAAATACATAATTGCCTCACAACTAATCCCAATCACGATTGTGGTTTGTGTTGTTTGTTGTGGGCTGCTTTGTGTTTTGGTTTGAGTTGGTTTTTTTAATCAGTACCAGACACTCACAAAAGGAACATTCAAGTATAATTGTTTATTTAAAAAAAAAAAAACAAACCAACCAGGATCTATGGTAATTGCCTTGTGTGCTGTTTATTGAGAATTTTAAAATTACAAAAGAGCTTAAAAGACATGGATTTAAGAGGGATTTGGCATGCTGAGAGTATTATAACTTACAAAGTTTACGGCATTAACTAAGTCTGCTACTTACAGCAGTGCCCAGCTAAAGTCAAAACAATCGTAAGGCCACATGAAATTTAAACAGAGAAGAATCTCTCTCTAGCTGTGACAGAGAATCCTTGGTATTCTCCACCCTTTTACCTTAAGTCGGCATTGCTTAAGTTGGTGCTTCTGCATGACATTTCACACGTTACGAAATCCTAAATCATGACACTGTAACCTCAAAAAGGATCTTGCAGTTGATTCACAAAACGTCCAAGTACTTGAAATGAAGCACAAAAGACAGTGGAAGTAACAACGGAAAACTTCATGCCAAACTCTACGCATTTCATTCAGTTCCACATATTCAGTACAGAGAATATCCGCCATGGGGCCCAGTATGGGTGTTCCTCATGACACAGATAACACAGTTATCCTGCACCTAGAGAATTGCTTGAGTTATTAATAATACACTCACCCAGTTACTCTGCCTGAAATTGCAGTGTTCGGTGAAGACTAAACACTTCTTCACAAGTTCCACATTTGAAAGATTTGAAGGGTTCCTAATGACTCAGAAGAAAAAAAAAAAAGGCAAATTTTATACTAATCTTTAAAAAAGGCAAGAAGGAAGATCAAGTGAACAACAGGTTTGTCAGACAAGAAGGTAACTGGGGACAGCCAGCGTGGATTTACTAAGGGCAGCTTGTGCCTGATCAATCTGACTGCCTTCTGTGATGAAATTACTTGCTTTGTGAGTGGGAAGAGAACATTGCACGATGTTTACCTTGACTGGAGGAACAGACTGACAAGAATGTTATGAAATAACGAAAAGTACAAGCAACATATTGTCCAATTAGGAAAGTACATTGTCCAATTGCCTCAGTACAAGCAAAACATGTCCAACAGAAGGCCATGAGGATGGTTAGGTGGCTGGAGTGCATGAGGTACAATGAGAGAGCTGGGTTTGCTTGGCCCTAAAAAGAAAAGGCTGAAGGGGTATCTAATTGTTTTCTTCCACCGCCGGAAGGAGGACTATAGAGAGAAGGCAGGGCCAGACTCTTCTCAGAGGCACACAGTGAATAGACAGGAGGCAATGTCCACAAGTTATAGCATAGGGAATCCAACTAGATACAAGGCAAAATATTTTCACAGCCAGAGTGGTGAAGAGCTGGTTGCCCACTATGCTACTGGAGATATTTAAAATCTGACGAGGACATGGCCCCTAGCAACCTGCTCTGATTTCAGAGTTGGTCCTGCTTTGATCAGAAGGTTGGACTAGACCACAGTCAGAGGTGCCCTCGAGCCTAAGTTATTTAATGATCAATAAGGATAGAAAAATTCATGAAATGCTGCTATGCATAAATAACGCAGTATGGGGGCAAAGAACACAAAAAATAAAATAGCAAGATAATTTCTCTTTTGCATCTAAGGCTCCACTAAATTCTGGGAAAGATAGGATTACCAGAGCTGTTTTTTGCATGCCTGGCCGTAAGTTTAGAGTATGGAAGAAAAGATTGGCAAGGTGGAAACGACATGGGAAGACCAATGGAGCTCAGTACAGTTTAGCCAACTGAGCTCTCTCCCAACATACCTCCTATACTGAGGTGAGAGGGGGTCCTACACTAAGGCACCCTTGTGGCACCTTCCTCAGATAGCTCCTGGCAGAATCCAAGCCTCTCTTCAGCTATAATGTTTGGCATTGCACGAAGAGCACAAACACGCTTTGATCTAAAGTGAGAGCCTGACTCATGTAAAAAGGTCAGATGATCTGTTAAGAATACCTCTCTATGGAAGGAGCGTGGATCTTGAGAAATATCTAGAAATCAAAGTCACATACCACAATTCTGTTATGCTAGAAGCTGTGCAAATGTAAAATCAAACAATTGTTTGTATTCCAAAAATAAATTAGAAATATACACAGGCAACATTAAAGAAAAATCACTTTTGTAGATTGCTTAGTAAGATGTTTATAATGTATGGCTTTATATGGAAAACATTTTAGTTTAAAGTAAAAAAGAGATATCCGAGGATGGAGAATGCAAAGAAAGCCTAAGCAAAGGATTGTAGGAAGAATGAACTCTATCTCCACACGTACAGCTGACTGGTTTAGGAAGACACCCAATAGAAGGGTTAAACTAAACTGCCTAGAAACAGCTAGGAAAAACTAAACACACCCATTATTAAATCCATTTACTGTAGCTGGAATAATGCCTTATACTGGCGACCACATGATCAGAGATGCACCCTGCCCTGGAGCAGGGTTCCTCTGACGCTGAACTCATTTCCATGCCGAGGTTCCCACCCGCAGGTGCCATGACACCCTCCTCTCCTTTCAGCCTGCCCCACCTTGGCCAACCACGTACGGGTGTGTGTCAGCCTCTTGAAATATTCAGCATTAGGACTTTCCCATTCCATTAAGTTTATAATTTTCTCTCTCTCGCACATATTTCTTTAACACAATATCTACTGACATTATTTTGTTATATTTAATGACTAGTTTAGTAAGGTGGCTTTTCAAAAAGTCTGTTCTTTGGAATATTCCACCACCACCATCACCACCACCCCCTCCCCCGGAACTGGTTTCCCCACTTATATTTAGGAGTCAAGAAGATAACTAAACTGACATGATTATTAACCAAAATGAGTGAGAATTGAGTTCCACGATATCCATGTATGACAGTGAGAGCATTTGGCATTCATACAGAAAAAAAGAAAAAAGTAAATATTCAGCAAAATATTACATACCATGTAGAGCAAAACCAAAAGCACAGCGATTAGAAGGAGATTTTGCAGCAAACTGTAATCAAAGTTTTGGATTTTTTGCTTCTTTGGCTGTTTCAAAGGCTTCTTCATTCTCCAACAAAATATTAGAAAATTTAACAAAAGGAAGCTGAAAGGGCATGAGGAATTTTGGAGTTGCTCTTTACCTCTGCTATCATTACAGTTCCTAGAGTTTCAGGAAAATGTATCCAGCTCGAATACATCTTCAAATTGCTTGGCTGAAACATTGTGTGCCTACAAATCACCAAAATGTACTTCTCTGAACAGAACTTCTTTGGAAAAAAAGGGAAATATAAATCCTCCTACTCCCATACTGATTGGAAAACCCAAAAGAAAATTAGCACAACATACAGAACTAATTCTAGTCATTCATGTCTTTCATGCACGTTAGTTAACATTCCCATTGCTCCACACCTGCCTTTATAATCACCACAAAGTATGACTGGAACATCAGACTCTGTTCTTCTGTGAGTATAAGGTAATTAGTTTTAATTTGTTGTTAATGATAAAAGAACCAGGGACGAGGGTTTGTTTAAAACTCTGAAGCTTTTTTACTGTGATTTCTAAGTAAGAACCATTTTTTATGATGATGTAAGACTACCATTCCTGATCACATTACCCCTTCTTGTTCATATGGGCATTAATCTTGCACAGATAACGTGGCCTGTTTCTAAGTAAAGCCTTAAGCCTTAGACTAAAAGCACTCAATTTAAGTTCTTTAGAAACAGTGTCTGATTGAAACTGCGTAGGTGGTTGGTTAAATACCTTGCTGTCCAAAAGACTTATGAAAATTAATGAATTCAATTGAAGTAAAAACCTCTATGTTCTTTTCTTGTAACAAAATAAGGACAACCTAAATGTAAAAAATTGCCAAGGAGATTATATAAGCAATCAGCTGCTAACAATGCTTTTCTAAGTGAGCCAATATATCAACGTTATTCAAAATTCAGGCTTTATTCAGGCTTCATTGGGAAGAGCAATTATACCAGAGAGAAATAACAGAATTTTCTCTCTTGTTAATTAAAGGGTAGTAGGAGATTTTTGGAGGTTATTATAAGGCTAGTGAGATATTAAGATTAGGTGTTTTCAGAACCGGAAATGAAAAACCAGGAAAATGTAGATCCATCACTTCTTCATATCTCAAGTATCTGAATGTCGGTTTCCAGACTGGTGGAGCAATATCAACATCAGTTTCTGAACTCTTTTCTGCACGTGTCTAAATATGCCTGTAGGAAGATCATTCCGCTGCATTTCACCCTGCTTTCCAGCCAGAAAAGGCACCCATCACCCTACTGAAAGGTCACTGGAAAAAAACATCTGCACAGCAATCTAGGCCAACCTGACTTCTTTATGGAGACTTCATTCACACTATGGATTCCGGGGAGCAAAATGTGTCCTTGTAGTTATTCAATAGGTGATGCAATGGAGCTCCCTCTGAGATCTATTGACACTACTGGACTACAAATAATAACTAAAAATGTTCAAACAGGACTGTCAGTGAGGGTAGCCACTTGCAGAGAAAAAACTTAAATTAATTTGGAAGTATGTTTGTGAATATTTTGCTCCGTGCTCTTACATGCCTACATCAGAACAAATTGGTAGTGCTGACAGTCAAAAAATGAAGCAATTAAAATAATGGATTTTAAGTTGCTACCAGTAGTGCATGAAACTGCAGTAGAACAGTCTGACGTTTAAAAAAAAGTTAAGAGAGAGTTAAGTAACAGCTATGTGCTCTGAATCAGGCATGTAAGTGAGTGGCCAAATAAAGGCACTGAGGGCTCACAGCAAGACACAAGACATAAGGACACTTTGTAGAGGATACACCTGAAAGACTTGCTAGAATATCCACCTTAAGATACACCTATTTAGCAATGGAAGACAGCTTTAGGCAAGAGTACTAGAAGTTAACTGTACCCGGCTATGAACAGGAGATGTCCACAGACAGCTTAAGGGTGCATAGCTTTAAACCTCAAAGCCCTAGGATCCCTGCGATCAGCAAAGCAATGCAAGACCGACCAAGAGAAATCAGTTGACTGCCTTTTGTACAAAATATTACTCGGGCAGATGAAGCACACCATAGCGTACGCTCCTGTGGAGCCGCTTTGCAAAGTGGAGTCAGCACTACGACTGGCCTCCCTGTTTACTTTTTACATTATTAGATTTTGTCCCGTTGCTAAAATTAAAATCCAGGCTCCCACTTACACAGTTGAAGAGGCTGCTGTGTTTAAACGATGTCCATTAATTGCAGAATTCCAGTCTGCAGAGGAGACTACAAAAGAGCTTGTTTCAACTTTCCAAATTTCGAAAGGAAACCAAGAATTTTATCATTAAGTTTTCCTGTATTGAAATGTGTTGGTAAAAAAATGTAGCTTTTAAAGTAACCTAACATTGTGTCAAGTAAAAATGCTGAACTTTCCTTCCTTCCTTGAAAGGAAGCATTGCTACATTTAAAATGTTACATTTTCTCCAACAGCCCATCTCTAACGTGAAAATTAATGTGCGTTGCCTGAGAACCTCTGCAATAATACTGAACGCACTAAAAATTGCTGCTTCTCTTCAATACCAATTAGTTGGCTTTTAAAGTTATAAAATGGCCATCCACAATTGCATTTTATTGATTTACATTTTTAATTACATTTTGCATAACAAAATTAATTTCCAAATTATTATCTAGTTAGTAAACATTTTGGCTAATTATAAGATTTGAAAAATCTTTTATATGAAGATAGGAAAAAGTGAAGGAAGAACTTCAAAACTGTGCAGTTTTGCATTATTTGCCAGAACCATTTCGGTAGTGTGGCAATACTGATGATCGAGTATAAAAGCCCCATCAAGCCATGCACCAAAGCATCACAACAGTTAAAATAACCACACAAATCTCTGCTTTTTATCACAATTATTTAAGAGAAATTATATTTTGGCTAAAAATGATGACAGTCTTTATGGGTTATCAAGAGGAAATGAAAGAACTATTTTAACCGCTTTATCTCGGTTTGATTCTATTTATTTTTTTTGAAAAGAAAAAAAAGAAAAATACTCGTGAAAAAATTTCTAGCTAGAAGGTGTTAGGGAGAAGGGTAGATCTCTCTCCAATTATTTCTATTAATTTGGCATTATTGATGATACAAACAAATTGGGGAGGGGGGGGAGGAATTTAAGAATTTTGTAGCTTCAAATATATTTCCTTATTCCTTGGGCGGGTGGTGAGGGGGAACCCAAGAAACCCAAAACCTCAAAATCCCAAAAAACTACAACGTGAAATTGTGTGGACCCAGAATCTTCTTTAATTTGTTGGAACTAATAAGTACTGAAATTTAGACTGACAAAATAAATTTTACAGAGGCATTCCCAGTTTTTACTTTGACTTGTACAACAGATTTTTACAGCCCTCGACAGCCTGCACTCCTGTGACCTACATCTATTCCAGCACAGAAGCTCCAGCCTCACAGATTGTTGCCTTGACGCGGGGGGCAGCAATCCCCCGGCGGGGCAGCTCTCTGGTCAAGCAGGCACCAGTACAAAGGCCAAATCATGCTCATCTTCCTTCCCTGGGCAGGGGATTTCCAGCACCAGCCAGCACGGCTGAGCCAAGCCCTTCTAGCAATCAGGCAGTACCGACACTGAGGTCTTGCTGCATTTCAGCTCATCTTGGTGGAAAATCCAGCTGCTTCCTTCATCTAAGAAGAGGGGACTTTGCGACAAGAAAAGGGAAATGATGTATTATTATGCTAGCTGGCTCGTTGTTTATATAGATCTATATCTAGACTGGCACCTTTACATGACTGCTCTGGAGATACAAGCCACAGTTAAGAGCTGACCCAGTCCCTAGAGCTTCCGTTCAGCTCTATCATCAAACCAAACCCAGCATATATTACTACCAAGCACCAACTGGCTGGGGCTGAAGAAGTTCTTTACTGTATCTTGTCAACCAGCCCTTTTGTTAAATGTTGCATCATTACCTTTAAAACTAAGGAAAAATAAACAGTCAAAAAAAAAAAAAAATTTTTTTTTACAACTACTTTTAAAAGAAACCTTCATGCCGGCATGAAGATTTTGGAAAAGTACTGGGAACTGTTTTCCAGTTTTTAAGTTATTGAGCCTGCTGAACAGCTAAGCAACATGAAGACCTGGGCCAGGTGAGCTCAGCAAGAAACTAGTGGAAGATGTGCCTGTTGCATGCTGCCTCTGAAGGGGTATTGAAGGAATCCACGTTTTCTACGTATGTGGGCTGCTGAGCATGCTTCGCCTACCGTCATATTTTGTCTGGCGTCCAGAGGCACAGCAGTGCCTCTAACCACTGCTGCGGCTGAGGCGGGCCGTGCCACGTGCTAACGCCCGTGCGAGCGCAGACCGAGGTGCTAAAGGACTGCACGCACCCTTAGTCATGCTTCGTTTGTCCACTCTCTTGGCAAAAGGATGCCTCACATTTGACTGCTTTATCGTCTGCATACTACGCTGACTGGTCATGGAGCCTAACTTAACTACCCCAATACTGACCATCTAGTATTGGTACCAAACTGTTAACAGACATTTGGTGGAGGACTCAGCCAGACCCTCTCCAGGCCCTCTCCAGCCCCTCTACACTCCGAAGATCCTCATTTAGGGCTCTTAACATATTTGTCTTCTGAGCCCTCAAGGTCTCCTAAGGTCTGCTGTTGAGCACAAGTTTAGGCCCGAGCAGCATGGATGCACGTTGAATCCACAGAATGGCTTTGGGCTTGAACACAGGCTCAGGATGACAGTCAAAGAGAAACCACGCCAGACTGCAGAAGCATAAATGAACTCTTCAACAGTATGCGGAGGAGAAGCAAGCAACCTGCATGTTCAGCAGCCGTTCACAGAGTCAAATATCCAGAGAGGGTTTGAAGTACAACATCTGAGAAGATTTTGTAAATGAGAAGAGCAAAACATCTACTTGCAAACGCCAGTAAATCATTCCCATCCCTTTGATTACATCAGATACTCTAGGAATATTTCAAGGCTGATGCTCACAGAAGTGGATCTACTTTTTACGAGAACAAGAGAGATAATCTGAGTGTTATTTTTTTCTGTGTTGTACCAAATCATTTTAAAATGGCATAGCACTTTTTCATGCTTAGTCCTATCTAAATTTTCTTACGCTTTGATTTATTTTAGCAAAATCATTGCAGTGATAATACTGTGGTGGTGTGGGTTTTTTTTCTTTTATAAAACCAGTGTTAATGTACTCATTTACTTTAAAGCCTTGCAAAGTGAATTACTAAACAAATGAAATCTCTCCCTCCCAGTATCTGATCTACTTTGGAGTTGCCCATGGTATGGCACTAACTGAAGTGACCTACTTGAGAGAGAACACCTCATTAGCTGGTTAGGAGGGAGAATGGCCTTCCCACAGAATAAGAATAGTATAGTCTTTGGAGGGTTTGCCTTTTTGTATGATGATTCAATTTGTACCATACTCATCCATGAGACACAGTGAGATTTTAAGGGGCATGCCCTATTGTTCAGAGTGCCACAAGAAATAGTTTACAGGTGTAGTCTAATATTAGACTTCAATACTTTCTCAGGATGTTCTGGAATAACATGTCTGATTTCTTCTGGCACGTGTAAGGAACGGCAGATAGGTACAAAGTGTATAGCTCCTTCACTGCCCTGAAATGCCTCTAAAAAGCCCAGGGGATAGTTTGACAAGCAACTGTGTGGTATTAGTCTAATTTGTAAGATGGGAACTAGCACTCAAGTTCAGATTGCCCAATTTCTGTCTGATTCCACGTGCTTTGTGTTTATTACTAACTGTGTCTCTTCAACAAATGTCATAAGGCACAGAGATAAGGAGGCATTCAGGCCACCTGGATTTGGATTAGGCAATAAACGTAAGAGAAACTCTAAATCCCATTTGTAAGGTACAGGAGACCCACTGTACTGGGCTGAGGCGATGAGCCCACTGCCCAGCAGCAGAATGCAAACAGCGAGTACAAACGTGAACTGCTCTCCCAGCTATCCTCCCTTATTCACCCACAAAGTAACAGGAGAGCAGGGTTAGTACTAGGGACAGTCCAGAGTCTGACAGCCAGGAAAACCTCCCGCCTAGCATCCCTGAGGGACTCCAATACACTACCCCAAGAACGTCAGCAACCAAGCTTCATGATGCGTGAACCTAATACAGACCCTGCTTTTAAGGAGGAGAAAACCTGTTGCAGCAATATGGCAGAATGACTACAGAGGCATACTGCAAGGTGTTATGAAGACCACGGTAGCCTGACACAGCCCACTACAGAAGGTATCACAGGCTACTAGACACCAAGGCCATAGGTGAATAGGCACACCCTCGTCTATCAAATAGATTCACAAATCAGTAGCCAAAGACAGGAGGCCAAAGCACAGCAGGGTGCTGAAGCCATCAAGTGAGCCAGCACAAAAAAAAACAAAACACCACCAAAACCAACAAAATACACACACACAAAAAAAACCCCACCACCAAAAAAAAAACCAATGCCCAAACCAAACCAAACAGTGAAGATGGTGTAAGAGAAGCTGTGGAGTTCCACGGTTCATACTTGTGGGTCGGCTAAATAACGATTGCACGTCAGGGCCTGGTTTTTATTATTACCTGCTCTGTCATAAAGGACCCTGACTCATAGACACGAAGGGTGCCAGGTCTGGCTAATGAGGGGATTAGCACTGCAGGGCACACGGCAATGGAGATGCAACTAGAAAGGACAAATGAGAAATCTCCCAAAGAAGAAATACAGTCATAGCACTGAGAAAATCCTTCATCAAATTTGAGTACAGATGAGAAGCTGGACATTTGCTCAAAAGCCAGCATACTGCAAGGAGAATGAAGCCAGAGAGGATACAGCGGTCCAGCAGCAGACTAAGCCTTTGCAATCCCTCGCAATAGAATCCTCTGGGTAAAGCAACCAAGCAAATATTAGGAAAAAGAAAGCAACTGTGCTTGTATTTAAAAAAAAGAGGTCGCAACCAGAGTGGAATTTGCAGGGAGTAGCACAGTAGCAAAAAGTTTGGAACAGGCACCATGAAGTCCATCTGCTGCCGTTAGGTTTGACTGCTAGGTGCTGTCGACTAATTTATAAAAATTTCACCAAGTAGCTAGTTTAGATTTAGATACATGCAGTCCTCTCAGTTTATTATCTAATGAGAAATACACAGAGCAGCAGACACAAACAGAAACGTTATGTTCCCTACAGCTCACAAAATCAAATGCCTTTCAGTTCCAGGCTTTAATCTATACTCTTTCTTCCAGGTGGTGGCAAGGCACAGATCCAAGGTACAGTATGGCTTGCACCAGATGTTGGCACTCATGCAAGCCTAATTTTGGCAAGCAGAGGAAGAGGCAGGGCATGAGATGCTGTGGCAGCCGTTCTGGTGTTGGCTTGGTACCCTGAGAGCATGGCAGCATTTCATGTGTGTATCAAGCCTGGATACTTCTCCCAGACATTGCATGTTCTTTAAAGCAAAGCAAGTCTCCAGCTGTTATGGTGAGGTGAAGTAATCTTTAAACAAATGAGTGTAACTGATACAGAAATATGCAGAAACGCTTGAATTTGCACAGAGTCTGAAACTAGATCTCTGCATACCTACGCATCATGCAGTTCAGCTGGTATTCATTCAGATGGGCAGTGGTTTAGATGACAACGATGGCATTGTAATGACAAGTACTTCTAATTTTGGTTTGTATTCAGTGCAGTGTTGAGTCAAGATATAACTTGAACATTTGTACAACAAAACTGAGCTAAGTAATTCTATAAACTCCAAATAGCTGGCCTATCAAAACGCCACGAAACAAAGCTCAAGTAGTGCCTATGTTTGAATTAGCAGCATCATGCAAAAGCAGCTACAGATTACAAGCTGAAGTGAGCAAATTCAATTGCTAAGCATAGATCATGTGCTGGTTTATTATTTGGCTGTTCTCTCTTGAGCGGTCTGGATTGAATAGAGCAACTTCAATTCAGCCGCTGCTGACATGAAGCCAAATAGTATTCCACTGCTCACAAAAGCATGTGAAAAAGCAAGTAAAGCATCATAAAATGAAGACCTGAACCGATGTTCCTCTAAGTCAGAGCTGAGAGTGTGGAGGGTAAGAAATGAAGGATTACCTGCTGTGCGTGGAAGGGATGGGGAATAAAGGCATTTTATAGACACACGGCAAGGACAGTTGACAAGGCACGCCTGAAGCCTGGGTAAACATCCAGGTAGTATGGTAACAAGGCAGGAGGACATAATTTGCCGGTGTCTCAAATTTTGGTACTATAATACTCACTGAAACCTTGTTAAGTCTCATTGGTAGACATGCCTTATAACTCTAATTTTAATAGGATTATGTGGGGATTGGCTCTCCAGAAAAAACGTGGAAGGGAATTAGGATACTTCTGAGAGAAATCCTCACTTAATGTGTCCTAGTCAGAAGAACGGACACATACCCTCTCACAAGCACGCTAAAAGGCCTTATCCTGGGACAGATATGGCAGTGATCCAGGAACAAAGACAAATCTTTTCATATTACTGGACATGCCTTGCATTTTAATCATTTGACAGGGGAGAGAGCCAGGGGTCCGAGGACAGGAGGCAGCACGGAGCGGGCTGGGGTTTTATTTTGCTCATTGGTCATGGATTAGCTGCCTGAGGCAAAAAAAAGCTTTAAATAAGAGATCATGTAATGTTACTAACACCAGTTCTGTTTCTGGGTGCACCAGAACATAGCTTGAAATTAAGTCAGTAATATGGCTCCATATTTACCCTTGTCTAATTTGCAGCAGAAACTTGTACCATTGGCTTTGTTACCAGGGAAACGGACTGCGAGAAAAGTGTTGAGGTTTAGGATGAATATTCTCTGTTGTGGACAAGACAGGAACATAAAAATATTTAATACTGGAATAGTGTGCACCGATTGACAGTGGGCGATACCTTTTTCTTCGGAAAAAAAAACAAACAAAACCTACTTGAATTCAACTACTTGTCTGGAGATCACCGAGATGATGATATGAACTCTTTAGCTAAGAGCCACCCATGAGTAATTGTTGTACAAGCAAAGATACATGACTTTACAAAAGACTTTAAAAAAACCAAAAACCACTGCAATTTCTGGTACTGGTGTGTCTGCAGTGAGCATTACTGTTGGATGCTTAACTTAAAGTATCTTAGCTAACAATTCTAAGAATAATTCTGAGCACAACAAATTATTGTTTATCCAGCATATTGGATACTCATTAAGAGGTCTCTGTGCATTTAGCTGTATTTTTCTTAAGATTTTTACCTTAAGGGACCTAAGGAATCCTTTTAAGTACAGTTTTGCCTGCAGAAACGCTGCTAATGGTGTTCCTAATAGGAACAATTTCAAATGAGGTGATGGTGGCTGGTTGAGAGCAGCATACATTCTTTTCACAACTTCCTCTGTTTTTTCACTATTGTTGACTTCTCTTTGATAGGCACGCTAATACCTTGTATATACTTGTACCTTCTGTACAATACACTGAACCAGATGACCCAAAACACCTGACCTGAACAGTCTCACTTAGTGGAGGCAATGAAAGCACACCTGCTGAACTGGTGACAGTCAGAAAAATCAGAAGCTTAAAGACAGTGCTTTAATAACCTCTAAGTAAACAACAGAAACTACGGATATTTTAAATCCTAGCCTGAAAGTCCGTGAAGATAAACTGGATTTTCAACATAGGCTTATCAAGACCATCGGTTTCAGGGATGTAGTCACTACTTTTTAGTAACAAGTATTATGGGAGCAAGGATTTTTGAGGGATTTAGGAACCCTGGATAGTTGGCTGCTAGGTCATCAAGAGCATTTAAAACCACTAATGCTTGTAGCTGTATTAAAGTTGTATTTGTTAAACTTGTTTCTATTTTATGCTTGCAATAAGCATAGACACACAGAATAAAACGAGGTTTTGAAACTCTGTCATTTCAACAATCTGCACTGTTTGTTTTTTTTAACAATGTCTTAAAAAGGAGTCTACAGTGCACAGAGTTCCATTAAAATGTTTATCATCTCTCTATAAGAAAGACAGACAAAAACCCCTGTATAATTTCAGCCTCAAAACACTTCAGGGAAAACAACAGGAAAGAACAAAATCCATGCCTGTGTGCTGCATATAGGGGTACATCTGTACGTGTGTGCGCAAACACACGCTGTGAAGCACCAACTTGATTTCATTAGGTGGATCTCTGTACTAGCAAATTCTTTCTACCAGGGAAAATTACAGAAACCTTTGATCTGTGGTTCCAAGCAAAGTGGAAATGAATTAATTGCCAGCCCAGGCATTTTTCCACACACTGTTCCTTGCATTCCACAAATGCCATGACGAGTTCAGCCATTTGAAAAGGGAATACACACAAGCTGCAAGAGGGAGAACTATGAAGAGCACTCCTCAGAAGGCAGTTTATGAATAGATGGCTTGAGTGGTGCTTGCAGCCTACCCAAAAGCAGTGGACACCTCCCACGGGATTTATTTCCACTTGAATCTGGCAAGAATTGGCCTCACCACATCCTCTAGAAATCAGTTCTCTCAGGTGAATAAATCCAGGCCTTCACTTTGTTGTCTTTACTGAACTCAGTCATGTCTAGAGCTGTTAATTCTTATGTTCACAAGGTCAAGTTTCTTTAAAAACAGGAATATGGCCACAGTGCTTCAGAACAAAGGATCCTCTAGCCCAAGATCCTGTCTGTACCAGGTGCCAAAAGCGGATACTAGGGAAGGATTTCAGAACAAGGGGATCCCTCTGTATTACTTTCCACGCACTTTCACTATTTCCAGATCAAGAGATCATCTCTACGTACGTAAAAACCCAAAGTGGATTTCTCTTCCATGAAACTCTCTAGCTTCCTCTTGAACCCATATGAAGTTTTAGCATCCCCAAACCAATGAACTTACCAGCTACCTTCCCCTGACAGCATCAATATAGTCATAAAAGAATTCCTACCAACAATGCTAGTGAAAAGGACCATCAAATAGCAGCTCTCCAGCTGCCAAAACAAGAATATGAAAAGAGGTTGATTTAAATAGATTTCTATTGCATTCAACTGCAAAGCAGTCAAGGGTTCTGAACAACAATGACTTTTAAAATAACGACTGAAAGTCAGGCTCAGCTTTAGCTGTCTAAAAGTTACATGTCTAATCTAAATTATTATTTCTTTATGAGAGAGAGAGAGGGGGGGGAGAGAGAGAGAGAGAGAGAGAAAGAGGTACTTTTGAACTTTTGAGATACACCAAGATAAATTAGAAGCTGAAGACCTAGGATAATTTGATGCCAGACACCTATCCTGCTTAGGCTTGTTTGAAAATCCCAGTGAGTCTGCAGTCACATGCTTAGAGCCCTAGGCACATTTATAAGATTGTCTCAGTATTGCCAGCCCTGGCTCAGAGCTCATGTAACGTTAGATGTTCGCAGAGGTATGCACCATTCTGCGTGCCCTTGAGCATGGTGCCTGCTTTCGTCCTGTGGCTATCAAGTTCAGCTCAGTTTTTGTGTGTCGCAGGCAGTCTGACCCTTTTGCATGTCACCCTGTGTCCTCTGGTGTTTTGGGTCCCTGATGCTAGATCTAGTCCTTGCTAGCTCATGTGTTCTGGGTTTCCACCTTGAGTCCTCTAGCTGGATGTCTCTCCCAGCATGTGCCTTGATATGTGAAATTCATTCTCCTCAGCCAGCAGGCAAGGCATTGCTCAGTGGAGGACATCAGTTATGAGGAAAATATTAAGGGGAGAGGGTTTGACTTATGCAGACCTGCTGAAGGTAGATCTGGCATTGAACCTACTGGGCATGTGCAGCTGGTTTGTACGTGTTGATGCGGCTGAGGGCTTGCGGCTCCAAGGGCGTAAGGTTGTGATGCCTGAACAGATAAACTGTACATGTGCTGCAGCCTCTGGACAGAAACTTCCATTATTGTGGCTTGGAAAGTGCCTGGATTACCAGTGATAAGACAGACCATGGGCTGAAACTCCCCGCACTGCTGGGGGTGGTAAGGTAGGGATGCAGGTCATGCCCCTGTTCTCCTTGTGCTTGTAATCAGGTAGATAAAGATCAAACTGCATCATACAAAATAAAGATGCCAGTCATGCATGAAGGGCCATAATTACAGACCTCTGTGCCTGCGTAGAATTCACTTGTACTTTTGCTCTTCCAAAATGATCCTGGCAGAGGACTGGCATGTCAGAGAAGTAACGAATGGCACCTTTTCTTGTAGCTGCTGGTTGCAGTGGTGGAACGCTAGAGATGAATATATTCAGTGAAGTTGTTTTTTCCATATGAAGTAGAGTGTTGTTTCTTGAGTTACACTTCTTTGGCCAAGTCAAGCATTTCCTGCAAGGACTGGATGTATTCATGCTCAGGCCCTGATCCTGCAATCTGATCTAAATGGGGGAGTTACGTCTTGTGCAAAGATGAAAAGCCCTCACAGGATCTGTGCCTAGGTGAAAAGGTCTGCCAGGGTAGAACTGATTGCAGAACTGGAACCAGCAGCTGAAAACCAAATTAGTTCAGAATAAAATACATAGGTAGACACCCCCACCCCCAGTCTTCAGAGGACCTTGAAAACCCACTGTGCTCACAGGAAAATAATTTTTCAATGGTTTGTTCCAACAAACTGTTTTCAGAGTTTTCTACCTTTTCAGGCTGACTTAATATTTTTTATTACAATTTTTTCAGTTTTAACTTGGGCAGTATTCCCCAAACTGTAGACAAAGCTGCAATTTGAGAAGATATTTTCCCTCTGCAAAATGGTTTGCAATTTTTCATTGTGTAAGGAGTTGTAGGCAATCCTGAGGTGGCTTGTGGAGAATATGATAAATTTGCAAGGCATACTGTACTTAGAGAAAAAAGATGGAAAAGTTCCTCCACGCTTATTTTCTCCCCCATTTATAATCATTAGGCTTTAAATGCCCCATACATCTCTGTCATTTAGATAAGAGGCATTGATTGCTTAACTGCTGCACAGACATTTCATACACCTGGTTTTAGATGACATTTCAGGGGTAGAAAGAGAAGGAAGTACTGTAAAAACTGTTCACAGTTTGCAATGTCAAACTTTATTACATAAAGTCATAAACAACCCCAATTAGTAGTAAGTAGGTTCATAGCCAGGGTTTTAAGCCAGCTCTGGCTTCATTAAATGTTTCCTGCAGTCGAGCAAGGCATAGGGATATATAAACTGAGCCCTGATTTATAATAGAATCCAGTAAAGTTTTAGAAAAACTTTGCTTTTCCTTCTGATTGATTTCTTGTCAAGGTCCAGCAAAGCCTGAGGAAGGGGTTAAGTAGAGGTCTTGAGGGACCACTTGACATCTGCTACACTTGTGACTTTTTGATCTTGTTTTTTTTCCTCGCTTTGAGGGATACCCTACAGTAAAGGCCATGTGTGCCGGCGTGTGTTTCCCAGAGATGGCCAGGGCTGGGAGGGGCACAGCAGCCAGGGGAGCAAAGAAAACAGCTCCTTGATGACAGATCAAATGAAGGCAAAAAAAGGAGAAGGGGGATTACATGCTCTGTAATCATGATAATGGGAAAGAAAACATTGGGGGTCTCACGTGTGAAAGCCTTTGTCCAGAGGAATGCAAGCGTGAAGGATGTTTTGATATTATAAACCAAAATTTCACCCGAGCACCCGGTAGAGCAGCATTTGCCCGCTGCTCCATGCGCAAGTGGCCAGCCCTGGGCCTTACGGCACTGTTTCCCCTTCCTGGGCACCGCAGGCAGCTGGAGGGAGGCTGGGGGGTCCTGACGTGGCCCTGGGATCCTGACAGAGGTCTGGGAACCCCACGAGGTGGGCTGGGAGCTCAGGGCAGGTGGTGGGACACCACATGTCTCACGGCGAAAGCCACCAAGATGACCTGTGCTGGTCACTTTGGAGGGTGACGTCTAATGTCTCTTGTATTTCTGCCTTCCAGTGTGTCTTTTTTGCACACCCCTTCACTGGCCCCACCAACTTGTGGCTTTGTTAGTCAAAAAAAGTTGTTCATGAGAAGCCAGTTTAGCTACTTTATGGGTGGACACTGTCACAGGGGCTGCTGCTGGCAGCATGATGTCCGCCTTGGAGGCACCTGCTTTGCAAGCATGGGCACTGAGGTCTCTGAGACCCATGAGGAGGCTTCAGTGCATGGGACAGCCTGCTTAAGACATGGCCCCTGGGCACCACAGCAGCAGTCTTTCCTGAGGGGTCTGTAGGTCCTGGTGTGCCGCCAAAGGGTGTTGGTGCTGAGCAGCCATTGCATGTCTGTGGACAGCCACACCAGGAAGAAAGCGATGCTTTGCCCACTGAGGCTCCCACATCTTCTTGAGCCACTTTTTCATCTTGTGTACTTCCCTGGGGAAAGAGGAGCACTAACTTGCTTCCTCAGGCAAGTTTATTGTTTATTGTGACCTTTTGTGAATGAACAGCCCGTTTAACCTAGTTTCCCCTTTTCTCTTAAAGGCTTTTTTCTCCTTCTTGTTTCCCTTCCACCCCCTTAAGCTGACTGACCTCCATTCCCAAGTTGTACCTCAGTGATGAACTTGGTCAAGCACTGGCTTCTAAACTCCCACAAATGTGGGTGTTTGAGACTGTACTCGGGTTTTAACCCAACAGCATGGCTCCGTCGCCAGGTCCAACATTATGATTTACAAAATAAGGGGCAATAAGGCTACTTTTGTGTGATCGGAATGGTCAGTTTCCTTCTGGTGATCCCACTTCTTCTATGAAAGAGCTATTTCCCAGGGACGGGTGTACCACAGTTTCTTGTAATGTGGAATTTCCCCAGCTCTCATTGCTGCAGCTGTGATAGATAGTCATGCAAAAGCTGCTGGCCGATGTGCCGGCATCTGGAAGTTGCACGAGGACAAGCTCGAAGGAGAAGTCATCTTGCTTTCATGTGCCACGATTTCTGCAAAGCTGGAGTCTCCGGTGAGGACTTAAACTAGTGTCGCATTTTTTATGAGTGGAAATCCATTTACAATGAGAATGACACCCACTGACCAAAAGTTTAAACAAATGGCCTCTGTACACATGTCCTACAGTGGAGATCAAGTTCCATACATATGATGTAAGCAGGCCTCAAACAAGCCTCTCACCTATACACGGAACAGAAATCATTTGCAAAGAAAACCGAAATGACAGCCATATGCACGGGACGTTTTATATGCTATGGCCAGGCTTGCAGACCCCAAGTAGGAGGATCTTCTGATCTGAAGATGCAATTGAAAACAGGTGCCCGACACGCTGCACATAAAAAAGTATACAGGCAATTTGGGAGCTCTCCGGAGATTCTTTCAACTGCTGAAAATATGGAGACAACTTCCCAGCCCCCGATCCTGTGCTTCCCCTCTAATTCCCCTGCTCCCCCTCCTCCCAGAAACAGAGGAAACTGCCAGGCCACGGTGATGGTGCCCCGTTTAGTAAAAGAAAATGTGAAAAAGATTAAGGAGGATCCATCAAAATGTCAGCCTGATCTTGAACTGCTGGAAAAGAAGTTTTTTTTATTCTAGTGTCTGTCACAAAGACCTGGGTGACCTTGTTTTGCAAGTGAAAGCCTTTGACTGTGACCCAGGCATGCTTCCTGTGTTCAACTCCTATTTAGCAAATAAACTAAAAGTACTGCCCATGTTTATGGTAAATACCTGATTAGGTTCTACTAAAAAAAAAAAAAATTACAGCTGGATAATACAGGACCAGATTAGGTTTCCTTTTTATTTGTTGTCACCAAATGCTCCTGATCTTTTTGAGCTCTAAGGCTCGTTAAGTGGATGTTTTAAAATGGTGCAACAGACAACGCAGCTGTATTTCATTTGTAGATAATTGATGCAATACATGTAATAACCCAACTAGATATGTTGACTCATGAGCTAATTTAGGTGTAGATGTTAGAGCACTTGTGCAGCTGGAAATGTTGCCATCACACAAATCAGTTGCAGATTAATGGAGTCAGGTCCCTGTCTGCACTAGGAAGAGATAAAAGGCCACAGTCAAATATAAAAACAAGTTCTGAAGAGTTATTATAAGTTTAAACAGTATTTGAAAATATTTTCCCAACCACAATGCATACTGTAATATGAACCTGGAATCACTTAACTATATGGTGATTTGGCAATTTTATATATAGTGGATTCATAAAGCTGAGAACATGGGTAAGGAGAAAGGAGCATGACCCAATGTTTAGAAGTTGAGGCAGAGGTAAGCATTTCCACTCCTACTATTTGCTCTGATACTGAGTTATCAGTAAAACTGTCTGTGTGTCTATTCCCTGGTGTGGGCTCTGGGGTGATGGCATTTACTAACTACTGCTCCAGGACCTGCTGTCATTTGGTGACATAATCAAATAGTTAGAAGGTACTGCCAGAGCCAGGGGGATTTGGGATCTCTTTTTACCTCTACATGTTACTGGCACCCCATGACCCATTTGCCTCATCTGTGAAAGAGAAGTAAAAATGTTTATGCATTTTCTGAATCTTTTTTGTATTCTGTGGTGGAAAACAAACACATATGCAATTCTGAAGTACTGTTATGACTATTCTTATCACTAACATCATAGCAACATTTAAATACTGACTGTGTACAAGTGTATTCCCAGACATTAACTGGTGAGTCACTTTGTATATGTCTCTATATGCATTGCAGTGAACTCGATGCTAGTGATCAGCATTCCTCATGATAATTAATGGATGGATCAATAACTAGTTCCAGGAGTAACAGGAAAAAAAAAATGCCTGGGTTCCTGTGAACTCATGCCTTAAAGCTGGGTTGTCTGACCCAAGCTTTTCCTCTGTTTGGGATATTCATGATATCTTTTGCCCATGTGGACTCCCTGAGGACAAATCAGGGTTGAGTGCAGCCTCTGCCTTCTTGCTTCCTCCTCTCTGTTTGACTGTGTCTTTCCAGAAAATGCATGCAAGTATTTTCCATTATGTCCTCTGCACATTGGTTAAAACTGACAAGCAATGACAGAGTATCAGGTAGAGGCACAAACAGGCAGATGATCAGTTGCACGTACAAGTACATCTCCCCAGGAAACAGGCTAAAAACTGATCCCTTGACTTGGTTCTACTGATTCAACTGTCTCCGCTGTATTTCCTTTCTGCCTAATGCTGCTTGTTTCAATAATCATTTGGAAGGAAAACTAGAAGTAGAAGAGGGTTAGACAACAGTTCTCAAGATGGGTTTTTTTTTGTTGTTTTTATGAGCCCATTATAAGGAATAATTTGGGATCTCTCTGAATGTTATTTGCCAGGAAACAAAGTCACAGGTTTGAAAGTATCAGTTCAGGCTGAGTATTTCCAGACTAGCAAGAAAATGCTAGCCACACTCCTTTCTTGTGAAATGGAGACATTTCTATGGCTGGTATCTGATTCAGCAATTTCACAGCAATGGATCTAATGCAATCTATCTATGGTTTTAGGACATCAAATTTCAGTCACTCCTAAAGAATGCCATCACAAGTTTATTATGCAATTGATAGTATTTCCTCTGTGAACACAGGAGCAGGAAACTCCTTTAGCTGGAAAGGAAGTATAGGAAATTGGTATTAGAACCCACAGGATGATATATATATAGATGTATATACATAAACATGTATTTGGACTACATTGCTTACTTTGTTAATATTGACTTGTGTTTAGGTTACTGGAATGATTGCTGATTGAATATGTGTACGTAACTCCTGGTTGCTGGTAAAACGAGCCGAAAACCTTACTCAGTAATACAGAGTGGAGGTAGGACAACATGGGGTTAAGCACTTCTAAAGTGTAAATGGCGATATATGAGCTATTATTTGAGGAAATCCTGCTTCTTTGACTATCACCAAATGTGGCTTTATGAGAAGCAACATGTGGAAAAGACAACAGAGAGCAAAAACATCCCATTCCATTGATAGGACTACTGTGGTATTGCTTCCCACATCTCTGCAGTTTGAAGAAACCAGGCTCTTCCTTGGGTATCCCATCTTAGTTTAAGATGGACATGAGTACAGATTCCCGTTGCTTTATAACCTCCTTTTTCTTCAGTCTTGTTCCTCCTGTTTAATATAAGCAACACTCTGACTGAAGTATGTTGCCTAGTTGTTATATTTATTGCTGTTTATGTGGTCTGGGAAGGAAAGGCAGCATTTGCCGAGGTCCAGCTGTACTTATTGAGAATGCTTAGCTGACCAAGAAGATGAAGCACAGCAGTGGAGATTTGAAGGAGCACTCCAGAGAGGTCAAAAGGGTGGATAAAACTGTGAGTTATAGATATGCAGCAACTGGCCTTAACCTGAAACCATGTTAGGATGAGTGGTGTGCGTAGAATCACATCAGTTCCAGAACATGGAGTTCAACTCCGTGATGCTTCAAAGCAATGGTTTCTATTTCAATGCAAATTTGACAATGATAGATGTTAATCACACTCCTTAACAAAGAACCAGAGGCATAAAAGTGAGTAGTGTGGCATATGAATCCCATAAAATAGAAAAGAACCACATGCAGTAGATATACTTAACTGCTCAGGAAACCAATCAACACCTCTAAAATGTGGCTATGTGGTAGCATACAATACTTCAAAGTTAGCAGAGTTTGCAGTGAAAACAAGAAGATCTCAGTTTTACAAAAATTCCAATAGGGAATTTTACAACTGCAGGAAAGTATCAAGAAAAGAAAATACCGGTTCTGAAAAGGAATTTTTTTTTTTCATTCGCCACTGTTGAGGGAAAAAAATGTTTGCTTTAACCCTGATCCTGAAAGGGTTTAATTTACTTGCCCGGTTTCAGACATGAGTACTCTCACTGACTTCAGACAAAGGGTAGTCCTGCTGAGATCAATGGTGGTACTCACATACATAACGTTAAGTACATGCATGCGTCTTTTCAGCACCCAGATCTCAAACGCCTACCAGAGAAATAAATACACCTGGAAATAAATATCAAAGTGCAAAGAGAAATTTTTTTTCCCCCAGCCTGAGATGAGTATTCAGGAAATGGACACAATAGCTCATTTGTGATACATTTTATCACTTCTGAAATGCCTAAGTGGAATCACTTGTGGAAAATGCAGGAAGATTACAGTCCAAGGTGTAGGGAAATTACAGCCTGTGAGTCTCCCTCTCTCACCAATCACACGTTAGCTGGCATCATCAAAGATTTCCCAAACGTCTTTGTGAGTGGGATTGTAGGTGAAGTTTAACATTTATAGGCTCAGAAATTTGTCCAGGTTCTCATTTTATTTCAGTATGAACTCACGTTACGTCTGTTGAAAATTCTACTGACAGTCCCATACATGTAATTTATGACATTTCCTATCAAGATGTTTAGCTGAATTAGAAACACTTGTGAAGAAGCCCGTCTGCAGCCAGTTAAAAAGCATTTTTGTAGCAGAGGTGAGGGCTGTTGAGGCAACAAAGGCGGGCTCATCTTACTTTTATTCTGATGGCTGTTGATCAAGCAATTGCACCATAAACTGTTTACAGCTGTGGCTTTTGTTACGGTGACAAAGAACATGTTTAAGGGTAGACAAGAGAGCTATGCTCTATGCTAGTTCACAACGACCATGCAGTTTGCACACCAAACAGCCCAAAACATATTTCTGCAACATCCAGGCTTCTTGATGAAGTGGCACTGATTTGTTCTCTCTTCTTTGTCATCTGTTTTACTGAGCTGGTTAACTGGACCACTGTCCTATTTTCCCAGCTTAACACCATTGAGACCATGGTAATGATATGCCTCCTAGCTTACAGGCTTCATTTTAGGCATGTGAGCTGTTCTGTTTAAATGGGTAAGACTAAAATTAAAGATGCCCCTAGATTTGAAGGGCATTATTATTTACCCAGTGAGGGGAATGTACTTGTTCCTTCTGTCACACCAAAGGAGCGTTAATTGCTAAAACTCGTCTATCTGAGCCTTTGGTAAGATCAGACAACTTATTTAGCTGTGCGGACCAGAGATTTAGCTCTCTGCACAGTTTCCTTATAGTTTTGTTATGTACTTGTCTTCAGAGACATGATAATTTCACAAGAAACTGGTGAGAACTGGCTTCCTTGGAAGGCCGAATCACTGCCTGCCTTCAAGTTGTCCTTGCCTGGGTGCAGAAGCCAGGGTGTGGACACTCAAATGGAAACAGCCCATTTGCCCCTTCTGCGTTACATGGGTGCGCGATGGGACACAGGCCAAATTAATTTCATGTTTAGCTGTCTAAACCATAGCTATCTGTTGTAAGTCGGTAGTCCACTCTGCCTTCTTGGTTAGCAGACAAGCAGCTCCAGAGACTGCCTGTCTTCAGATAAGATTTACTGCCCTCTTGAGGTATTTATCTTTCTCCTCCAAAAACAGAGGGAACTTAAAAGACCTTGTGCCCTCATGTAGGAAGTTTGTATCAACAACAGCCAGCTGACGTACCTTGTCACACTAAGGAATACAGGCTGCACTCCTCAGAAAAAGAACACTTTCTGCGCAGACATCTTGGAAGCTGTAAATGAAACTGGCAAAATTAGGCCAAATCAGCCTGGGTGCTCCTGTTATGATGTGTCCATGTGACATTCCCTTATGTTATGGTGTGCCACTTCATGGTGGGACGCTCTGTTTCCAATAAATGACTCAAATGAAGCACTACCTCTGCAGACTTCAGCAGCCAGGGCTTCTGGAAAAGGCAGTCAAAAACAGTGAGCTGGAATAAATGGGCTCCTGGCCAAATTTACTTGTAACATTACTAATTTCAGTGCTCCCGGAGCTGATAAGGCTTGCTTCAGGCTGGCTTTTGTGTCATGCGCTGCTGGGTTATTACCTGAAAACATTACTTTGAATACCTGCTGGTTGGTGTTGCCTGGGTTTATTCCACTTGCATTATAAAGCCAACAGTCAGGCTGGATGATGCTTTCCCAGAACTCAGCCCTTTGAAGGCCCACAGCATTAGAGCCCAAAGTGTCAAAAGTGTTTTGAAAATTGTAAGGCCACCGGGATGGTAGTAACCTATCTGACGTGAAGTTGCCACGTCCCTCTGCAGAAGACTCTATTCTCTCTGAGACTTCTGCTCTTGGTTTTCTGCTGCTTTAAGAGTTTATTTCACAGTTCATTTCCAGAATAAGAACTTCACACTTTGACTCATAAAAGCCTTCTTTTCAGAGGTTTCAGAGTTTCTGTTTAGATACAATCATATGGGCCTGATCTTTGACATGAGGCGAGTTATACTCTATTTATGCAGGAGAGACACTTGCTGCTTATATATTTTTTCTGTGTCAGGTATTAACATATTAAACTGGAGAGAGGAGATAAATTTTTGGTGAATCAAAATAAGAAAGTAATTGGCTCAAAAAACCTATTGGAATCCCTAATTAGTACCCTTTCGATTAAAAAAAAATGCCTGCAGATAAGTCTAGAGAAAAGATACTATGAGATAAAGATATCATTGGAACTTTACACTAATCAAAATCTTCTGTGACTGCCTTATTAAGATACTTGCTTTAAGAACAAAACATATGGTAGAAGCCTCAAGGAGATAGGCTTTTTAGCTCACCACCAACAGAAGTGTAAAATGCTCCCAGTTCCTTCAAGGATTTAAGTAATGCTTGCTTAGGGTGCTTCATTCACTAGCAAACATGGTGATTTGTGAAGCACAACTAATGTGTCCCTGGAAAGTTCCAGCATGAAATAAGACTAGGTGTGAAAGCCTGTCAGAATCCAAAGAGATATGATTTAAGGGGAAGCACTCCCTGAAAATGTGAGGATGAGTGTTACTAACTTAATCCATATGATATCTTCTACCCCTGCAAATGTATGGTAGAACATAGGGCAGAAATGCATGAAGCAGACATTAGTCATTGTCTACAGGTGATATTTCTTCTATGAATTTATCAGCAAGGGTTGCCATGCTGTGTTTAAACATTTGTACAACAGATTAGTGTGCAAAGATGAAAAGGAAAGGACCCTATGTTTACTTGCAGATGCACACATGCTTGGAAAATTTAAAAAGGCACTTACTAGATTACAAATGTAGCTCTGCAGTCTTGCACAGTAATAGAAATAACTGAAAGCTATGTGTCTGGGCAGATACGGAAGGGCAGGAAGGTAGCTTTCTGCCACCGATGCTATTACATGAATGAGTAGATGCAAGATATGATTTTCTGTTGTTTTTCACTTTCTTTTCAAGCCTGAGGATTGCCAGAAGCAGGTTGCAGTCTGCTCTGATTTTGCTTGGATGATCCTAGATTTTCTGCTATCAGTGCAAAAAAATAACGTATGTAACACTTAAAATTTAATCTAATATTAAGCTGTACAAGATACATCTGTATAAGCACAGAAAAAAAAGACATCCTCCATTCAGTGTACAGTCTTGGGAGACAGCTAGAACTGAGAAGAGCTTTGAAATCATCCAGTTAGTTCCTCTAACATGACACAGGATCACCCCGAAGGTAAACTGCAAGGCCTAATTTTGGTAGTGAAAGGCATACGGGATGTTAGTTCACAGGACAACTGAAAAAATATGTCCTGTTTTTCTGGGACAACATGGTATGGGATGCGCTAGGGAAGATTCTGGCTTGTAAGGTTGCTACTACACCTTGGACAGAAGTACATTAAAAAGAGAGAGAGGAGAGCAAGAGGGAGTCTTAACTCTGCTGCCTAAGTCCTTGTCTGCTCCCTGCTAAACTTCATCTGTCTGACAGGGAAAGAGGACTGTGGAACAAGCCTGACATAGTTCTGTAAAAGTAGGTATGGTCAGAGAAGGTGGGCAAGGAACAGCCATTTACTGCACTGACCCAGCGCCCCTGTGATGAGACACATGAAGTGCTACTACTGTGCGTGTGAAGGAAATGTGCTTCTGTCAGCTGTTGCTCCAGGTAATTTGGCTTACCCAAGGCAAAGGCACAGATCGGTTCCTCTCAAGAAACACAGGTAGGTACTGGGAAATCTTTATGGGAAATGTGAAATGATTTGTTCCTGTCTTCTAGCTAATATAAAAAGCTTGAATCCCAAAGAAAGCCTCTAAATAAGTCACAAATGTGACAGACTAATAGCTCCCTGTTATAATAAGCCAATGCCTCACACAGTTTTTAGAGCTAAAGCAAGTTTGGATTAGAGTAGATGAGCTTCCTTAAAGTACAATCTGCAAGCATTTCTAAGTAGATCTAACATCTTTCTGTTGTTACTCTTACTAGCTGCAAAAATCAAACTCACTGCAGGCGTCTTAAAAACAGCAAAATCAAACTCAAGCACCTACAGCATGTCAAATCCTAGACCTCACTGGTGCCCCCCTGCCTGTGTAAAGACCTTCCTGTGGGCAGTGGAAGAAGGAATAGCAGCCCTGTTTCCCTCTGTCCTCTGTGTGCTGTTTTCTTCGGTATTGTCATTTGGTTTGTTTTAAAGAAAGAACAACTGAAACAAGCTGTGCAGCACTGTCTCACCAATTTGCAGCCTCACAGATCTCAATGCAAAGGACAGTGGCTGTCTGGAATCAGCTCTATTTAGGAATATGCCATGCTGATAATATTTTCTTGCTGTGAAACTTTCTGTACAGTGAAACAGGAACAGAT
>JAVKLA010000021.1:24509737-24538997 GCA_034782735.1 Sagittarius serpentarius | reverse complement strand
AGAGAGAGAGAGAGAGAGAGAGAGAGAGAGAGAGATCAAGGCAACTTACTCCGGAAGACAACTCAAATCCACCCTATGATATGTGGTTTCTGGAAGTGCCTAGGAAACTAACAGGAGCATCTCTGTTCTTAAAGCATCTCTTTTACTATTTGCTTAATTTATTTTATTTAAAAATATTACTGATTACCTAAAATAATTCTGTTTATAAGAAAATACAAAAATTGTTTCCTACTAAATCATTCCTTAAAACATTGCTGGAGAAGTCTCAAAAAAGCTATAGGATAAACCGCTGCTACAGCGGAAAGGCGGGGTTCAGACAAAACCCACATAATTAGTGTTTACTTTGTTGCTAAAAGAAATATCTGACATCAGGGTTTTTCTTTAAAAGAAAGATAACCCTTGGTTAGTAACGGGGAGATTATATCACGAGAAGCCCACTGCTAGAGTAACGTTTATGATGCCTCCACACTTCAATGGGTTTCCTTGAGTAATGCTACAGAGCAGCTGGCTTTCCAGAGATAGGATATAATCTTCTGCTATTTAACTGAGCACCCGAACTTGGTGGAACATTCAGGAAGAAACTGTTCAGGTGTAGCTTATCCAGACTCTAGGATCTATGTATTTGTACACTCATTGGATTTTCCTAAACAAGCTTTTATTTCTTAATTCCTCCCTTCTTCCCCTTGACAAATATTTGCAAATCCTATTACAGCAATTTTGCAACTGGCCACATTGCAGTTCAATGTAAATCATCATGCAAAATCAGAATCCTGGTTCCTTCATACTAGAAAAAAAATTTAATTTTCCTCAGCAGTTAGGCTAATAAATTATAATTCTCAGCACTTCGGGCTTTTTTTAATCTGTCAGGACTACAGCTATGAAACAAAACGTCTGAAAATAAATCTTTTCTTTGATACATCGGGTCATTTCATCAGACAGTGACAAATGTGTCAAAGTGTGCAACATAGAAATCGCCTCAATATGCGAGAGAGTCAAGGTCCTTTTCCTTTGTTTTTATTCACCAAAGAGATTTTCAGATGAACGTGTACCTTAAATGGTTTTATGCTTTCTATCCACTCATACATTGCAGCAACACAACCGTTGCCACGTACATCTTAAAAACCAATTTGTTGCTTAACACTGAAAGCACAGAAGTTGGAATGACGGTCTCTGTGTATTCTTATTTTAAACATTGTTATTAAACAGCGTTTATGTCAGAAACAGATTACCTTATGAGACACAGCAGGAAAGCCGCCACCACCTCTAGGAAAGTAAATAAAAGATTATACTGTAAGTGATATTCTGTACACTTACTATAATAAATAAGTAAACAAACATATATGTATGTCTGTACAGAAAAAAAACCACCTATATTCATCACAGCAGTGGATGCAGTTCAATTTGCAGTTACACATTTTTAAATTACAATTTATTTTACTGAAGCCAGTGTCGTTCTGCTGTCAAACTGACACGAGACAGGAGTTCAGCTGACCCCTCAGCTGGTCTGGATCCCCTCGTACTCTTGCCCCGTTTTTCCTCCGAGGCACTGGTCCCATGGACCAGATTCAGTGTGTGCATGTTAGGTCCCAGGCGCCAAGTGGGAGCAAAGAAGTCAGTTAACCTACTGGGGACATGGCACACCCTGGGTGAAGATGGCCCCAGGCTCTCCCCTTTCCCCAGGGCAGGTCTTCAGCTGCCCCCTGAGGGATGGCTAAGCCGGAGAGAAACAACTGGTTCTCCAATCAAGTCTAGCCCTCTCCGTTCTCACGGCTGTATGAGCGGGACCTCTCTCCCAGCTGTCATCCTCCAGGCTCTCCCATTCTAGGAGGCAGCGGGAACGCAGACAGGTGACCTCAGGCCCTCACCTCTCCTTCCAGGTTAGGAAGGTTTGGTCATACCTGATGGATCCTGCACCACTGCGGCTGGACCTCCTCTCCTCTCCTCTCCTCCCACCCAGCCAGTGATGTGCACCAAGCTCTACACTGGGATCTCATGAGAGATTCTTACAGTACTGAACACGTTTACAGGATGTTTGGTTTCGGGTTTTTTTCAGGAATGAATCAGGAAGATATTTTCATTGCGTTTGTATAACCCTAACTAAGGGCTGAACTTGAACTGACAGACTGTTCAAGGCCTTTCTCGGCTGCGCTTTCAGCGCCCACGCCAGATCAGATTCCTCTTTCTCCCTCATCTTTTTACACCTTGGATTCCTCACTTCTGCTCTCCTTCCCCAAAAGGCTCACTCACTTCTCTTTCCTGATCCAAAACAGAGCTGTAGAGAGAACTACCTACTCCATCCATCAGTTGGTCCCCTAACTCCACTCCTTTTCCACGCTGGTGCTTTTTCTTCTGAAACTAACGAGAATTATTACCTGAAGATAGATTTCTTCACCTCTTTGCCCCAGAAATCATTCTGGTTTTAAATGAAGTCAGACATCCACCTCATCATAATCCGTATTTTCTGAGATACTGAGAGAGATTTCAGGAAAACCAAAAGACATTTTGGGGAACAGAAAAAAAAAGAGACATGAAATATACTGGGATACCTTCAATCTCAAAATTACTGATATGTAAAAACTTCAGAAAGCTGAAACACAGAAATACCTGCAAAACAGTATTTTGATTTAAAACTGTCAATGTCTTATTTTTATATCCCACTATAGAACATGTCTGAAAACACTTGCTTATGTGCACATGAAAAATATTCCCACAGATACTCACTAGGGATATATTATTTGGTCGTGTGATAACGAAAATGACTTAGGAATTATCACGACAAAGAGAACACACTAAGCTTTGGAAAAAGAAATATGTATCTATAATGATCCTAGCTGACATATCATTTACGATATATCAACACCTAAGCAGGTGTTAAGGAAGCACTGTTCTCTGATTCCACCAAACAGATGTCAGTGTCAGGTTAGACTTTCTACTAATAAGTTTAATGCTGAATGTCTTTACAATCTTAGAATATATACTGCATGCAACCCTTGTAGAAATCAAACATATGCACAGGAAGTGTTCAACAATAACGTCTGCTTATAGCACAAAATAAATTCAGTTAAACCTCAAAGGCTGCTTAAAATTATGTGAATTCACTCATGAAGACTTGGTTTATCTCATATCTTCCAGAAAGTGCTTATTTTTTGGTAAAAAAATTGAAAACCAAGAGTTTTATGAGAAAACTGTGAGTTTTGATTCAAAAAAATACTTTGTGAGAGACAATTGAGCAATTACATCTCCCTCTTCAAGCTCCCTAATGTTCTCTTTTGCTGAGCCATGAAAAATGACAGATCCTAACCAAAGCGAATCAAAAGAGTTGTAGTCTAGATCCCACACGCAAAACAAGAAAAGAAGCAATCTTATCTCTAATGACCAGTGGCACTTTTTTAAGGCATACAAACAACCATAAATTATTACTTGCTCTTATTCATCACACCCAGCATCATGAAGACCAGAGATTAATTATATCGCATCTCTACTGTCAGGCACTGGAGCAATGAAGCCTTTGAGTAATGCCCATCACATCTGGAAGAGTGAGGCAGGAAGGATTCTTCCCAAACTGAAAATCAGAAAAGCCAGCTGAAGTTTTAAAACTTAATATCACAGCTGTAAAAATGTTAAGTAAGATGCTTAGGAATTTACTACATGGGGTGTGACTAGTACCTGATTTTAGAAGTCATTCACATACACCTCTGTGACAATACTAATGATCCCAGTCCTGTAAAAAGCATGCAGTTATATGGCTTCAGCTTCAAAGTGAATAATTCCTTTAGTTAATGAGAACCCCACACTGTTACCTTGGGGAATTGTAAAAGTCAACACTAAACGATCCATTTTATCTGTAATTCTGAAAGTACCAGTCAGGATTAAACTGTAATCATGACTTGTATTAGATCAGTATATTTCTGACTAATGCTTGGCTGCAGGAGGATTTATCACAAGTTCAGTTACATCTAATGCTTTCCCACTTGGATTGCTCCCTGCAGAGCTAATCGGATCTCAATGGAAGTTTATTGGAAAGTCAGCTACTAAAGTGACAGATGTAAAAGTCTCATCTGTCCCTTCTTTCTGACCTGTATTTTCTCCTTTTTTGCTTTTCCTCAAAAGAATCCTTTTTTCTTCTTTTTTTTTTTTTTGGTTTACTTCTACATCAGTTTTGGTTTTTTTCATTTTCCTTTCGTTCCTCCTCTCTTTTTTTTTTTTCCTGTCTATCATTGTTTCATTTTCTAAGCTAGCTAGCCCATTGCAGCACAAAGTCAAGGCAGATTATAGTTACACCATACACCAGAAGAATATGCCCTCCTTTTTTTCAGGTGTCCACATAATTCCCTGAGGAGATATCCTTTATAATGACTCAAAGCAAAGAAAATGAGATGCGTCGGGAAGGGGCCATCCTTCCAGAGGCAATGATACACATGCACTCTCACAAAGGCTCAGAACAGGAACCAGGAGCTGCTGGTTTCTAAATTTATGGACAGTGCAAGCAACTGTCAGAAAACATCTGTGAAAGTTCAGGCAGGATATAGCCTTGAAAAATAAGTAACCTTATTGCACCTATACGGTCATCCTTGCGTGTTTTGGATGACTACGGTTAAATAAATGAATGAGCAGGTAGCTGGGACAATTTTCTCTGATACTGCAATGTGTATGATCCTGAATTTTTATAGATTCTGCACATTCAGGGAGGCCTGAAAAAATACAGGCATTCCGTTATGAAAGCCTCTGTATTCAAAATACATTTGAAATATATAGCTGCACTTCTGCCTGCTGTAAATCAGTGCCTCTCTGTTATTTGAAGTTAAGCTATATTTCATCCAGCTGAGGATGAAAATGAATCAGGTTACAGGCTGTCCCAACACACTGGCTAGCAAGGGCACTATTATTAGTAATCTAGGTCTGAAAAGCTGAATTATTAGGACCCAGAGTCACTATCAGGCCTAATATTAAAGTATACTATGTCCTGATTCCCAGCAGTACAATGAAGTTACAAGCAGGTACCTTTGCATCTAAGAATGTATCCTATTCCTGGTAAGATTAACTTGCAACTGAATGCTGTACATGGAAATACTCTCCCCCCCCCCCGAATCCTTAAATATCAGGGATTAAGTTTTATCAACTAGGTTTAATAGATGTGGTACCTTCCCACTCCAATACTAGCAGATCAAATATATAAAACTATGCAACAAAAAAAAAAAAGCAAAACAAAAGGAGCAGGCTGCCAAAACTAAATCAGAGCACTAGCATTTAAAAGCTTATAGAAGATGTGGTTTTTTGGTTTTGCTCTTTTATAAAGATGGAAAATGGGAGAGACAGGAAGAGTTGATAGGTGGAGCATATCAGTTGAGATTAGGTATTTTTCTAGTAACAAAGTGTTTAAAAACTCCATCTTAGGGGAAAAAAAAAAAAAAAGCTCAAATGGAATAAGCCAACTAAGGTAGGAAATAATGAAGAACACTTCTTAAGAAATTGTAATTAAGCAAGACATGCAAAAATAGGGAGCTAAGCCAAGACCAAGCATATCTAATACAAATGTTAGGAGTCTAAAAGGTCTACTGTCAAGAAGAACCCTGAAACAAAGATACTAATGGAAAAAGTACATCAGGCATTTAGTGGAAGGATTACAACACAAAGGGGTATGATGTCAGGAAAAAAACCTAAGTACAATTGAAAGCACAAATCATACTGACAGAGGAGAAAGACAAACGAAAATTAAATAGTTATTATCAAGTAATGTAAATAAGTGGCTGTATTAAAATGCAGTACACATGTAAGGATTGCCAATCAGTGCCCAAATCAGAAAGTCTGTGGTACTAAAACACCTAATCAGAATGGGACAGTAACAAGGAAATGCAAGAGGAACATTAGAGAGGGTATGAAGACAGTAAATACATCTCCAGGTAAACTACGTAAATATCACTTCAGTTATTAATGTGCAACATACGATTTTGACACATCATAAAGAATTTTTCTTCGACGTTTGTTTTATGACTTTATTTTTTTAAATGACTTTACTAGCCAGAGAACCCATAGGAAGAAGAGCACTCCCTGTTGAATAGTGCACAGCCAGTACAGTGTACCCAAAAGCTTCTCGTAGGCCATAACTTACAAAGGTCATTCTGCAATAATGACTATGAAATATTTAAATTTTTTTTTTTTGGTAGGAGAGAGAAAAAAAGCTACCTTTAAAACTAAGTGCTAGCTTTAAGAAGGAGAGCTATGTAAAAATGAGATAGTTACAATAAAAATAAACCAAACGGCTAAAAGGGTAAAATAAGCAGCATGGAGTTTGTTATGGGGTTTCATGAGATTAAGGTGATGTATATCTCATTTCAGAAATTAGTAAAAAGAGACAAAAAATGAAATAAACCACTTAAAACTGGAAAATTAAAGAGCATTTAAATCATTAAAAATAAGTAATGCTAAAACAAAACAAACAAACAAAAAAGAAAAGATTAACTGATTAATTAAAAATGGAACCAGATATGCCAGACTGAAAAAGATGTTGAGCAAAAAAAGCACAAAATGGCACACAGCATAAACAGCTGCACCCCCTTTACTTTATATCCATCTTCTCTCACCACAATTCAGAAAAAGGAAGTCTCCCAGATGGGGCCATTCTAAGATCAATGCATAAAAGGAGCACTCAAAAATAATATAAAAGCAGAAAAACTAAATTAATTTATTGCATAGTGTTCACTAAAGGCATCAGTGAGATTGCTCCATCACAGACTTCAAAGATACTTTACTAAAAAGAACTGTCTTAAAACACAAACTATCAGTAGAAGTGGTTTAAGATCAAATCTACAAAACGAACAATAAAAAAATCCCCTGGACTACTACACGGTCTTCATTTTAGGAACCTCGGTATGCAACTTCCAAGCAACAACCTGTGGTATGTAAGTCATCTCTTAAATGATCTTCAGTTTCAGAGGAGCAGAAGGTAGTGAGTAAAAATGTGTTTATTGGACACCTGGATAGACATAATATAATGGGAAAGAACGAACACAGCTTTTGTAGAAAAAAGTTATTTCCTACAAATCTCTTGAAGTTTGAAGGAGTCAATAGTCACATTAACAAAGTGAGTAGATTGCAACAGAATACTCTGAATGCCAAACATTTTTTGAGAAGTTTTATTATGAAATGCTGTTTAAGTGGACAATGGACAAGAGAGAAGGCTTTTTCATACATACGTAACAGCCACTAGGGTCAAAATTAAACAAAAAAAAAAATTAATAAATGAATAGTTTTCACAAAACAAGGAGATCACCAAGAAACCAAGGTTTTTGGGGGGAATCTCCTGAAAAAACTTGGAAGGGAGTGAATGTTGCAGTGGTAAAGTTCACTAGTGATATAAAATTACTGCAGATAATCAAATCCAAAAGCTGAGTGTGAAGAGTCACAGTAGGGTCTCATGATACTTGAACGGCTAATAATAAACTGGCAGATGAAATTGCTCATCAGTAAATTTGGATCAGTAAGTATGGGGAAAAAAAATTCTCCATATATAGAATTAATTTAGAGCCAGTCATTCTTTCTTGTGGAAAAGAATTCGTGAAGACATTCTGCATGAATCTCTAGATATGCAATCTGAATGCTCAGAAGAAGTTGCAAAGATGATACAATTTTTTGGGCAAAGAACAGAGAACAAAACCGGATGTACTATTAACGCTACCTTATAGGTAGGTGCACTTATTTCCTTTACAGTGACTGATAGTCTTACTTATGTTCTTCTAGAAGTAATATGTTCCTTGAAACACGGATCAAAATAACAACACAAACGATCAAAAGTATGGAATGGCTTTTCTGAAGAACAATGGAATTGATTTTTTCAAACTGCTGAGGAGATCTACATAATCATGAATGATCTGGAAAAGCTGACCAAGGTACGCTTGTTTGCCTTTTATCACAGTACATAGTTCAGTAATACCCAATTATCATGAAGCAGACTTAAAAAAAAAACAACAACAAAACAACGTTTTCTTCCACACAACATATAAACGAATTGGGACGCTGGCGTGAGCTATCATGAAAACCAGAAAATATAAATGCGCTTTAAAAAAAAAAAAAAATAAATCAATGAGACAAACTCACGAACATTCAGCCCAATCAAACATCATAGCCCAGACAACATTTCTGGCTCAGGAATTTCTTGAACTGCTGGTTGCTGGTAATTGAGAAGCTGTAAAAGACACGACCACCATAAATTTGTTCTGCTTTTGATACGCTTTTCCTAAACATCTGCTGGTGGTCACTATCAGAGATGACTGGGGAGCTAGCCCATCCTTTGCTCTGACCCATTAGGGTACTTCTCACGCCCGTCAAGATCTTCATAGCAACTCACAGATCTGAAAAGGTACAAAGCCCTGAGGATCGAGTATGACGCTACAGAACGTGATTAGAAAGCTCTCATGCAGGAAAGAATACAAAATCAGTTGGCACCTGGGTGCCAAACATATACAGCTGCCTGTGTGTTACCATCAGTCCATCTGCTGCACAAGCCATATGACAGTTGCTTTATTTAAGGCGCTAGGGAGAGAGAAGGAGATATCCTAAAACGCAAATTAATTTAATTCCCGTGAATCTTAAAAACTATTAGAAAACTAAACTTGCCAAGTAATACATTTATTAAAATGATGCGCATACTAAAAAGCAGAAATTTGCACAAGAACAGTGTCAATTAAGCAGTGGTATGGAAACAGTGACTGTAAAATTTCACATCTGTCAATACAAACACAACTCCTGAGTTGCTGCCAATCACTTCACCCATACAGCTACCCTTTCTACTCTGTGTTTTGCTCTTATCTTCGGTTTCTTCCGTGTTTCCCTTATTCTGTTTTGCTAGGGCTTATAGCTTAAAGCTGCTTCAGAAAATGCTTCCAGAAGTCCATTTCTAGTCTACTCTTCTTGAAGAGAGAGACTCCAGGTTTTTCCTCGTTAGCCCCGAGTATGATGCTGTTCAAGCACATGATTCCCCACCCCGCACGTTGCATTCCGTGACTGAATTCCCATTTAGACTGGAATTCTTTGAAAAAGATCACACATTCCTTACTGTTTGAAAGCTGTGTAGCATATTTTTGAGATTATCAAAAGAACAAATGAATATTCTTTATGAACCAGTTCCGCTTTTTTCTTCTGAGTCCACAGCCTTCTACAAATCTGAGAATTTAAAAGTCATCCAAAGGTAATATTATTTTTACAGTACATATCTGTATTAGCAGATGAATTTAAAGCTACCTTTAATCTGTCTTTTGGGTTTCTTAGCTACCTCTCTTGGAACTAGCACACTTGAAGCATACTTTTGTCAACAGTTTTTTGGAGCTATTCCAGCAGAAATAAATCCTTAAAATTTCAGAACCACCTAGCAATTTCTCCATTTCCTTCCATATCCCTCATCTAGCAATCAAGAAGTGAACTGACATGGTAACTCCACAGCACAACCACCCCCTCCCCACATACACACCTCATCACCTGGAAAATCATGAAGCTGTTAATTCTGTTTGAGTTTTATCACCTTTTTATAGGAGGACAGAACAGAAGAAACGCCATACATCCTATAATCTTGGGGGTTGTGGGTTACATACATTTCACGAGCCAGTTTCTAGCACTACAATAAAAGGGCCTGATCCTCAGCTCAGATAACATGCTTTTCTTAAAGCCCTGTTTGCTTCAGCTAGAAGGGTATTGCTTCCAAACTGGTCATAGATGGGATACTGCCATCACTAAAGGGCCAAAATATTTTCTGATGTAAATAAACTAAATCCTACTAATCCCTCACTTTAAAAACATGCGGTAAAATGATTAACATAAGATGCATTAGAAAAATCTTTCAGAAGGTTGCTTATTTGCATGAGAATACTTGTTTTAAGTCAGTTATGAATAGCATAAACCTAAACGTTCAAAAGTCAGGATTACTTTAAAATTAGGGCAAAATATGAGACTTAGTCACCTGTAGAGCATTCATTACTAACGTCGTTTACTTACATGAGACCAGATTCCTGCATGCACTTTCTAGAAGCTTGGTACCACGCAAACGGGGCAGAGTGGCGGAGCATAGACCCATCTCGCCAGATAGGAAGGCGCTCCTCATAACGTGAACGACTCTTAGACCAATTGCTCCTAGAGCTAGAGCCTTCGCCTTGATGGCGAGAGCAAATCTGCAGCAGAGCAAATAAAGATTCTGCAGTTCTCGACAGGTTAATGCTTGAAATGACTTGGCATAAATCAGAGAAGGCCCAAAGCCACTGAGTCCAACGGGAGGAGACTCAATGCCTCTCCTCTCTCCTGCCACAAGCACCTTGCGAGACAGATCAAGATCTGGATGAGCTACTTCACAGTGCTATCTCTAGATCTAGAACAGTAAGAATTCATGAAGACACTTAACGAGTGTTGTCATTCTAATGACTTTGTTGTCTTTCTAATGACTTTATTGTAGCAAGACAAGTGTCCAAATCGGGAAACCAGGAGAGGACTAGCAGCAACTGAAATCCCTGCTGACAGCCTCAACAGAAAAGCCATGATTAGCTCAGGTCCCCCAGGACAGATTAAGGTGTATTAGCAGAACAACATGTGGGAAACCAGCACTGCTGCTGCTGCTGACCTTACCGATTTCATGGAGAGAGGATTTCAGTCTCCAGATCTTTCAGCTTCAGCATTTTCAAGCAACGGTAAACAGTCTCACTTCCAAAATAACAGCAAATTTAGAATGGAAGAAATAAACGTGTCTAGTTTTTAATGGATATTTACATCTTCCCCCACCTTTCACTTCATAGAATCAGCAGCACATAAGCATTTATGCAATTAACAAGCAGAAGCTTATCACAGCACAGAATTAAGATGTTTAAAATTTGCAAATGCAGAAATATTAGAAAAAATGACATGTGGTAGTTTCACCTGTACTGCTATTTTAAAAGAAAATAAATGGAAAAGTCCCTGAAAAGACTATTCTCTCTTTAGCATATTAGATTTACATATGCAGTGATCCATTTCAGAGTTGAACCATCAAACCCTAGGAGGCTAATTTATCCAATAGAATGTTATAATCAACCATATCAAACGCTCAGATCCTTAGAGACTGCAGGAGTTAAAATAATAATAATAAGAAAAAGGTATTCATAAAAATCTTTCTCTCGTACATCCTTACCAAAAAAAAAAAAAATTAAAGAAAGGGTTGAATACGCTGAAACAAAGCGAGGCAGAAAATACTGGTCAACACAAGTGTGATGTGCTTCTCTCCTACAGCTGGATTCTTCCAGAAGCAAACTACGGAGTCCTTTGTGTAAGCCATTATTTTTCATTAGATGAGGCACTGGCATTATCCAAAAGTTAATAGCAGGAATATGTCTGTGTGACAAAACAAATATAGCTTGAATCCTATAGCGGTTAATACCAGAAACTGCAATAGAGTGCGTGCCTGACATACACAAATCACAAAATGGTATAGCAATGTGTTACTGTGCTCTTCTCTTAATAGAACAAAACCTCTATTATCTGGCACTGTCTCTATCTCTCCAGATTAGATTTTAGTAAATAAATGGAAGCTTTGGAAGAGCTGTAAAAAAAACCAAACAAACAAACAACCAAAACAAACAAACAACAAAAAACCCCAAACCCCCAAGAACCAAAAACCAAACCAACATCCCCTCAACCCAACAGCCTGTAGCCTGGTCTGACTAGCGTAGGTAATTGCAGTTGTTTAAATTACCCCTTGACATCAGGCATATGCTAACAGTCTATTTACATAGTCTCATACCTTGGCAGGCTCCTTTTTTTAGGCAGTGTACATGGTTTAAATAGAACCCTAGACACCTGACAGGTACCTGAAATCAGGGTTAAACCAGAACGTTTCCATAAACAGCAGCTCTAAGCCCCATCAACAGCTGTGGACTTCGGCTGATTGAGCTGATGCAGTTGTTTGTCCCTACCTTATACCCCCTCCAAAATGACACTTTCCTCTCTTTGTCTTCAGTGCCACAAGGACATAATTTCTAACTCCAATAAACTGAAACTTCTGAGTGGTGATGTGTTTAATGGGAGTTTTCTTCTTTTTGCTCTTAGGAGGTAGGTTGTTCCTACCAGCTTCTATTTTTTCAAACAGTGACAATAGCCGGCAATCTCCTTAAGCAGCACTAACTCTGGCTCAGGTGAGATAATTATTTTGAAGGATATATTAAATTTTATTATTGTATCAATTTGTTAACTGATTATATGTCCTGCCAAAAAAAAAAAAAAAACAACAAAAAACAAACCACCACCACTAAACCCAACAAAAACCAATCAAAAAAACCAAAAACAAAACCCCAAAACCCCACAGCAACTCCTGACTTTCATGGCTTGTCTTTCAACGCATCGTGAAATCTTGCTTTGGCAGCTCAATAACAGTTATAAAGCAGTTGCTCATTACATGTGTCAGTGTGCATATTTTTGCATATGTAGCCTGTACATACTATTTTCAAGCATTTCTTCCTCTCTAAAAGCCCATTCTTCCAACAGATTTAAATTGCACCATTTCCTCAACAAAGATTCACAAAAGGACTTCAGTTTATCTTATACTGAAAACAATCTCGTGCTACCCTGCATGCAAATACAATTTCAGAGAAATTTTAGAGAAAAAAATAGGAGGAAGTTCTCATTTGTGGTGAGAAGGAGGAAACATTAAAAACTGGAAGGCTGATTTGTGAGCTGTGTGAAGTGCCTTAGAGTGTTACAGTGTTTCAGAAGTGATCAGCAAAGATGTATTAGTGAACAGAGAACAGCTGACCTACTGAAAGATGCATGGCAGTTACTTTTATCACATAGCTTTTGTTTTATTATAGAACTCAACTCACATAAGGATTCAGTATTCTCCCTTGTAAGTATTTCGGTTCGTAGACAGTAGATGGCCCATATTTGCAAGCAGAGCAGTCATCCTAGAAGTCTGTTATGGTAAAGTTATGGAACTTACAAAACCAAAAAGCAATTTGAGACAAGAAATTATGAGAAAAAGGCTAAAGGAAGAGAGCAGGATGAATATAGATTTCTGGAGAGAGAAAGCAAGTACATCTCCATGAGCCCTCAGAAGTTTTTAGCTTAAAAAAAAAAAAACAACCAACGAACCAAAAAACCCCAACCAACCAACCAAAAAAAAACCCAACTGGCTGTTAAGCTCTTAATTTTGCATGAAGATCTATTATACCTTGCAGTCAGTTTGTCATGTTTGCCACAAAAATGACTCTGGAAGTAAAATGTTGGAATATGCTACAGTGCAGAATAAAGCATTTTCAATTCATTCTCAAATCACATCTTGTGATTCAACACTAATTTTTAGCCATGTGGAGCGACTAATAAGATCATATATATTTTGTATTGTACACTGCTGTATGCATAGGCGGTGTACTGGGCCATTCATAGCCATCTTATAAATTAAAAGTACTAGGATTTAAAGGTCATTTGTAGAGCTTTTATGAAAGCAACATCTCTTTTCTGTTAGAAAAAAAAATCAATTTTGGATTTTGTCATCCAGTGTTTCTCATTAGCTTATGATCATACTATGATAGAAGTGCAAGAGTTATTAAGGGGGAAAAAAAAAAAAAAGAAGAAATATCCACCCTCTCACTTATTGTGCATTATATGTGTTCTGTGCTGCCCAAAGGTGCCAGTCAAGATTGAAAGCTAATTGTGCTTGGAGCTGTAAAAACACGAAATGAGATAGCATTACTGACAACAACCTCAACAGGAGATTATGTCTGGGTCTGCTTTGGGGCAGTTGGCAGAACTGGATCTTGAGGAGATTAAATGAGATGAATGTCAGAGACTGGTGTAATAAGACAGCAAACTACTTCCAGGTATAAGGCATACTACATGGCAAAGGAATAAAGGATGAAAAAGGTTCAAGGTGAAAGCTGATCAAGCTGTTCTGGGCCTTCACACTGAGGGATAAGGAATATGAACCTGCAATAAGTCTGCTATCAAGTAGGACTTACCTGAAAGAAGCCAGTGAAGCAATTTGGAGGCAGAAGTATCAACACAGATAAAGAAAATTATTCTAGGAGCTGAGTGACATATATTTCAAGAGGATTACAAAGGAATAATAGACAGGGCAAAATATAACCTACCCTGGTTAGACAATACTTTTGCTTCTAACAAGCAAGCTCACTCTCAGTCTGGCTTTTAATGCATGGCTACTATCCAGATAGAGTAGAAGACACAGACCTTGTCTGAATAGGTCACTACCTAGTTATTGGCCACGGAATTTAGAGAGCAGTTTGTTAAAAACCTTAGTCTGGTTCTCTAGAATAGAGAATGTCATTGGCAGCAGCATACTTAAGCATCATGCTTGGCCGGTATCTTTAATTAACGAAGTTAAGTATCTTGGAACATTAGTCCAGGACAAAATTAGTAAAGAGAATTTAACAGAAGGGAAGTCTGTTATCTAAAATCCTTGAATAATGGAGGGGCAATTACAGCAATTAAAATCCACTGAAACTTTACTGTCATGAGCATACAGTTATTACATTTATGAACACAGATGTGATCATTGAAACCATATGGACAAAAACCTCTACCAAAACTCTATCTAATGGACATTTATTGATTATTCTTATAAGCTTTTAAATACTTTCTGTAAAATTTGCACACCAGTAGTTTTCACTGAATGGTTTAGCTGAACACAATAGCCAGAAAAGATTTTTTTTTTTTTTGAGAAGATTATCTTCCTTTGTATTTTAATGTTACTCAGTTCCAGATGAATTATGGCCAGCTATATCTTTCATATGTCTGGATATGGAGTCAAAAATAGACAGCAAGGAAAGGAGGCGTTTACATGAGGTCTGACGCTCGTAAGGAAGGGTCAGCATTGGACTACGTTGACCTTAAGCTTCATTATGAAACCTTATTCAACTCCTATCTGCCTTCCTTTAATACTATAAATCCCCAAGTTTTACCCTAAGGCACTTGCTCTCTCAAGGCTGTAAAATTCTATTTAATTTTTAGACAGGAGGTCAAGCTTTGAAACAGCTTCTTCCCTCACCCGTCCTTTTCTGAAGCATGCTTGCTTTGTGCATCTCACACACAGGAACGGTACAAAACACTCCCAGTTTCCTACTTCCATCTTCCAACCCTACGTAGTCTCTAAAGGGGAAAGCAGCAAATTGCAGATCACTGCTTCTGCTTTGCACGGGCTGGCCTTGCGTGACCATCGCGGTACAGCTGGCTTTGGTCCAAAGACGAATCTGCATAGGGGACTGCTGCATTACTCGGCACGGAAACGTTGAGGGTGAGCTCGAGTTTGACCCTAAATATTAGTGTAGGCTCACTGTGTGTTCCAGATGTTAAATAAATTTGGTTTACTCGGTTTTCTGTTGTGTGTGGCAGTGTTCGTTGATGTTTGTAGAAGTGCAATACGAGTGCAGTAGAGTTTGCAGAGCTTGTTTCAAAGCCACGTGTTACAAACAGGCAAGAAGCCGCTGATGTTGTGAGTGAGCCTTCTGGCATCAAAGCCCACCTGACCATCAACCACTGAACTTCTCTGAAAGGACACAACTGGCCTTTGCAAAAGGTTTAAAAGGCCAAGAAGCCAGCAATAAAGGTGTTTAACAGACAAAGAGCAGCGTCACTGAGTTGCAGGTAGGGGTAGTTTCCTTTTACCTTAACTATAGGGAGTGGAAAAAAGTTTAACAGGGAAGACGAGCACAAGATCTAATAAGATTACAGCTTTTTCTGTAGAAACTGAGGACAGGAAGGATCTAGAGGTTTTGTTGATCAAAAAAGGAATATGGTCTTGTCATGTAATGTAGCCAGGAAAAAAAGCAATCTTAATATGCACCTGAAGAGGGATTGCAAGCAACAACAATCACTACTCTAATAATCAATGGTATGTAGTGCTCAGCTTGTGGAAGATGAACCCCTTGTGCCTTTGCAGTGAGACAATTGCTCAGTGAACTAGATGACATTATAAATTTCCTTTTTATTTGCTTGTGGCTATTAACTAAAAACAAGAACATATGTGTATGAAGCCTGAAGTCAAATGTTTAGAGCATGATAGATTTTTTTTTTTCAAAGGGCATAAAACCGAGGAGCTCGAATTTGAAATTCCCTGATGTTTCTTTAAATAGTCTTGCCTTAAAATACAACTATACAAAGCTGCAAATGCATAAAATTAATTGAAGCCACTAGTGTTCAGCTAACAGAGAATTTGGCTTAGCCATGCTTACTAGGAACATAAATCTATAAGACATAGTCAAAGACAACAACTAATTTAATCAAAAACATAATGTTAAATTAAGCATCGGGTTACTTATTTTTAATTTAAAGCCTCAGCTTACTTTGGATTTGCTTTTTAAGCATAAAGCCCTACAAGCAACAGTCTAGCAGCCTCAGCACCTCAGCTCCAGATGGGGAAAAAAAATAAGTTTTTTCTGCACTAACTGGTTTATGTATAATTATGTCATAAAGAAAAGGATAAGTTCTCCAAGTGTGGATCTTTCTTAAATTGGATGTTAATAAGAAACTGCTAGTGTAAAACAGCACCGATGTACTGCATAGCATAGAATTACTCAGAAAAGGTGAGTCTGTGGAATGAGGTACACAGCACAGGCACAACCCATTAAGAAGAGTTGTGGCAGTAATTCCACTGGTTTCAGCTGAGATGAGTCTCCTTCATTTCAGCAATACCTTTGAGAAAAATAGAAAGAAAAGAAGCCTGGACTTTTCTGTTAGTCTTCAACAAGGGGAAAGAGGTAGAAAACCAAAGAGGTTGGTCACGATGAAGGAAGTTTAAAGGAAAAAGTTTTATGAGGAAGACTAAACTACGGGAGTCACCTGAGCATTTCTCTCTCAACTTGTTAACCCGGCCTAAGTGAAGCAACAGACAGAGACCACACATTCCTCAAATAAGCTTGTGCTTCTGCCGTGTATTCCTTTGAACTATCTCTGTGTCTGAGATACAGATAAAATACTGAAACTTGATCACAGAATTGCCAATTGACAATTAGAGTTAAAATCAAACAAATAGCACTGTGAGTCGCCTGGTTCCCGTCACTGAAAATCTGCACTTCTTGCTGCTAATTCACAGAAGAAAACCATTTCTTTTAATAGTGATACCCAAAGTCTATTACTAAAAAGAAGAACAATCCTGCCCGCTCCACAAGCTCCTATCGTATAGATACTGGAGCTCAAAACTGGGCATGAATTGTTATCAAGTGCTACTATATCCTAATATCAATTCTATAACCTCAGAGGATGCAGTTTACCTAGCATATCACTGCAGCTCTGTGTGGATTAGTCAAATGTCAGCAAAGTGCTCTCTGCCGTACCGGCACTAAATTAAAGATGGCCAATAGTTTCAAAAAAGAAAGTAGCACTTAAACATGCATATAATCATTAATGATACAAGGCTATTATTAATTATCTAAAGGTTCAAATTACATAGTCTACATGTTTCAGCACTGGAAACACAGAAAAAAATGAACCCTATCATTTCACTCACTGAGATGCTATGTGAGCTTTACTGAAATAGCCTGGCAATTTGCAAAGTGCTTCTTCCAGTGAATGCAACTATTTTCACAGCTATTGCCGTCAAAGCCTGCTTGTACAGGTAATTTTCTTAAATGAATTAGTATCTTCTTTGGACATAATGTAAAAAAAGAGAACCCAGAAGAAGCTAGCAGCAGCACAGAGCAACAAAGCAAAATAAAAAAAGTAGGTGAAGCCTCCATGAAAAGAAACAGAACCTAGACTACATCATGAAACATTTACCTAAAGGAGCCACAAAAGTATCATCAGCTGACATTTACTCAGGCTTAATACTGTGCCATATTACCATTCAAAGAAAGAAGGAGATTGGTGGATAAACCTTGCTCATGTGAATAGTCCTACTTAGATCAGCAGTGCTCTTTTCAGTAGATGAGTAGCTTTTGTCACAAGTATATTAACACTCTTAAAGGACCGGTATGTGAAATTTTGCTATACTGAATTATTCCAATAAAATACAAAAAGCCTTCCCACGGTATTCCTACAGATCATTTGCCCCCCACATACTACCGCTTACTTACTTTTCCCCTCTATTCTCTACCCTTTTCAGTTATGTTACACCATTCGGTGTTTCTTTCATCGTTTGCCTATTCTCCAATGTCTGCTCGCTGCTAACGTCAGATTTAAAGTCTTGTGTGCTGCTAAATGGTCAAAAAGAAGGCAGGGAGCCTTATAAATACATGGAATTAATATTCCCATGACCCTGTCTTAAATGGAGAAGAAATAACATATACCATTACAAAGCTATTTTGGCACAGTCAGTCATTCAGGACGTCCAGTTCCAATGCCAGGAGCAAATCACATGCTTCAGAAGGAGCACAGCAAAATTAAGAAGGCTAAGTTGTTCGCAAATGGAAATTCAGACGGTTGGAAGGCAGAGGTCAACTCCTGACACTACCCAGACTCAAATCACTCCAAAAGACCCCTTCTTTTTTCTGAACCTGACCAAGATACACAATGAGAAAAAAATCTTTAAAAAACCTCAGAGCAGATGATACTCGTCCGCCTCCAGCTGATGTTGACAGGAACGCCCTGCTAAGCAGACAGACCTGCTCTGTGCTCCGAGATGCCTCTGTTTCAGGAGGAATCCTGGGCTGGCCCCAAAACCTCATAGGCACAAGCGTAGCGCAGGAAGTACTGCCTGCATCTGCCCGCTGCCTAGGAAGCTATGGGCTGGAGAGAGGGGAATTTCCTGGTTTCTAAGAAATGCATTCATTGTTAAGGAGATCATTATATTCCTGCAAGCAGGTTCAGTTTCATTTAAAGGCATATAATACATTCGTGCTGCCTGCTCCCCCTTCCCCGCCAAGTTCCCCTGCTAAAGCGGGGGGGGGGGGGGGGCGGGGGGGAAGGTGCTCAAAACCATCTTACTATTGTGAGGAGGAATAAAGAAAACCGGCACGGCTGGTTTCACAGTATTAGCTTTCCCATTATCAGTGATTATGGAGTCACCCATCTTACAAGCATGACTATCTGCAAATAACCAGCAATTTGTGAATGAGTTGCACGAACGCACTTGCTTTTATTTATACCCATACTATCAGAGTTCATGTTTTACTGGACTCATCAGTTTGACTTCCTTCTAACTGCTTCAGTCACCAGGTACCAGTGGTCTCTTTTCTAGGAGGCCTACCAACCTCCTAGATCCTTGGCGCATGAATAAAGATCACTGTGAACGTAAATTAAGGAAGTCATTGGCAGTAAAACATCCAGACTTCAATTGTTCGCCACTCTCTTCTGTCCTTCCAAGGGAAACCTGTGCTGCTTTTGCAAGGAGAAGGGTTAGTGGCAGTTTGTGGCTATCAATCACCCTCTGCTTGGTTCAGCATTTCATCAAAGTTCTCCCAATTTTTCTGTAATCCTGGAAGGCAATGCTTGTAAATTTTTCATGGAGCAGGAATCCTAGTCAGTCTATCAAAGCAGCTGGTAGGTCCATTTCTGCAAACTATTAGACCCTTCTCCCCACTAATAATCTGTTCTGTCCTCAGGCTCCGAAAAAATTTCCTCTGTATATATCACCGACTTAGCAAGCCTTGCCTGAAACGTCACAACTTTTTGTCATTCTGAAACTTTTGATAACTTTCTGTCTTCTGTGGAACGTGCAGCCTGAAAACAAAGACAGACCCGGTGCTTCAAAATAGGGAAGAAAAAAATGTGAGCAAGCCCACCCGCTCACTGTCAACCATCGTTACAAACTAGTTTCCACGCCACAACAGTCAGTGTAAGCACAAGTTCATCCAGCTTTTTTCCCAGACCACAAACGGCACAAGATTTTGGATAATGCCAGCCCACTTGCACTCCCTGTACGCTCACAGAATATATGATATAAGAGGAAGAAAAACATTATGGCAGGTAACATTGGCAACAAATGTCACGCTTAATGAAAGTTTTGTTTTGGCATCTTGACTTAATGGGCTTAAGCATACTTGTTTTGTAATGCTTTACATTTGCACAGTTAACACACCCTGAAACTGTAATGGCCAGGTGTCTGTCTCTGCTTTCCTACTGTTTCCCTTAAAGGGATTCCTCTATATAACAAAATTCTGGGTGAAAATTTTTACTAGAACCAATGGCAAGGAAAAAAGTAGATAGGTTGCAAGGATAAATTCACTTAATCAGCACAAACCAGAATTTCATCATGGACAAGTTACTTACTATAAACTGCAACTGTTCTCAATTTTCAGCCTTTTTACTAGATATGAAAACTAAATTACAAGTGGAAGACGGAGGGGGAAAGTATCTTATGCTTTCTTACAGGTGCTATTAAACTAGAGTGATCCTTCCAAAAGTAAGAACAGTATTTCCAGTTGCTTAAAAAAATTGGGGGGGTGGGGGGTGGGGTGGGGTGGGTGAGTGTGCACGCATGTTTTAGTGCATTGCAGAACTGATGTTTGTAATCACAGGAAATTAAAATTTGTAAACTTAGTTGTTCACAGAATCCAACACTTGTACAATTCTGTGATCAGAATATAAGCCTATAACGCATCCATAAAACTAAGTATCAAATATTCATAAAAGACCTATTTCAAGCAGATCAAGAATTATTCAAATATCGTGAGCAGTAATTTCCTATAATGAAACCATAGAATCACAGAATCATTTAGGCTGGGAAAGACCCTTTGAGATCACTGAGTCCAACCGTGAATGTTAACACTGCCATATCCGTTTCTGGCCAATTCATAAGCAGAGGAAAAAAAGGAAAACTCATTAATGTTGCTATTCATTTTGTATTTGGCATCATGTACTCCTTAGCCTGTATTTTAAAAATAAAAATGGTGGTGCTTCATTGTAATTTGTAATCGTAATTGAATTAAAACAGCTATACTCAATAGAAGCTTGCACAGAGTTGCAAGACGGTGAGTTCCTCCAGACTCACTGACTTCACTTGCACTACTATAAATTAAATAGACTTCAAAGCAGTGTAAAACAGACCTTCCTTTTCCCCTTTGTATTCCTGTAGAACAGTAGTTGGTACGCCAGATACATTTGTCACTGGCACAGTAAGAACATAAGGACCAGCAAAAGCTATAAAAATCAAGTTAATAACTTTTTCCCTATGACAGGTCCATCAGATTTGGAATCCATTTCATTCACATTTTAGTGATGATTAAACTTTTTATTCTATTGAATTTCTCATGTAATCTGTCAAGAATTCTGTGGACACTAATAACCTATCATCACAAAGGTGCAGTAATTAAAGGCCTTGTTTTGACAAAATTGTTGCAATCCTGGCACCCTGCAACAGAAGTGAGAAACGCAATTTACTTGCAAACTATAAGCTAAATACCTTCACACTGAGACTAGAAAATACACCCTGACTTTATTGTGAGGTGTAATTTTTCATATTTCTATAATGGCAACACACTATACAATTAATTTCTTTTCAGACAGTAGGACAAAAAAAGACAAAACAAGAATAGTCCTTTCCTGTCTGGACTAAAATGTTGCCAGAGTAAATAGATGCTATTACACATTTAGTGATTTATTCATCAGCATTACACAGCGAGGGCAGATTGCATTAATACAGACAAAGCAAGCAAGACTGTCAGCATCACTATTTTGCTGAAGAAATAATAAGAAAAAAAGTCTTAAATTTTATTTACTTAATCTAATTTTGGGGGAGAATATTGAGCATATTACTATACAGCAAGGTTTTGAGAATTCTGATATGAAGCAAGTATGTGAACTCCCTGCAGAGGGTCTTACAAGTTATTAAAGTAGGATAGAATAAATGCTTTTTCCATATGAGGAATTCTTGTAACTGGCTAGACAGTGAACTCGGAAACAAATTCTAATTTCTGGTGTTAGACTCTTCTATCCGTCTGGTAGTAATTTTCTGCATTTTATTTACACTTTAAGGATTTACCTCACCTCAGCTATGAGAAGTGAACTGAAGATTATAATAAGATTTTACGTATTTCAAGCTACTGTCCAAAATTGTAGAGTGGATAGCAAAGGATTATCTGAAACTGGCTCACTGAGTTTGTTTTATTTCCAGTCCACATACAATCCAGCAGATACAATAAAACATAATAAGGAACAAGGCTGAAGAATCACATCAAGATGCAATCTCATGAAAGATTAAGAGGCTACGAATGAAGATGCAGTGTTTATTAAGGACTTGGGATAATAAATAGAATTATTCACAAACAAAAACAATCCATCAAAAGCGGGTTGAGATTGAAACCGTATTTCAGTGGAGCCCAGCTCTTCTGCGTAATGCTGATGAATACATCAATATATTCAATTTTTGATTACTGTCGGAATAGAAAACCATAAACTACACTAGGAGTGGGCTCAGCACCTTGTAAAACTGCACCTGTCATTTTTTGGTACAACCTTATCACAGAATAGACTGCAGTCAGTAGGTTCACTCTCAGATTTTATTTTGCCTTGCTTGAAGATGATTAAAAACCTAGTTGCAAAATGAAACCCAGTGATGCAGTAACTGCTCGATAAAAGCATTGTCCGAGGATTTAGCCCGGCTGCGTGACCCAGGGGCTGCACAGTTAGTGTAGCCTCATTCTCTGTGCACCCCTGGGATTGATGTTTTTACCAGCAGAGCAACTGTATTCCTCACACAGTGCTCCTGAAGATAGTACTAGATTTTCATTACACATTCCCCTCTCTCTGACATCCTTGGTGCACGGCTGGCAAGGGAGACCTGTTAAACCAATGCTCCTAAAATAGCAAAAACATTGCAGTCTCCAAAGAGTATCCGTAAGAAAGAACCAGAAACTCCCAAGTTAAATGGACACATTTGCAAACAGCCTAATGTCTGCTTCTAGGAGACAGATGTATTTTAATAATTAATATATGCTAAGGAAGATTTTTTATATATATATCTCTCTATATATCTCCAAGCCTGGTTCATACTGAAACACCGCTTAAAAGGTTTGTTCTGTTTTCAATTATTTAAGTGTGGTTTGGTGTACTGGGCTATTTAAAAACTATAGTCTCATTACTCCAGTAGCCCAAGAAGCAGCTGACATCATTCCCTGATAATATGCAGTGCACTGGGCCCATGGAAGTCAGATATTCTCTGGGCATTGCAGTTAATCTAAGAGGATGAGGTTAAAACCTGTTGTTTTCTCCTCTGTAAAGTACTTCTGTCCCCAGCACCACTTGAGGTTCCAGGGAATGATGATGGGGGAGAGCCACCAGAGTTAAATGATCCTGAAAAGTCCTGTGTCTAGGGTTCTGGCTGCTTAAATCAGAAATCTGCAGATGGGAAACTTCCTGAGAAGGTCACAAGGGTGACTCAAGCATTTTGGTGAACCATCTAGATACCATTTCTCAGCAACTCTGTTAAGTTCCTCCACATCAACAGCTTTGCGTCTGCGAGGACGATAAAACTCATAAGCCCCAAGAGCTTAATAAATGACTTCTAGAGGGATATGCTGGCATTGTGCAGCCCAGATCCTCCAGCCTGCTTTCTTTTTGCACAGACTTTATCCAATCAAACTCCCAGGGATAAACTCCCAAGCAGAAACTCATCTGTCTGACGCATTGCACTTGACAGTCCTTGACTTAACCTCTTTCATTGGCTTCTGTTGGAAAGCTAATACTGCTCCTCAGAGCGGAGACGGGGATTGTCGACAAAAGACCCAGAGCACCATGGAAGCCGTAATGCACCTGGCAGTTTGGTGAACTTTTATTTTCCACTGTGGAGAATTTGTGAGAGGATAAAACAGAAAGGAAGAAATTCTAAGTTGCAAGAATTCTGTGGCTAGTACAAATCCAGAGTTTGTTACAAATACAACTTCAATTGGAAGAAACTGTCCTCTTAGGCCAGTACAGCACCTGATAGTACAAGGAAAATTTACAACTACTCCTAGATAAACTATTGGTTTTAACTTCTGGAAAAAAAGGACAAAATTTTCAAAACCTTTGGTACACTTCCTCAAAAAAGTATTAACTTATCTTAATTTTTTTCCTTTTGTTTCTGCTTATAAACCGTCCATCAAGCCAATTTCTACTTATTACTACATCTGCAGCCATCACAACAGGGAGATGTGCTGGTGAACAGGGAGTAAACACAACAGAAATATTTAGTTAATACCTCCTGTAAAACAGTGTGTTTCACTTTCCCATCACACCTTCTGTATTTGCTTTTTTTATTTTCTTGTAATAAAATTATTTAATTGTATTTGCTGGGGGGAAGCTATGCTATATTGTTATGACACCTCATAGATTTTTTTCCATTTTAATGCCAACAAATAGAATTATTGATAGCAATGCTGATCGAGGATTTGGCAGGGAGGGAAATGCCGAGTCAACTAATCTTACTTTAGCCTAGTGAGGTCTGACACTACATTACACTTCTCTGTGGTTTCATTATCAGTTATAAATTGCTGGGACTGTGTAAATAGCATTTGTCAACAGGGTTTGGGGTCCTTGGTAAATCTGAAGGATTTGAGCTATGCAATTTCACGTTAGTCATTTTTGCTAGTGTGGTATTTGTAAATCTTTGTGAAAGCTTGGGGAAAAGTCCCATAGTAAGCAAGCTGTATTTTGTTTACTTACTTTCAGTAGTACTGTGCTTGAGAAAAGCATAATTCTTCTGACATGACACAAAAGTAGCTTTATAAGTAAAGACAGTCAAAGTAGCCCTTCCAATCTACACAATACTGATAAGGACCCACCTGAAGTCCTGGGTCAAGTCTGGGACATCTCACTTTAAAAGATGGGGGAATCTGTTTAAGAAAATCCATGGAAGAGCACCAAAAATAATAAAAATTCTAGAAGAGATGGAATATACACAAGGAAAAAACAGGAAAAAAACTCAGTCTAGTCTAGACTATAGACAACTGAGGAGACAGCACCAACTATTAAAAGATTGCCACAAAGTAATAAACTGTTCTCCGTATTCAGCTGGACAAGGTCAAAAAGTGAGGAACACAAATTGATGCAGACACTTGAACTACATGCTAAAATAAAGTCTTCCTAACCATAAACACAGGTAAAAGTTTAAATATTTCACTGCGACGGGAGATACGTTCCACCACTAGAAGTTTTGGAAAAAACATACTAGAGAAACACAGTGCCATGAATAGTTTACGTACAGCTGAGGAATGACTAGCTCGCTCCCTGTAGTCCCGTCTCAGTCACTTTTTCTTTGAATATAATTCAGCAATAGGAACATTTAAAATGAAATTAGTCAGTAAAGGTGGGCTTGGGACACTGGCTATGCAACTCTTTGCTTCCTTGAACGGAAGAAAGAGGACTAACACAGAAATAAGAAAAGATTAGGAGAACAGCACAAAGGTGAAGGAACGGCAGTTTCTTTTTTTTTTTTCCAGTACAAAGCAGATCCTTTATGTCATGAATATGATTGAATGTCTTGCACCCAGAAATGATTTACTAAGTTACTTCTTCAGATTATCCAATATATTTATTACCCAAAAATGTTCACAGTGGTCCCCCCAGAAGAGAAAAAGCGTGCTCATCAGCAGAAATAACTAACACTGATTCTAGGCCCTATACATGTCCAAAGCGGCATTGACAAGTGACATAACCTTCCTTCCCAAAAGAAGGAGGCCAGAAACTATAGTCATTTTCTTCTTCCACCACTCCTGAGCCAGGGTAGAAGCAGAAAGCAGTTCTAACCTCCTCACTTTGTGGGTTTCACGGCAGACTTCAAAATGACAATTGATTTTCTAGACAGAGGAGTCATAAAACTTTTGAAGTCCAAATAGATATAATCTACTGCATTTCTTAGAAAATCAGTTAGCATACTTAAAGCCGTTTGATTATTCAGACACAATCTAATCTTTGGCAAATCCCTGGTTCATTTTCTACCTTTTATTCTTTATCTCTGTTTCTTATAATTATAACTTGTCTGGCGCATATCCTTCAACCACAGCAATTATAAAAAGCCTATAACTGCTTTTGTTATCTCTTCCTTCAGGATCTCTTTTAAATTCTTGCATTCTGTTGAGGTCAGGCTAATGACACTATAGTTGTCCAGATCGCTATTTTACAGTGCCACACAAGGCTGGACATGATATAGATTAGAAATAGAACTAAAAATAAACATAAGGAAATACAGTGGGCAGAGCTGAAAGGGGAATATCTGGCTGCAACTGAAGATCTTCAAGTACTGGATTTGTAAGACTGTAAAGTTTCATTCCTGGTCCCAAAACAAGAAGTAGGAATGTCCTAACAGAATTTGCAGACAATAAGCAGGTAAGAGGTATTGCCAGTCTTCAAGAGAATTAATATATCATGCTGTAAGCCTCTGAAATAGAAATTAAGTTCAAACATACAACGTGCAAGATCAGCTTCTGGGCAAAACCCCCAAGCTTCTTTTATTAGCTGGGAACTCATCTATCTGAAATCACTAAGGAAGAGAATGACTGTTAAATAATCAAAAATTACCAAGAAATGCAAAAGTGGCTGTAAAGATTGAACATAAAGTACCGTCCTTTTAGAATCGCACATCCTACCTATTACTTTTATATCACTCGTACTCCTACAGTAAAGAAACTATACAGTAGAACTGGAAACATTGGTACAACTCAAGCACTGATGAGATTTCACCTAGAATACTGTTTTACAAATAGATGAACTGAAACAAGTATAAAGGCCTGCTTAGCTTGAGGGGTAATTGAAAGCCAGTTTGGGAGCAGAACCTAAAAAAGACTGATCAGATTAGTCAATAAAAATGGAGGCTGAAGGGTAATATCTTCACTTGCTTAAATCTATTTCTATCAGTACAAGTGTAAATAGGTACAGAACACTCATCATAAAATTCAACAAGAAATTAGAGTAAGTTTCTTAATTTTTGGTGTAGTCAGATTATGACACAGCCTTCCAGCAGAGAGAGGTATGGGAGACCCTGAGAACATACTGCTTTTAAAAAGAAAGAAAATAGAAATCTAATTTAAAGGTATGGCAGTCAGCAGGGTAGGAGTAAAATCAAGGGCAGATTTAGCACCACAATCTTCCGTCTCGAGGGAAATTGGTAGCCTCAGTGGAATAACTAGATCACCCACTTTGAGGGCAACAAATAGCGTACAGCAAGGAAGCCAGCAGGAAATCCAAAAGGAGGGAGAAAAGAAAATTAATCCAAATACTTTACACTTAGGTAGCAGCTTTTCAGATCCACATTAAGCAAGAATATATTGGTAACTCCTTGTAACTTAAGCGTGTTTCCCCAGTAAAAGTAATGAAAGTTTGGCTACTTGGATATTAGCTTCACTGAAATAACTGTCAAGATATTGTGATTTCACAGAATTATAGAATAGTTTGGGCTGGAAGGGACATTTGAAGGTCGTCTAGTCCAACCCCCCTGCCATGGGCCAGGACATCTTCAGCTAGATCAGGTTGCTTAGAGCTCCGTCCAACCAGACCTGGAATGTTTGCAGGAATGGGGCATCTACCACCTCTCTGGGCAACCCCTGCTAGTGTTTCACCACTCTCACTGTACAAAATTTATTCTTCATAACCAGTCTAAATCTACCTTTTTTTAGCTTAAAACCATTACCCCGGTCCTATCGCAACAGGCCCTGCTAAGATACTTGTCCCCGTCTTTCCTATAGGCCCTCTTTAAGAGCCAAAAGAACACAATAAGGTCTCCCCGGAGCCTTCTCTTCTCCAGGCTGAACAACCTCAACTCTCTCAGCCTGTCTTCATAGGAGAGGTGCTCCAGCCCTCTGATCTTCTTGGCCCTCCTCTGGACTCGCTCCAACAGGTCCATATTGTTCTTACGTTGGGGCCCCCAGAGCTGAGCACAGCACTGCAGGTGGGTTCTCACCAGAGCAGAGCAGAGGGGTGGAATCGCCCCCCTCGACCTGCTGGCCACGCTTTTTCTGATGCAGCCCAAGATATGGTTGGCCTTCTGGGCTGCGAGTGCACCTTGCCGGCTCGTGTGCACCTTCTGATCCACCAGTACCTCCAAGTCCTTCTCCACAGGGCTGCTCTCAATCCCTTCATCCCCCAGCCTGTATTGATACTGGCCACTGTTCCAATGCAGGTGCAGGATCTTGCACTTGGCTTTGTTGAATCTCACGAGGTTCACACAAGCCCACTTCTAGAGCTTGTCCAGGTCCCTCTGGATGGCACCCTGGTGCTCAGGTGTGTCAACTACACCACTCAGCTTGGCATCATCTGCAAACTTGCTGAGGGTGCACTTGATCCCACTATGTCATTGATGAAGATATTAAACAGTACTGGTCCCAAGACAGACTCCTGAGGGACACAGCTTGTCACCAGTCTCCATCTGGACATTGAGCTGTTGACTACTACCCTCTGGATGTGACCAGCCAGCCAATTCCTCATCCACCAAACAGTCCACCCATCAAATCCATATCTCCAATATAGAGAGAAGGATGTTGTGGAAGACTGTGTCAAAGGCCTTACAGAAGTCCAGATAGACAACAACCGTAGCTCTTCTCTTCTCCACTGATGTAGTCACTCCATCACAGAAGACCACTAGGTTGGTCAGGCAAGACTTACCGTTGGTGAAGCCGTGCTGGCTGACTTGAATCACCTCCCTGCCCTCCATGTGCCTTAGCACAGATTCTAGGAGGATCTGTTCCACGACCTTCCCAGGCACAGAGGTGAGGCTGACAGGTCACTAGTTCCCAGGGTCCTCCTTTCTATCCTTTTTAAAAATGAGTGCAATGTTTCCCTTTTTCCAGTCACCACGGACTTCATCTGACTGCCACAGCTTTTCAAATATCACGGAGAGAGGCTTGGCAACTACATCAGCCAATTCCTTCGGGACACTGGGGTGCATCTCATCAGGTCCCATAGACTTATGTATATTCAGGTTCCTCAGGTGGTCACAAACCTGATCTTCTCTTACAGTGGGAGGAACTTTGCTGCCCCAAACCCTGCCTTGCCGTCCCTGCCCTCGAGAAGTGTGGGAACAGAGGTTTGTAATGGGTTTACGTGGCAAGGTTTTGGTAGCTGGGGGGGGGGGGTGGGGTGGGGAGCACAGGAGCAGCTTCTTTAAAAGTTGCTAGAAGCTTCCCCTGTGTCAGATACAGCCAATGTCAGGCAGCTTTAAGACAGATCCACCGCTGGCCAAGGCCAAGCCAATCAGCAACGGTGGTAGTGCCTCTGGGATAACAGATTTGAGAAGGAAAAAAGTGCTGGGGCTCAGAAGCCACAGCCAGAGAGGAGTGAGAACATGAAAGCAAGAACAACAGCCCCACAGACCCCCAGGTCAGTGAAGCAGGAGGGGCAGGAGGTGCTGCAGGCGCCGGAGCAGAGATTCCCCTGCAGCCCGTGGCAAGACCCCGGT
>JAVKLA010000021.1:24491136-24509637 GCA_034782735.1 Sagittarius serpentarius | reverse complement strand
TCTCCCCCTGCAGCCCGGGGAGGACCCCACGCCAGAGCAGGTGGATGCCCGAAGGAGGCTGTGACCCCGTGGGAAGCCCGTGCCGGAGCAGGCTCCTGGCAGGACCTGTAGCCCATGGAGAGAGGAGCCCACGCCAGAGCAGGTTTGCTGTCAGGACTTGTGACCCCACGGGGGACCCATGTTGGAGCAGTCTGTGCCTGAAGGACTGCAGCCCATGGGAGGGACCCACACTGGAGCAGTTCGTGAAGTACTGCAGCCCGTGGGAAGGACCCACATTAAAAAAGTTCGTGGAGGACTGTCTCCCATGGGAGGGACCCCATGCTGGAGCTCGCGAAGCATGTGATCTGTCCTGCCCCTGAAGAGGAAGGAGCAGCAGAGACAACGTGTGCTGAACTGACCGTAATCCCCATTCTCTGTCCCCCTGTGCCACACAGGGGGAGTTGGTAAAGAATTTGGGAGTGAAGCTGTGCCCGGGAAAAAGTGGGGGTGGGGCAAAGGTGTTTCAAGATTTGGTTTTTATTTTCTCATTACCCAACTTTGGTTTGACTGGCAATAAATTAAGTTCATTTTCCCCAAATCGAGTCTGTTTTGCCCGTGATGGTAATTGGTTAAGTGATCTCTCCCTGTCCTTATGTCGACCCACGAGCCTTTTGTTATATTCCCTCTCTCCTGTCCAGTCGAGGAGGGGGAGTGATAGAGCAGCTTTGGTGGGCACCTGGCATTCACCCAGGGTCAACCCACCACAAGGCCACCAGTGAAGACTGATGCAAAGAAGTTATGTACCTCAGCCTTCTCGTCCGTTGTTACCAGTTTGCCAGTCTTGCTCATCAGGGCGGTACACTTTCTCTGACCTTCCTTTTCTGGCTGACATACCTATAGAAGCCCTTCTTACTCTTTGCATCCCTTGCCAAGTTCAGCTCCATCCACATCTTGGCCTTCCTGACACCATCCCTACACAACTGGGCAGCGTCCCTATACTCTTCCCAGGACACCTGTCCCCGCTTCCACTGCCTGGGCATTTCCTTCTTGCCCTTTAGTTTGACCAGCAGGTCTCAACTCAGCCATACTCTTCTCTTGCCTTCCCTGCCTGATTTCTTACACCTGGGGATTGAGAGCTATTGCGCTCTATGGAAAGCATCCTTAAAGATCTGCCAGCTCTGTTCTGCTCCCTTGTCCCCGAGGGCAGTTTCCCAGGGGGTCCTATTGACTAATTCCTTGAACAGCTGGAATTTGGCTTTCCTAAAATTCAGGGTTCCAACTTGACTCTTTGCCCGACCCATATCCCTCAGGACTGCAAACTCCACCAGTGCATGATTACTGCAACCCAGGCTGCCTCCAGTCTTGACATCACCGATTAGCTCACTTGGTTGGTGATCGTATCGCATCCCCTCTGGTAGGGGTGTCTGTTACCTGGCTTAAGAAGTTAAGATTCTGAGACACAAGACTTTTACCTACAGCACTACAATGAAATAAATTTTAATTTGCACTTAAGTAAGTAGAGATTGACTGCTAAGACTAATTCATTGCATTTTCTCTCCATAAAAACTTAATACACTAGAGAGGAAGGATAGGGGCATAATGAAATCGCATCGTAACTTGGTAAGACTCAGTTTTAAACAACTGGCAAACACATAAGATGGTATTCTCCTGTTCACGGCCTCTAGAATGGATGGATTCTATGTTTATCAAAGGTGCTGAGGAGAGACAGGGATGAGGAAAACTATGAAGAAAACATGGGAACGCAATGCAAAGACTTCTGAGCAAAATTAATAGGAGTTAAGTTTTCTCCAGATGACACACATGTGCTGATGCAAGTGCTTAAAAGACTGGGGAGGGACAGTTTTCAGTGACTCTGAACAAAAGCATGCACTAAACACAGCACATTGGGAGACTCGAGTAAAAACTGTACAGCAAAAACTCCCTGTGTGTCTCAAAATCTGGCACGATGCTAGCACAATCTGTCATGAGCTCCATCCTGTAGCTTTTCTAGCATTTTATGTAGCAGACAATTATAATATTGATCATTATGTTTCTGTGGTACATGTACTATAGTACGATGAACATGTTCTGTGGTACATAGTACCACAGTACATAGCTCTTGGCAAAGAGTCAACCTGTAATAACAAATAGCACTTGATTTTACTTTCAGAATCCTGCTTGTACAATGCCATTTACAATCTTCCCTTCCCTTGGCAATGTTCTGCCACATATAATAACGCAGACACTTGCGTAAATCTGGTAAACTGACAGAATGTACTGAAATGGAAAAGAAATAAGAGACATAGTATCTTCTTCAAATGGCTTGGACACTGAAGTTGCCAGCTCAAGTATAATTATAAAAGGAAATGCCGGAAAAAGTTACTTACTTTTAAGAAATAAAAATATTATTTGCCAATTCATGCCGCTGTTTGTTACGATTCATGCCTGAATATGAATTTGGGACAAAACAAATGCGTATGAGGTTGAGCACATGCTCAAACGCCGTTCACAGAAGGGACGAATTCACCATTTGTTTCAGCGCTCTTCACAATAAGAATCCAATAGTAATTTATTGGGTACAAATTGGTGTAAATACAGCAGTGCTAACAGAGGAACCTTAGCTTTTCACAAGCAAAGAAGCCAAACCTTGACTCTGAATTTTCAAGGACATTTCCAAAGACAAGATTCATGGAGTAGGTAGCGATCACACACATCACGCATGTTGTTGTCAGATTAGTTTTCACCTTGTTTTGTTGGGAAAACAAGTGTAAAAATATTAACATCTTTAGTTAATGTTTTCATGGTAGAGGTCAATTATTTTTGTAAAATGTGATTTCATGTTACGCGTATTTCAAGGTGTCACATAAAAATGCATTTTCCTAGACAATTCAACATTCTTTACTGGTACTGTAGTAAATTCACAAATTACTGAGCCTTAGGATAATATTAACTTTATAACATCCATTCTCCACTCTTTTAATAAATATGCGGATTTCTTTGTTGACTGAGTGAACACATCTGGTTTTTGAGGATTCCCTTGCCTAGGAATTGTACACCCATTGTTTCCTCAGTCCGTAATTCAGAGACCACCCCATACATCCAGAAATAAAGTTGTCTTGCTGATTATAGAATCATACACACTTAATAGGAAAGTCTTTTCAATGCAGCTTCTGTGTACAAATACAAGTAATCATTTCAGATATACTAAGTACATACTTAGAAAAAAGCTTTATGTGTGGAAGAAAAATTGCATTTTCTAATTACAGAAATGTACATAATTTAAGAGGTAATTGACCAACAAATGTTGTGTGCGAGTGTTTAACCCAATTACATACGTCATTTATAAAGTAGGAATATAGCTAAGATCATCATTTGCAGAGGCAGTATAAACGGTAATTAAGAACGGTTTAGATGTTTGCCTGCTTTCCTATAATCTTCCCTTTCAGATGTCATAAGAAAACAGGAGGAGAAGACCCCAAATCCTGCAACAAAACCTAAGCATGAAGTTTCATTTTAGATTTCAGGCATACCCTTCTGAAGGAAGCTCAGAGGTCTGCCCAGAAGGATTCAACTGCATAACCAAGTCCTTAGGGATCACGTTTCCAAGAAAAATCCAGGAGCAACAAAACAGCTATCCATCCTTCAGCACTATGCCAATTGTGTGCATAGTGCTAATGCTGTCACCTTTCCAATGAGAAAGAAACACAAAGTCCTAACAAATCTGGACATTAAGAACGTCACCGCGCTTTGCCCAGTTAAAGAATAGCCTGCATCAGCCTGCCGCAGCACTGCCAGGTAGTTTATTCATCACCCCCAAAACCATCTGAAGTGGCAAACTTCCATTTCCTGGTCTGGGGCACAGCAGAATGTTTAAAAGCTACTGCCTTCAACTCCGCTTCTGTGATAAGCGGAAAGAGCATGATAGGCAGAGACCCTTCATATTTAACCAATGCCTTTTTGAAATACTACAAAATCCATATGATTACTAGGATAGTCCTGAAATCTTCTGTACCTGGAAGAATGCAGGAATTGAATGTTCTCATTAGACCTCTCCGGTAAGTGCTGTTATCATTCTCACTTGGGCTCTCTCAAAGAGTACCAATGAAAAAGCTCCAAGACAAATAAAAGCATAAATGTATCAAAAAAAAGCCAAATTCAAGTCCAACCTGAATATGACCTTGACTTGGATATCTGACATCATAGGCGCGTGTCTACCACTAGGTATTCTTTCCATCTTGTTTCTCACAGAAAGCTCTGAAAAGCCTCGGTTTTATCCCACCGTGGTACAGAATCAATTCTGAAATCTCAGGAAAAAATGCCAGATGTGGAAAACAGTTCCTATACACAACTTTGTAACATGCTAGATTGAATGCTGTGTTTGCAGGTACTGCAGCTCTGACCTCGCGTATTTTCCCGTGCTTGGCAGCTGTGCGCATCTGAGCCCTGAGCCCTCCCTTGCTATCAGCGCGCCAAGCCCTCCTCGGGGGGCGGGGAGGGGGGCAATTGAAATGCCCTTACTTCTGCGTGACGGGAAAGCATTTGAAGACCAAGCTGGTGGTGCTGCTCCACCTTTGTGCCTTCCCAAGACTACGATGAGTAAATTCTCGGGAAGTTCCCTACACTGAAAACTGGGTCCACAGCTGTAACGTGTTTTGTTTGGGCCCACAGACCACGTGGCAGCTATACGTACAAGGTGTCCTATAGAGCAAAAATGCTTATTGTTATCTAAATGTTACTGTGATAGTTTTAACTTCCCTCATTCACGCTCTTATCTTTTAGCTGAACTGTTACATAGAAACCTGCACTGAAGGGGAAAGAATAATCTTCCCTAGGAATGAAACACAGAAGACAAAAGAAGAGCAATTTAAGGAGATGTAGCTGGCCAGGGTGGTAGAAACATTCAGGCTTTGTGGGAAAAACCACTGTGCAAGAAGCGAAGCAAAATCATTTGCATCCATGTAACAGAGGGAAGTTCTGCAGGTATGTAAGAAACAACGTGTTCATGTAGTACGGGGTTAATCAGATGAAGAACCACCACTTTGTACTTGTCATGGCAGCATGTGCTAACTTGGTTATAAATCCTGATTTATCTTTTCTTTTGCCAATACATATCCATCTGAGGAAAATACATTTTGTGCAAGTTTTTCCTTAGATCTGAATACCAATTCAGCCACAAGATAAAAAGTCTAAGTTTCCCTTTGGAAAAATTCTGGTAACATTTAAAATGTAATTGCTTTTGCAAACTGACAACTAATTATCCAAAAGCAAAATGCACCATTAGGCATTTAAATAATGAAATGTCAGTCAGTATAATAGAAGTGCCACTTTACTTTTTGCTTTCGGAAATTTTAGTCTTAAAATTAATCTATCTACATATACATAAGCACATGTATTTTGTGATTATGCTTATTCACATAAAATAAAATCTTACTAAATTGTATTATTTCTACCTACAGACTGCTTGCTTATGTCCTTCAACTACCACTGCTATTTATAAAGGTACAAATATCACTATTTACAGGCTGTTTCAGGCCCACATTTGTTTTTAAGTGCTCTCTGCACTATCTCCTGCTGATCCCTAGAACATACTTATTTTACTGTGTTATGAATCTGTAAGTCAGACACCATTACACAGAAGTGAACCACGTTAACATTAGGACTGTGAGGTCTGAAAAGAAGAAAGCGGTCCAGCATAAAGCTACAAGAATTACTTATCTGAAGGATGTGCTCTGTTTCCCTCGCTAATCACAATCAGATCTTGTACAAGGCAAGATTAAAGAATAAAATAATATTTACTTAAAACATAAGATTTTAACAGTGGAGAAGCGATAAACAAGCGCACAGTTAAGACTCTATTCAGCAGTATCTTCCCCAGACGCAACATTCCTAGTTCTTCGCATGAGACTCTTCAACATCTCAGCTCAGCTCCGAGGTAACTCACGCCTGCAACCCCCCTCACGGATGCTCGAGGAGGCCTCTTCACGGAGGGCAGCATCTTCCAGTTACTTCACGGAGGGCAGCATCTTCCAGTTACTTTATGGAGGGCAGCATCTTCCAGTTACGTGCGTGCCCCTTGCTCCGGCTGCTAAACACAGCCAGGGGGCCACTGAGAGCAGCTGCTCAAGCCTTCCTCCTCCTTGTCCCTTCAGGGCAGAAAGGCTGCTTCTTACCCCTCTGTTTCTCCTTACAGACTGACTCCCTGTGGTAGGGCATAGCTATGTCACGTGGCAATGCACAAGGCTTCATTTCTTCCGCCTTAAATTATCAAAAAAACCCCATCAAACATGGTAGCGCAAATAGTGAAACTGAGAATGACTTCTCTGAGGAATGTGACATTTGTACCCTGGTACAACTGCCTGTTTTAGAGAGCCCTAGTATGTCACGTACGCGTAGGAATAAATACGTATGCTGTAGATTCTCACATACTGCCCAAATACATTTGGGAGCATGGAGACAGATGCATATTAAAACAATGAAAGTTATTTCCAAACCATTTATGTACACTTTATACCTATGTAAGTACATGGATTCACCTACACATATGCATATTCGCTGTGAGGGTGCAGTCACAGGTGAGTGTGTACACACATACAGGTACATTCGAAACACGTATATTGCCATACAGAGACACGATGATAGACTACACTGGACTTGACAGCCAACTGTGCTGGAAATCAAATTCTAGAGCAAAGGACCAGGATTCAGCGTGAGCAAAAGAAAGACTTTCCTCATGAATATTTATGTGGAACTGTTCAACACGAGCAAAAACAATAAGGATGTGCCACTGGTACTCGTGCCGTAGTACCATATTTTAACAAAAAAATTCTGAAGGATGAAATAAAATACACAGTATTTTAGTAGATTCAGAAATGCAGCCCTGTTGCAAACACATCCATCCTTTTACCTGTCAGAGTCAATCTGTTTAAGCAGTGGCCCTACTTATGTGGAGCACTATAAGTGGGCATGAAAAATCTTTCTTCCATAAATTTGCTATAATAGGGTAACAGTAGTTACTGTAACTGAGGTTGCCAAATTGTTTCCTCTAAACGGTGACTACTTGGTCCAAAATTTTCTGTCTCTACCCAGAAATGGTTTCTGTTTAATAATTTACCATTATCTGTTCTGTAGCTTGAGTAAGACACTTCACTTACTTTTTTTGCTATGAGAATAAAAATAATACTGTCTACATTATAAGAAAAAAAGCAGAGATTTTCTGGGCAAGATTTTAACCTAAATAACTGAAAATTTAAAGAGTTCCAATTTGTCACCATGGTAGTCCCTACTGAGAAACAGGCATAGCATTATGGGAAAAAAGGCCTTGATTTGACTAAATTATAAGCTTTTGGGAAACGGTGTACAGGGCTTTTGTTGAACTTGCTAGGTGGGCAATGCACTGCACACACATTTGTAGCTTTACAGCACACTAACTCAGACACTCTAATTTTGTCACATACGTTACAGGAAATCCAGGATCAGAAACAGGTAGTTTAACTCCTTTCACTCCTCTTACTCATTTTACATTACAATACCTCCTCAGTCAATTAAAACCCAAGAATCATGAACTGCTCCATCTCCATGTACATTCAAGTTCTTGAACTTCTTTATTCGATATACATAGCTCTAATGTAATGAGGCCCAAATGAGACTCTGGCCTGATTCATAACTTGCAAGAATAGAAAGGAAATTGCCCTGTATTTGTGAAAATTGATACTGTGGGTTCACTCATGCGGTACCCTGCAGAGGCAGGCACCATCTCCTAATCATCTGCGTCAAGATATCCGTAAGACTTCACTGAGGCTCTCCCCCTCCAAGCGCCCAAGTGTTTAATTCCAAGGGAAACCAAATGGCACAGCGAGTGTCCCGATCGCATCTTGCGGTGCAGGTATGTGCACATCTGAGGACCAGAAGTATAAGCGTACAACACATACAGTTTACAGGTCATAGGTGTAGAAGTGTGACATTTTTATGCTCTCACAAGGACAAAATTCGGAGTTGCCTTCAACTTTAATATTTCTCATTTTGTTTTGGTGCTTAAACATATACCCTTCCTCCAACTGCAACTGGTCAGATACATCACAGTTATGTTTTTGTTTCATTAATGGAAGATTCAGTTATTTCCAGAAAACATTCACATAAGAAAATGTAATATTAATAAATACTAATAATGAAGGCTTTAAAACTATTTTGATGAACCTTTGTGCTGCAATATGCAGCAAGGCAAACGTCTGTTACAGGTAAAAAACACGGTAGAAGTATGGCCATTTAGTTTGCAAGGCAGGGATTTTAGTAGCTGATTTTTGAGCTATTCATCAAGCTCTTTTTTTTGCAATAGAAATTGAACAAGATCAAGAATGGCTGCATAAACATCCCCTCTCTGCTGCTTCTGTAAAGAAGCGACAGAGCTAGCTCACACATTTTAAATACCCACGGAGCCAGTCATTATGAAGACCCTACACTTTGATGCTAGGCTGATATCACTGTGATTATTGGAGTCATTTGCAGGGTAACAGAAAGAGCAAGGAACATTGTCTTATATTATTTCCATGTGAAAATGGGGAGATGGAGCAGACACGAAGCAGATATTCTCACTTCACTGCTTCACCTTCCCCTTCACCTTCCCACACACATTCCTGAGATTCAGAATATGTAATAGTGCTATTTTGGAGATGAGTGAGCTGTGACTAGTTCATAGCAGGCTTTTTCAGTAAGCCAATTTTAATTTTTAGTAATACTAAGCAAAGCAATTATAAACAGAACGAATCATTTTGTGATGACAGCAATGAATTTCTTGCTGCTTCCTCTATTATCACAGTAAGAAAATGGGAAATATATCCAAATAGCATTTCCTTCTGCAGATTTATCGTCACTAGATCGCATTTTATTGCTATTACATGAACACTATTTAGATACTTGCGCTCAGAGAAAACCTCCTCATTTTTGGCAATTTCCCTTTTTATAAGTCTTGAATTCCAGCTAATTTGTGCCTCGTTAATATAATTCCTCACTGATGAGAAACTCAGAAGAAGAGACATGCTTTACAACATCAGTGCCTCTTCATGAAAAGAGAATGTAAAAATAAGTATGAAAGCAATTGAGTCCAGCAGGAAAAGGACCAGCATTAGAGCCTCAGCCCAGATCTATTTATTTAAAAAAAATTTTCCCCCTTATGCCACTGAGGGACTAAAAGAAACAAGAAAGCAACTTCATACATCAGGAAAAAATTTTAATAAGGGAAGAACATATGAGATTAATTTTGATTTCATAAAACCACCAGCTCCTCCTAGAGATAAAAGACCAAGGCCTAGGATATATGTTAAAACTAACCTGATAAAAGAGACTCAAAAGATTAGCCACAGATAACCATAGTACTAGTTTCAGACTTGAGAAAACGTTTTTCAGTGGCATCACCACCCCAAAGTGAACGCAAGGCAGAAAAATTAACATCTCTGCATCCTAACAGCCAAGCAGAAACCATTTTGAACACCATAGTCTTTCCTCATTCACAATATGCAATTAATTGTCTCCTGCTATTTCTATCCCTAACATCATCCCACATCGAGCACTCTTGGCACTAGAAGTCACTTAGAAAGAACCAATGAGCACTCAACTATCCGTTTCTCAAAAGACTGCGTGCTTCGCATGGTTTTGTACTCCCGAGGAGCCGCTGTCAGATCCACCTTTCGGTAGCTTAACAAGCACCTAGATCTTCTCTCCAAGTTCAGTAGCTACTCACAGCACGGCTGCTTTCAATCCAGTCAGGGGGTTGAACTCTTGCCTCTTCCCTAGCAGTAGCCTTGCAAAGTTCTCTCAGCTGGAAGTCAGTCACTGCTACCTAAATTTTTATCTCCGCCTTTAAGTAATGGATTTTGTGGAAGGTTTTGCAGTAATTCCTGAAAGCGATTTTGCATTTTAACTCACAACACATGGGAAATTTGTGGTCTCTAGCTTCTCAGTCAGTTGAGGAATGCCGGGGTCATGCAATAACGGCATTGTTAACAGCTTCAGCACTACCACGATACTTCTTAAGACACGAACCGAATAGAAGTACTGTCATGGCTAAACACTTTTACGGGTCAGGGAAAAGGGGAGGGATTCGGAAGGCAAGAGATCACAGGTTACACAGTACCTTTCGTGATAATCATTCTCACGGCAATGCAGGACTAAGTATTCAATACTGGATGAATCCTAGCAAATGTAAGAAAGTGGGACCTTACAGTGGTTCTACTCACCCAAAATACCGGGAAAGGAACACCCTGGCAGATGAATTCTGCTGCTTATAGGCAAAAGGAAATGCAATTATAGCCCGTTACACTGCCTGGTCAAAAAATTCTGCTCACATGCAGTGAGCCTGTGGGGTTTTCGGCCCTGCTAGCAAATGTCATCCTCAGAAGTCTGTAAGTAAGAACACATGGATCCCCTAGTGAGCACCTTCCTAAGATAACAACCACGGAGAAACCACTCCAGGTCTCACGGTAAAGTATAATTGCTGAACTTCCACTAACAGTATTTCTTCCCCAGGGTTCTGTGAACTACATGCCCCCATAGTTTAACTGCTGATCTCGGAGCCGTAAGAAGAGAAAAAAAAAGAGAAAAATAAGTAATCAAGTCTAGTTCACTACCACAAACAAACTGTTTGTAACACTACACGTATTAAAAGTGGCCAGCAGAAGAGCTGACACCTACAGCCTATGGAAAATCAGCCTTTAATTTGTACATCCTTTTAAACCATTTCCAGCATAGACACTGACCCACAGAAACCGGGAATAGTAGTGGTGGGTCTTCCTCTTGGAAAAGCTACTGCTAAAATAAAGCTGCTGAGGTTTCCTGATGTAAGCCATCTTGTTTCTTGTACAAAACACTGTTGTAAAACTAAATGCTGCCACAGGAGCGGACAGCATGCCAAGCAGACTCTGCTGATCTGAAATGTATCCAAAATATCTAAACCTCTCAAGTCTGTAAATTCTGGCAGGAAATTCCATGACAATAAACTTCCCAGCACTGGCACTCTAGGACCTGGAAAGTCATCTTTTCTCTTGGTCTCGGTAATTCCTTGATTTATACTCAATTTTGTGTGCAGCCCCAAATAAGTCAGATTCTACTCAATTACGCCAAACTAGAGAACGCTTCCCCACTCAGTTGCATGGTGTTCTATCACAATGAAATAAAAAAAAGACTACAGAGATGCAGCAAAGATGACAATTTAATTTTTTTTGAGAACCCAAGTTTGCTTTGCTTTTTTTTTTTGTTTTTTTTATTACTTCTCCATTTTTTTTTCTAGGAACATACTTATATTGTTCACAGTTGAACAGGAAAATACTACCAGTTACATGCCCATCTGTGGTAACTCTTATCACAGAGAAAAAATACACCAGTTTAAGACCTGAAGAAAAAAACACATTCACAGAAGTAAATTCCACCAATGAACCTGTTCTGACACTGGTATAGCAGGGAGCAAAATTTTCCAAACAAAACACACCTAGAACATAGCTAATCTTTCATACTGAAATAAACTTACATTAGTAGGCCTGGGAAAACTTTAATAGTATTGTAGTAAAGGAAACTCATTCTGATAGAGAAGTAAACATATGAACACAATTATTTTAAAAGTCTTGAACTGGTTCCTCAACATTTGCCACTTAGAATTTACTAACATTATTTTCTTGCCCAGCACAGGAGTCATAGCCATGATTGAGAACGGACACGTTGATAGGTTTCTAAAAGATGCTAAGGAACAGCCCCAAGTTCACTCATGAGTTCAATTCTTTCCTCAGAAGGATAGCATCAGTTTGCTCTGTCCTTATCTAGCTTTTTCCCATTATTATTTTCAATTTGGAGATCAATTACAACAGCAGATATCTCAAGAGTACAGACATCCACAGACGTAGCAGCCAAAGACCTGACAGTACAGGAGAATCAAGCTTTTTTACCGAATCCAAAAAGCACGAATGTCTGCCTTGGGCTTAAAGAAGGGAGATGTTTTTTAAGGCATGGAAGAAGAAAGTGAATTTTTTTTTTAAAGTTCACAACTGCAGAGAAGTTAAGTACACTCCTTTGAAAGCCACCAAGATGACTGCACACATTGCAGAGCAAGAAGTACAGTATTTGGTTTATCAATTATTTCTGTGTGACCAGTTCCTCACACCAGACCAGTGCCTCACTTCCCAGGGGGTACCTAGGGAACCCAACGTTTTAGCAGATCTCCATTGTTTGGTTCTAGTGGTACAGAAACTACAGCTACAGGTGTCCAACAGTCCTGGAGAAAAGTGACCATTTGAAGTTTTACAAGAACGGCTTCACTACTGTATCAATATTGCATGAGGGTAAGTTCGTTGAGACATGTTACTATGACCAACACTTCTTAGAAGGGAAGTCCCAGATTCCCACATTTGTTCTTTCCTTATTGGAAGCCTCCAGAGCGAAGGTGAGGCGTTATCAGAAGCTATTATGATACAGGAACCACTAATCTACTACATTGTGTAATCTTGACACCGTTACATATTAAAAGATAAGTGTAAACAATAGCTTTTTTAACAGTAGATATATAAGAAGAAAGCATGATCTGGTAAACTGAAAAAAAAAGTCATTTAACTCCTGTATATCATTAAACAGATAAGTTAACCACCAATCCCTGATAATGATTCGTTTGATTATTTTGCCAGCGGGCTGATGTCCCACTTCTTGGCAGATTATCAGCGAGAGTCCTGGTTAAACGGAAAACAACTATTCCTCCCACACATTTATGCAAGGTTAAGAAAGGACTGAGCTTTCACTTGAAATAAGACATTTTTGTCAAATTTTGTACAGTGTTTTTTACAGTAATAATTTTGAATGCTACGGTAGGAAGAGGATTTGATCTGCTCTTAATCAGCCTTGCAAAGCTGCAGTAATTTAGCACCATTGATACTTAACTCTTACTTTCTTGTTTATTTTTTCTAATAAATTCTTGGAACTAGAGCCTGTTACCTCAGTGCAAAGGCAATTTCACTGAGGAATTTGAAAAATGTGGCTCAGTTTCTGAAGTCAACCCTTTGTCCATAACAATACAAACAGATCAATTTTTATGAAAACTATAGGACCAGAGGGTGAAAAATCACCTTGACCAGACATCCATGCCAAATTCCTATTTATCGCTGAAGGCTGATGGATAGGCTTTACACTGAATTTCACACAGTAAAATTCCACCCTTTGAAGCCCCACGTGAAGCCTGTCTCGCCATGTGACAGGAGGAGGAGCGTAGCCCAACAGCGCAGGATCCCGTTAGCGAGCGTGTTCTCCCACAGGGTTACATGATCACCCTGTGGTCCCCTCGCTCGCAACCCACGCTCAGCTGTTTAGCTACAGCCAAACTAGCAACCTAGAGCAGAAAGGAGGTCACAGTGGCACCCTGAAGTATGTGAGAGCTAAACATCACGCTACGGAGAGAAAAAAAAAAAAAAAGTCACATGGGTACCATATGAACATACGTGTGAGAACTGACATACTTGTCAGTACAGTTTCCATTCAAAGCTAGCACATCAACTCCTTTTGAGTTGTAACACTTCGAGATATTTCGTCCTTTTAGAAGATGAGAAAGATACTTTATGACACTGTGATGGTTTTCTTATTTTTAGTTTTTCCTCCAGATCTGCATCTCCTCACAGGCTGGGAGAAAGAAAGATGTTAATTTTGAAAACTTACCTGCACAGCAGGTGCTTCCCAAGTGCAGATTTAACTATCGGATCTCCCTGTAGGTCCTTTATAATTTTTGGAGTGTCATATTCCCTAGAAAATAAGACAGCAATTGTAAGTGAATCAATATCTCATATCACCACTGAAACAAAAAGATACATTAAAAAAAAAAAAAAAAAAAAGGAAAATGTTAATTGGAATACTTCCCAGGTCAGCTAAGGCAACAAAAAATACACTGGAGTCACATGCACTCTCTCAAACTCTTAGAACATTACACATCATTCTTTTCCAAGCAAATGATCAGCAATAGACGAACCGTTACCTAAAACAGTGGGCCAAATTCTCCGGTAAGTGTATTTTTATGTAGGCCACTGTATGCTGCAGAGGCCCAGCAGGAGGGGAGGCAGGGAACAACAGGCATCTCAAAACACCTTCTGGTGGCATCAACTGGTATTCCCCCAGGCCTCTGCTACACAGCTAGCAGAAACTTTCCTCACCTCTTTATAAAGCTCACTATGTTCTTTTGCTGCAGAAAAGAGAAAATGCATATATTGCCTATTAAGTTTCCCAAGAAGTCTAGTTAAGCTTTTGCTGTGAGCCATATTTGGTCCACTGGCAGAAAACAACTCCTTACAGTAGACCTTTTTGGGAACATGCGCCTTTGGCGAGTGGGGAAGGGGTGAACCACAGAAGAATTAGTCTTGATCAAGAAATTAGACTTTTGACCTTCTTAAGCCAGGAGAAGCATGAAAATCTCACATCTGCACATAGCTTGGCAGTTAGGGTTAACTTTGGTAGCATGGCATTCAGACACCTATTTTAAAAGGCAACCAGGATTTGGATTATATTTCAGTTGTGGTAAACAGCACTGCTGCAGTCTGGGCAGTTTTAAACTGCCTCCTGCTCAGAGAGGGTAGTAGCTCACTATAGGGCTCCCACCAGGCAACCAGAGGGTTTTCCCCTCTTTCAAACCCTACAGAGCTGCAGCTATCCCACTGTGCTGGTCAGAGCCAGGCTTAGTATGTCCACAGACCAAAACGTTAACCTTCAGAATGAGACTTCAATACGAGTCTCAGGAGACATTTTCTTCTACATTAAATACGATTAGAAGTCACAAGACATTGAACATCGCTAACTACGGTGCCTGGCAAAGCCCCCTGATTGCACACAAGCCGAGATCCATACTTGGGCGACTGCCCACCCATCTACATTTAGATACCACCATCTCGTGCAGTAGTATTGCACATTTTCTTTACTGTCTTAGAAACGTATAATGCGCCTTTTAGATGGTATCAGAAAGAAAGAACACACCCCCACCCCCATAACTCAATGTGCATTCCTGTGCCCCTCCAAATCATAGAATCATTTAGGTTGGAAAAGACCCTTAAGATCATCGAGTCCATATATTTGCTTGTCACTTGTAGAAGTATGCCCCTGCGTTACCCCCAAATCCAAAACGGTAAGTGTTCATATGAATTTCTCCTGGGTAAGAAGCGGTTAAAAAAAACAGGATAAGTTATTCCACCCCTAAACTTTATTATCTGTGGAGAATATAGATGAAAATCATAGATGAGATGCGATCTTTAATTTATTAATTATTTAGCATAGTCTGATTACCTGTTTAGAGACAAAAGCATTTGAATTAGGGCTAGGAACCTTGCCTCACCTCTAGTTTGCTTCTACTTTTCCCTGTGCCATGCATGCATTTTTATTTCAAACCAGACTGTAATTTGTTCAAAGACAGCATACCCAATATGTCAAAAACTCATTCAACTGAGCAGCTCAGTTTTGGAGTGCTTGCACGTGGGTTTGCGACATCATATAACAACATACAATATTTTACTTATACGCTGATGGTTAAAGTTTTGTTAAACTTGTGTTCTAACATGCTTGCAGAGCATTACCAGAAAAAAAAGTTCATTTTGTCTACACATACAAATGCATGTGATGAAGGACATGGCAGAGCATTTTGACTGATCACAGCAAAGAAGTTCTTATGACCACCTTCAGAGATAGCTAGAAAGAACTCACAATAGTTTTTGTGGTTTTCTTGGGTTTCGTTTGTTGTGGGTTTTTTAAATTTAAAACCAACATGCAAAGTTCAGTCATTTGAGAAAATCTTAAAGTAATTGCCACACCAACACTACTTAGTATGCTTTTTTCCCTTTCTTTCCCTGATTGAAATATACATCAAGTAATTACATACAATTAAATGTATTCTTTCCAATGCTCTTGCCTTGTTTCCTTTTTTCATTTCACTACAATTACTGCAAATTTCCTTTTACTAATCAGCTTGCACTTTTCAAACAATTTTGCATGCATTTTACACATCAAAAGGGACAATACCAAATTTTGCTGCTCTTTCAGAACGATCACCTCTATCATGGCTCTTTACATCACAAACAAACCAGCCACAAACCTATTTTCCTACCAATCTCTCAACTGCTCTGTTTATTCTAAACACAGCTTGGGTAGGGGCCTTTCAAAAAGGAAGACCTTTGTAGTCTGCCCTGATGGAGAGCTGTTGCACATTCCAAATTTGTTCTGTGCTTCATCAAGGATCTCATAATAGGATCTACACGGCACAGAGAACGCAATAGTCAAATCACAGTTTGAAGTGAAGAATTTTTTTCTTTTGCTTCATGTTAGCATTTACCTGAATCATTAACTACAAAAAGGAACTCCATAAGCTGCAGTGTTGTAAAGCAAATAGTTTGCTCACTTGAGATAGTGACATAAGATGAGAAAAATACATCATATTCTCCAAAAGAACGCATCCCATTTCTGCTACATTGAATTATTTCATTTTAATGCTCTTGGAGGCAAGGACTGTCTTTTGATATGTTCTGTGGTATACAGCCTGAGTGGGTTTTAAGAGCTAGGATACCTAGGTAATACCACAACACAAGTAATAAGCATAAGTCAACATTGATAGACATAAAGTACAGGATCTCTGTCCTTTCTCAGATCATAATTGTTGGTATCTTCCCAGTCCCAAACATTTCAGGAAGACAAAGCCTTTCCAGCCTCCATTAAATAACACATTATTGACTTCTCTCTGTGCCAAAGACGGAGGAAGTGTGCTACAGCCTCAACTACAGTAGTTATAACCACAACCATTTCTAATTTTCAGAGGTTAGCTGTTCAATTACTGTTAAGTAAAAGAGAATGGCAGCTGTTACACCAACAGAGACTAACAAAACTGCTAACAAACCTTTTCTTTATGGCTTCATTCAAAGAATATTACACTTGTTTCTGATCCTTTCTGCAAACCAGTCACCACCACAAATACACTGGGAAACCATAGAGCTAGAAGAAATCCAATCCTCCATATACCTCCATATTCTTAGCACGTAACAGTCCTGTTCAGTTTTCCTTAAATACATTATGGTAGGATAACAATACACTTCAAGAGTCCATTCCTGCTTGATGCTTAACAGGCAAGCTATTCAAATAGACATATCTGCCTTAACATCAGCAATCCCAACCCACGCTAAGCACAATTAAACATACCTCAGGAGCATGATGTCTCCCCTAAAGCTTGCTTCTCTACATAGCAGGCTGATGAGCTACCGCTCCATCCAGAGTGCTACATCTAACAGTTGTGCCACAGTGATTTAAGGTCACCTGTTTGATTTTCTGCTGAAACAAAAGGGGAGCTTGTTAGCAGGGGCTGTAACTTTACAGAAGATGACATTAGAATCAGCTGGGAACTCTGGTGATTAGTAGCTCCCCACCTGAGAGCTCATGCTCCTCAGGTGTTTTTCACTTGTTTTATTGTAAATCTAATTTTTTCACCTGTCTGGGAAGAGAAGTATGCTTGAGTCATTTTCAGCTGAGAAACAGCCACTAGCCCCGCATTACAGAAAACCCAATGCTGTTATCTACATGTGGGATGTGCCTTTGATTGTATCATAATTCTGAACAAAAAAACCCTAAATGTGAGGAGGGCAGCTGGGGCACGGTCCTGAGTTCAGGCTAGGGTTGGTGTGAATATATCCTCAGGGAAGCCACTGAAGTACAGCAACTGGTCACACCTAGTCCGCTAAAACAAAGGTGCTCTGTTCCCCCATCCCCCAAGTGTGTATGATCCAGAAAACCAACTATTTCATCTCCTTGTCCCAGGATGGTCCTTGCTTGGAGTCAATCCAGCAACGACCATATAGCCAGTCAAAAGCAAGACATTCTAAAAAAAATACCAATAAAGTAATAGTTTTGTTTTATCTAAACTCCTGTGTACTGGCAACTTAATTGAGCTCTGTCATCTTTTGCACACAGACTTACTAGTAGCATGTATTATTTCGGGTTAGAATTAGCCAGAGTTTAGAGATCTATGTCTTCAGCAGCTGAGATAATGCTTAGATTCTATGTGTGCCAGAAAATAAGGAAAATGGATTATGTTAATAGATTCCCCTGGCCAATTTAAGGCTGGAATTTCAGTTCGGTGAGAGTAAAGTTTGGATATGAAAGACAACAAGCAATCTTAATAGCTTGATTTTTCAAAACCTGGAAAATTAGAAAGGGGTCTCTTATCAACAATTCCTAGTAACTCCTTTTTTATTCTTCTGCTTGTCTGGAACTTCTGCCTATGTTTAAAGTTAAAATCAAGGTAGAGGTTAAAATTTAGGACTTCAGCTATGTAAACGATGATTAGATGCAACAGGCTGACACACTAGGAAGAAGGCAGGTGTAACTTTCAGTACCTCATTTTCTATTTCACTGTAGATCTCAGTTTAAATTTGGGATAGAAGAGGGGTGTCCTGGTTTCCGCTGGGACAGAGTTAATTGTCTTCCTAGTAGCTGGTACAGTGCTGTGTTTTGGGTTTAGCATGAGAAGAATGTTGATAACACCCT
>JAVKLA010000021.1:24464670-24491050 GCA_034782735.1 Sagittarius serpentarius | reverse complement strand
ACAGCTGGGACAGCTGACCCAAACTGGCCACAGGGGTATTCCATACCATGGGATGTCATGCCCAGTATATAAACTGGAGGGACTTGGCCAGGAGGGGCGGATCACTGCTCAGGGACTGACTGAGCATCAGTCAGTTTGTAGTGAGCAATTGCATTGTGCATCGCTTGTTTTGTGTATTTCAATCCTTTTATTGTTATTATTGTCATTTTAGTATCATTATTATTATTATTATTGTCTTCCTTTCTGTCCTATTAAAACGTTCTTATCTCAAGCCATGAGGTTTACTTTTTTTCTGATTCTCTCCCCCTTCCCACCGGATGGGGGGAGGAGTGAGCGAGCGGCTGCATGGTGCTGAGCTGTTGGCTGGGGTTAAACAATGACAAGGGGTGAAGGACAAGTTTGGAAAAGATAAAGCTTTTGTCCCGCACACAGTTAATAAATGAGGAAGAGGCCCGGCGTTAATACATTGTGATAATTTTCTCTTATTTTTCTCCGGGTATTAAACCATATATTTTAGTCTACGCATTGGTTCCCTGTCTGAAGTTAAAATCGTGGATAGTGTGATGGACAGTGGAAGGTAAAAGTTAAACTAAATAATAGATGGATCCTGAAAATTCAGCAGTTAGACTGTTGGAGTCAAAAGGCTCCAATATCTTACTTTCCATTTTAACCTAAAGAATGATACCCTTGTGATATTTAAGGTGAAAATTAAGGTCGGGATAACAATTAGAATTTGAAAAAGTAAAATGTCAGAAGTCCTCTACGTCACTGGAATCTGCTTAGTCCACAAAGCTATGAAGAGGGTGATGTCAGCAGTAACCAATTCCTAGTGTTATTGTTTACTGTAGGGATCAGTCTCATGGGTATAATAAGTTATAGGAACCTAAATGCTCAAGAGTCAAGTTTATGTTTGGGTTCCTCCAAACACAAACTTTTAGGGATTATAAATAATGCTTGACTTGTTCTTTTCCCTCAGAGAGTTACATTGAGTTGTAATGCTGGTCAGGGATAAGGTTTGGAAAACTGAACAGATCTTAAAAGCAAAACTTTGGTTAACTTCTATGTGCTTGCACGGTTAGGAACAAGAATGACATGGGCACTGGCTAGTGCCCTATCTTGTATTTTATTTGGGGATTGGTCTAAAGCTACAGCTGTGGTTAGTGTTGAGAGTGGGGTTAGAGCTAGAGTTCAAGGATCAAACCCTCACCTCTTCCTAGCTGGATTCCAGTGCATCCAGAGATCTGGAGGTAGTTATGTTTTGAAAATGTATAACAGCAGTTTCCCAAGTTTGGCACACATGAAGACAAGCTACTTTTCTATGCAGACTATGCTGTGGGTGCACAGCAAGTCCTAGAGGTCTTTGAAGGTTGTACTTTGGCTCCTAAATTCTTTTTGCCTCAAGTCCAACTGATACATATGGGCCTGGCCAAGTGGCTGCCTCCATGATTGCTGCCTCCACGATTGCTGCCTCCAGTTACTCCCAGTCTTTGAGAAAGGGTTTAACTCAGAACAATTACTCTTACCTTGTATTTTGCTTGGAAAATTTCTGCTTCTATTTTGCATCCGAAAAAGTCATCAGTAACACTAAAGGGCATAGAAAAATATATTATTTTTCCCCACAAACCTATGATACTGTTGAACAGCTTTACGAGGAAAAGTTTCATTTGCCTTTCAGACATTAGGCATTGGCCAGTGTTCAAGGAAGCATATTCATCCAGATGCACAACTGGGTTGTTTCAATACTGAGCAGCCAAATTCATCCCTGGAGTAAAACCAATTAATATTTGTAAGGGATATATGGCAGACATGAATTTAGGCCATCGGAAGAGGCAGAGGTGGTGTACCTTAAGTATTCTAGCAGGACACACAAGTAGATTATGTTCTACAGAAAACAGATATATGTAGATCTGAGGTATACAGGGTTTATTTTTAACAAACATTAAAAATCAATTGTGTCAGACACAGCTCTTTTAAGTGCAAATCTCCAAAACAAAATTGTCAAAGTACCTTTCCTCACCTCATTTCAGACAGCATATGGATGGATACCTGGCACAAATATCTTCACATGTAATTTAGAAAAAAGCACTGAGCCCGTCTGCCTTGCTTCAGAAGTATATTTTAGACTACTCATCCATCATCAATATCAGCGCAGAAGAAAACACTGAAGTCTGAATCTCTGCCACTAAAGGCTGGATTCTTTATGGAGCCTTGTGAAGACTCATGGTTGCCCCTTGGACAATGGAAAACACTGGGAAATCCATATGCTAGAGCTGACTGTCATCCTTGTGGGGGAAAATGTTCAAATTTGGAAAAGGAAATTGTAGTGAAGGAACAGGCCACGAAAAGGAAAATGTCATTGCCACAGGACTTGCATCAAGGGACTATTCCAGCCACTGTCACTTACAGCATCCCCGAAATTGTGCTGAATTACCATCTGGATTTATTTTCTGATTGACTTATCCTGAGAAGGATTATTAGATCTTATTATCTGGGCTTTTAGGGATACTTGGTCATAACCTCAATGGCATAAACTGTATTTTCGGACTCATTGGGGAAGACAATAAGAAAATTACTGCTTGCTTTCTCTTGCAATGGTGGAAATTAATTTCAAAAACTAGAGACTGAAATTATATGCCCCAAAGACCACAGAATTTGTATTGTACTTCAAAAACTGTGAAGCAGTGAGGCACAGAGAATTTCTGCATCAGACTGACAATCACCCACAATATCTAGGAGTCACAGGGACAGAACTTTCAGTTGTGTTTGCTGTCTGGAAAATATCAATAAAAAAGAGAGATTAGGTAAATATCATTCAGAAGCCAGCTGGCACTAAGTAGGACACCCATATACACCCTTAGGATTTCAGTGCAAACTCTGACCCCGTCTCCAGCAGGAAGGCATCTGCTTGTTTGATGAGAGAGCTCATATATGAGATTCTCAGGCATCAAAATTATAAAGCTTTGATAGTGACAAGTGACATATTATACCTGCTTCAATTACCTAGCTTTCATTATTGCTGACTACTGGACCAGAAAATATCATACATGAAGTACCTGCCTTATTGAAGTATCAAAAAAATGAGCGATAATAGACATATTTTGCTATAAAATACGACACCTAGATCTCTTAAGCATATGCCTCATTTTTGGTTGTAATAAAGAATTTCTGAATTGATGAACACAGGCAGCATATTGTAGAACAAGTCCTTTGGAGCACATTTCTGGGCACATGAAGGGGAGGAAGGTGATCAGGAACAGTCAGCATGGGTTTATCAAGGGTAAATAACGCTTGACCAACCTGACTGTCCTCTATGCTAAAATGTCTAGATTTGTGGACAAGGGGAGAGCTGTGGTTGTCATCTACCTTGACTGAGCAAGAGTTTTGACACTGTCTCCCACTGCAGTCTTGTAGCCCAGTTAGGACATTATGGTCTGCACAAGTGAACAATTAGATGAGTAAAAAAAACAACTGGCTGGATGGAGGGGTTCAGAGAGCAGCAGTTAATGGTCATTCTTGACCTGGATGGAGCAGGCCACCTGGCAGAGTGTCAATATATGCCAAAGTGGTGCCTCAGGGAACTATACTGGGACCTTTCCTGTTTAATATCTTCATCAATGTTCACTCACCTCCTCCAGTGACGAGGAAGAGATGATGGAGCTCAGCAAATTTGCAGATGACTGTAAATGAGGGACCGGCCGATACTCTCAATGGCAGGGTGGGCAGGGATGACATTCAGAAGGACCTAGACATGCTGGAGGAATGGGCCAACAGGAACATCATGAAATTCAGCACGGATAAACGCAAAGTCCTGCATCTGAGAAAAAATAACACCTTGAAACAACAAAATAGGCTGGGTACTGACTGGCTGGGGAGCATCTCTGCCAAAAATGACCTAGGGCTCCACATAAACAGCAAGCTGAGCACGTGTTGGCAAGGTGCCCTCACAGAAAAGAAAGGCAACAACATCCTGGCCTGTGTCAACAGAAGCACAACCAGTAGGTCAAAGGAAGCGATTATTTCCCTTTACTTGGAACATTTTAGACTGTATCTAGAATATCCTATCCAGTTCTTGGCCTCCCAATTCAGGAAAGACATCAACAAACTGAAGAAAAGCCAGCAGAAGCCCACGAGGGTACTCAGGATGCTGAAGCACTGGTCCTACGAGGAGAAACTGAGGAACAGAGCTTATTCAGCCTGGAGAAGAGCCAGCTTCTGGAGGACTGAAGAGCAGCTTTCCAATGCCTGTGAAGAGGTCCTCAAGAAGACACAGCAAGGCTGTCTGCAGTGCTGCATGGCAGTAGGATGAAAAGAAATAGGTATCTGCCTCTGAGGATATTAATTCTAGAATATGTGCTTCTGCAGGAAACGTGAAAGGAATTAGTCCTCAGGTTTTACTGAATGGGCAAGAAACCTTTGCATGGCTTTATAATGTCATGCATTTTTAAATGCTGTACTCAAGGGATTCCTGACAGAACTCCCATAGGCTGAAGATGTCGCAAGGATTAAGAAAATTTTAAGTATCTTGGAAATGCCTTTTCCCTTCCTTGTCCCCTAACCTGCAGTGCATAAAGTTTGTCTCTAGACGAGGATATGATCCACAGTTATTACATATATCTCACAGTGGTATAAACTACCAATTTTTAGCAAAAGAATTGCTCTCCACAGTCAGGTCAGATTTCCTCAGTATAGTATTTGCAAAAACATGTTTTAAGAATCATTCATCAACACACTTTCTCAGCAGAGGTTTACCTACATAGTCCGATTTCTTATAAGTATTTCTGTTTTGGGAGGAAACAAGCTCTGAGGTCTCCAGGATTAGCATGCAAATTATTATTTTCCCTTTCAAGTCTGGGTCCTTGCTTGCTCATGTTGCGCTGTTTTCCAGCTATGAAGGGGCATTTCCTTCACTAGCCATCAAGCTGAGAGAGTTAAGATACAAACTGTAACATCCAAGAAGAAAGCAGAATAATTTCTGAGATCAGACTCTCTGACCCTTTCTCTCACGCCTTGAGTTTGGCAGGAAAAACGTAGGCTTCTTTGCAGTTTGTTTGTTAAGCTAGGGTCATGTCCGCTAAATCCAAAGAACCACTTACCCGAGATCAAGTCACAGTGGAATCAGCACCAGAAGAAAAACACAAGCAGAGACTTTTCATTATTTCGAATTTAACAAGAGTTACGTGATAGAAAAAGGAGAGGCCAGGGAAAAACAAATCTAGTGATTTTTACTTACCTTCTACAAGTGCAACCAGACCAATTGGGTGAAGTAAATGTTTAAAGGACCGTAATAGGCATTATATCTCTTAGATTTCACAATTCAGAAATAAATGAGGGTTCTTCAATCAGATGTCTGAAATCCACTCTTCTTTGTAGACAGGAAGCACAAATGGGCCTTAAGTGGAACAGTACCTTCCCTCTCTGCAGAAGAGAAGGTTTTATCAAAGGCAAGCATCTCTCAAACAGATGTCCAAAACACTGCTGTGGATGATTTTTTTTGTATAATGCTATTCTTTCTGTATGCTACACACATATTATGTCATAATTGGTAGCTACTCCAAAAATTACTATAAGTTCATAATTATAAGGTTGCATCAATGCAGTACCGGAAACTCAAACCAAGGTGGTGGTGGTGGGGAAAACCACAGACCATTATACAGCAAAAGGCTACGTTTTGAAATCTTTTACTTCAGAAAAAATCCAGTTGTTTGTTTGGGTTTTTTTAATCTTCAAAGACAACAATGGTTTTTCAATCACGACCCTTGGATGCTTACAAGAAGATGCGCTGTTCTCCTCCTGGTTAGAATCTCGTAGCTAGTGTTGCCTCATCTACACTCGTAAATAAAATGGACAAGAACCTATCTGGCAGGGTATGTCTCATGTCTGTATAGTTAATTTCTCTTACCTTCCAAAACATAAAGGTTGCAGCTAAAATACCTGTTGTAGATAGTCCCTAACTTATGCTCATCCTCAGACTGAGTCTGGGGATTGTCTGGGAGATTCCTCATTGTCACAAGACCAGACCATGCCAAGAACTGTGCTTACAACTTAGCAACTGTGGGAAATGGTCCAAGACCATCCCTTGGCACCATTTTGTTTATCACTAAGAAGCAGCCAATGACCTTAAGCACATAAAGGCACAATAACAAAAGGAAAATACACCATTTTCTTCATCTTTCTTGAGAAAAAAACATTAATAAATATTGTGGCCTATGTTTTCAGGGCAGGCCTGTGAACTTCTCACTGAACTGAGTACAGGCTGAAGGGGTCAAAGATCATATCTGATTTTGAACTGAACTATGCTGATACTTTTTCAGTTATTTGAGAAAAGTTATTCTTAATCTGCTCTGACAATATAAAGAAAATAATCCTATCCAGTTTATCCAGCCTTTATAGAGAACAATACCTGATTTCTTCCCTTGCTATATTATTCTGATATTCAATTTTGTCTTTTCCCCTGTTAATGTGCCTCTCTCTGATCTGTCATCAATGGATACTGTGAAATCTGGTTCTCCTTTAACTGATTTCTATGACAACTTCATGGCACTTATCTCACAAACTTTCCACAATGCCAAGCATATTGTGTTATAAATTTCCAGCTGAGAAGCCAAAATATGTTTAGAGTGTCAGATAGCCTCTTTCTTAAGCTATAAATATAACATATCTTAAGACATTTCTAAGCAACCATTTTGTCACCTACACGACAATAGCAGCAGAAATTCACTCCATGTGAGATTTCACAAAATCTAGGAAATTCTGCATTTTCAGTCAAGCTGTTGCACATCATGCAACGTAGAAGCTGTGCACAAGGTACCTCTGGGAAGCTATTAGCTCACATGCTCCGAGCTGCTTTGTCTAAAAATTGTTCTTATACGTGCCTGAAGAATTCTGGTCCATTGAGCTGATGTATGCTGAACATCTAAAACAATGAAATTCTTATGCCTTCACACTGAACAAATCTTTTAAATACCTTTTGTCTGAAACTCCTCTTAGTTGGATCAACTGCTGTCCCACAATTTCACTGCAGATCTCCCAGGTTTACACTGGTAGAAGTGCAAAAGGGATTTATCTGGCTCTATGGACTAAGTTTTCTCCTATGGTCAATGAAATGTGGCACAGTAGACATTGCTGAAAACTTTAACGTGGAGTACTTCAAAACATAATTATCTATCTTATTGACAAAGTCTTATCTATACTTATAGATCATAATCATTGTTCCAGAACCAAGTGCTGAACTGGAGGAACGTCTTTGATGCAGAGAACAGTTCGGCTACAAAGTGCAAACCACAGCTCCAGACCCATTAAAACAAACTGATTTATGCTCTTCTAATTGGAGTTCAACCCTGCTGCTTCCTCCATACCCTGTTCCCTACAGTAGCTGGGACCTGGACCAATTGACTTCTCCAAACCCAGGTGGACTTTATCAAATCTCTTAGTATAATCTGTCGGGCACTTCTAATCATATTAGTGATTTCCCATCATATAACATCAGTAATTATATTATTAGACTTGGGTTTTTTTCCCAATCTGATACAAGATTACCTCTGCATATTAATAACTTTTCTATCATGAGACTTTAATGAAGCAGAATATCAATGAGATGTGATGGGGTGGAAAACTGTAAGTGATATAAAAGATGTCTATTCTAGAATGTGAACATGTTCTGCACTATTAGAAAAGGTTTTCTTATAATGAGCAAAGGTCTGTCTCTCCATTTTCTTCTTTCATTTCCCTTGATGTGGGACAACTGTAAAACTTTATTTACAATTCATATGGAGAATGATTAAATAGCTTGCTTTCTCTGTGTGTTGAACAGCGCTGCAAATCACAAAGGCATTCACTTGGTAAAGAAGAAATTACAGTGATATTGTCTCATCCTCAGCATCATTTGTTACTTTAAAAATCATAAGAAAGTATGTCAAATTGTGGCAGAGACTGTAGTTTTATCTAAAATAAACTTATTAAAGAAGACAGATTTTTTTATTAACAAGTCAGAAACCAAATGATTAAGCAGCTTTCTCTCTGTCTGAATACCAAATAGAAATCAATGTACATTATACAGCAGCGGCAGCTGAGATTGCAGAAGATCCAAGGACGGCATCAAGACTGTGATTTACTGAAAATATTTCACCAGGGCATCAGCGGTAAGATGAAGTTTGCCCACAGAATACATTCCCTTGCTCTTTTCAATATGCATTTAGAAAACTTACTTGCATAAACTGTAAAAAGGTGGTAGTCTCATTGCAAATCCATAACTGTTGAGCTTAAAAGAATTTTTTCTACATCCTAAGCAGGCGCTCTAGAGAGCCTTTTGAAACATCATGTATTGCTGCTCAATGGCAGACAATGTTAACAATTTTTTTATTGCTGCTTGTGACAATTACAGCAATAGAAAACGTAACTGCAGAATACTGTGCTTCTGTAACCTCTTTGCAACGCTCAAGAGAAAACACGATAAAAAGTCTATGTTCACCCAGTGATTCACCCATAGTGATTCAAAACATGTCAGCTTCAAGTAGATTGTCATGGATAGAGCGTACAGAGAACCTGGATCTACCTATCCACATGATTAAAGGATTATTTCCATTTAGCAGTACTATCAAAGGACCTTTAACATTAAGCAGCACACAGGACAGCCAAAGTACTTCAACAAAGCATAAAAGTTTTTCAGTTTCTTGTAGCTGTTTTTGTCACAAAGATAGACAAACTGAACACAGGAATTAATTTTCAAAAAAAACCCAAACCAAGCCAAAACAAAATTTTTACGTAGTTTCACAAGTTATCCTTGGCTTACTTTTTCATTTGCTGGATATAACCTGGTAGAACTGAAAAACCAGAAGACTGCAGGGTGGAGTGGCTGAAATTCAAAAAATAAACAACAAAATGGCAGAGATATGTCACAGAAGTAAAAAGATTCTGGATGTTACATACTAATCACCATGAAATAAATAATTTTAAAAATCAACAAATTATTAGAAATCATATTAATTCTATTACTTCAACTTTAGTGATATAATTGGAAATTATTTAGCATTATTTTTTCGCATACTACCCAACAACACATAAAACAATAATCACACCGAGAAACCAATGCTTTTCTGAGTGGTTTGGGGAAAAGATTCATGCACATCATACAGCTAATATACCTTCCACTAGGCAGTACCTGTGTTTGTGAGCCTAACAGAAGTAAATGTAGAGAAGCCCTGGATAAAATAATTGTACTTTAGGTGACAATCAGGTAGGAAATATTATGGCTGTAGACAGACATAATGACAAGTTCCATCCTGATTTACAGTATGTAAAATTGTACCGGCTACAATGGAGAACACTTATAATAAGTCAATGCAGTTTATAGGAGATGCAAAGCAGAACAAATGCTTGCTAGGTTCTAAGTGACAGATTTTTATTGAGGTAAAAATGCAAATCCAGAGAGTATGCAAACACTCAAGAAAAATGCATTTAAGCTGCAATTATTTATAGAGCGCAGAGATAAAAAGTTTCCTAGGTATGTCCCTCACTCTTTCTCTACTCTTTTAAAACAACAGATTCACCATCTGAAGTCGGGTGGTGAATACTTCCAGGCTATGTCTGTACCAGTTTAGAGAAACAGGTGAGGGGCTACCCTCTGGCACTGGGGTAACCCATTACAGCACAGTTCACATCCATGCAGCTGAACTGCCTTACTTCCCAGATCGGGGTAATCACATCTAAACTGCATACCGTGAAGGGGCCTTGGTTGGTGGCTGGGCATTTCTGGGGACAGTGCTACTTGGTCTAAGCCACCTCTGCTAGGAAACACACTTCTATGATATGGATGATTTTGGGCAGTTCCCTGAGCAGCATGGATGACACCTTACAGCTCAGTTTGTTATAAGTCTGTACCGGTCTGTATCACGCACTATAACCAGTCGGAATAGGGAAAACTAAATTTAGTTTTAAACAAAAGGTGTATTTCAGGCAGCAGGTAGACTTTAGAGCTCTTACTTGCGTCTAGGATCTAGCCAACTATTTTCCTCAAGAGTTTAGTGGGGTTCTTATGGTGTATCACAGTTTATGCTACCCTTTCGGACCTTATAGATACATTACAGCACAGGTACAATACAATTTCGTAAGTGGACGTACTGGGTCTTATCCTGCCATGGCAGCCCACAGTAATTCCCAGGGATGGTCATGGAAGTTGTGTTCATATCTTGCAGTGCGAGAAGAGGGGTTTGTAATGTCAAATACTAGCAGAATTCTTAGCAACTTAGGATATCCTCTCTAATTGTCAAAGGCTATCATAATTTATTTTATTACAGTGAATAGCCAAATAATTTTAAAAGGTTAGCTCCTGTCCTGTAAATTATAGCCATAATTTCTCTAATGCTCCTTTTGTTTCCAAGTGCCTCATTCTATTAATGTCCAGGTAATAAAATCTTGTTCTGTATTTTTAATAGTTACATCTACTCTACACACAGAATAAGTCCAAAACTCGGAGATAGTTAATCATAATCATGAAAAAGTCTGATACGTTTCTAATGAAAGTTTCACACAAAAATGTGGAGCCTTGAAGAAACGGGGTTATCTAGTGATAATGGTTTGGTTTGCACTATATACATTACCTTTGCTCTATGAAAGCATAGGAAAAGCAACTGGAGGAAAGGCCAGACATCTGACTCCTTCCTAGAAGAATACGTACGAGGACCACCTCATTATTTTATTTGATATTTGACTAAATAGGACTGTCACTGGCTAGAATTTCTCCCAAGGCAGATGATGACTCATGGAGACATCATTCACATTATTAGATGAATATTTAATATTATGTTAGGGTTAGGAATAGCAAAGGATTCATTCTCTTAAACTTTGTCAGAGAACTCACTTTGCAGTTACAGCAACAATGTAATTCTTTAGACCAATTGCACTACCCAGAACATCATTTTAGTGGTTTTAAATATAGATACGTAAGAATATAGTTAACAGACAGACAACTACAGATAAAATATATTTGGGGACACACAGAATGTGGCTTTATATTGCAATAATTATTAATCCCTACACATTCCAGGTAAAATAAAAATCCACTAAAAACTTCTCCTGAGCAAGTCAAACAAAAGAAAAATGCATAGTCTGAAAAAGACAAGACAGGTAGAACGTGCATAGGAAAAGGAGACAAAATAAAACACTTATCAAGAACACACTGCAAAGCCAGATGTGTGCAACAACCTCATAAAATGAAGCCAGTGTTAGCCGTTGCTAAGGATGCCTAGAATCCGTACTAGGGAAATATTGAAAAAAAATTTAAATGGGAGCTGTATGATTTCAGAATTTGGAGAATGTATTAAACGTGCCTGGCTTAAGTACTCTGTATAGCAACGGGAGAAATCTGAGAAAGGGTGGCTGCAGACATGGAAGGCACAACTGAACTACATAACATTTTTAGCAAGTTAAAAAGAATTTCTTTTAGAGTCTGCCACACTCCAGTGTTCCGTCTCAATACATGAAAAACACTGCCGAACTGGAGGATGTTAGCACAACAAGAATATAGACAGCTAAGAGGACTGAATTGTAAAGGGGAACTGAGAGAAATTAGTGTACAAAACATGGCTAAGTGGTGAGAGAAAGACATGAGAAAATGTGATAAGAATGGATTAGAGCAAACCACTGATCTATAAAATCCTGAACTTGTGAAGAAAAAAAAAAGTAGTTTAAAATGGAACAAAACCCAAAATGAGGTCTATTACATTAAAACATAAGCCAGTTAATCTAAAACTAAAAAAAAGTCAGGTACAATGATGTAACACTTATATACTGTGACAATCTTAATGGATCCAGGAGCCTATAGGAATAAAAATAGTTGCTATTCATGGCTATAGTCTTTGCTTTTTTTCTTGCATCCAAATAAGATTCAAGGGTTACGTACAATCACTTTTTCATTGTTGCATTGATTATTTAATACAAATGCATCTCCTGAAAATTGGGCCATTTTCCAGACATTGTAAATTAATCTTCCAGCTCCACAATTAAAGACATCATGCTGATGAATGAGGTAGTAATGCTGATTTACATTCAGCAGTTATGGGGCTCAAAGATATGATATACAATATCTTTGCCTCCTCAGCAGAAGCAGCAGGCAGTCTCTGAAAACCATTGTCCGCCAGGTTTCTTTGTTATCGCTCTCATTGAAAAGCCTGTAATGCTTCAGATAGCAGGGAATTTGCTAATGCTAGAAATAGTTTCCTTCTTTATTACCTGTTATAAAAGCAAATGAAATGCTTATTGATGACATCAAACTGATGGTCTTGAAGACAGATTGTTTGTTTTACTCAGAGTATTGTCACACCAGAGCCAGAACCTGGACCAGTTTTCTTTCCCCCTACAGCAAATCAGCCTTGGCCAGAACCAGCTGTTCTGAAAAGGGTGGAACGTATTCATTTTCAGCCCTATTCAGTTCTCGATCTCACTATAGAAACTGCCAACAAACGTATTAATTAGAGAGAGTCGAATTCTGTAGATGATGCTGCTGCCATTGGAACAGAGGCCTTAGAACTTGACAAGTGTCTATCATTTGAAACAAAATGGTGGAAATGCTCCAAGAACAGGCATGTGAGAACCTATAATGAATGTGTAAGGGCTTTCAGCTGTGACTTCTCCTTTTAGGATAAGTCTCTCCACCATTTAAAGTGGAGAGCTGCTGCTCTTTAAAAATCATCTGGCAGCTTCCAGATTTGAATCAGAGTACATGGGCATTGATAGGAAGCAGGATGAAGAGGAGATTCCTACATCCTCTAGGTCAGAGTGGGGATTTACCCAAACCTAGCTGTGGGAGGATTTCAGAGAGAGAGGAAAATGAGGCAGATGTCAGAACAAGTTGCCGGCAGGGATTTTTTCCTGTTTCTCCTCACCTGGGAGCAAGACCTTCCAGATCCAAGCCTGTTTGAACAGAAGGAGAAGGAAACCCTTGCCAAGCTGGGCTGAACCTGGAAGAACAGGCAGCAGAACTGGGGAGAAAGGTACAAGTGAGTCAATTTTTCACAACCAGCTATGCTTTCAACAGCTAGTTCAATCAAAGGCACTGCAAATGCTTTTACTGAGAAGAAAACTGCAAACCAAACCACTTGCCCACTAATCTGAGCAACCTGATCTAGTTGAAGATGATCCTGCTCATTGCAGGTGGGTTGGAGTAGTTGACCTTTAAAGGTCCCTTGAACCCAAACCATTCTATGATTCTAATGTATTAATTACTTTAAAAGTATGTGGCACATGGTTTAGCTACATAGAATTTATACTGTGATTGCTCACATGCTATGTCAGATATTCAGCATTTATTTTTTGATAGCTACGTTACGTGATTCATCATCTAAGTCTATGGTCTTTATAAACTTACAGATTAAATAACCAGCCTTTCTTGAGACTAGGAAAGAGTGAAGAATAAATTTTGGTTTAGTGATTATGCATGTAGCACACGTGGAACTTCAAAGGGTTACAAACATTTTTAATGAATTCCTCAGAGTTAGAACAAGTCAATCGGTAAAATCAGAACTCCCAATGAATAGACAGTACGCTTTCGCTCAGAAAAAAAAATTACAGTTGCAACTAATCTATAACTCAGTGAAGTTAAAAACATGCTATGTTAATACTGGGCCTTAGTTTTTCCAGCCATGTGCAGTACACCTTCCCTTGCGCTTTTAAACTCCTTCACCAAAATACCTGAGGGAAATACTGTCATATAGGGTTTTGGTGCTTAAGAACAAGTATTAACACAAATGCTCTAAAAATATTTAAAAGATCTGAAGGTCACTTGCTGACCCTTCATGTCTAAGAATATACTGCAGTTGGCCTCTGTCTCTTGACAATAAACTGATCAAGACTGTTGCAATATCCAGATATAATGTTGTCTGCCAGTGCTGCTGAACTCATGGATTTATCACAGGACTTTCCTTACCATTCCTTGGTCTTAGAGATTTATAACTCCAGTAATCATCCTTTAATATTAATGCAGTAAATGTGCCATCATTTACAATGGGATTTAAGTACTAGATTTTTTTTTTCATTTGTGGAAGGGACAAGTCAGATTATTTTCTGTTTACAAAAAACTACTGCTTTTAGATTAGAGGTCAACATACAAACCTTTGCAGATATCTAACACTCGGCATTGCCCATCATTCTGCTTTCTTAGACACATGGAATACAAAAGAAAATCACAATCGAGCAGTTATTTTAGTTCTGCACAGTCTTGCGTACCTGCTAAGAAGCACTGACAAGCCAACAGATCTCTCACATACCCAAATTTCTGTTTCATACTAGATAAATTCAGAGCCTATGCAAAGCTGTCTGTCTCCCTCATTCCTCAAAGGGCCTTGGATTCAGAGGCTTTGAAAAGCAGCCACTGCTCCCACTAAGACCATTAAGAGATCTTGGCATTTGGTACTTTAGAAAATCAGGAACTTTAACGTGGGGCTTTTGTGAAGCACAAGTGTTACAGGGATTCTTGAACAGCACCTTTGAACTGGTTAATTCTTCTAGGGGTGAATTTTGCTCTCAGTATGTAGTAATTAGATTCTTAATGCTAGTGTGCATATAAAAATATATTACAGATCAATGCACGGGGATGAATTTCACTCCCTACGCATGCTGAATGTTAATTACATTCTCTTCCGAGTCTTAGATCTCCCCATAGGAGAGCTGCAATCGCTCACTTAGATTGGAGAAAGGAACACTTTTCTGAATGGGTTTCACAGCAACAAAATCCTTTTAGATCCAGTCAATAATGCTGCCACATACTGGCCTAATGAAATACAATTTTGCATAAACAAGACGACACATTTTAGGCAGTATGTTATATTCAGTGGTAAGGGAACACAAGTCACGATACGTGGCAGTTACGCTTTGCTTTGCATCTTCAAAGTACTTCAGAAGCAAACTAATTAATCCTCTAAGTAATACTAATTATTTAGTAGATGATAATTATGGTAGTCTATTGCTTTAAACTAATTAGTTGCAAATGTTTTCATGATATACTATAATGTTTTATATGCAACTGTTATGGTCTGCTGGGTTATAATGTGTATCTTATGATGTTTATTCCAACATGGTCCGCTGTGCGTTTATACGACAGGTCACAACTTTCAATGGATGATCAGATGAAAGCACACACAGGCTAAAGGACTAGGTTCACACCAGGACTCGTGTGCTTGGATTGCCATTACACCAACTGGAACCCAGACCAAAGAATAAAGTATTTAGTCCTCCGTACACCATGCATGGAAACAGCGAGGATTTCAAAATTAGGGGCTTGAGCTAAGCGTGCTAACGCCCGCTCAGGGCACAACGCACCTCATCAGCTGCACAGGGACGACCGAAAAATGACAACTGCAGCCCTGTGTGTGCTGTTTACGAATGCTGGGCAGGGTATAAATCACTTTTAGTACTTAAAGACACATATTCATGTGAGCTTTCTTTCTCTTAAATCCAGGAAGGGCAATTGACTCAGGTTAGTTCAGAAGTAAAGAGAGACTCGCAAACAAGTAATAGGTATAAACAGTCATCTGAGACTGAGAAGAAACCAGAACATCCTACGCTGCAAGAGGGAGGGCACTCTCCTGAGTGACTGGAGGTATGGGCTACAACCCACTTCATCATCGGGGAATCAGACTGGGTCTCCCACAGGCAGCAGGAATGCTCTTACCCTTACGCCTTGTGGGCCTGCTTTCGGCAGAGCTTTTCCAACAGGTTTCGTCAAGTGTTTCCTACGGCTGAGGTGGGCACTGAAATGCCTGGTTTGTGGAACCCAGCAAGGCTTAGGGATGAGGAAGGCTCTGTGCTGCTCACACTGCCACGACGGAAGAATGCCTAAGCACATGCTGGAGACACTGGCACCTTTTTGCCTTTGACTATTTGTCTGACAGTAAACGGCTTAGCATCATTTGAACGGCAGTAGTACTTCAACAGCACAACAAAGCAAAGTTTTGGCTTTAAAATGTGTTTCAAGTAAGAAAAGCACTTTGTCAGAAATTACTTCATAGGGCTCTGTGTTTTGTTCTCCCCTTGGTGACTCTACATCAAACCCAAGAGGCTTACAAAACAAATGATTTTTCTAAATGTCATCTCTAGCATACAGAATCCCCGAGATCTGAAAGTCAGCCTGTGCTCATTGTACTTCTTGCACCATTACAAATAATAATTTTGCAGTCCACATCTGAAATTGTGGTTTTTGACAGAATGGAATTCAGCTCAGCTCTCTACAAAAATCACTGTTTTAGTACCAACTCTAATAAAAAGTTGGATTCCCACTGCAAATTAAACATAAACACTCAAAGATCATCGCACAATTTTTAACATGCACACATTTTGAGCATTCCTCTTCGAACACAGACTTTCACCATTTAACAAACTCCAACATAAAAGAATTGTCATGAAAATAAACTAATGTGAGGCTGAAGCCAGAACCGTTGCTTACTATATATATATATATATTTATAAAAGTACAAAGGGGATCGATTCACTGAGTTCAGAGTTAGGTCCTGCAATGCTTCTTTCACACATTACAGCCTCTTAAGTCTAGAAAAGCCCATTTTAACTATGGATTCTAACCTCCTGTTTAGTACTAGCTGATTTTCACGCACGAATTCCAGCTTCACAGTCTAACAGTTGGGTTTGAACAAGGCATTTTATTTCAGAAATACAACCAATCTTCATTTTACTGTTTCCCAGTGATGAAAACATACATCAGAACTCTTCGTAAACTGCTCCCATTTTTAATTTTCCTCACCATTTAAAATATACACAGAATAACATTCTCAAAATTCTCTGCCTGACCAAAAAGCCTTTTCTTAAGAAATGTTGTGCTTTAATTATATTACTGTCCTTTAAGTCTTTCTAAATAGAGCTCTGTATCAATGCATCCATTATTTTGTCAGAGATCACATTGTGAGATGGCTGTCCTTTAACTTAAACAAACAAAATTGTCATGGTACTAGCTTGATTCTAATCCCTGAAATGTCTGTGTTTTTCTAATATGTATAGAAAAATCAATTTTAACAATCCAGAAAGCTCTTTTGCTAGCTGTTTTAAAACTCTTTTGATGAAGGTTAAGTTTTAAGATGCTCAGTTTGTGTAGTTAGTCTTGTAAGAGAAAGCACTTCATCGCCATTTTAAAATATAAATATATTTATATAAATCTGTATCTTTATATTTATAATATTACATATATATATATATACATAAAATCTGTAACAGTATTTTAGAATTTGTACCGTGGAGATTAATGGGACTCTTACAGCCACAGCTCTACTGTAAGCTGAGTATAGATGTCTAAGTGACACACAGATATTACCTAGAAACAATGGTTTTGGGGGATTCTTTATTATTTTACTGTTTTTCCAAAATGTCCTATTCAATATTTTTTAACACTTCTCAGCATGCCTGTAATACTGTACGTTACCTGGAGCTCTATCAGTGGACTCTGTCAACTGAGTATTTTCAGAGAAAAGTTTTAGATCACTCTAGTAGCTACCTTTAAAAGGTCCTGTAAGTTATGGTTCTAGTCATATGATAAAACTAAGCCGGAGGCAGAAAGTACCATCAGATGTCTTCCAGTAATTATTCGCTTAAGCTCACAAACATCGGGATGCTTAGCTTCCCTGAGTACCCTTTGGCAATCTGGGAAAGTTATCTTTGCCTACCTACTGTAAAACACAGTCCAATTAACTTAAAGTGAAATGTAAAGTCAAATTTGAATGCAATTTCAGTGGGCTTCTGTAAGTATTCAGTCGGTCAAAAATTTGGCCCTTACTTATCCTCTAGATGTGTTCTGTGAAGGTGCATAAAGCATACTGTTACGCTGGCTGCGTTGGCCTCAATATTTAGTTCTCCAATGAGCTGCTGCACCCTGAGGAGAAATTAGCATTCAAAGCGTATCTGAGATTCGAGAACCATGCTTTTAAGTATCCTTCTGGACTTTTTCAGGTTATCTCCTCATTAGAGGAGTGCAGAGAATAGGCTGTGCATTTTAAATCTCTCTACTGAAGAAACACATTATAGAGAAACTTGTTTTTCCTCCAGGTCTTGACTGACATTTGAACAAAGTGGTCATCAATGAGATAATCACACCACGTGAAAGCAGGTGAAAGAGCCTATAAAATAAGCAAAGCATTTGCTTTTAAGTGGACAAAAATTATTTTCCCAGACATAAGAAAACTTTGAGTAAGTGTGAATTACGCAATTCATATTTTCATATTTAGGAAGAGGGTTTTTTCTTCAAGGTACACTTACGGAAAAAAAAAATCTACTGAACCTAACACTGATGAATCCAGTTGGATGACACACATTTTAATAGCATTCTATAGTTACTCCACAAAAAAAAACCCAACTTATATTTTATACAGATCAATGAGTTTTCACACAAGCTTTATTCTTGTTATTTTAGGGTTTCTCTTTGACTAGTTCACTTCTGTTGGATGCTCAGAAAGCAGTGGGAAGCCAAGAGAACATTTTGTCTCTTATCTAGCAAGAAAATTGAGACTGCCTTTCCAAAACAATCCTCTTTATAATAAACCATATTTTCTTTGTCACAACAGGATTAAAGCTATTGTGTTAATTCTGCATAATATATAGGAGAGTTTTTCAGCAGGCAATTTCTTCTTCAGGCACAGTGAAATTTTGTCCTTGCATTTTATGTCCCACACAGGCACTGTTTCTATCAAATAAACATTTTAATTTTTTTCCTTGACAATTCTAAAAGTAGTTTCTTCCTCTTCTTCCATGTACACATTCTATAATCTAGCTTCATCCTCTTGTGTGTCAAATGCTGAAACCTCTTGCCTTTGCTACTTATTTTCCTTATTTTGTTCAAATTGCATCTCTTCCATTCCCATCGAATCGTCCTTTCACCTTGACTTTGAGGAGTGTCTTCAAGGCTTTTTGACACTTCCTATATCAGTATCAAACTCCTCGTATTTATCTGAAAAGTTATATGTAGACCTAGTGACTTAAACGTCTCAGCTTTCATGTCTTACTGACATCCTCCATATTCTTTATCTCCATAGTCCTTTTTCCCCCCTCTGCCATTGTTGTTACTAGCTTCATTACACCTGAACTATCAGCCTTTTTCCTAGAAAAAGAAAAGTACTTTCATCTTTGTTCTTCCGATCCTCATCAAATACACTTTTTCGAACTTCCTAGCACAGAAATTCCCTCAATAGATAACAAGAAGCACTGTCTATTCCTGTGCCTCACCATAAAAGACATAAAACAAACTTCACGATCTCTTTTCACTGGAAGGATTATCTTCTTTTAAGACTAGTTTTCTCTTTCTCCATGATCTTTTCCCACCATGTTCTACTGCCATTCTCTACGTAATAAGTTTATAAACATGAGCCTAATATTCTTAAATATGAGGAGCAAAACAGTTGGTTTTTTTACCACCTCAAAATTTCTCCTGAGAAATACAGGGTTTTTTTCTGAGCAAAAGACTAGCTGTGTGTCAGGATAATTTGGCCCTTCCAAATTTCAAGTTCCTATTACAATTCATTGAGATATTAGAGCTCTTCAAAATAAGCAAAAAGAATTTCATAATAGAAAGTACAGAGAAGTTAAATATAAGGTTTTCTCCCATTTCCTATGATAAAGTTTCTTGAGCTTTACTATTACTTTACAAAGAGGAAGAATACCCAAAACACATGCTGAATTTAGCAAAAAATCATAGTTTTAACAATATCAATAGTAGTGCTTTGTTTACATTCCATAAATGAAGCTGTCATTCTTTTCATTCCAAGGGAAAGTTACAATTCTTTATAAACCTGAAAAGAATTTATTTTGACAGTGCAACAAAAAGAACGCTGACAACAAATTTGAACTGCTCGATATAACTGTTGTTTTACAATAAATATTATGTCACAATCACCTTATATCCAAACCCACAGAAACCTCAGCTGAGCCTTCAATTGGTATAGAAAAACACTAAAAAAGAAAAAAAAATCCCCCAAAATCTTTAATTGTTTTCATTATGAAAGCTTCCACTTCACATGCTTGGGGTATGACCCTGGCAAGGTCAAGGAAGTACCTTGCAGGTCTGGGCTGTAAACGCATGGATTACGTATGGCTTTACCTGCAGGAATGGATTTCTACGATAACTCTAATAATTGCAGTAGAGATAGCCCATATTTCCAGTATTCTGTACTGTGGCTAGTGGAATTTCGTCATTAAAAATATTACTTTCTAAAAAAGCTTATTGCTTCAGCAATTCAGCTGAGCTGACCACAACATCATGGTCCTCTACACTGAATATTACAATCTGGAAGAAATGAGTTGGAGAAGTAGACACCTTTCAAGTAGGTTGCTAAAATGAACAAAATGAAATTAGATCATTTTCCTCACATGCAGATAGCTTTCTTCCCTAGCCTAGACTGCCTTAATCAATATGCTCCTTCCAGTCTTTCAGAAACACATTTATCAAAACACAGTCTCACTCCAAAAGGCTAGGCCAGTAAAACACAATATATTTTTGTAAACTTGGCTCTGTAGCAGGCTGCTTTTCACCCTCTTTTTCCCAGGTGCAGAAATACATTGCAAATCACTGTCTCCCTTTGCCACCTAGTGGGTAGCTTGATTTTACAACTGTCTTTGAGCTACTTCCCGGTAAAAATATGGTCATGGCATCCTACGTAAACATAAAACTTGAAAGTATCTCTAGTGGGCCTTCTGGAAGCCTGGTCAATGTGTGAAGTATGCCTATGGTCTAAATTACAGGGAAAGTTACACAAAGGCAGCTTTGAGGTATTGCATTGCTGCTCCAAGGGCAAATGCAGTTTTTGAAATAAATCAGAGCTTTTTTCAAACGCTTACATAGCACGTAGTATCAAAGTGTGATTCATTTCTGAAAGAACCAGAAAGCCCTGGCATACTTACTTGCATTGTTAGTATATGTTTGCTTGTAGGTCCCCCTGTTCTGAAGTTATTTTGGAACACCGTCAAAGTCTGTCCTTGTCAAATTATTTTTGCATGCAAGAATTCCTATAGATAAAGAGGAGAAATATTATTAGAATTCCCTTAAAACTTCTTGGCCTTATTATGGAAATTATGATACTTGCTGACCTATGCATTTAAAGAAAACAAAACCCAATTTAGGTCTTTCCACGTATCTGTTTAATTAAAGTCTTTCACTTTCCCACTGGGCCAACACTAGCCATCAAATCCTGGCAACTGTCACCAGTGCTGGGAGGATGCAAACAGTAAGAACTCAAGCCCTGAGCGGTTACATCTCCTGCTTGTGCTTTCCTGAGGCACAAGTTAGTCAAGCCAATGGCCATTTTTATTTTTCACATGCCTGGAATTAAACTGCTTGCAAATGGCCCAGCATCATACCAACTGAACCTATGCTATCAGTGTTGTGCACACTATTTTTTTCTTATTTTTTAAAAATTATTTCATATGCATATGATCTTTAACACGTTACCAAATCATCGCAGAGCTAAACCCACAGATTTTTAACAGCTGAGCATTCTCTGCTTCTGCATGGGTTAACGCACAACACAAGGTAAGGTAAGGACACACAGTTGTGAAGCTTGACAGCGGAGGCTCACCTGGCAGCTTGACTCTGGAGGTTGGCCTCAATTGCTTCAAGACATATCTGTGCGGAGCTGGCCAGTACAGAAGCGTGAATGCAGTGGAACACCAGAACATCGTTCCTTGCAAACTATACCTTCAAAACTGTGAAGATCAAAAGAATCGTGAGATCTTTTGGGTGTCAGAGTATGTAACTACTAGAAGAGACTGATTTCAGGGATTAAAGAAATGTATTAATCAGGAATTCATACTATTATTTGCAACTAGTACTTGAACCTGTAGTATATCAATAAACAGCAACTTTAAAGATTTACAGAAACTCTCCAGTATACATAATAAATAAAACTCTGGTTTGTGCAAAAGTTCACAGACACAAGCCAAATAAAAGCAAGCATCTACTGCCAAGTGTAAATATTCAAGACCAGCCTGAGTTAAATGCTTTATATATCTTTACTCTCTACCATTCAGGACGGATGTCAGAACTTCAGCTATTTGTTACCAGTCGTCTTAAATCAAGTCAATAGAGTTTGGCATATTCTATAAGATGTACTCAAATGTGCTGTGTTATTGCTTATACCATAACAAGTAAACAGGGTAACAAGGCTCTTTCATCTGCTAGCTGACATGAAGCATCATGACATTTTTCAGGCTGTTACATAGAAAGAAAATTACCCATGTCCTCATGTCCCCCTCCTACAGAACAGATTTATTTAAACAGAAATATCTTCTCCAAATTTCCATCTTGACTTAATATCCTTCTGATGCTGCATTTTCTCTAGAAGAGGGACTCAAGCAGTCATTCTTAATTCTTAAAATTTGATAGAGATGGAAATGGCGATTCATTACTTTGTCAGGTCTGTATCAGCTCTTGGGTTTGGTACTCTTCCAGTATTCCAGTGAAGTTAAAGACAAGGGAAATCAAAGAAAGTCCTTAATCGTGTTCCAGAACATCACAGTTATTCTCAGCTTGGCATTCATCAAAATATTACTGGAGTGAATTCATTTCCTGAAGATGCAACTTGCAAGTGGAAATGGGTCAAGGAAGGCCCACACTTGATTCGCCAAAGGACTGCTTTGATGAAAAGAGAGAAAATGCATTTGATTCATCTTTCATTTCCCCAATGTCAATTCAAGTCCATTACACAAGAGTAAGTGATTAGAAAAAAGGAAAAAAAAGGCCTAACAGCTTTCAGTGTTTCTGCTGAGCTCAAGAAGTGTCTATATTCTGCTGAATGGTACTAACTTTTGGAGACTTTCCATCCACTGAAGACTGTTTCAAAAGCACTTTGACATTTGTAATTATTTCTCCTTCCCTAGCTTGTTTCCATTCCTCAGGCAGATATCCACATTTAGATTACACATACCATACAATGTAATAATCAATGTGATTTTTAAAAATGCTAAGCAAATAGTTCTCTTGATCTCTGCAGTATTAGCCTGTACCATTACTATGAGTTGTGGCATCTTCCAGTTACATAGAGCATATTCTAAACAAGGACGTAAAGGAAGTATGCAGTTATTGTGATCTATGGTGCACTTGTTCAAATTATATCAACATGGGTATGATAGTTAAACATGATGCATACTGTGAGAAGTGATGGACCGGCATAACATGAACAGGTAAGTAAAAAAAAGCTAAGCCTACAACTACACAATAAGGGCTTCCGTTATTGCCGGCAATGTAAACGTAAACTGGTGGTATTATGAAACTCCAAGAAGTCATCTCCTTTTCCTTCTTCCTTTTTTTAATGTTTCCCCAGTCAAGCAAACTGAGTTTTTACTTGCATACCTCACCAGGTAATTTCTCCATACCAATCACAATTTCTATATTACTTTTTAAAAATTTTTTATGGCAATTTCCACACTACACATGATAACTTAATATGCAGCCCTCAGTGAAGAGGTTCCATATTCTTGGGATGAAATGGCAGCTGCAGACGGTTAGGCCAAGACCTAACAAAACAACAATAAATTGGTGAAGGAAGTCCTGAAGTGATCACATGCTCCAGAGTTCCTTATCAGTGTTGTCCAGCAGGCTAACCCTCAAAGGCTTCCTTGCTTAAACACAGTGCATTACAAGTTTCCATAAGAAATTAAAATGTTAGTCTCTTAGCAGCATTTCTCATCTCTCTCAGTTCAGTTTCTATACTAGGCTTCCTGGAGTTTACTAACAGCTGAATAATGCAATTAGGCGGAAACAACGCCACGAGTTTACCATCTTTTTCCTCACCAAGAGAGATCACTGTTTAAAGGACAACCTTCAGTTTAGTTTACCAAACTATTCAAAGGACCGGAGTGAAAGTCATTGCAATCCATTGAAGCTAAAGCAATAAAAGAGCACTTCTTCCAAAATACAAGCTTTATACACTTCAGTGTCCTACACCTATCTGGAATATAACATGGAATTGACAAACTGTTAAACTGATCTTGAAATGCACTAATGTAAGAATATCAAGAAACAGTAAGAACATAAAGAAAATAGAGATTGAATTAATAAATGCAGATAATAACAAGATGAGCATTTCATCAGATTAAGATGTGCAATTCAATAACACGTCCTTGACCTAGCCACAAAATTCAAATATATTTTCAAGTATTCATGAATTGTATTCAACAGATAATTGATGATAGGTTTGTACACAAAACAATAAGAAGTTATTAAGAAATCAGCATCAGTGCAGAACATACAACCATAACACTGAAGAATTTTAGGATTAATGCTAACATTGTCAGAAAAGAACCATTCTTACCAATGCCAGTACCTGAGAAGATGTCTAAGCACGGAGAGCTAACCTAGAACCTTATAAAGCTTTAATGCTATAACATCTTGTAACAAATATTTTTTTAAAAAGCATTACTCTTATTGTAATTTCTGTATTTTGGAATTAAACTGCTCCTTTTCCCGTGCATTTCAGCATCTCACCTAATTCAGTACCCTGAAATTATTCAGATATTATTATTATTCAGATACTCAGAAGATCTGATAGGTATTATCACCTATACAAAAAGACTTCTGTAAGAAAGTAACATGAGCTATACATCTTACAAAAATTTCCCCGATACACAGATAGCACTATATATAAACACAGTTCCTATAATAAATCATAAAGCGTAATTTTCTTATGTTGGAGAACCTGGGGACCCCAGTGCATAATAACGTAAGTACAATTTCGGACAGGTCAGACAGAAGCTTTATTAACTATGATCATAGTGAAAGAACATTTGGACAGCATCTTCCAGTTGGAGGGAGCCAACCTACGTACTGTTTCAGAAAAGAAAGAAAGAAATAGGTAAGGAAAAACAATCGTGTCAGTGTTAACAAAGCCAGGTATCCACCCCTGGGAGGGATGGACTCCTTAAGTAGCTTGCTAACTGCCAAGGAATCAAACAGTAAATAACAGGACAACATGGAGAGATGGCTCTTGACGGAGTCTACAGCAGTGGCACACCCAGCATTACCTTAGCTCAGAAGGGGGGAGTTGGAAACCACAGACTGTTAGCATTCAGTCAGAAAGGAATGTTCTTTTAGTAAAGATAGCTTCTTAGCCAGACCTCTCAATCTTAAATATTAATAATTTTACCACCATACTCATAGAGCCTCGACTTACATTTTGCTTTCCACCCGTACAACAACTGGATAACCAAGACATGATATTTCAGACTTTGAGGCTTTATGTCCATAGCAAGCACTAACCAGGGAGGCTGTAAACATGCATGCAAAATTATTGTTAGCATTGGCATACTAAAAGGACAAGCAGAATGGAACCACAAAGAGGTTATATTTCAAGCTAGTATAGTACAATTGAGAAAGAATTATACTTACATAATTATACTCCCAAAGTATTCATGGCAAATAACCACGGATTCCTAAATGAGAAGTTAGTAAGTACGTTATTGTTGATGAAGAACATGGGTAAATTATTGGGCAAGGAAAAAAAAAAATAAAGGGTTACAGCAAACTGACCACTACCTTTGTACATAACATTATCAACTGAAACCGTTAGCCATCAGAAGGAAGTAGTCGTCATGGCGGGCAACTGCATCTGATAATGCGTCTAATAGAGGAATAGTCAATACAAAGCAGGAGGGCAATAAAATTTGGAATGGTTTAAATTCACTTGAAGCATGGGCACACCAAGCATTTCAGCACTGAGAAGTGGAAGGTATTGAGCCTGTGGGGGAAAAAAACCAACATTGGATGGAAAATTTTTTCTTAAAGGCCGTACGTTGCAAAAGTTTGAGCAGAAGTAGAATGTAGCATGGTGGTGGATAAAACTAAATACTCTTGGCACTGTGCTTGAGACTGCTAAAAAGAAAATCAAAAGAATGCAAGAGCAAATTTCAGAAGATACTGGAACAAGTTCCGCTCTGGTATGAGAAGGTGAAACTCTCACAAGGAATAGTTCTCTGCTACAACATGACATACTTTGGCTAAATACAGACCAGTAAGACTTAGGCAAACTTTCAGGACATATGAGTCCGTAATGTTACAAAAATTACCGGCATGTGTCTGTATGAAGACTGCTATTTTCTCCATTTTACTCATGATTCATCAACTTTTCATGAGAAATTCTTGGCCTAGACTGTGCAATTCATTAATTTGCAGATCACATAACTTACGTATAGGCTTCCATTCCCTGAGCAGAACATAATTTTTAGAATCAGTTTTTTCACAGGAATGCTTTGAGCAAGCTTTTAATGTGCTCTGTGTAATTCCAAAAGTGTTTCCATGATTACTGATACCACTGGGCTTACTCACTATAATATTTAATGAAAGCAATGAAAAAAAAAAAGGGGGGGGGGGGCGGGGGGGGCATGCCAGTGTTTTCTGTTTTTGACACAC
>JAVKLA010000021.1:24412992-24456412 GCA_034782735.1 Sagittarius serpentarius | reverse complement strand
CCGGGCTGCAGGGGGAGATCTGCTCCGGCGTGGGCCTCCCTGGGCTGCAGGGGCACAGCCTGCCTCACCAGGGTCTTGCCACGGGCTGCAGGGGAATCTCTGCTCTGGCGCCTGCAGCACCTCCTGCCCCTCCTGCTTCACTGGCCTGGGGGTCTGCAGAGATGTTTCTCTTACATGGTCTCACTCCTCTCCGGCTGCGGCTTCTGCGCCCCAGTACTTCTCCTTCTCAAATCTGTTATCCCAGAGGCACTACCATCTCGCTGATTGGCTCGGCCTTGGCCAGTGGCGGGTCTGTTCTTAAAGCCGGCTGGCATTGGCTGTAGCGAACACAGGGGAAGCATCTAGCAACTTTTAAAGAAGCCACCCCTGTGGCCCCCCCACTACCAAAACCTTGCCACGTAAACCCATTACAGCTGTATAATTGGCTTGTCCCTGAGTGGACACAATTTGAAACTTCACATTCCCTCTGCAGCATCTGTAGTCTTTTCTGTAAAGGAGAGACTTCTTCATCCTCCAGTGCTCTCTACTTTACAATATTCACACCAGCATGATACTCTTGGAAAAAGTAATGAGAGGGAAAAAAGATTGCAACTTCCTATAGTCATATATTTAACCCTTTATTTTGTCAGTTATCAATCCACATCCCACCATTTCATCTCCTTGGTGCTAAAGCCACCCACTTTGGATGGATTAACCATGCCACACACAGACCTAGAACATACATTCACTGCAGCACTCCATCACTTTTCCCTTCTCTCTTTCAGTAAGCAAGCAACAGTGAAAACAGGTACAATATTGTGCTTTGCCGCTTTCTTTCTAGCATGCTGCATGATACAGACTGACAAGAAAGATTATAAATAGAACAGAGCTGCTTTCTCATTACAGTGATTTTAATGAGAATGATAAATGGGTTCAAATAAAACCATTCAGGCTCCAGTGATAAGATCGCTATCTCTTCCAGTGCTGTATCTAACCCAATTTCATGATGTCATTATCTTCCCTGAAATGTAATGGAATTTATGGCAATTTAAAGGATCAATCTTAGTATATTTTCTATATGCTGTGATTTCTCTGGCACACGAAAACTCCCCTCACTTGATCTTCATTATGACTGTACTTTCAGGTATTTCTTCTCACAAATCATAAAATAGCTAGCTACAGATTAACACATACATTGATCCGTGCACGCATAAGACATTTGCCTCTTGGTTGTTGTTTACTCCTGAAAGGTCAGAGATCTGTTATGACTTGTACTGAGATGAATAATTTCATTAAACAACATCTAGGAGACAGAAGAATAAAAAACACCTGAAGAACACACTCATTTGTTTTTCAGATTTTTTTTTTGGGGGGGGGGGGGTGTTTGTTTGTTTGTTTTTTAGAAAAGACTGCCCAACTTCAAGAAGTTTGCCAAAGACTACCTCAGAAGGAGCACAACAATCATCAGCACAAAGCTTACAACTGAAAAACAGATAGTCCTGAAACTTTATCATTAAAATTTTTCTATCAGAATGTTAGAGAGAACTAGAACCTCACTAGTTACATTATGAACACAGAGAAGGCATAAGTCAAGGTGAAAGAATAGCAGGCTAAAACTTGAGCAACAACAAGGTCAAGGCAAGGATTTTTGCCACAATGAAATTAAAAGCTATTGTTCCCTTTCATCGTTCTCCTAGAAATTGTCTGTGTTGCTTTATGTTTTTCCTGGTCCCATGTAAGAAAACAGAGGTAGAGTAGATCTGCAAGACTATGCCGTCACCTTCAAACAACCAGAGTATTCATACAGCTTTGTGAATTCTTGAGGTTATCGACTGTTTTGATGTATCTGATGCTTTCACTCATAGTTCCTTGTGCAAATGTTTATCTGAGAACACACAAAGAGTCTGAAAAGTCACAAAATACATGTTCTTTTTCATGCCATTTTTTTGGAGCCTGATTAACGATTCTTTCTGAAAGAGGGATATGCAACACTGCTGCCAGAATGCTGTTTCACTGCGGGTTTTGTGCAATATCCTTGCAGCCCTGGTAAATGCCAGAAACTGTTCCAAAAGTAAACAAAGCCTTACATATTTTCATTAAAACTAGCAATGAATAAATGCTAGTGCCATCACAGGAGTCATCTGAGTATCTCACCCACTATGTTCCGTGTCATTCCTAAACCCTAGCAAGGGAGCTAAGAATGTCTCTTTTTCCCCTCTCCTCCTCTCTTCCTGTGCCTGATTTTCAGGCTCTCACTTTTCTGCTGAAAATCTAACTGGTTTAAGGTGATGGCACATATATCGTTTCTTGTTGTATACAAGGAAGAATGGAGGAGAAACTAGACCTTTCTAGACTTAACATCTTATCCGCTGCTGTCTATTAGTAGAGACAATGAGACTCAATAACATAGTTGTCCCTTTAGTCCTGCGTTCTTACAGCTCTCAAACCTTAACTGTTTGGTCTTACGTGCTAGTAAAAGTTTTCCAGCAATACAACAGCTCTGTGTACTTAACACTTGATATGACTTTTAGGCATAGTAAATTTTGTTCTCCTCCCCGATTTTTCCTGTTAGGTTTGTCAGTCTTACTAGCCAAAACACACAGAAAGATATACAGTTAGCACACATCTGGTTTTCTCTGACCTTGTGGGCTAAATACTAGTTGAGTTTTTATGGAAACATAAGCCTGAACATTTATTGCAATATTTAACCAGCCCTTTTGTTCTCTGCAGAATGAAGAAGTCTGTATTCTGCATTGATATTCGGATGAGATTCCCCCCTGCTGACTTATCTAAATATAAAATAAGAAAATAAACAACAAAAACCTTCCGATTTGAGCCCCCATTAAGCACCAGGTTTTCAAAAGCACTCCCTTTAAGTCAAAAATGTCACAGCCTTTTTTATTAGGGCTGAAATTATGGAATGAAAATATCTCCTCTTCTCTGCACTCCAGGAAGGCCATCAACCAACTCTTCATTCCAGAGATGGCTAATAATTACTGCATGTATCGCATGTATGCATGAAAGTGCTTCAGGATGAAAAGTGCTATATAAGTGTAAGCTGCTATTAATTATGGCACTCAAAAGAACATTCAGATAGCTTAGTTTTTCAAACTAAAGCTACATTAATGTTGCTATATGTTCTAAAATTCATTTTCTCCATACCTTTTAATTTGCCAGTCTGTCAACAAAGAAATACAAATTCGCTGTTACAACACATCTCTAAACCTAGACATAGTCTCCCTGCTGATTAAACTGCAACAATTAACTAATATCTATTATTCCTAGAGCTCAGCTGAGGCTGATGTGAGGCAAAGACTCAGAAAGGAAGACAAGAAAAAATGAGTTTGTTTTATATGTACATATAAATATATATATTTTACAACATGGGAGCAAGAGTAATGAGCAGGGAGATCAGGAGTGTACCTATTATACACAGATTTTCCTCAGATTTCCAAAAGATAATGTGAAAATGTAGCAATTACAAGGGAGGCAGTAGATGACAGGGATTATAACCAAATTTGTTCTTCTGGAACATCTTCAAACCACTGTTCTCAAATCATTTCGTTAAAGAATCAAATCTTATATGGCATGACATAAGTTTACTAAGGGATTAAAAGATAGGTTCACCCATCACCAGGATGACTACTTGGTGCTTAACAAGCAGTTAGACATGGTAAATAAACACTTATTGACAACTGCACAGTAAAGAAAATTGAGAAGTCAATATTCAGAAAAGGCAAAGGTAAGAATTCACTAATAGGATTGGGTTGGCCAAGACAGAAGCCCTAACATCCCTAGCGCTGCAGTAAATGCCATGGGCCTTTTACCCAAAAGTTGTATTAGACTTTCTGGATGCAGAAGGCTATACAACTGTTTCTGTAGTTTCTGTGATTTTGTGTTAGTTTCTAGTGATTTTGACTCCCAGATGTTTTTTGATGACCATAACATAGCAGTGACCTCATCATTTGATGGTCTGCATCTCTCTTCAGCATTGCAAGTTCTCTCTTTGCACACAACCCTTCTCACTCTTGTCAAGATTAGTTTGCTGGAATATATTCAGTATGGGACCATCTTTTAAACACTTTATAGATGAATCAGAAGAACTCAATTTGTTAACTTGAGCACCTTGCTAGAACCATGTGACTGCTATAAACTTTTATATGACCTACAGTCATACCAAGATGTACATCTTCCATGCCAAATTTCCATTTGCTAGGAAACCTGCTCAATCTGGACCTTTCATTTCATAAACAGTTGGCTGCTGGCAGAATGCTTTCTACAAGGTCTTGTTCCATTTTTGATCTGGGCCAAGCAGAAATTATATTAAGTTAGAAGGCTTTCAGACTGAATAGATATTTTTTCACGTGCTGAGACAAGCGGCTATTCTTTGTATACTTGAATGATTGCTTACATTAATGCTTCAGACATTTAAACTGCATTGTTACTGTGCATCGCAGTACTGGGAACCCAGGCTGAGGAGACTGTCTTTTACCTATAGACAGGAATCCACTTGCCCCCTAAGAAACTCTTTCACCCAGTGTCCATCTAGGAGAGTAAGAAAGACAGAAGGAAAGCATCACCTATTGAATTAACAGTCATTATCCAGCCACTGGTAGTTCCTGCCATCATCACTCTAAGGAAGCAATTTGATTTTCTCATGTGGAAAAATACGGCAGGCTTCCAAGAAAAGGCACTATGGTTGAAGTCTCTGTAGACAATAACAGTTACTCTTCCACATCAAGTGCTGGGGAAGATGCCCTCAGTGTGCAAACCCCCTCGATTTATATGCCTGTGTTAAAGGACACACAAATACCCCTACGAACATAACAGAACGAGTGAATGAGCAGTCACAGGCTACCTGTAAAATTATCTGCGCAGACTGGAAGTGTCAAAACACAGTATCCCACATGATGCCTGCTTACTGGGTAATAGTAGGATATTGGGATTCTCCACCTCCGATCATTAAAAAAATAAAATAGTAAGGACTGTGTAACAGCAATCTGGGGTTGTGCTTTCATAAAGTGGGTACGAAGGTGAGTGTAAAATGCTCTGACAACAGAAAAGTGCACAGAGGTACACCAAAGAACTGCTGGGAGAGCACTGGGGGACTGCAGAGCGTAGAAAGTTCCAACATTGATTCCCTCTCGTGTATACTACTTTTGGGAAGGTAGACCCTAAAACAAACCATCCCAAGAACATCCCACTTTCATCTCAAAGGGTTGATTTGTCTGGGAACAAGAGGAAATTTAGGCAATTTGGACTAGAGGCAAACTGGGATCCACGTTATTGACACCAGAAATACTCAAAATCTGTAACTGGGCAGGATCGGTGAGAACACTGTGCTTCTCCAGCACAGAGAAAAGGACTAGAGGTGGGAGGCCGGACCACCACTGAGCACCTCTAGACTTGTCTTTGAAGAGTTACTGCTTCTTTAAAACGGAAGGGATCACCTTTCGTCTTTTACAATCCTCTTTGGGAAGGCAACTCATGCAACTGTAAGGTTTCCTTCTTGATACATATCCAGACAACACAAGAGCAAAGAATGGAAAAGCATTTTGTATGTCATACGAGTTCAGTGGAATCTCATTATCTTGCTTGGTACAGCTGCTATGGTGATTTAACTGTTTTCTGTGCTTTTTCATCAACTGTCTTACAAATTACACTTTGGTTTTAGACTGATGGATATTTCATTGTAAGAAAGCAAGTAACTTGGAACTGGAGATGTGAAACCAAATGCTGACACTGCCATTCAGGTCAAACTCTGTACAGCAGAGTCACAACTCTGCCTCACTGTTACCTCCCCACAAGTCATACCTCCCCAAACCGCACCCTGCCTCTGAGGGCGCCTGCCTGCTCTTTAAACACGCAGCATCAGAATTGCAGGGGACAGAGGAAAACAACAACAACAACAAAAAAGCATCGCTCATGCTTTCCCAAATGCCTGATCTAAGGGGTTTTTAAATTTTTGTTCTCTAATATTTTCCAAATTAACCTGAAGCAAATGAAAAATGGATATTACTTATTGGCCTCCAAATTATCTTATTTTGAATTAATACAAGATGCAGAGACAAAATTATTGTCTCATAATTATTTCTTAATGGGATGAAAAAGAGTGGATTTCTCAAAGTATAAACCAAGGTTCAGAAAATTCCTTCCCTGAACACTTCTGTATGAATAAATTATTTCTGTGCAGGTTTGTGTGCAGCAAAAGAATTTATTACTATTGTCAATTATCACTCATCCAGAACTACTTACAAGTACAGCTCATTTTGCAGCCCAAACTAGCAGAACTTTTAATTCACTGGGTAGTAGTCTATACTTTTACAGCTAGAGAACACATTTCATTTCTTCCTTTTTGGCCAATATTGATAAAGTGCAAAAATCGCCTTATCTGTGTTAATCTGCTCTCGCACAAAATTACAATTTAGACATCTACAACATTCTCTAGATAAAAAGCTTCTGCAATTCAGGATGTTGTCTGTCCCTCTCGAAAGTCAGAGAACATGGTGTTCTCAGTCTAAATACCATGGATGATTCAGATTCAGTTCTGATTAGAGCTGTGGATTGGAAGCTGCAGATAAAGACTAAGAGATGGAGTTTTACCATGTGCATAGTTTGGGTGGGCACAGATGGGTTAAATAACTTAGCAAAAGTCTAACAGTGAGTGAAGAGCACCTGTAGTCCAGAACTCCCACAAAAACAGTTTTGTACTACAGTTGTTAAGCAAGTTTTGCCTAGAGCTGAACTATTCCACCCAAACACCCAAAGCAGTGGCTTTTTATTGTTCTACCAGTAACTGCTGCATTAAAGCGTATAAATTTCACCATACTAGCAATCCCTGCTTTAATTTGCACAGGATTAGTTTGTTTTTTCTTCTTAAACTCTCTAAGATTTTATGGGGCTTTAATGAGTAACTAAAAAGGATCCAGACTTGTTAAGCCTTGACAGATGTTCTTTAATAATATCATCATTCTTGGTCTTTTCAGAGACTAGACAATTGGGATTATATTTTGTGGTCCAGTACGCAATCTTTATTAGAATTTAACTATTTCATTAGCTTGCCTTATGAAGATGATGTGTTAATGGCTGCTATTCCAACTTAATTGTTGCTGATTATATTTTTCATTTTTACAAGTGTAGCCACACCGCGTGTATCCAGTATATCAACTGCATTTACTTTTTAAGGAGATGATAAGGCTTTACCAGTGTCACTGAGTAGGTTTTTATTGCTGCATACACTTTGGTAACATAATGCCCTTCCTTTGGCTGTATCAATTATCTTCACCTCTTCTTCCTTTACACTAGCATACTGTTGTCTGTTCAGAAATAGGAATAATTTCCTTTTGTGATAGCATGAGCATCACGTTCAGTTGTATCTCACAAAAATACATCTGTAAGGTTGGGGAGGAAGCAGACACGCAGGATCAGAGAAACGTGATAAAGCCAAGTATATCAAGGTGGCAAAGATGAAAGGACATGTAGCTAGAAATTCTACTCTACTATTTTTACCAGAACCCTGAATTTCTTTTCCCAAGAAAAAAAACAGTATTTTTGAGATTGCTTTAAGAAAATGAAGACAATGTAAATATCTTTTGTTCTTCCTTTCTGGCAGAGAAACCAAACATTCTGGCCACACTTACAGTATCTCATGTAAATCACACAGCCCTCCAAATGGGACAGAAAATTGATCCTTGAGCTTCAGCCAAAAAGCACACTTCAATTATTAGCACCAGCTATCTATGCGTTGACTTTATCAGTGCCTACAACTAACAGCATTATGGAATATCTCCATGTAACTTATCTGGATTCAGCAGAGTAAGGATACCTCCTAGAAGAATGTTCTATAATGTTGTTACCTTAAGTAGCCCAAGTTGCTTACCTGTCTCCCCAGATTCCTCAGTGATTGCCTGGTAAAACTCCCTTTCTGGAAGCATCCTTGCACTAGCAGCACATACTTCTCACAGATTTCCTTCCCAATAGGCCCACTGCTTTTTTCATTCCTTCTGAATAGTGAAGAACAAGTTCTCTAATGACAGTTAAGCGGGGTATTTTGAAAAATTACTCTGCCTTTACTTATTTACCTTAATAAAGTTAGAAGAGCCATAAACCTGTAATTACTTATAAACATGGCTCATCTAGCATATTTTTGGTTTATATTTTTTTTATAAACCCCATTTATAGCAGGGTGCATAGTTGGGGAAGGGGAGCATCACTTTATATATTTATTTATTTGCTTGCTTACTTACTTACTTACTTAAGCTCAGCATTAAGTCTCTAGCCTGCTTTTGCAGTAATTGTGGCTGACTCCAAGCTATTCCTTATGAGGTTCACCTGGAGGATACTTCCTATCCCAGAATCCAATCAGATCTTCTCATGAATCAAAGTCCTTGAGAGCTGAATGTTTCCTGTTCCCTAATCACATCTGTGAATGCTACGTTAGGAAATCTTCTTGGCCAGCTTTAACCACTTCTCTTTTTGAAGTGGACTGAAAACATTATATTTAACCATGTATTTTTTACAGGACTTAAAATCCATTTAAAGGAAAGAGGGAACAGTTGTCCTGTTTCTCTGTTTCTCTCTTCTCTATGTTGTGTGAGGTGGTCATACAGCCATGTCTTTATCTGCCTCAGTCAGCAGCGCTTTTTTGTCTACTTATGTGCTATTTATTTCCCATTTCCATATTGTGCTGCCATCTTTTATGTTCTCTCCTTTCTCCTTCCCAGGTTTCTTCAATAGAGATAAAGGAGAAGAGAGTCAAAGCTCAGCATAAGGTTATACCTGCATTTACAAGTTGTGCAACACAACAGGAATGTATCTGTAGAGCGAAACAATTCTTGCTGGAGAACTCACATCCACACTATACAAGCTTCAAGAGTTTTATTTCAGCAGAACTCTAACCTAGATACCCATTAATGACTACAGTATGTCAGGTGCAATTCTTGAATACATCTGCCATCTTAATTTCATCGGAAAGGGAACCAGCCTGTGTGTGCAGAGATTACCCCATGATACAAAACGCAGTGTGGTAAAAGGAGAGATTATTGGGCGATTTGCTTTCAAAACAGACTCCTGAGTTAAGTTGTTCATGTAGACATACCGTAAATCACTGAATTCAAAGCAATTTGGATCCAAAGTAATTCAAATCCTAAAGTTACAATTTTCATACAGCCGAATTCATCAAAAAAAACCACTTAAAGGATGCTAGACCTCAGTTATTGAATAATAACACAAAGCATTTGTCCGGGAGACCAGAGCACACTTACCACCTCAACCGGAGGGACTTCAGTCAATGTCTCACTGCCACACAGAGTGCATAATCACTGGCTAATGCAATAAGAAGGGAAAAAGTATACTTGATCCCTTCCATAGAAGATGAACTACTGTGAGGCCATAAATTCAAGCTTCAGAGGACCAAAACAAATCTAGACTAGAAAACAGGTCAGTCAGCTAGGAAGAAAATCAAAAGGCTTGCATTTTTTTCTCACAATTCTTTGTGTATTTTAAATTGCCCAGTCACCGGCTAAAGAAAACAGAAACCATACTGTGAGCAAGCTTTAAATTCAGGTAAAGCATACAATTCCCCATCAGACAGAAAGCAGTAAATTGTATGTCAATCTTGAAGCAAGCCTTGTACCTGGAGGACACTTAATGCATGCCACTCAGAGACTGAGAACTGGGGAACCTTTGAACCTTGCTTTTGGACCACAGCAGAACAAGGCAGGCGTTCCTCTCTCTTTGATTTCTGCAAACATTTCAGTGTTTATGTTCAAAAACCTCAAGAACGCTACACTTCAGAAAGTAGGTATTTCTAGGGTTTTAAGAGTACTGGAAAATGCTTCCTAGCCCTGGGCATCTAAATCCCGTCTGTGTCCTACAGACAAAAAAGAACTTCTCTCCTGTGACGTTTTGGGGTGATCTGCACTTGCTTAATTCAACAACGTGCTCAGCTCAGTAGGGAAGTAGGGACTGAGTGATTAGTATCATCCTTTACATTCTTCCCTCCTCCCTGTTTTTCTTAGTTACACTGAGAAGCCATCAGTTTCTCACATTCTTTGCTTTCAGCTTTCTTTGCAGCTAAAAGGCTCTGTGACTCAAGAGAAAGCTTATTATGTCTGTCTCATTCCGAGTCCTAATGGTGAAAAGGAAATTGCAGAAAAGCTAGCAAAAAAGAAAGCTCTCAATATTAGCTTTAATTTTAAAAGAACTAACTCTTCTTCTAATGGAGCTTATTAATTAGCAAGGGATCCTTAAAAACATGAGGAAGTAAAAGTCTTATGAGTACTCTTTTTAATGGCAAATATTTTTCTTCAGGGTAAAATGCTAGACTGCAGCATTTCGTTACTGTATGAAACCAGAATTTCATACAGTAAAACAAACACAAATACGAACTTAGGAGGAATTCATTGTCAGGTGTATTTGAAAAGGATTGCAGGCACCCAGGGAATGTTTCTGTTTGTTGGTTTAAAAGGCCTTTTAATCTGCATCCAATTTCCTCCTACATCTTAAAGCATTTCCATGCAGTCTTTTCACACAAGATAGTGTGATGCATGCCTTACACATAATTTTACCCTGGCTCAGGCTTTGAACTAGCTGCTAGTGGTAATGGAATATGGAGCTGTCGTGTTCTGCTATTTCAAATTGAAACTACGAGATCAGAGACTGAAAATAGTTACTCTTTTGACTTTCTGTGTTCTGTGTCACTGGCGTTTGAGTTTCTCCTTTAACACTGGTGAAAATCCTGTGAAGTATCACCATCTTCCTTGTCTTTATACTCTCCCCTGGACACCCACTGTTGGCTACTGTCAGAGATAAGATGCTGCACTGGAGGGATCTGACAATGGCTGCTATTATGGTTTTTTATGCTTTTCTGAAATTTTAGTAGATCATAACTAGCTCACATTGCCACATTCACCCTTAAATTACACCTTTGGCTGATCTCAGTAGAAAGGCCAAAGCCTGATATTCTTCCCACCGTAAGCAATGTTACTGGTCTTGTTGCCCTCAATGAACATTGCACTGGGTTTTAACAAAGAAAATTGTACAATGAAGAACCTAAAGTGTTTTCTCCTTCTCCAAGGGTATCTTTTGGATCAGATTCAGGTTTTTCAGAGCACAATAATCTCCTTCTGTTTTCAGCTGCCCAAGAGGAACAGAAGAATACTGGTGCTAGTCACAGGAGCAACGACTCCTCAGGTACTAACAGCATTTCTGAGAGGCTGGCATAGAGATCAGGACATAGCTTCAGTGTCAGCTGTACTACCGTAAGACATGGGCAACCAAACAAGCCCACAGGGATACATACTTTGTGTAAGAAGAAAACATCATTAATCAAACCTTATCCCTAGGTCTATATAGAGAAATTATATTGCTATCAGTGAGACTTATACATATAGATCCAAGGGCAGAATAAAGCTGCTAGACATTTCACTGTAGAGCTGTAATTCACATTGTTTTTCCCAAAATAATTTTAGATTAACATACTGTAAAACTGTGTAGCGAGTACGGTAAATTCTACTTTCCAGCTGGAACAATTCCAGACTAAGATGCTTCCTGATGAAGACATGAGCTAGTTCTGCAGTCAATGAAACTATGACATGACGTTGAAATATCAATCCAGAGTCTTTTGGACCGCACGCAGAAGAAATGCCATGAGTTATTTACTTAGTGTTCAATATTCTTTTGTTATGGAGGTCATTTTGTATTTCTTTCCAATTAGAGGGAAAGGTTCACACAAAGTCCAATCTATGTTTAAATTACATTATCTACATGTTCACAGGCTTTTTTTGCCATTGTTGCTAACTGCAGTTGTTAACTGCAGGTGTCAAAAGATCCAAGGTGCTGGCATTCATCATGAGTCAGCTCACAAGAGACTAGTTTCTGAATTCAGCTGTACAGTACAAATCCAAAGGCACACTGTTACCCATCTCAAAACCAAAACTTTCCCATAATAAAGAATCAACAGCCTTTGTTCACCAGTCTGCCAAAATCTCTTAATCTGGCACTCAAAATGATCAGCTGGCAGAAGACAGAATAACTCCAGTGGTGTACAAAAAATATCAGCTGGGGTTTAGGGCAAATCTTGGTCCTAATGAAGTTAATGGCAGAATTCCCACTGATTGCAATGAGACCTGAGACAGAATGTGACAACTGTGTATAAACCAGAGCAGAGTGGTAACAGCCTTTCAGCTCATTGTTCTTCCTTAGAAACATGCAGAGGCTTTCACAAGTCCTTTTGTGCACTGCAGCAACTCAAAGGAGATTTAAAATTACCTCGAGACTAATGCTCAGCAGTACAGATACAACTGATTTTTCGTTCTCTGCTGTATAAGAAAAATAAAAATGAAATGTTGTTTCAAGACTCTCTCAGATGAGTGTTTCATGAACTTTCTAGACAATTAAAATTCTAAAAATTACTAGCCAGGCCAAAATCTGTTCAATTTAAAATGTTTTGCAATGCAGTTTAAAAATAAAGCAAAGCATTCCGATCATTCAGTTAAACAAAAAAGTAATTTTGAATTTTAAATCTACTAAAATATTTTTATGACAGCTTTTCATTTAACATGAGCTAACTGGAACAATGCTTATAAAACTTGTTGAAACTTCATTTCCCCAAAAATAGTTTTTGTCAAAAAAATTGTAGCTCATTTTTTGTAGATTTGACCTTTGGATAACATGAGGCTGGCAGAATGGGTCACAAGCAACTTCTGGACTCCTTCCCAAAACAAGTGGCTTCTGGTGATCTAAAAACATGTCAAGGCAAAACAGAAGTGGGCTTAGTAACCCCAGCTGACAGAATTGCTCCTCCTGTCATGCAGCTGCTGCACCTTAAACCGAGGGGCAGTTCAGGACTCCTGGGGCAAAACAGAGATTGAAAATGGATTTGCCTTCCACCAGGCTTGTTCAGTGCTTACCCCTCTATTGCACTTGCACAGAGCAATATTCAGAATTTCCTCCTTGTCCTTTGATTTTTCTGCTAGCAAAGTAGTTTAGTGCTGTTAGACTGAGTCCTACCAAAAATGAATTTTACCTTCTTTTCCCACTGCATCTGTGCCTTTATAGCCCATATCACAGGTGTTTAGTCAATGGAAAGAATAAGGTCAGGGTCTTCTATTTTTCTTTGAAGAGGGTAACAAAAAGCTATCCTGTTTTTTCTTGATTAATTACCAGGTCTGTGAGGAAAGCTCTCACACAGGTTCTGTTACTGTTATTTTGCTTCAGTTGCTACTTGGGGCCATTGTACTGTCTGTTTTGGATATGCCTCCAGGCAGTTTTGGTCTGGTGAGGTCTTTTTTTGACATCCTGAGAACTACTGATGAGTTTTCGTACCCCCGTGGCAGTGCAACCTGTCTCCCTGGCAGCTAGAAATGATGCTGCACTGGTTGGACTGCTCTCCGCTACGGTTCATGTATTCCTTTCTTGGCACATAATTTTCAACAGGTGTAACCATGCTCCAAGAGGCCCATGGTAGCAGCCTGCAATCCAGTAATTGCTTAAAGGAGCTGCTCTTTCAGAAGAAATGACGCTTGCATTGTCATGCAGGCTGCTGATCATTGCCTGGCGCCTCTGCCCTCAAGGCAAGGGTCCAAACGACTTGTGAGAAGGCACTTTGCCATCTCAGCAGATGGACATGAGCATAAGCAGCTTAGGGACTATGTCTGCGTATCAAACACAGGCACTGAGGGCATGATTCCCAGCCAACAATGCTGCAACTGCTGTTTATCTTGTGCTTACCAACCAAGAGCTGTTTATCTTCTGCTTACCAACCAGGAGGTCAGGGAATATGTCGTTGCTAATTAAGACCTAGGCTGGACTCAGTTTCAAAAGTATAAAATGCGACTCTGCACAACAAGTGTCTAGCTAGAATCAAACAGCAAGTCCCAAGAGGGGCAAAGGGAGTTACCAGGATGCAATCTGCACTGGGGCTGACCAAAATGTGGGAAAGAATACCTCAAAATGTTGCTGTTTTAGATTCAGGAAAAGAGGAAGAAGGGAAGGGTGAATGGGGAAATTGCTGTTAATATATGGGTGGATTTATATTTACTGAAAAGAAAAAGTAATAATAAAGGTATGTAGTTGAAATGGGGAAAAAATTTAGGCTCAATATGAGAAAAAATCCTGATTGTAAACTGCACAAATTTACAGAATCATCTCAGAAAGGAAAGCTTAGAGGCATTTTTGTTTGGCAATTATAACACCTGAAAGAAAAAGCTCCTTCAAAATAAAGACAATACTGTATTCACTGTGAGAAAAGCCAGATGACCTAAGGGATCTTTTCCTCTCTCAGTTCCATGAGCCATATAAGATTATATTACCTGAGGTACAGTGGTACTACAAGTCCTATAATGCCTTTGAAAGCCTGAACTAGAATTAAGTGGTTCAGAGGCCTTGTCCGTGTACAGAAAAGAAATGAAGCAGAGGATCACGCGATACATTTTTTAAACCATGACGTGACATGCTTCTGCTCATTGGAGACAACTGCAATATCAGATGACAGGATCAAGGACAAGCTGAAAATACACTGGAAATACGTTCAAACTGGCTTTTGATCTTGCCACTCTTATCTGAGTTTCAGGCCAAATATTCATGAAGTATCATAAAATCTGCCGCCCTCTTTTACAATTTTAGTATGAAAATGGTCAAGCATTTGCTTTTCTGATAAAAAAAGAAATTATAAATAGATAGAAGGAAAGCAAGTGAATAAAAATGCAAAACTAAAACTGAAAGCGATTCACTGCGTGATACTTTACTGAATACTTGAAATACAGCACCCTAAAAGGAAAAGCTGGCCCAAAAGGTAAAAAGCCTGACACAAAAAAATCATAAACCAGGCACAGCAGATTTCAGAGCTGATGTTCTCTCATTCAGGTCATTATCCACACACTATGAGTAATAGGACCATGTATTTTACATGATTTTATTTCATGTATTTTTATGTACACCCATGAAGCAATCTTGATCAAGCCAAGTTTGAAAGACATCATGCCTGTATGCAGACTGGGATACAAGAAACTCAAATGTTCTTCAAATCTTTACAAATACATACATTCAGACAAAAAAGTTTCTATATATTGTATGTTTGTTTTACCATGCACTGATACTAAGAAGTTAGAAATGTCTAGCTTCCTTTCCCACTGTCCTTCCTCTTTCCTGACCTCCAATATAAGAGGAAGAGCCTAAAAGGGAGCAAAACTGAAGAACAAGCACAGCTCACACAAACAGATGCAGCATGTTCCAACACCCTTCTCTAATGATACAACCAGATAAATTATATCACTTCAGACTGTTCTCCAGTCCTGTGCAAAAAGACAGACGGGATTCGATTGGCATCACCAAAATGTCTTTCCACAGTTCTCCCACCTTTCAAAACCAGTGTAGTCCTGACAGCTACTTTCATTATCACCACGCTTGTATCTATATCAATATTTCAATTTATGTATTTGCACTTCTGTCAGAGAACCTTCATCTATAAGAAGAAAATGTATCGGGAAATATCTTTGTTAGTATCATAAAAATGTTGCAAGGCCATCATATCCCCTTGCATTTTTTCATGTGATAATGAAAATATTTGGGGATTCAAAGTAAATTAGAAGAAATCTGCAGTTTTGCCCTTGTCTGTTACCGTGCACTTTTTCCTATCATAACTATTTGAAAGTCTAAATCAAAGCACAGTGAAGATAGAATTTGCTCAATGAAATAACCTTTTCTTATTTATCACACTTCAAGTCACTCAGTTTTCATTTGAATATCCTGATGACCTACACAGTCACACATGAATGTCAGTTGAACTATTCAACTCATTTTCTCACACTGCTCACGCTGTTTTGCAGTGCAGCCAGAGCCCCCCTGCACATCCACAAAGGCAATTAAATGGATATTCTTTGCTTATTTACAAGGTGTAGGTCAGCTATCAGGTTGAAGATGACGCGTTAGCCTTATCCTCTCTGCTAGCTGGCAGAATATCTAATTTTGGGAGGGTTGGTTTAGAAAAAATGCAGAAAAAGATTGCTCTCCAACACAAATCACAAGTACAGGGTACCATGACCGGGTTTTGTAAGGCTGCTTAGAGAAAACAAAAAGTTGAAGAAAGTAACCAGTGGCTGAACAGCAACCAGCACTAGATAGCACACAGACAATGAAAATGTGTGCTAATAAAGTAGTGCTGTTTTGTTCGGGTTTACCTTTAGCTTTTTTCTCCTCTTCCATGGTATCAAAGCCAAGGCTAACAAGGAGAGTAAGCACCTGCAAGTTAGGCACTCCACAGTCAAACCCGCACTTACAAGTGTCCGGCTCTCCGAAGGTCTCCAGATACCTGCCCGAGGTGCCACTGCTCCACAAGCAGTGCACGAGGAGGGTGAAGTACCTCAAAATGAGCATCCAAAGACGCTTAAAATGCATATATGCTACTAACGCTAGACACTAGCGTTATGGTTGTTCTAAAGGTAATTTAGTCCTTCTTGTCTCCAGCTTCTTGTTTTCTGTCTCCACTCTCACACAAATTCACACACTTCCCTTCTGAGGCTTGCTCTCGCTGTTCACCTCATCTTCCATTTCACCAGCCCTCCTCTAGCATAACCGTCCAGCCTGTCTGTTTCTACCCTGCATAAAAATTCCTGGACACCCAAGCTCCAGCAAAAGAGGTCTTGCACACCAGCTCTCATCTGGGACTCTTATTGCCTACCTGGAGATCAAGAGAGCTAAACTCCTGCCAAACTTGCTCTAAAGAGGACTTGTATGGCCTCCCATCACTAACCTCAGGCCTTGTGTCCCCATTTACATAGAGATTTCTTGGAAAATTGCCCTTTTCTTGTGTAAACTGTTTTCTCACAGTCCAGCTTCATTGCTGCCTTACCTCACCGGGTAAGCAGAGATCTGCCAGCGGTGGTGGTGCAGCCAGTGGGCAGCCAGGCAGGCTAGAGAGGGGCAGGGGAGACTGACCACGCTCACCCCGCTGCTGCCACAAGGACAGGGCACGCTGGAGCCTTGGCTCCTCCTCATGCCTTCTTCCTCCAGGAGGATTAGCCCACAGTAACTAGTGTACACTTTTCACATGGTGACCAGGGAGACAGAGGAAAAAGGGAAAGGTAGAGTCAATGATCGTTCCCTGGGCCTCCTCACGCTCCTGGGAAATGTATTTCAAGAATTTATTCTGTGCCGTGGGGGAAGGCGGGTGTGGAGGTGCTTTTTGAAAGCAGCTGTTTTAGGAAACAGCACAAGGGTGCATTTGAAATGTGACCCTGACCTACTCTGTGCTTCACATTTTGCAGGAAAATGCTTTTATCTACTGCAGATCCACAGCTTTTAGCCCTTTCCTGAAAGAAGGGGTCTGTGACCTGCCTTTGAAATAGCTAAGCAGGGACTATTCTTTTCCTTTTAAAACACAGTTGAAAGGGGAAATGATGAAACAGCATTGAATAGAATATGAATCCTTGGAGCAGAACTCAAGCTATCCATCTGTCATGCAGTGCCCTACCCATGAAGCTATGTTCATACTCCTATTATGTTACTGGCCCAGCGAATCTTGAGTTCATTTCTATACAACAATCCAGATTCAACAGGATGGCTGAAGAGCACTGCCCACGTATATACTCCATTAACCACAGACAGCTAAACTAAGCAAGAAAATGGGGTATGTGGGTCTCAACTCCGCAAGACAGGAAAGAAAGGTGATCATAATTCTTCTGCAATTACAGGCTAGTAAATATAAGGGAAACGGTAGGGTTCGACTGTCTTCCTTCTGACGGAAAATGACATCTCCTACTGCATTTTGTCCAATCTTTCCAGTTCGTAAGGCACTTAACTAGGTGGAATCCCTTTTGAGATTTAATCACAGGATTATCTAATTACTGGATCTTGAATGTGAAAGCCTGTCAAACCCAAGTTATGATTTCATTGTTATTTTAGCTTGGTATCTGGACAAGGCTGACTAAATCTGAACTCTGGCAGAAGAGGGAAAAGAAACATACTGAAGTATAATCAGTTGCAGCTACTCTCTGAAAGCCAACAGCAGTCAAAGGGCAGGCATCCAGATCCTGACACACAGAAGGAAAAGCATGAGTTCAAGGCACATTTAAGCTTACAGAAAAAGAGAGGACTGAAAAAGGGAAAATATATAATAAAAATGTCATGAGCTGTACAACTTTTTAGCTTTCTTATTAAGTGTGGTCCAGCAAAGCAAGTATAATCTGAAGTGTGGGTTCACTAGTTCATACGTTAAGTAAATTCTTGGTTCAAAATTCCACTGGGAACAATAGTCATTAGGCACTGTCACCCACTGTAGATGGTTATAAAGGATCTTATTAGAAGAAGAAGCTATTAAACATTTCATCTTAATAATACCTACCTGCTGTCTCATGGTCTACAAAAAGAGACACAAGAATTTTCCCTGATAAATTTATCTCATAGAAAAGGGAGAACTGCTACTTGCTACAGATTTTTGGCAGAATATTTTTCCACTTGTCTTTTTTGCCATTTCACTGCGTATGGTCTGGAAGCACTTGCTGCCAGAGAGGAAAAATACATTATTTACTGAACCAAACCAACAGTTCATGTAGTTTTATGCCCTGTCCTTGGTGGTGGTCAATATGAGTTACCTGACACAGAACAGGATGGAAGAGGTACAAGAAATTCTAACTAAAAATTCTAAAGAGCAGGCTCAATAAGAAAATTCTGGCTTAAGCTCAGGATGAATATGCCCTGAAACATAATGATTTATAATCATTTAAATATTGTATCCCATTAATATTTGCCGGTTCTTTCTAATTTTAGTCCTGGTAGTTTGATAATACTGAGACTGTTTCAAGTCATATATTTCTAAACAATATTTCACTCCTGTAGTGCATTCTCCTGGTTCACCAGCACATGAGTTAAACCGACTGAGAAACAGGCTGCTTTCCATCTGCTACCAACAAATGTGATCTAATACATTAATTATATTAAAACCCTATCTTTGAAGAATTTATTAATAAAGTGCTAGAGAACCATTACCACCAGTTTTTCCAGTTAAACTTAGTTTGGCTCACGGTCTGGTCTCATATTCCAAATCACCCTAGCTACAGTCTGCATTTGAAGAGCAAGCCGTTAGCTTTCTGTTTAACAGCTGTCTGTCTGCTTCGGTTTAGATTCCCAAAGTCAGACGCAAATCCCCCACGTTGCCTTCCTTCTTCTTGACTGCTCTGCTCAGATAAATTTCCCCATGACCACCACCTCTGTTATGTTTCCTAAACCAGAAATGAAGCATGGATTTGTAACATAAGCAGTAGGTCTTCATGCTGGTTAGCCCAACACAGGCAGTCACCCAAATGTTTTTTGCATCCGGTTCAACGTTAGTGTGTGGGAGAACTGATTTCTCCCCACACTTACTTCCATTCTTCTGGAACTGTGAACTATCAGTGGCCTTGATTAGGTATTTTGTCAAATAGGTTTTGATGAGATGCGTAGCTGGAAGGATATTTGACTAGTTCTGCATCTGTGCTCTCCAGCAGAAACAGCTCATCAGCTTAGCTCATACATTTCAGCAGAAAGAGCGGGATGAAATGTGATGAGGCAGTACTGGATTATATGCGAGGTCTCCTGACCTAATTCACTCTCATTTTTCCTTCTTTCCCCCCCGCCCCAGTGCAGTATGCTTCAGCAAACCTAATATCTGACTCTAATAACTGTTTTGAAAATTATAAATACCTCTTCTGTGAAGCACTATGAAAAGTCATTGCATCACAAGCCTTACAAAGAGACGCTGAAAAAAATCTTTCATTAAAAGTGCATTAGGTGCTAAATGAATCTACAAAACCATACTCAGAGACCCATATATTGCCCGTATGGGGAGTAAGATATATAAAGTTTGTGGCTGGCAATCTGTTATTTAAATAGCATGTTAATGTAATAGAAAGTATCTGCTTGTATCAGCAAGACTACACCACAAACTTTACAGAGTAATCTCTTGCTGTTAATATCATTTCACAGGAATCACCACAGACGGCACAGAAAACATATCCACTGTAGCAACATACAGCAATATCCAATGGATAGCCCTTTCTCTTCAGTGAATTTAAGGCAAAATTAGAGAGAGCGTTATTTAAAAAGGTCAGCACTTGAATTTGATTCTGGATCTCAGATCCCCAAAAGATGAAGGTAGGGTACCAATCTGATCCAGATTTCCCATTTTATCTACAAAAAAATGAGAACTCACCAACACTGAAATCTGGTACTAATTATATAAGGGAGGAAGAAATGTTCTCAGGCGTGGAGTGTGATATCTTCCCCTTATGTTAATGACATGGAAGTTAAGTTATACTTAATGGATTAAGATGTGTAAATTCAATTGAAGTTTCTGAGCCAGATCCTTAACTGGTGTAACTCAGATATAGTTCAGACTGAAATAACACCAAACTAACAATATGAACTACCAGGGAGTAAAAACAGTCACAGTAAGAAGGAACAAATTATTTAACTATGTCATTTCACTGACTAAATAAAATAGCAGTTTTCAGCAATTTTAGCAATAGCAAGGATTCAAGTAGCAGTACCAAGATGCTTCTGAAAAAAAATGGATTTGTTATTCCCTTGATGTCTGAAATAATTGAAGATTTTTTGTCTTGATGATTTGTTTCATCTTCTATCACTGCAATACTCACCAGAAAAATATACGATGTCTATTGAACTTCATTTAGACTTCATCAATGAATGGTGGATAAGGGCTTTTCTGACCACCCTGCAGTTGGAATTCCTTTCTGTTTTCCTGTCTCCATATTCCAGTATAAGTCTGTGGACTCTTCACACTTAAAAACCACTGTGATTCATAACACAGACATTCCCCTTCCTTTCTCACCGATAGGACCTAAACGATATGTTCTGAGCATGTTCAACCCAATGAAAGAGAGGAGAGGAACTCTACATAAAGTAATTATAATATTTATATAGGTCCTGGACAATCCAGAACAAAAAGCTTCATCACATTTTAAAACTTGGACCTATCAACCCTACCAGCGGGACAGTATCCCACTGGACACCACAAAACAAGTGGTCCTCAATCTTTCCTTGTGAAGCTCTTCTTCTTTGCATAGAAAAAGTAAAAATATTTGTCATTAGTTTGAGATAGAACCTTTGAATTCATATGGGATAAAAGCAAAATGAATTAAAGTCCCTGAGGAAATTAACATTTGTTTCTTACAAGTACAGAGTAGCTGGGGAGGTCATGAGAGACAGGGAGCTCCCCAAAGACACTGACATCTGAGCCGTCCCCAGTGCTAGCCTTTGCCCATCACCCAGCTGTTTTGCCATTTCTGCACACTGACTTTTATAAATCCATTTTTTAGGTAAACATAGATCCAAGGATTGGGTGACAGAATTTATAAACTTGTCTCTGGGTTGCGAACTCATCGAGCCCTCTGAATATGAAGAGCTAGGAATTATGTAGGTTAGTACTGCAGCAACAGAAATCCCCTTGAAAATCTACCCTCAATGTTTCAGGTCTGTGTCGCCTGAAGAAGGGCACAGGTCAGGTTATTCTACGGAACAAAACACAATAAAAACAATAATTTTTTTTGCCATGTAAATCACCACTGCCTGAGACAAGAAGCAAATTATAATCCCTAATTGCAGGTTGTCAGAACCAAGTACTTTTCCCAGTTCAGTATAATGGGGAACAGTAGTGACAACCTGATCCCACATCTAAAAACATGACTTACTGTCTCCTTTTTCTGACTTTGAAAAGACTGAAAAGCCTTTCTTTTATTAATAAGGCATACTTTTTGAGAAGTACAAAGTACATATTTGTCCAGAATATTTCTAGATTCAATTTCAGGTCAGCCATAAATCTACATTAGAAAATACCTTGGCAAGCAGCTAAGGTTTGATCGTACAAAATGCTTCCGAGCAATATTTAGCAGATTATGCTGCAAATTTTGTAAAGGCTAAAATCAAATCAAATCTAAGAAAAAACAATTCAGCTGAACTTCCTGGATGAAAGGATAGGCAGGTGGTCCACTTACATCTTTACTTTCTTCTGGGATTTTCAGAAATATGGATGTAACGTAGAGACATTTGCACTCCAAAGCCACTGAGCACTTGGAAAAGCCATTTATAGTAAAATTTTAATAAGCACATTGATGACTTAGGAACCTAAATTCCCTTTTTAAAAGTGAGGTAGGCACTGACAAACTTAACTCTTCTAAAAAGATAACTGACTCAACACCATAAGTCCCCAATTCTCATGCACATAACCAATGTGAATTAAGCTTTTTATGTTTTAAGGAACAGAATTACTGCAAATGGCAACTCTTTTTCTACTGAAATTCAAGGAAATAAAGAGACTATGCATACTTTCTACAGATGCTATTTTTACGTCCGAATCTGAAATTATTTCATCCTGGATTTGGTTAAAGGTAATTTTTTCCATCTTGCAATTTGAGCAAGATCATTTCCATAGCTGTGAGCAGTTTGTAGCAGACTTCTCAAAGAGCATCAAAACCAAACCAGAAAATACAAATGCTTATTATGAAAATGTTTATATTTACAATGGGGGCAAATATTTTAAACAGTTATTTTCACGGGAAGCGATTGCCAGAGAAGGAAGAAGGAGGCAATACATGTGTTTGCACCTCTTGCTAGCTGGGAAAACAAAAGGTCTACAGACCCATTCTAGTAGTCTGCCAAAATCTTAGAGCAGAAGCCCCCCTCCCCTTCTGCCAGGTAAGGGGGCTGCAAAGGAAGCAGTGCACCCAAACCCATATTTCTTTCCCTTGAGTGCTGTGTGATAAATGGTCCAACTCGCTGCTTCCTCAGCCTCAACATGGAGCTACCTGTTGGGAACTTGCCTTTCAATTTTGCTTTTTCCTTGCATCCAGAAATATCTTCAGTGCCTTAATTTCTCAAGAGGATTTTCCATCAGCTAAATAGTTAAAAAAAATTTCCCCAGATATTTTCTAACATTCATCAATCTGCTGAGTTTTGGAGCAGATGATTACTTATTTGAGCACAGGCTTTCCTTTTTCTTCATTTTTGTACCGTGCTTTGCACAATAGGGGCCTAATTACACTAATGGTCCTTTGCCTCTGGAGTATGTAACTTGAAAGGGTCATTTGAGAGACTTGGGCACTTCCATCTCTGCCAAGCCTCTAACAACCTATTATTCTGGAAAAAAAATCCCCTAAAGCACAACAACATTTAAGGATCTAGCAGATCACTAAGGATCTACTTGAGACAATAATATATCAACTCACAGAAACCAATCTGGTTCTATGAATTCACATTTATTTCCAGACAGTATCAGATACCTTGTCTAAAAGAAGAGCACCCATCTAACCTGTTGACGATAAACTTTTCCCATTTCATATATGTCCTGGTTTTGGCTGGGATAGAGTTAATTTTCTTCTTTGTAGCTGGTACAGTGCATTTTGGACTTAGTGTGAGAACAATGTTGATAACACCCTGATGTTTTAGTTGTTGCTAAATAGCTCTTATCCCAAGTCAAGGATTTTTCAGTTTCCCACACTCTGCCAGCGAGGAGGTATACAAGAAGCTGGGAGGGAGCACGGCCAGGACAGCTGACCTGAACTCGCCAAAGGGATATTCCGTACCATAGGACATCACGCTCAGTAAATAAATTGGGGGCAGTTGGCCGGGATGGGGGGATCGCTGCTGTGGCATTGGTCAGCAGGTGGTGAGCAATTGGATTGTGCATCACTCGCCTTTTCTTGGGTTTTATTTATCTTTGTTGTTGTTATATTCCTTTTCATTACAGTTATTATTTTTATGTTTTATTTTACTTTAGTTATTTACTTTAGTTATTTACTTCAGTTATTAAACTGAGCTTTACTTCATTTTTTCAGTTTTCCTCACTGTCCCACTGGGAGGAGGCAGGAGTGAGCGAGCGGCTGTGTGGTGCTTACTTTCTGGCTGGGGTTAAATCACAACAGTCCTTTTTGGCGCCCAACGTGGCGTGAACTCACAACCCTGGGATTGAGAGTCCCATGATCTACCAGCTCTAGCTGGGCCACTGGAGAACATCAGAACAAGTAACAGGTAGACAAGGCTGCTAAGATTGAAGCGGCTCAGGTAGATCTGGATTGGCAACATAAGGGTGAAATATTTATGGCTCAGTGGGCCCATGACACCTCAGGCCATCAGGGAAGAGATGCAACATATAGATGGGCCCATGATCAAGGGGTGGACCTGAGCATGGACACTATCACACAGGCTATCCATGAACGCGAAATGTGCTGCAGTCCAGCAAGCCAAGCGGTTAAAGCCCCTGTGGAATGGAGGATGATGGCTGAAATATAAATATGGGGAGGCCTGGCAGGTTGACTATATCTCGCTCCCACAAACCCATCAAGGCAAGAGCCATGTGCTCACAGCAGTGGAAGCAACCCCCGGATGGCTGGAAACACATCCCATGCCCCATGCCACCACCCAGAACACTATCCTGGGTCTTGAAAAGCAAGTTTTACGGCAACATGGCACCACAGAAAGAACTGAGTCGAACAACAGGACTATACAACATACATTGTGATAAAGTAATACCAGTATTCATACCTGAAATTGGAAGAAACTTAAGACACAATGCTTGCAAACTTAACAGGATCACTCAAAGCACTAAGGTACTCAAGCATAAAAATACACAGTAACGGATCTTAAACTTGTAAATAAATGTTATTGAAGAATACTCATGAGAGGAAGCATGGAAAAAAATGGTTGTCAATAGTATATTTTAAATCAATGAAATGTTGTAGTTTTGGAACTCAGTGATGCTTGTGCCCTTTCTGACATTACAGAGCTTGCCGTGCTTGCTTTGCCTGATCAGAGCCTGTAATCTTTGTTGTTGCTATATTTCAAGTTGCTGATGAAACACCCTGGGGAAGACTGGAAATACCTCTTTGAAATGCACAGCAGGACTTCTCAAAAATGAACCAACAAAACTTTCAGAAAACTCTGCTGCAGAACCAAAAGCAAGAGAAAACGACGCACATTTCAAGCGTAAAGATATTTTGACATCTGGGAAATGCTCAGATAGGATTAAAATGGAGGGCAAATAATTGTGTAAAAAAATAATCAAGTATGGACAAGAGACCATGCACAGAAGTGAGATTCCCCCAACTAAAAGTAAATATTTGTCCTTTATTGTTTTTATGCACCCGTGTATCCAGCTTCTACAATGGCAGAAGGACAACTAACCCTGATTCTTTGCCATGGTCTAGATTAGGAGACAGAGGGGTCACCTTAAATTACTTCAGTTGCAGAAAATCACTCGGTGAAAGTGCACAGCAAAATTTTTCTGTCTCAGATGAAAGGCTGGAGGTTGGGGGAACAGAAAGTGATGGTGATCTCAAACTGATGATTTCATGGTAAGGAGACAAATAGGAAGTCTTCTGTAGCATCATGCTACCAGAAAATTAGGACATTCTTTCTCACAAGGTTTTGTTGATGTTTTATTTTTGGTGACATTTCTGTGAGTACCCTGTGTGCAAAAGATGGAGCACTGCACTACAAAACCTGTCATGAAAAGCAATCCCAACCAATGGTGATTTCATTTAAAGGTAATAACATAGGAAAAAATTGAGCAGAAAACCAATACTGTCCTTTGCTATATATGGAACTTTCTTGCCAAGAATAGTCCTCTAGAAATTTTTCTCCCGTCTTTCTGCTTTTGTTACGCCTATAAAAGAAGATGACTGCCAGCATGTAGCAATCGGTACTACTTTGTAAAATAGATGATAAACCAAACCTCCTTGTGATAACAGATAGCTGGGGCCAATGATGGAGGGACTTTCTGCCACTGCTGCATTCCTATAGATGGTCATAAAGTATTTGAAAAGGAAGCCTTAATGTGTTTTGCTTATTTTTTGTATTTACTTAAACAGAAGAAGTTTAAAGTTTCAAGCCTTGTGACCCCCATCAAGAAAAATTTCAATAAAACAGGAAAAGAACTTGTACATCCTGAACGACGTACATCACTAGTAGGTAAATTACAACCTAGCACCTCCAGAGTAGTATTGTGCAAAGGCAATACATTGTTAATGCCACCTATAGACATACTGAATCACAAGGGAGCCAGGACAGTACCTGCAACACCCTTCTCTCGAATGGCTGGTCATTGCTCAGGGACATAGCCCGCTTGGCACACAGATACTTGTGAGGTCTCTGCAGCAGAGACCATCTTGTTCTTCTGTGTATTTTTATTATGCAACACTGAGCAGAAGGCAGTCTCTCTTCACGACTGAGGCTGTGGGATTCGCTGGTGCAAATATAAATAAACAAGCCCACAAAACAGCACTGCACGCAGCTCTGACATTTTTCATGGCCTCTTCTGGAAATAGAACCCCCTCTCTATCTGATGGTCAGTGTTCACTCTTTCTAAACATTTCCCTTCTCAGTCTGAGAAATGTGGCAAGATTAGAGGGTATCTGTTGGAAAATTAGAATTATTCATCATCCTTGAGCCACCTCAGGCCTTTAAAATATTTTAAAAGAAAAGGGAGCGTTTGGTTTTACCCTGCAAAGCGAGAGCCTTACCTGCGCTGTACTAACAATCTCAAAAGTGACCTTCCATCTCACGCTTGCCAAGTAAGGGGTAATGTTAAATGCTAGCCGCCCCAAACTTGACCTGCTTAAATGTTGAGCAGCCTTTCACTCCGGCCAGGCGCCCACCTTCTCGGCAGCAGCCGGCAGCGTTGTGCAGTGCAGGCTGCCAGCCCCCGTGCCCGGCTCCACGCCACGCAAGCACTGCGCAGCGGGCTGGGGCCAGGGCACCGCAGGGCAGCGTGGGGATGACCGGCGGGCTTAGCGTGAAAAAAACCAAACCAAACTGAAAAAAAACCAAGAATCCCTCTTACTAAGGTTTACCTACCATAAAAATACTTTTCTCTATGTGTATTTTGAAATACACATATTTTCACTTTAAGTACGCACAATTTTGTATGTTTGTGCATGCCCTGCGATTTCCAAAGACTCGTTTACCAGAACAGCTTGCCTGGCACCACGTGCACGGCAACAGATGCCCATGCTAACCATGACAGATAATCTGTGAAGGAGACCGACCTTCACCTATATGTGCGAGATTCGGGTTAGCATCCAGACTCTGCCCGTGCTGATGCAGATGGACAGCGTTTTCTTGCTCGAGTTTCTTGCCTGCGAGGAGGGGATCTTAAGTAATGCCTGCTTTATCTGCAGGGCTACACTCGGGGTGCACGATGGGGACCCCGCGTGACCTGGAGGGCCTGGCAGCTGGCCCAGTCCCACTGCCCCCGCCAGCAGCAGGGCAGCCGGGGGGCACCGGGGCAGCCCCAGCCCCGGGCATCGGGCACCTCCCTGGGGATGGGGATGGGCCGAGGCCAGGCTGGGACCTCAGCCAGGCTCATCTCGGTGGGGCCCACGGCCAAGCAGGGCAGGGCTGCGGGGAGGTGGGCAGGGGCAGGCAGGGCTGGTGGTGCCCTCAGGGCCCTGGCAAGTTTGTCCTGTGTTTTCTGGGCTTCAACATTCCTCCCAGCTCTCAGATGTCTCTTCTTTTCTGCGTTTATAAAGGGAAAGGAAAGGAAGTGCACCGGTCTGGACATGGCAGGGGGGCCGGGCTCCCACGCAACACGGAGGGCCGGTCTGCGTCGTGGCGAGTGCAGGGCTGGTTCTGGGTTATTAAAGCTGACGGATAAAGACGATTAGGTCTCCTTGTCTGCCTGGTATGCAAATTAAGCACTTTCCTATACCATCCACAAAGAACTTAAACAAACCCTGAAGTGGATTAAGCAGCTAAGAAAAGGAAAAGTTCCTAAGTTTAGCAGGATGGAGCGAATAAAATAGGTTTTAAAATATGAATAAGACTCTCTCAAAGTGGCCGCATAGGTCCTTAACTGTATCATCTCTAGGTTGCTCTGGTGCCCAACCAAAGCCCAGAAATTAATATCTCGTAATCAGAAATTTTTAGCACTTGTTATCTCATGTCACAAATCTATATTGAAAACATATATTCTCGTAGTCATGCTTAAAGCTGCCATTTTGTTTCCACTGCAGATATAAACTTTTTTAAAAATACGAAAAAATAAAAGCATGATTATATGGAGTAAGTAAGCAAGCAATTGAGACTTTGGAAATAGTCCTTTAATTAGTTTCCTTAGGACGATACCACGTACCTAAGAAATAACACAATAAAGTAGAAATTTAAGTCACTGGAAGGTTTGAGTTCTGGCAGGACTGCTTTCACTTATTATAAAAAGAACAGAACAAATTTCCCAAAATGTTTAATGTCAGTACTTGCAGTTCTCCTTTCACAACAGCAGGAGAAAGAAAATTGTCTAATGCCCAAAAATGACATCTGTGAAAAAAATCTGTGCTAAAAAGGATGAAAAGAACATCTAGTACAATTTATTCACAGAAATGCCCTTAATAGACTAAATTTACACCATAACACCCCTTTTCTACCCAGTTTGTATAGTAAAGAAAATTATGTTATTGATACTAGTGTTAAACCAGCTTTGTGTGGTACAGTAAATCAGACTCAGGCTAAGCTAAGCAGATGGACACATTTCTGCTACGTGCTAGGGACTCTATCAGTTAGCCATCCGAGAAAGTCTTACCAGCACATTCATCCCTGTCATCTAACTTTCAATTAAGGGCATCACTCAAATCAGTAGCTGAGATTTAAAAGGCTGAGAAAGCAACCAGATCACCAGAACACTCTTTTGTTATACAGCCCGTCTCAGACAGCCCTTGCCACAGATTTGAAACTGGTGCTGCAGGCAGAGAGCAACAGAGTGAATTCAAGTAGCAGCCGTCTTCCCAGAACAGCATTTGAAATTTCACGTGAGGAGGCACATAGTAGAGTCAACCAAATTAACATTTCCACCATTATTGACACGACAAGATTTATTACTCCCTGTTCAATTTAAAAAGATTCCCTGGGGAAATTTTTAAGGGGTGCTTGCTTTATTAGTTGTTATTGAGTTGGACCATTTGACAGCTTGTGGGGAATGTCTGAATAACAAAATCCTTGCTAGAAAGAGATCAACAAACCCCTGGTGACTGATACAGATGACATTGATTTGATTTTAGCATGATGCATTTAGTTTCCATTGTTAAAAGAATATAGCAGATCAATTCATAGAATGAATAGTAACTATATGAATCGTATACACAAAGGAGACTGAGTAGGGCTGTGATAGAACCTGGAGCCACACAGTGCACACAGCTCTCGCTCCCCCAGTAAGCAATGAATTTCAGCAGATTACTATATAGAGCTGGATTACTGTGGGGAGGAAGCACTAGGGCTGCACACTACAACTTCTACACTTGATATTCACAGAGTCATTCCATTAATGAATTACAGTGGCTGTGAGGTGGGGAGAGAAGGCAAGATGGGAGAGGAAGATTTCTATCACTTTAAAGCTCCTGAATAACTTTCTTCCAGCATAAATATAATTCTTTTATAAGCAGGATGTTGGAACAATAGAAGCGCTCCAGCAAATACAAACACAGGGTATATTAGAGTCATGCAGTTACGCAGTTTAAGAGGTGTTCTTGGTATTAAAATACAAAACACGAGGCTAGCTAACAAGTAACAAAACACAAGGTTAAGCACTGATAAGACTGGAACAATTTTTTTGTGAAGTATTATGAGAAAAACAGAGAGAGCCTAGGAAAGTGGAGACAGGAAAGACCGTAAGTTTGAATTCACCCAGACACTAGAGCATTTATAGAACTATGCACAAAGACACCAACTTCCTCTAATATGCTGATAAGAAGAACTTTTAGAAAAGCAGGAGTGTATCAAGTTTACATAATTACATCACTGGCATCGTTTGCTAATTGCCATAACCCAGAAGTCCTTCATTTTAGATTTAGTCAGTAGTCGAAAGCTTTATTGCTGCTGTTAAAATGGCTTTCACTTTCCAAAGAAAGGATTGGTGAATATTCCTGTTACACCAAGAAACAGTAGGTAGTGAAGGGACATAATGTACTCAGAGATGGTTGAAATCAGTTTACCTGAAGCTTAAACTAAAAGCTGAAGATTTTTCAAAAGGACTTAAAATATGTCCTTAAAAAAATGCCTCAAAAAGTCTGAGGTGTTTCAATTTCAGATGAAGTCTCTGCTGGATGGGCAGCAGCTATACACATTCTAAACTTAGAATTGCATTAAGATACCTTTCTACCATGGTTCCAAAAATTCCCTAGCCTCATGTATTTATTTTCCACCCGCTGGTCCCCCAGCAAATGTATAGTTGTGGCAACCTGGTTCATCATCCCTACAATTCCAACCTGTAACCACTGACAGCCTGAAAAATTACCATGTGAAGGAAGCAAGGGGTTTTTATTCAGTCTGTGAGCATTTGGGGGCATATCAGATCTGAATTGTCTAATCCTACGGTTCACTCGAGGCTTAACATGAATCGATCATTAACCCCACATCTGTGCTACATACTGGGCTTTGCCAAAAAAGTGTGCCAGGCAAATATTCAGATTATACAAACCAAAGGAAGCCTGGAATCCATTTCTCCAAGCACACCAAGGTTACTCAGCAGGAATAGCATTTGTCCCACTGTTTTTCTACCCGTCTATACTTTGCTGTGTACAGCTACTGTGATTACACTTAACCCTCTCTGTGTTACATATGCTAATGTAATTTTCTGTACTGTGTTTCAGTCATCCATAATTCACTCTGGCCTTTCTAACAGAAAGCTTTATGCCTGTGGGGCTGGAACACACAGTTGTTTTTCCAATATGCCAGACGAATGCCCAAACCAGTGGATTACAGTCAGTTTCCTTAACCTTGGCTCTGTTGTCAACAAGACTATAGAACACAACAGTTTTAATAGCAAGGGATTGCATGGGGTAGGAGATGTTCACAAGAAAAAGCTCTAACTCACTATTTCTGGTGATTTGGCATTTCTCCATTGCCAGGTTAATATCCGTGTCACTGACCTACACAATTACCTTGTGCTAATTTTCTCTTGTTTTGGCCAGAATGAGAGAAATCCTTTTTATAGAACAAAAAGAGTCTCAAGAATAGTAAACTTCTTACTAAAAGCATCAACTTCAAATTATTAACATTAGCTCTTGAAAACCAACGTTGGACTCTCAGTTTGAATAATCTGTCTGTTGTTCCAGGTCTGAGACCAAAAAAGTGACTATGAACCTCTAAATGGTGGTTAAAACAGACAGAAAAATTATTGCCGGGCGTTCCCCAAATGAGAGCTTTCCACATCTTCCTAACTAGTCCGCTTACAGGGGGAGCAATTCAAGGGAGCTCTGTGAGGTACTGCAGTGCAATTCCATTCCTTACGCACTGCTGTACCCTGTGAAAGCCAGAGACAAGGCACGAATGCTTCTTGAAAAGCGTTTAACAATGAAGCAAAGGAGGAATACGCTTCTTCACATTAAACCAAATTAAAATACCGTGTTCAAGAACCTAGCCGCAGATGACTAAACCTAGCAAATTGGATGATCATATGGTGAGCTACAGCCATGAGTATCATATGGCAAAAAGTATCCTGCAACCAAGGAGCAGCACGTCAGATCAGCCTCACTGAAAGAATGATTGATTGCAAGCAAAGAAGAAAGAAATTAAATAGGATCGCATTTTCTGGGGACAGTATTCTTCTTTGTGCTCTTTAAACCCAAGATAAAGCCTCTGGGAATGTAAGATGCTAATTTAAAAGAAATGAAAATGATTTCTAATTTGTCATATCAAACCCTTATAGAAGAGCATTTCCATTTGCTGTGTAATGCCTAAAGATCTTCTCAGTTACACTTGTTTTCTGATTGATTCGCCTCATCTAAGAAAGAGATACATCGCTATCTAAAAATGAATGCTTCTGATAAGCTTTTTCTGTTTTTCACTGACATTGTAACAGTAACTAAAAATCTTGAGCCATTAACTTTAGTGCAAATTTTGTCTGAAAATGGACAAACTAAACATTTCAGGATTAGGTCCATAGAATTACACCATCGTTAGATTCAAACAGCTAAATATTTATTCACCGTGAATGACATCGTAACGCTTCCAAAGGGACCACGCTGGGAACAAAGGACGACAGTATCAGCAACAACCCACAGTATTCTGATGCTGAAACTTTTTATATATTCAAATCCTAAACATCAAATACTTGCAGACAAAGAGACAGGGATGCATTCAAAGGTGACATAAAATACTTGCTGCTCCCCAAGGATAACTGCAGGATACCAGGAGACTACTGTGACAGCACCTATCCCCTGAACCAGCAATCTCTGTTTCAGACAGCAGGAAACCTAGTGTTGCTAGGAAGGAAAAGGGAGAATATGTGGCTGTGCAAGAAAAGCAGAAGGCCAGCCACGGAAGCGGCAAAAATCCTGTACTGTTGCCATACCCTCATTTCCTTCTTAAGGGAAAAGCATTGAAACTCTGAGAAGAGGAAAAGATATTCTGAGCTGGCTGGGAAGAGAGTGATAAAAAATCCTGAGGGTAGGAGGGAAGGCTGATTAGGGGAGGAATGGAAGAAAGAGGGATATCAGAACCACGTAGAAAGGGAAGGGATCTGGAGGTGGGTAAGAAGAGCTAGGTAGCACCAGCGGGATGAGAAGAGAGAACAGAGGTAGAGAACGCAAAGGCTCTAGGAAGTTTAGTTACATGCCAGAGGAATCCTTGGTAAAAAAAAGTTCGGAAATCACTGACATAAAACACTGTGCACAATACTGCAATAAACCTGCATGAATTATTGTTCAGATTACACATAATTTTCACGCTGTGTAGAAGTGTGAGACCGTAACAGGAAAAGAACAAAATAAGAGCTGTGAGGTGTGAAAGAAAGAAGAGGGGAGAACTTGCTTTTCTTGGGTTATGTTTTTTACATACAGATAGGAAAATGTTTTCATCCTGAAATATTAAGGAAAACAATTTTTAAAAAAGAAAGTCTCCATTAAAAAAGAGTACCATCTGGATTAATATCTTGTTCTGTGGTTTGTCTTAGCTGTTACTTTTCCTTCTCCCAACCACACTTTCAACATCTAAATCTTTAGTTTAGAAGTATACACTTAATGATTCCTAACTATTGAGTATACCTGTTCACATATAAGAATCACCACTCTGCCTACTCTGATATCCAAGTCTCACTCAGGCTCTGTACCGGGAGATATCTCTATATGCCTCTTGCCATCAGAAAAAGGCCTTACTTCTAGTCATGTCCACAACACAGCAGGCCAACTGGAAGGTGGTCTGGAAGTGAAGCTCCTAAAAGACAAGGCTGACTAAACCACATCAAAGCAGTGCCTTTTGAATTCGCAAAAGTGAAAAATGAGAAAAGAATTAGCAGGACAATAGGTTAGGTGTTTATACCTGGAAGCCATTAAATTGTACACGAGGACGTTCAGGTTTCAGGATAACCTAGATAGGTACGAGTTGGGAGAGATCAAGGTACAAACTTAGGTAGGAGAGAAAATCTAAGCTAAGGTCAGGTTACGCTGGCAGGAGTTAAATACAATGTTATTATGAACCGTAACTCCAAGGCAATTGTGAATCCCCTACATCCTTGTGATTCCTGCTGATTACTTTGCATTTTGAAACAGCAAAACAGGGCTCCAGCCAAGCCGTTTGTTTGGATTTGGCTCAGATATGTCTACACCCTGCTGAACCAACTGATTTCACTGGCTAATTGATAGTAGCTTGAAACCTATCACTGGAAATTATGTGTTGCGCAAAGCCAAGCTCACTCGGCCAAGATCACAACAGGTGTAATAAAGCCAAGGAAAGTCTCTGGCACATTTTTCATACAACTCACCCAGGACCCTATTTCCTGACATACCCCTTATGTGCTAGCTAAGCAACTTCTGAGATGTATAGTGTAAAACATGGAGCAATGTTCCTATTGTTAATAATTTTATCATTGACATTTGAACTGATAGATTATCACTGGACTGCTTTGATCAACAATTATGAGTAGTGACAAGGGGAACTGTTCTGGAAGAGCAGCTGCTGATAATGCTTATCCCATCACCGTCTGGGCCTGGTTTTTATCTGAATTAAAACCAGCGGTGAAAGGGTCAGTGTTAGGAATCCACACAGAGAAAGTTTCAAATCTAGCTTTTCATACAGTATGCAGTCATGGTGATTGCACTCGATGCACCGCATAATCACGGTGGGGAACACAAGTGCGTTTCAGAGTTCCTTGCGAGAGAAAAGCAATAGGAAGAGTCACATCATTCCATGTCCCAGCTCTAAAAACAATGAATGACACCAACGAGAAAAAATTAGTGAAAGCTTATGGGAGACATGTGAGATGGGTTTCCCAAAAAGTAAAAGAAGGGCTCATGAAGCAGTGTGGGATGCTGACTATATTTCAGGGAAGAATTGTATAAAAAATTGCTGATCTTTGGAAGAGAAAGCTCTCTTGTATGATTTAGTAAGATGTACCATAGTAAAAGAATACTAATAATCAATTCTCCACTGTCTGATATCACTGCTAAAAAGATCAGTGTTAAGAAAGGCTGATTAAAGCAGGTGCTGCAACTGCTGTTGACCCTGACAACATATGCAATTGTGCTGAATTAGAGAATATGAGCCCCAGTCTAGCAGCAAAGCAAGATCTTGAAAACGAATTCAGAACAAAGATGATCAGTTGTCTGGTTAAAAAGCATTCTAACAGGAGAAGAATAAGAGATTTTACACATGAGTTCTGGGGCATGCAGATAGAAAAACAATGATGGACTCAGACCATTAGCATTTCTTAAGGGCTGTGGTATGGAGGTGCTAAACCATAAGCAGTCAGAAATATTATTTAAAAATAGGGTGGATGCTCATAAGTGCAAGGTAAAGACAAATGCTCTGCCTGTTTCAGCTTTCATTTGAGCATGACAGGAAATGTGTGGGGAGGATATCAATTTTACAAACAGAAATGGAGGGATGAAGCTTAATCACTTCATTACTTCGTGAAAGTACAAAGGAAATGAAGAAAAAAGCTGCAGCAGGCCAAGGCAAGGTTAGCTGATACAGATGGTGCCTCATTGGCCAATGATTGATAAGATCAGCGATTACTGACAGTTTTAAAAAATGTCATTCTATTTTAATTCTCAATATGTCAGACCCAGGAAAATTAAATCACATCAGAAGCCACAGACCTATTACTGAAAGGCCAATTTTTATGAAACTTTTCCTGAACAATTTTAACAGAGAGATTAACTAAAGCCCACTCCATTAACTTGAGTCAGACAAGTTTTAGGAGAACATCAGGCAAAAATGGACTAAGAACTGTTGCACTTACAGATACTGCACAAGGATTTGCTTCTATTCCCAAAGATTGCTTGGAAATCAAAAGAGTAAATGACCTTGATATTCATAGTAACAATATCATTAAAGACTTCTATCAAAATAGGCAGATGTGCTTTGAACTGAAAAATGAAGTAGCATCACTTGCCTTAATTAATGTAGGGGTGGATCAGGAAAGCCGGTGTTATCCCCTCCTATGTAAAGTCACCTGCACTCCTCTAATGGACCCATTAGAACTGATGGGGCAGGGTGTGAGGTGATTCAGAGTCAGACCACTACGCCTGCAAATCCTGATGCTGCAGCTTCTTCAGTAACCCATGGAAGGCCATGAAGGAAAATATTACGATCACTGAGTCCTTGTGCAATTGCCTGGTTTTAAAAGCCAGGCCAAAAAGTGCTGTGCTTTCTGTACTAGCTCATTTCTTGATTCGTGCACCATTTAAAATTGTGAAGCACGGACTATGCCTCTGAGAAGCTGAGTATGATTGTGCTGGAAAACTGTGAGAAAATTGAGGACCAAGTTTGACCCAAGAAAGGGAAAGGTTATTCTAGACTTAAAGGTCAAGCTTGAAAAAACCCAACAACAGGAGTTCTTGAAAAACAGACCTACTAATATATTCACAGTACCAGAGTTTATGTACCAGATCACACAAATATCACTTTCTCTTCTTTACAATACAGAGGGCTATCGACGAATGTCTGTGTGTTCATCTTTTATGTTTGATGATAACAAGCCCAGTAATTTCAAGCATTTGACAGGTACGCTAATACCAGCTGTCTTAGCAGACAGACTTACCTGAAGATTTAACTTAAAAGGAAGCATCCAAAACTGTATATTGTATGCTCATTAATCGAGGTAATGAATTCAACAATAAGGAAAAATCTTCACAATAAATACAGGAAGACTTGAGGATTTCAGAAATGATCCAGTTAGTAATTACTGGATAAGTAACTCCCATGGTATCTTCTTGCCTCTTTTCACATTTGAACTGAAGTGTGAAACAGTAGAACTTTTAAAATGAGGGAAACAAGAAATGACAAATGAGACTCTCCCTCATATATTATGCACTTGAATGAATATCCAAGAGGCACAACTAGTTTGTCTTCTGATAAACAATACAATTTACAATTCATAAGGAGAACTATATTATAGACAATAGCAATGATCTCAAGAAAAGAGATTTGAGTTTTATTAGAGATAGCATAGCTCCTCTTAGGAATGCAGCAGTTTGACAGGAAAGGGGAATTAACATCCTGAGAGGCAGCCACCGAAACAGTGTTCAAATGGCAGATTTGCTCTACAGAAATTACAGAATTATGTGCTGGCCTATTTGTATTACACTTTGGCTGTCCTACTTGAATCCAGAGGCAAACAGCAAAAAAGGAAATTATACTGTTGGCACTGGTAGGCCTCTTTGAAACCAGGTGAAACAAAGTAGCACCTTGCATTTTGAGGGCTTTTATCTGTTCCCCTGCAATTTTAAAAATACTTCCTAGCCAATCAAAATTTCAATTTGATATTCCATTTGTCTTATTTATTGCTTCTATTCTTTTTCACTCTGTTCTTCACAGGCTCTGCTTTTTCCTGTTTAGAATGCGTACATGAATTATTATATTATATTGATTTCATCCTACTATTCATACTTACCTTACTTTCAAAGTACTGTTTTTTAGATACATCATTTCTGCTTAAATTTGTCACTTCACTTTTTGCCCCATCCTTCTGACTCTGTCTGATGTGGCTGAGGATGCCCACGCACTTCACGGCTCCTGCTCCTCCCGGATGCTTGTCATGTTCGCAGAGCTCACACAACTAATCTGTATGCCCAGCCCGAGCTGCGGCTGGCTGGGATGGACCGGCCGGCCGGGCAGCCCTGACAACTTTGCACAAGGGTTCCCCTGGGTGGGGAGATAAGCGCTACATCATTCAGGCAGGATCTGGGGTAGGGATCAACTAGGGCTAGAGACTGGGGAAGGGCCAGAAACCATGCAGTCACTGTATCTCACAAGGTATGAATACCTTGCCTTCTTAATATGCATATTGAAGGGCATATATTTTTGTAGAATTTTTGACAAAGCTGCTAAATTTGATATAATTTTTATACACTTTGTAATAAAATAAGTAAACAAGAACAGTTTAAAATGTGCATATCCGAGAGATGCACAAGTCATTAAAAGGTGTATACAAAAATTGTGGTTAGCACAAACTTATTTGTGATGACACACAGTATTACTTCTGTATATCTCATACGTAACTGCAGTTTTTTGTTCTCTTGTAATTTTATACTACCTTTATCATTCAGTTCTGCTTTACTGTCTAAGCTGATTAATGTACACTGAACTGAACTGAATTTTAAAAATACTTTTGCTAGAGGTACTGAGCTCCCTGCATCATTTCAGTGCTGTGGCTTTCACACATCAGCCTCATTTCTCATGTCACAATCCTCTGTTTTTAAAAGAAATAATATAATTCGACTTTGTTTTATCTATTTATCACTCTGGGATAATCAACAGATACAGGTAAAAACCGAAACGAAGCGTGAGGTGTCAGCAGATCTGGTTTCACCGGAGAAAACACTGTTACCACCAGAGGGCACTAAACCCTGAGAAACTAAATTGTCTGTAAAAGGACAAGCGAGAAAATGGATGATTTCACTAGCAGCACACAGGAATTTACTAAGATGATGCAACTTCTTATCTTAACATTGTCATTTAAGTGCCAGAACTAATGAAGTGGCCTTGTTCCATCCCTACCGCATTCAATAATCTTTCGTGTGAGCGTACCTATCAGTGCACAACCCATCAGAATTAAATACTGATCTTATGCTGTTTAGGAGCAGTTTAGCAAACTCAGTGGAACTATATCCACAGAGACATGATGAGAGTGAAGAATCATGCCTCAGACATTGTGAGTGAATAGATTTTGTACATATTCAAGTCTCCTTAAGATTGTCTCTACCAGCAGGAAAGAGATGAATTCTCTCTGCTCCCCAAAACACACCAAAGTAAATTTTTCTTGTCATCTTTTTTTTGTGGTTTCTTTGGATTATTTTTGTAAAAAGGCTTTTATGGCAGCTGTAAACCGGGCAATCCAGTTATGGGAGTGTAACTGCAAGATTACAGAACTAAAATGTCTGCTTGTGCTTGAAACGGGTTACAGGCTTCTGTTAAGATTACCTTGCTCTCTAGCAGCTCTCAAAATCTCTGTTGCTCACGCAGAGGGCACAGAGCCGGTGTCCCCATCTCAGGCTTTCCTCCTCCAGCAGCCAGCAGCCAGCACCGCCGGGACGGGGCTGGGCTTAGCTGGGACCGCACCCATGCGGTTTCCTTACCCTGGGGAGAGTGCAAAGCGGGTAGTTGGTTGTAGTTCCACTGTTGCAAATGTGTAGTAACTTCGGCCAAGAAAATGGTAGATTATAGTCTGTGAAGTAATCTGTTTGTTCAGATATCACAGCTGTTATTCTTACCTGCACCACTCACTGCAAACAGCTGACTAACTGAAAAGTGATTCAGTAGGGAAAAAATGCAGAGAGTAATGACGAACTTTTGCATACCATGTAAAACTTACTTCCTTTGAGACGTGTTTGCATTCTGCTGCCTTGCACCGCAACTCTTTATGGCACTCTTTTCATTTCCTGATGGCTTTAGGGCTGTGCGGCGGCACGCACAAAGAATCAGCAGTCTCGATATACAAAATCAAACGCCCATCCCATCAGCAAGCGTTGCTGTATTTCTTAGTGCCTGGAGTGGTATTCAAGCAGCTGGGTTTAGCCGTAGGAACTGTGTATAGCAGGAGGGGAAGAGTCAGATGTCAAACAGCCTCTGAGCAAAATGCAGAAAGAGTTTGGGGAGCCCAGACTGAATCTCCAGACAGTTGCAATCTCCCTTGGGCTTTCTCTTTGGTCAGCGGCTATTACATTCCTTTCATTACAGTGGCAACCTTCAAAGGAGAGCACCCAGTACTTCCCCCCTCATCCCTGCCTCCTGCCTAGTTGCTCACTCCCTCCCCACACCTACTCCAGCCTGCAAGCTGGTGGGGCAGCCTTACATCAGGAGAGGCTGAACCCCCCTTCACTCACAGGAATTGGGCTGTGATCTCCCACACTCCAGGCATGTGCTGAAACTTTAACTGATGTTATTGCCTGGGATACAGAAACTGTGCTCCCTTTCTGGGGCATTAAAAAAAAAAATAAAAAAGAAAAGCTTGTGATAACTGAATGGCGGTTTCAGGTATCATAATGTGTTGGATTTGGGCACTTAACTTCCATCTGAGTCCCACTTTATCTTTCTAAGCTTGTTTGGTATCTGGCCCTACTGGTCTCTAAAAGATTCATTCTTTTCCAAATGACACTATTACTTATATTCTAAAGGGCTAATTCAGAGACAGGGAAAGAAATAGGTTAGCTCTTCAACTAGAAAGCCTCAATAGCCTTTAATTGGTTGACAAAAGCCCACTCCTGAAGACGTGGGAGACAGCAACATTCGTTTCTGGGATGCAGCCTGTGTGTGCTGAAATCTCACAGCAAAGCCACCATCCATGGGGTTGTTCAGCCATCAGAGGAGAAAGAGCAGGCTGGGAAGGAGATACACTGCTTCCCTTCTAATCCTGCATCTCTTTCAAACTCGTGTTTTGTTGTTTCTAACCGGTGCTCACAGTTTGATCTGAAAACTGACTAAAACTCTGAAAACATACATAAAACTTTTTTAAGCAAAAGGAGTGTACGCAATACACGTATCTTCAACAGCAGAAGAATTGCTGCACCTTCTGAGACTGTGATATGGATATATGACATGCATAGCATAGTGAGTCCTGAAAGCGTATGTTATTTGAACAACTTATAGGTAAGTCCCCAAGTGGTAAACGCAAAAGCTGTATGTATTAGATTCCTTCCCAGAGGATACATAATTAAGAATTAAGTTTTTCAGAGCATCTAACTGATAGACACAAAAGCTCCATTTTCCACAGGATTTAGGACTCGGGGATGTTTTCAAAGGCGCTTTAGTGTCGAAAGGTTTAGACAGTCCTCTGACAGGAGTTTCAAAAGTTGGGATCTCAGGTTGTAAGTAAGTTGTGAGTTTTTTGAACAGGCCTTGGGGTACCTGCCTGAGACAATGATAGGCACAGAGATATCTTTGAAATTTGATTGTCCAATCCTACCAATTTTCTGTGCTTAAATAACAATTTTTTAAAATATGAAGGCCTGTAAATCAGTTCCATGTTTTTGAAAAAGCCCATCAATGGAAAGCAAGACTTTACAAGGGCTACAAACTATTTGCTCTCCTTTAGCACAAACAAAGGATTACACTTTGCTGCTGAACATCCTAAGTGTAATCACTGTTAGTAATTTTTGGTGATGCTTGCTACGTACACCCACAGCCTTCTATGTATTTTTATTATTTTTTGTTTTATGTATACACTGTATTAGAAACAGTATTTGAACTCCAGACCACCAAAAGCAGAAATACTATGGCGTACCTGGTTATAGTATTAATATTTCAGGAATAAAATGGTCCTGCCATTGTGTGGTTCCCCATTTCCTCCTTTGTTTTGGCAGGACCTGCTGCTTGCAGTGATTCATGGAACTGAAAGCCCAGAAAAAAAGATCAGTCAGTTTAACAGGTTGACCTGAGTCATTGTATCACCTTATGATCGATCAGCAATGAAAATACCAGGTGGGAGAGAAAAAGGCCTGTGCACTTTGAAGGAAGCGTGGTCCTGGATCGCTTAGGCATACTGTGAAACCACTGAGTCAGACAACGGCTGCTTAAACTTTGAATATACAAGAAAGTTCAACGCTGGGTCTTGCATGGACCTCCTGTGCGCCTGCCACGGGCACAAGGCGGCTTCCATAGATAGCTCCTTTGGGGAAAGCAGACTTCTGTCCCATCCCTAACACAGGCCACTGTGTAATTTACACAAATTCAGTACCTCAACAAACCATGAGCCTGTCCAATTAGAGAGATCTGCAAAATCATCTTTGGCATCTTGGATGTGGTACTTACACAGTTTTAGGTATGGTTGGCTTTGCTGCCACACATGCTGGGTGGAGCTGGGAAGAGTAAGTGTGTAATTAGAAGGCAAAACCCAGTGATGGCCGCTGCAATTCTTGCTGGTCCTGGCTCCTATTGAATACTGGCTCTAATTGCATCTTTTATGGGCATAAAAGCATTTATCCGAGATATATAATGCTGTGAGGAAATTAAAGGCTTAGAAAATACAGCTTTTAAGCTGAACCTTGTGACCTAGTGCGTTGTATGCAGTTACAAGCTGTTTAAAGGCGTCCTTTGGTGTGCTGTGCCCATCCTCTTTGTTCTTGCCATCTTGCATCGTGAGATTCAAAACCAAACTAAACATTTCAGACGTTGGAAAGCAACCAGACACATTTTTAGGTCTTGCTCCTGACTAAAAATAGCCCTTTTGAAGCAGTAATGCCGCACAGTACAAATAAAGGCCTAATACGGTACGTAGACCTGAACATGAGCCCAGCACCTGACTCACTTTACTTGATGAACTTTATGATTAATAAATCCTGTCATGAAACCGCTGTTGCATTACAGTTGCCCAAGTAAAAAACTCCCTGTCAGTTTGGTGCATAAAATGGTTACTTAAGCAGTAGAAGCTGAATATACAAGAAGTTAATCTGAAAGAAGGCCTGAGATGATATTAATGAACAAAAAATATGTGAAATACATGTACTGAGCAAAAAGTCTGTTGGAAACTAGCTTAGATTGTTGAAGGAAGCAATGAGGAGACAGGAGTGTTTGAGACATGGAAATGGCGCCAGCTCCAGGTGAAGGGACAGCAGCTGCGACTGGAGCCTCGTGTCCTCCCCGGCACTGTTGGGCTCTGGTCTTGGGAGATGCTCTCTGCTTCAGAGATCCTAAGGGAGCCTAGACTAGGTTCGGCCAGACTGAGGGACCAAGGCAGCGTTTTTCTCTCTCAATCCAACAGCTGGAATCAAAGACTTACATTTCTTCCGTTGCCTTCTCATGCCCCATTCCCCTTTCCTCAGGCTTCATTCTTATTTCTGTCTCGCTCCCAACTACAACTTAAAAAGAACCCAGAATCGTTAGCCAAAACATGTTTTTGCTAGCTCTGAATCTGTAATCAAGACAGCAAACAGCATTACCCCTTATTGCCTGACACCAGCTTGAATTTGTCCTGCAGACGAAAGAGCTGCATGCTGTTCTTAACAGCCCTGCAGGATCAAAACTAAGAGTAAATTTAACCTCAGTAAACAAGAATCAGTGACCGTACTGGTTTTGGCTGAGATAGAGTTAAATTTCTTGATAGTAGCTTGTATGGGGCTATGTTTTGGGTTTGTGATGAAGGCAGTGCTGGTAACACAGAGATGCTTTAGTTACTGCTGCGCAGTGCTTACACAGCATCCAGGCCTTTTCTGCTCCTCTGACTGCCCTGCCAGCGAGCAGACTGGGGGTGCACCAGAAGCTGGGAGGGGACTCAGCTGGGACAGCTGACCCCAACTGACCGAAGGAATATCCCATGCCGTACGACGTCATACTCCGAAATAAGACTGGTGGGGGGCGGATGTTGGCAGGGGCTGCCACTGCTCAGGGACTGGCTGGACATTGGTCATCACTTGTTCTTCTTGGGTTTTATTTTCCTGTTATTTTTCTTTTTAATTCCTCTTTTTTTTTTTTTTACATTATTAAACTGTCTTTATTTCTACCGACAAGTTTTCTCAATTTTACCCTTCGGGTTCTGCCCCCTCCCCTGGTCCCACCGGGAGGGGAGTGAGCTGTGGGCTCTGTGGGACCGAGTTGCCAGCCAGCGTGAAACCACGACACTGACCCACAAAGGGAATATTACTTTACCTCGCTTCCTTTCCCCTTTTCTCTCGTGAAAGATCAACTATTATAAAAGATGCAGACAGGCCCCCCCCCCCCCCCAAAAAAAAGAAGAAAAAAAGACAAACCCTTTGCTATATATAAACGGACAAATAAAATTGTACAAAGGCCTTGCTTTTCCAAAATGCCTCTAAAGGAGCGTGCAAACGCTCGCAATTTAATCCAATATTCACGGTTTGGATGTTTTCCCAGTTCGCCTTCCGTCAGTTCTCTCTACGTCGCCGAAAAGCAAAGGGTTTAACGGCAGTTTTACTGAGGTAAAGACCTTCCCCACCACTACCCCCTGGCGAGGAAGGAGCCTCACCCGGGCGGGCGCGGTCCCCGAGCGGGGCGGCCGACGGGCCAGCCCGTCGGC
>JAVKLA010000021.1:24372707-24412940 GCA_034782735.1 Sagittarius serpentarius | reverse complement strand
CCCCTCCCTCCTCCGGTCGTCCCCCCTACCCCCCGCCCCCGCCATCCCCGCGCTCCGCCTCTGCGGGCAGTGCGCATGCATGGGGCGGCAGCCCAGTCCCTCTGACTCACCCCCCTCTTCTCCCGTCAGCTCCCGGGAGGCATCCCCCGCCGCGGGCGAGGAGAAGAGAAAAGGCGGCCGCCATGAATCGGTTGGGAAAGAAAGCCAATGAGACCCTTATCGAGATGGCGCTGTCTGCGGATGGTAGGAGACGGGGCGGGGGGCGGCTTTGTCGGTCTCCCCCCCCCCCCCCCCGGCCATTCCACCGCCTCGGTGAGGAGGGGGCCGCGGGGCCGGGCGCGGTCGGCGCTGCCTGCCCGGTGGTGACTGGGAGCCCGTGGAAGCGTCGCGGGTGGGAGGCGGCGGAGCGTCCCGGCAGCGGACGCGAGCCTGGTGGTGATGGGGGGGGTGTGGGGTGTGTCCGTGTCCGTGTCCTGTTTCACCCCGGGGCTCTGCAGACAGGCGTCTGGGAGATGGGGTTGATCCCGGATGACTCCTGACGCCTCCCGAGTCTGTCTTTGATCCTCCGGCTTCCACTGAAAACAGCAAACGCGTTTGCGTGAGCCTGAGCGTGGTTTGATTAAGTCTCTGTAACCCCCAAATAAACCTTGAAAAAAGTGGTTCCTGTGTCAGCACGCTGCTCAGAACCAATACTAGAGATAGCCCTTAACTGTTATTTTTAAACACACTTCAAATGCAGAGGTTGCCTTTGTCTTACAGCAAACTTCTACCCTTTCCCGAAGCGCCAGCTGGGTTCAGGCAGGGATGAGCTGCTGTCTCCCAGTAGCTGAGATTGTCATGACAAGAAGGTTCAGAGCAGAGCAGGTCACCTCGCTTCGGAAGGTGGGAGCAGCCCCTCTCCTGCCTCGCTCCATCCGAGATGTGCCGGTAGCCGGTCAGCTGTGTGTAAGGCCTCTGCGCCAGTTGCTGTGCAGCCGGTGGGTTTGTGCTGGGGCCTTGCTTTTTTGCGATAGCCAGGTTACGGTTTCCAGTTCGTGGCAGTATGTAATGTAATTACTTATTATAATGTGGTAATATTACGATTTCATAAAATAACATGACGCAAATGCCTAAGTGTATGTTTATCAGTACCTCAGCTGGCAACATGAATCAACAGTCAGATGTGAGATAGTATGTTGATATTTTCAGAAGGATTCTGTAGATATTTAAAAACAAAAGAAAAACACTGACCTAGAAAAATTGCTTTTTGGGAATCATGCTTTGCCCTTAGTCCTAGAAGTGAAGATCTTAAAGCAGGAAAGAACCACTAAGCTTCTGGATTGGCTGCTTGGGTGGTAGTTTTCCCTCACAGCTTGACTACACTATCTCTTTTAGAAAAACATCTAATACCATTTTAAACACCTCGAGCACTAGGGTAGAATCGTGATTTTCAAAATCTTAGTCTTGTTTCAGAGAAATAGAACGCAGATAATGACTATGAAAACTATCCAAAAGAAGCTGTTTACAGTGACAGCAAGGAGCGGTGTGCAGCTGTGACGAGGCAGGCGTCCGCAGCAAGTGTCAGACCAGCATTTGCCCTCTCTGTGAAAGCCTGGCAGAGCTGGCAGACTTGTGCAGGAACTGAAGCAGATGGGTGTTACAGGCTCTTGGCCAGCAACGCATTTCCAGAGTCTTGTGGGGAGGCCTGAGTCATTGCCCGTCCCGCTGCCTCTGAGCAGTGAAAAGTGCTTAGGACTGAGCTTCTCTAACCAGTGGTTGTTCTTCTGAAGTAGCTTGAGACTAAAAAATATTTACAAAGTATGCAATAACCTTTTAGGGAATGATGTTCAAAGTCAGGTTTGTAAACTTAATTCCGCAGCATTCAGTTTTCCCATGAGCATCTTGTGGGGTTTTTTTATAGTCATAAACATCAAATATAAGGAGATTTGAAGGGTTTCAGTGAAGGAGGATGATTTAGTAGGATTTACCGTACAGTAGCCCATAACTGTCCATACAAAATCTTGCACCCGATCATTTTTTTTAATTAACTACTCTTCTAAAATGGAAACAAATTGAATATGGGGTAAAGCCAGTAGGCTTTTTAGAGTTTATGTCAATTTGTTGTCCAAAAATCTCTTAAGGTTAAAAAAAAAATAATAAAACTTTCTTAAATTATGGTTTAGGAAAGTTAATAGTATGCGTATATTGCCAATGGGACTTGTGGCAGGTCTAAACATCTGCTTTGTGCTTTTAAGGAAAAGATAGCCTCTTAAGGAGGCTCCAAGGTATAGATGTCTGATGTGCACAAGCAGGGTCTGTGTGGGACAATAGGAACAAGGCAGAAGAAAAAACATCTGCTGCTTATTTTCCTTAAAGATGTGTTCCGATTTGGATAGTACGTGTGTATTTAATTCTGGTTTACTACTGCTTTTCATTAAACTTGAATGCTGAGGAACAGGTTGTAGGGATGAAAAACTACTTACCAACAGCAGAAAGTTTAACTTGCAGAGTCTGTTTAGAGACCATGTGCCAAAACTTCTACCTTGAAGGAAGCTTTCTGGCTTCCTGTTGAATTACACCCGCATGAGGTAATAAATTCCATTTTCGTGTGTGTGATTTTGCTTTCTGTTGGAAGATGTGTGGCATTTACCTCAAATACTAAAAATGAAGAAAACTGAATTTGCAAAATTGGAATGTAAATATCAGGGGAAGAAGACCACAGTATGTTGTTAGGAATATTTCTTTATGTCTAAGCTGTCTTTCAGCATTTTTTTTTTCCCAGCATGAAATGTTAATGCTACAGTAGCTGTGTTGTGGGATATATCCCAAGACGGTGGATCTTCTGGAAACTCGTATAGGCTTCATGCCGTGATTTGAAATACGCTGCCTTTATATGCATGGTTCCCCTTCCAAAACTTCCAGGACTCTGGTTTGAACTCGGAATGCTCCAAGGCTGATCTAAATTGAAACGCTTTCTTAGATTGGTTGTCGTCTTGCTCGTGTTCCCTCTGAGAAAGGCAGCAAAACATCGGGAAAAGCCGATGTTGTGACTTGAGAACAGCGCTTGTGCCAGTTTGTTGACTTGTCATAATGCCTCAGCGTTCAGGGCCAAATACTAATGCTGTTAAGTAAGTGAAGTATCATTCTATTAAATCAGAATTATTATGATTCATACTAGTAACATAAAATAGAGGTCTCTGTTCAAAACTACATCTGTCTCTAATTACTGGAGCAATGTATGTAGTAATTTCTTATCTATTTGTGGCAACGCTGAATGGGATATCACGTTCCCACCGGGCTAAAGCAGAGGATTTGTTAATGTGGAAACTTTTTTTAAAGATTATTCCTAAGTAATAAAATAAAAGCTCTGAGAAATTAGACATAGTTCAGAGTGTAAAAGTCTCTTAGACTGACCAACATGTGGTTCCTGAGTGGAATTTCTTTATTGGCTGCGATGCGTCACTGCGGGGGCACAGTGTAAATACAGGCTGGTTATCGGAAGGTAAACCTCCTTTTAACAGAAGACTCCAGTTTGCAATAGGAAAGCCTATTTTTGGGAACAGATCCCAACAACTTGCATAATATCACCTTATATATTCTGTTGTATATGTGCTGTGGTGCTTTTAATGAGAAAATAAATATCAAGCTCATTCCACTACAGCTGTTAAATACAGATTTTATCCAGAGATTGTCTCAGTTAAAAAAAAAAAAAAAAAAAAATTGCCCTTGGACCGGTGTCTGAGACTTACAACACTTTTCTTTCAGATGAGGACCCTGCATATGAGGTTTAAGTCACTCTGCAGCCCTGTGAGTGGCAAAGCGGAGCAGCTCCCAAGGAGGAATTAAGTCTCCTGCATGCCTTCTTAACCCAGTAGCAATTATGTGGGATGTTCAGGGCACGCTTCGGCGAGCTGGGCAATACAGCTGAATTCCCTCAGGAGAAGAACTGAGTGACTGTCCTGCCCATCGCAGGTGAATGCTGTTCAGCCTCTATTGAATAAGGAGTCCTGCGGCTTCACCTTTTTGCTCAGAAAATGAAAGGAAAAGCTCTGTAGCTGTTTGTCCCTCTCGAGGGTTCCTGGAGGGAGGGCTTGGTTCCAGCTGGGGGCAGAAGTTCTGGGCTGTGAATGCCAAATAAATGCTAAGGAAGCAACTGAAACCCTACTGCAGTGTAAGGCAGAGCGATGTTCTCTCAGCGTTTCCCCTCTCAGGCAAGTTTGCAGCTAAGGTACTGTCTGGTATGATGTCCCATTCTGAGGTGTTTGTAGGACTAATGGAAAGGCAGGTTTCCAGTGCATAGGGGTTTGATTTTCTTTTTTTCTTTAAATAAAAATTTGGCTTTGGATCTGAAAAAAATTCAAAATTTTGGAAGTATAACTACAGCTGGAAAGTTTCCAGTCTTTGCTGCTGGTCAGTGAAATAGTGCTGTTAAGTATGGTGTCGTACCCTGGAAAGTTTTTGTAAGTAATTCTCAACTTACAAAATTCGAAGTTACTTTGCTTTTCAAGCTTTTATTTAACAGGTGCATTAGCAGCACGTGTTGAGAAATGAAAGCTGTGTTGGAATGTGAGTCTTTGCGCTCTGGAAAGGTCTTTGCAGAAATGAGATAACTGTATCATAAAATGGAATGGCACTTTAACTTTTATGTACAAATGATTCGTAAGTGCTATGATGCAAGGAAAAACTAGGATAAGATACAAGGACGCTACTGATAATGCTTTTAAAATTATGCTGAGAATTATTGACAGATATTTTGTAAAAAAAAAAAAACAAAACCAACAAAACCCCAGAAAACCAAACACCATTGTCTTCATATTTAGTATCTGTAGACTAATTAATGAGTTGTATATACACATGGATAAGTACAGTCACCTAATACAAACATGTAATTAAGAAGTTATCGGTAATGTAAAAATGTGCTGAGAGTTGCTGTGTCAGATGTTTTGTGGTAAGGTAATAATAATGCAGTGAACTTTTCCACTAGTTTTTTGTTGTTATCTGGGGGTTGAAGAGCAGTGTAGATACCAGCTTGTGCTTCATTATGTAGCAGTAATTTTGTTATATTCGGTAGCAGCTTTTCACGTGTGTGTGTGAATAATGCACGAAGGGGAAGGAAGATCCTTGTGTAGTACGGCTAGGTATAGTTCTTGCAATTAAAAAATAGTTATGGAAGGATTTTGAGGTGTGGGCTATCTGCAGAAAGCTGAATAATATGTCAGGAATTACTTACAGATTAAACATTGTGTGTGGGAGGAGTTGATTCTAGGTTGGGACTTGGTTACTTGGATTCTGCTATAGAGATGTATATTTTTCTTTGAAAGGCCCCCTGCAAGAACCTACAGATGTTAAACTGACGGTGTTCATTGCTTTGATCTGATGCATGCCAAGAAAAGGCATGCTAGTTGGCTGCTGCTGATAAAAAGGTGCAGAATAAGGCAGGATGCCTGAACCAATGCTGGAAACTTCGTGCCTTGTGCAACTGTGCTGACACACCTTGTAAGCACCAATTACCGCTCATGATGTAACATAATACAATTCTTAACTTGCCTGTCTGGGTAGGCTAAGGGATGTAATGTGAAAATCTATGTGTAAGTGTAGTTTTCCAGAACAGCTGAGAGAATACCTTAATTCCGTGCCTGCAGTACTCCTATTGCAGTAATCCAATAAAGGCTTCTAGATCCGTTTCTGTGTGTTCAGAATACATCCACGTGTAAATTTGGATCACTCTTTTCACACCACATCAAGGCAGAACTAGCACGTATTCTTATACATTGTAGGCCTGACTTCAGTCTCTCTCTTCAGCCCCTGTTTTCACCATTGGTTTCTGCTAAGGTAGGGTTTCTGCTTTAGTTGTAATTGGTGCCCAAGAAATGAGGAGAGAAATTGTCTTGGGTCCTGTTTGCACAGCTGTCATCTGGAATTTTCAATAGATCGTATAGATTAAAGGGTTATGGGATTTACTAGTTTGTTTTGTTGGGGTTTTTTTTGCATTTGTAGTATAGTAGTTTGTTACAGATCTGACTATTAAGAACAAATTTAGAATAGACCAACATTTGATGTTAATTGTGTTAAAAGACTTGATTCTAGGCTACTGTTTCAAATCAAATCTTTTTTTCAGTGCACGTGGATCACTCATTTACACCTAACAGTATAATATAAGCACGTATTATTTCATCTTGTTGGTTTATCTGGGTCTTTTGGTACAGTCAGAGCCATTCTGAGGACCAGTAGAGGTGGTGAAGTTCCAAATGCTGTTTTTTAGGAAGTGAGACTATCTTTGGGTGAACTGCAGTCTTATAACTGGAAATCCCAAGTGATCCCCTTGGCTTCCTTAGCAGGCACCCAAGGGTAGATGTGAAATTTGAGGCCTTTGGCAAGATAGCAGAACCTCAGCGAGCCATTTGGGTGGGGCTCGTGATGCAGATGGCTGGCCTTTTAATTTTCTGCACTAGCCCTAAATTAGAAAGGGCTCTGTGGTTTGTTACTCAAAGAGGGTTTCTTAACTATCAGGTAGGAAATCAGAGAGCCTACGTTTGCACGATTTATAGTGTGCTAGAAATACACCATGCTAACGAGTAATGACTAGCAGACGTGGTTTTGAGGCCATTGGCAAGTTGGATGCCTTTGCGTACTTCAGTCCCGTTAAGTGACTGGTGCTTACATGAAAAACTCGAAGTGATGGGAGTCATGGTCCATTGCCCTGCTTGTTTTCTTGATTGATAGGAACTGTTTCTCGCTGGGGTCAGTATATGACTTCCAGAGTTATTTCATTGTCTTTGAAGTAATGTGGACAGAAAATATTAAGTTTTGCAAACTCATACGTCGGGGTGGGTGGGGGAATTAGTAGGATTTGTTTGTAAGAAGTCATTCTATACTGGTATCTTTTTATGTTGTGTAATATGAGAAAATGAAAAACTTGGTGAATGCACTAGCAAAATTCCCAGTGACATATTTCATTGGAAGCATAACCAAAACAATATTGAACTAGGTAGAGCATGAGGACCAGAAGGAACAAAAAATTTCGGGTGAAATCGGCCATCTGAAATTAAATGTGTGGGTAGCATGAAACTGAGGAATGCTGCCAGAGGACAGTAAATTTGAGGTGTAGGTTTTTTAAATATTGCTTTTTACTTCCTTAGTAAGAGTAGTAGCTTATGCAAAATGTCTTCCCACCATTTTTTCACTATTTCCCCATCGTTAGTTCTCTGTTCATATATTGCTCTTCTCTTGCATTATCTATGGATAATCTCCCATACAAGGATGGGAATGTAATGTATGTAATGTGTGTCCATAGAATGAATAGTACGTTGGGCCGTCCACTACTTTTGAAAAATTGTCTTGCAAATGCTGAAAGAAATTGGAAATTGTGTTGCTTCAGGGTTACATCAGGGATTTCGGTGGAAGTTGGAGAAATGCATTAATGAATGATGCTATAAGATTTTAAGTGTATCTCTGGAAACACTAGGAAAGCAAGTCTATACCTAACACTTTTTGAACTGCTCATAATTCCCTTGGGCTGTGATGAAAAGCAATGGTGTGGTTCCCCTTTCTTCATCTTCTCTTGAAGGAGATGTGAGAGCACCTGGCACTTTCATATATGTGCAAGGCCATTGTCCAAGCTGTTTGTCTGCCTCTGCAGTCAGATAGTGCCGACGAAAACTGGCCCTGCACATATAAATAGTCTTAAGTGCAAACAAGCGCAGCCATAGTCAGGACTTATGCAGTCTGGTATTTTACCACCCTGCTCTTCTGAGGTTTATTTGCCGTCCTACTCCCCCTTACTTACATAAATCTAAATGCTATGCACTTTTAAATACGTGGCTTTATCCAGCTATCACTAGTCTGGGCTTTCTTTTTTTAATTGCATTTGTATCTATTAATCAGTTTATGTGTCTCATTCTGCAAAATTACGATACCTGAAAGGTGTAAGTGCTAACTTCAGTGCTCACAGCATGCTTTAAGTCTTGTCTATGCTGTTATATACAATGTGGTAATGGTTATTGCCTTAACCGCATTAAAATGCCGTTCAAGTTCTGTGTTACAACACTATGCTTGTATAAATCTGTTTTTAGCAAAAAACCACAACGCTTCTTTTTTTTTTTTTTTCCCCTTTTGGTTTTGTTGTTTTTTTCTTTTTTAGCCTCGTGCCTTTTAATCAAAAGGAGAGGTTTTACGGTCCTTTAGAAGGAAGGCAGCTGAGAGTAAACCTCAAGTTATGATTTAAAATACTCATTTACTATACTAGAGATTAGAACTGAGGTCTTCATGTCTTTTCCAAATGCTAAATGAGATTTTCTTATTGTTAGGAACAGAATTCTCTTCCGTATATTTATGCCTATATAAAACAGATTTTTTTTTTTTTCTTCTGCTTCTTATGTGTTCATAAATACCTGTTTTCTGGAATCACTTGTTTAATAATACAACACATGCTGAAAATAAATATGTCCATGAAACAGCCTATACTTGAATGCAATCTTTTTTTTTTAATCATAAAATTATTTTAAAGTGTTCCCAATAAATTTTCTTGGATTTACTGAGAATTTAATGTTTTCATTGTTAAGAAATGGTTTTAAATTTTTAGGAGCAGCTCTGAGTGTGCATAAACCACCACTTCGAACGTAATCTTGAGACTGAATCTTTGGCTCAGCAGTGCAGTTATTACTCTTCAGAGAATGCCAGGTGAAATAATACCACTTATTTTACTTGCTCGGGAGCCAGCCTACGAGGTGGGTCCTCACTTCCCCTAGGCAACTCAGTCATCCAGCTCTGGGAGGATATGGTCAATATACAAATAAATTTAGTTAATAAGTCATTTTAAAGCTATGTTTTTCTCAGATACGGAAGCACTTGCAATAGTCATTATGAAGCTTACTTGGAACGAGTGACCTTATTTTGGAGAGGTCTTTGTTCAGTATGCATTTTTTGTTAGTGACTCAGTGCTGAATCATACTCCTTGTCAGAGATGGAAATTGGTCAGAGTAGATCTCGCTAGAGCAGGAATCCCATGGTGATCTTTTGGGAGCAAAAGACACGGTACCATAAATAGCGCATTGATTTAGTGATAAATAATCATGTTTTAAATTGATTTCTCTTTTCTGTCAGGCAGGCCACGTTATTGAATAATGGCAGGGCTTTATTAAGATCGTAACTTCAAGACATCTAGGAATAAAATTTTCTTTCATTGCTTTGTAAGGATGAGTATTAGGAATTTTCTTTGTAGTACAAAGTAGCTACCTTGTAACAACTGCAATGTAAGTTTCAGGTTTGGGGAGTGCTTTTGTTTGTTTTGGGTTGTTTTGTTGTTGTTGTTTTGGTTTTGTTTGGTTTTATTTTCATTTTACCGGGACCATCAAGATTTGACTCTAGGTATATGTACGTGCATAATCTGATATGCCAAAGGTACCAGACATATGCAGAACAGTATGACAGGTCTGAAAGCTCTTTCTCCCTGCTTGTTTTTGTTGACTGAAAAGAATGCTGTTACTGTGTCTAAGAAAATTGTGGAAATAAATGGAAGCAGTATTCTGGAAACAATACTGAAAGTAATAGCAGGACCGGTAGTAATACTGTCTTACTGCTGCTAAATAGTGAACAGTTTATCAACACCTGCCCGGGAATCCCAGCTCTGACTTTGCTTTTGGCATAGCTCTGTCAGAGGTCTTAAGCGCGCAAATGCAGATGATTTTTCTAGTTTTAGTAGCAAAACGAAAATTTTGATCCCTAACAATGTCTATTTAGCTGCCACTTGGCTTTAGAAGCACCTAATATGTTAACATTTTTACTGGTAGAAACATGTCTATCAAGAGCTCTTCTTGGTGCAGATGAATCAGGGTGAGAGAAGTTGGAAGAAAGGAAAACTTAAATGCCTTCTCTTGTTCTGTTTTCTGACGCAGAGTTGCTCTGAACTGTGCCAGACTGCAGCATCTCCACACCAGCTGCTCCGTGCCCAGCTGTACCTTGAGTGCAGCATCATCGGCCAAGCTTTTTTTTCCTTCCCATCTGCCAGCAGACCCCAGCTTACGGAGGATGCTGAAGTGACAAAGATCATCATCTTCCAGGGAAGTTGCTGGTTAGGTAGAGTTAAAGATGCTGGAGCATCCCTGGCTGTGCCTGTGCTAGTAATTAAAAAAGCCAAGGATTTTTTCATTGGCCTTGGAGGACAAGTAGCGAAGTCCAGCCATGTCAATATGGCTAAACTCCCTTCTTCCCCAAGCAGGGTAGACTTCTCCATACTGTTTTGAAGACCAGAATCTGGCCTGCTATGTCCCCCGCAGTGTGTTTCTGCTCTTGTCTGGGAGAGCGCTAGAAGCCAAAAGCTGTTCCACAAAGTGCACTAGTAATTAAGTTGCGTGAGCAGCCCTGTGGTTGGGTCCATGTCCTGGGCTTCTTATTTGGCTAGTCGAGGCACAGCTGTTGTGACCAGGATGTGGCCTGTGACGGGTTGTCCTTCTCCCAGAGAACGTGCAGCTCATTTTTGGTGCAGAGGGATACTTCACGAGTCCTGTGGCATCACGGAGCCGTGCTGCTTACCTTGCCCCAGCTATCAGAAAATAGGGGGCTACGGGAGGCCTTGATTTACAACGGCATCATTACTTTTTTGCGACAGCCCTGAATACAGTTGCTTGTGTTTTGTGAGGTTTTAGAAATGAAATTAAACAGCACTTGTCAAAATAAACAGAATTTATTTTGCATTGCTTGTTTTCTTGCAGATGACTTTAATTTTTAATTTTATGAAGTCTGTATTACCGTTGTAGTCATTGAAGAGAATTGGTAGGTAGGTCGTGCATGTGGTCTCCAGTCCATCTATCTGATTTTAAATATGTGACGGCCAGTCGTACTTGAATAGCTTGTGTCCTGATTCTGTAAATTGCAGATACAGTAGCATGTTTGAAAAACTGTGAGTGTGTTGGTGTCTAGACCACTAAGGGTTTTTGTCTTTCCTCATGGAATGAATAGGAAGGTTTTGAAGGACAACTTTTTGATTCCTGAAGTATTAATCATAGTAAAGCACTTCTTTTAACCAGTGGGTCCAGATGTGGAGTTAAACTCCTTTGAAATCGTCAGTTTTGCCACGTAGAAAAAGAAAGTGATTTGGGCACTATGACCAAAGTTAAACTATTGTAGAATGACTAATCGTTTCATTACACAAGAAGCCATTTTTCATGCTTATTACAGAAATCATAAGATTGCACTAATAAAAGTACCTTTTTTCTGTGGAGTAAACTGCTTATATTTTAAGAGGCAAAATCAGCCTTGATTATATTCTCTAGTCTTCAGTTCTGAATGTTGATTTCTGTGAGCTGTTTTGAATTACTGTTGATCTGATCATCCGGGTCTGTAATTGAAATGGAAATGGTCTGTAATTCTTAGGGCTGGCATACCGAAAGTTTGTAAGTAGGTTGCCCTGCGGTAGGGTGTAGTTTGGGACAACACATGTTAATACTGCAAAATTATAGGCCATGTGAAGCTTACTTATTTCCAATAATGTGCAAACTCCCAAGACACATGTGTTTAAGGAGTTACAAATAGCGGTATGCAGAACTGTAAGGCTGTTAGAGACAACAGTTACATTGGGAAAGAGGCATTTCTTTCAGCTAGGATATGTGCATGCCCATGAAAGGCCAATGATTTGAATAAATATTAATTATATATTATATATGAAACAATTTTAATGAGTTTTGATAGTCTTAGCGTTGTTCTGGAGTTAATTTTGAACAAAAAAATTGCGAGAAGTAACTGCCATTTGTACAAATGGATTTTTGTAATGAAAGGCCACTTACGTTTAGTAGAAGTCCTCACTCGTTCTTCTTGGTGTGCAGATCTCCTTACATGCGGTAGAGCATGTAGTGTTGAAAAACAAGGCCATTCCCTTAAATATGATGTTTTTATCAGAATATTGTTGTTTTCCTCCTATCTTTAGATATGAAGTTGTAGTTTCTTGAAGAATTTTAAAGGCATTTTCTTGGCTAGCAGAAACTATTGTGGTCCTCCCTGCTGCTGATACGTGAAAGTGGCATGCTTGTTTGTGTTGCTGAATAAGGTGCCTGGACAAAAAGGTGAATGTTAGTGTTTCAAGAGGAACCTGCTCTGTGTGCTCTGTCTAGGTCTTGGTCTCTGGTTTCCAGGGCTTATTCTTTTGTTGGATAGTGGCTGTGTTGGAAAGGATAGAAAAGAATTATTAAATGGGTTCATGTTAAAAGTGGATTTTACTTCTGGTTCTTACTGAAGTCTTTTTTTCCTTTTAAAGATGACATTGCGATTCTCACCAAGTTCAAGCCATCGCGCTCAGAAGGTATTGTACTAACCGGCGTTACGCCTTCCTCCCTTCTGTGTGTGTCCTCTCCCCTTCCCCCCCCGACCCGCTGATAGCTTCTTGGAAATGAGATTTAAGTTTTTATGAGTCATTGATATCACATATGAGCCAGGCTTTTTGCAATGTGATTTGCAAGTCACTTCTTTGCTATCTGTGGGCAGCTGTCTTGGTGAAGAACTAATTGGGCATCTCCATTCCTGGTGCTTGTTGCAGTCCTGGTTTGCGGTTCCTTTACACCTTCCTACATGACTCGGACATGCATTTCTTGTACTGCTCCTACTCAGGAACCTGCTCATGTGTTTTTCAAGGAGTGAATGTATTAAGTATGTTGTAATTCTCAGTTAATACGTTTTGCATTCTCTTTTTGCCTTCTTGTGTGCTGCTCTAGGCTTACTCAGTTTTATTCCCCAGGATCAGCGATACCAAGAGGATTTCCTTCCACGAGTCGCATAAGTAATTAGCTATGGTACTGCAAGAGCATTTAAAATGTAGAGTTCTGAATCGTGCTTGTTCCTGAGGTTAAACTTTCACAACTACAGAAAGCATAATCCAGAAAAAACAAACACCAAGGCTCCTGTCATAGGCGGTGGAATCAGTCCAAGTCCTCTCAGCAGCATAGGCAAACAATGTTACTGCTCCAGGGACGAGGTGCCAGGCTGCGCCTGCCATGGAGGGTTGTGTGATGAAATGTTTGGGCTTTCTGCTCCTGGGCCCTGGGCTTGCTACCTTTGGCCAAAGCTGCAGCAGCCACCTGCTTCCCAGGGCTGCAGGCAGAGCAGGCAGCAGAGCGTGATGGTGCTGCTCCCTTTCTTTCATCCGGCAGTGGTCTGCTGTCCTGGGCTGCTGCTGAGTTTGCTTAAGCTTAGAGCCAGTCCTGTATGAAGGTAGAGCCTCTCCTTAGGAGTATTCTTGCAGAAACAGTTTCTCACGTAAATTAATCGGAGTATTTTGATAGTTGTTTTTTGAGTCAAGGCTTCTGTGTTCTTACTAGGATATTCTCCCATTATGTGCCATTTGTCTCTCTTGCACGTTGAACACTTGTGCTGTGTTGGGAGGTGAACTGAAGTCAGGTCTGTGCTGAAGCTGTTCCTGTAAATCTTTTCTGTGTTTGGTGTTCTGTCTTACAGCGTAGTCCCTGCAGCATTTATGATGTCTTTGGGTAGGAAGAACAATGCCAAATTACTTACTTGCACTCTAACTCTAACTCTAACTTAAGATGCCTTAATGCCGGTCTCTACACTTGCATCAGCATATGGAAAACACCTTTGTACAAGTGTATAAGTAAAACTTCAGTGTTCAAATTGTACTTACAATACAGATTTTGCAGGTGTAGTTTGCTTTAGGAGAATAGCGTATGACAACTTTAAATGTCTTAGCATTCGGAAACTTCTTTGTTACATGTTATATACCATTATATACCATTGCCCAGTTTCTCATCACATAATATGTACAGTTATAAATTACAGAGACTATTTTCTGTAAGTGAACTTAGACAAAGAAAAAAAATACAGGAAACAAAATGCTCTCAAGCTGTACTTAAGTAGCTTATTACAGATTTTTTGAAGACCCAGTTCATATCCTGCCTGGATGCAATTTTGACATCAAATATTTGCAGGTTACAAAACCAAAAAAAAGGTCATTTTGTTTTATTGGTAGAAATAATCTAACTGTAGTTGTCTTGACAGTGGTTCAGTCTAAGATGTGCTAGTCAGTCTTTCCAGTCTAAGCTATACCCAGCAATGCTTCCTTGATGGAGAAAGGAGTACGATGAATCCTTGTTTTGGAAGAAAGAGGCACCATTATTAGATGCCTGCTCTAGACTGATGAGCTGTTTTCAAAACTGCTTGTCCTTTTCCATTGGTAGTGGAGTTACTTAGATGCATGATTTAGGAGACTGGTCTGTCTGTCTAATCAGCAGAGAGATGGTTGTTTACAAAAACTTGTGGAGCAGGAGCTTAGTGTAGGGCTCTGAATGGCTCTGCAGAGCCGCAAACCCAGCTACCGTCTCAGTATGATTTAGGGATCTGAAGATATTCAGTGTAATTTTTCCCTATAGTGTTAACATTTAAGTGACAGCGTCCTTGGTGAACTGACTGTATTTGTGGGGAAAGTTATGTCAGAATTCAATACTGTTGTTAAAATGAAGGTGGGAGTGGTTGTGTTGTGTGGGTTTTGTTTTTTTCTTTTTCTTTTTTTTTTTTTAAACAAGAAGCTTGGTAATTTGACATTACTATTCGTGATCCTGTCATCGTATCTCCATTATGTGGGCATCTGTAATCTTGAGGTTATGCACCATTAATCCCTTAGCAACAAAAACCTCCTTCAATTTCTAGCAAGCAACTCCAGAGTTAATTGAACTTTCATAACTGAGGCAGCAAAGCTCGAGGTGTGAGACCCTTATAGATAGTAACCTGGCAGACATTTGAGTCAAGAAAGGTACGTGATGCTGACAGATTTTTGTTTGTCACAGTTAAAAATATGTTTCTCTGACTGCAAGGTTACAACCAGGTAGTACGGGCTGAGGATATTGTCTCTTGCAGCATTTTTTTCCCCTTCAGAGAACAAACCATTTTTGAAGATTTTACGTAGCTGAGTATTCCACCTTTTGGTTGTTCATAGTTCTGTGCCTTCAAGACGCACACCATTTTCAGATACAATAATGTTTTAAAATAAGGAATGTATTTATGTGAATCTATCTTTCTTTCAACGTTCCTTAGGGGAAGAATGCAATGGACCTTTATGTGAGACTATTTCAACTGCAGGATCAGACATCCCAAGCAGCTCTGAGGTAAGGTACAGTACCGATGGTGTTAACCTGCTGCTGGTAGGAAGAAAGAGGAACTGTTGCTGTGAAAGAGAGAATTAGTTTTAAAATAATATTTCTTTTAGATTGTCTTATACCTCCTTTTTTAATACATGTAAGCATTTTCTTCCTCTAGTGTTTTGAAGGAGCAAAACCATGAATGTAACACTGATACTCACTGTGTCTTGTAAGAGACTTACCAGTGTAGAAAACAGTATGGGCTTAACAGTGTATCCAAGTATCAGTCCTGAAATGAGAATCGCACAATCATTTAATGTTTTGGCAATTGGAAAAACATAATGCTTCTGCACTAGCCTAACACTTTGTTTTATGCTGCATATTATATTGCTGGTTCTAGGAACTTTTTGACAATGTAGTGAGATTTGAGTTGCAAGAATACCTCTTCCTTGCAACATGTGCGATATGGAAAGCATCATAGCTATTCATTTTTTCACAGTACCTCATTGCTTAATATGTACGGTTCACGATATCTTAAATAGATGGTGGGGTGTGGTTATTATTCAGTTAAGAAACAGATTTTAAAAGAATATTGAAAATAAGCATTCTTGAAATTGGCATTTTATTTTAATTTCTAATGTCTGATTTCTTTATTATGGTTATTATATGCCTAGAGGAAGATAGAAAGAGTTTTAGATAGGAAAAGCAACAGTTGCTCTGTTGAAGTAGAGTCTCATACTGGCCATGAGCACTCATCAGAAGTGATGTCTGTTGAACTGAGTGTTGGAAAACTGTAGCTGTTCGGCTGAACTTCTTAAGAGTAAAACGTCCTCACCTACCTCTAAGAGGCAAATTTGGAGGTGGTCATGTAAAGACAGAACTCAGGAGTGCTTCCTAGATTACACAGATCTTTAGCTTGCTAGCACATGCAACCATATCATCTAAATGTTTTCCTAAATCTACCAGTTTCATCTTAAAAACTGTTAGTATGTTTACCCTGCTACTTTCTGAATCTAATGTAGGAGTTCTAGTAATCCTCTTCTCCAGGAAGGTTTTCAGTGAACAGCCGTATCACTGAAGCCTGGGCAGAGATGGTCTCCAATGATAGCTTATGTATCATCATACCGTGATAAGCATCAGAGTCTGAAGCTGATTCTGAGTTCCTTTTGAGTGTGTCTGAGTAGATGGAGATGACCTATGTCACCAAAGCTTGAAAGAATTCACTTCGTGACTTAGGAAAAGGCAGGAAACATGGGAGAGAGGGTGCAACGCATGTGTTGTATATGTAGAGACATGGGATTTGAACCTTGTTTGAGGGGTGAAGGATTCATGATGGGGCGGGAAAGGAGGCTTTGATCTTCAGCACTTTCTTGCCTGGGAGGTAGTCTCCTTATGGAAAATATATCTGGTTACCCTCTCAAAAATCTCTTGTTGGTAACTTCATGCCGCCTTTTCTCTTGTTTTCTGCTTATGCGTGTTCCTTACATACTTATTTTTCTTCATAATTTGTTCTTAAATATCACAAAGTATTGTCATATTAGGAGTATTAGTCTGTAGTTGACTTGATGAGTCAGGTTTTTTGTTTTCTTATTTTCTTCTCTCCCTCTAAGAGGAGACGGCTTGCTTGGCTTTAGATAGTTTGTTTCTCCAGATCAGCTGGTTATCTGATGTTTGCTTACGTTTAAGCTAGTACTCTTCTGTGCTTTGTGTTATCCTACCCTGTCCCCTAGTACAATCTCCTTTATCTGATTTTTGCTTTCTATGCATTAGCCAGGCATAAAGTTACAGAGCTACTCTTCTTGCCCAGTTTCACACTCTCATCAGCCATGACAGGCTTAGTTCTTGATAATTAATGTCCTAGATATTCAGGGTAAGTCTATCCTTAAAATTTTTTCCATTAATTCATTCCAACAGTAAGATAGCCCTTTTTTTTCATACAATGCTAATCCTTTATCATTACGTGTTGTCACAAACTCAGTTTTCTATAAACTGGAAGAATTTCTTTTCCCTCAGTTCTTTGGTAGGCTGCCTTTTGTCATCCATAGGAATTGAGCAGGGTCGTCTATCCCAGCATGAAAGACAAGCCATGGATTCTCTCGTTTTCACCAAGACCCTTCTGAGCTCAGGTCAATGTGCTTTGTTCTTGTTTTGACAAACAGCATGTTTCTCTATTTTATGATTTTACTTTGGTGATAGGTTGGTAATTTTCTTGTTACCTAATCATATACTTTGTTTTAAGACTTCCAAGTGTTCATATTTTCCAGCTGCAGGCACAATTTAAGTTCAGGTAATTTTAAAAGAGAAATGGAGTTCATTTGTAAAAGACAGTAACAGTACGCTGATGCTGCTCAGCAGTAGGGAGGAAAAGCTAAGGTCTTATCATTGATTTAGCAACAGAGGAGGGAACAAAAGAAATCTAGATTCAAATATGGAGAGCAGAAAACATTACCTATCCGTAATTCAGGAGTATTTTTTTTGTTTTGTAATCTATAAAGGAATATGTGATTTGGGCATAAGGAATGATGCAAGTAAAACAAAAACAAAGGTGAAAAACAGTCTGTAGTGAAGCCTGCCAACATATGTACAAAAGCTGGATGAAGTTAAGGACTCAAAAAGCAATTGAGTCTCCAGTCAGTGGTGCCTTTGGTCCTTCATGATTTTGCATTTGTGCTCTAATCCATTGCTTCTTGCCTATTTTACACCATTTTTTTCCTTTTTTTTTTTTTTTTTTTTTTTTAAATCTGCTTGTTGTTGAGTCTCCTTATTTTTCTTCTTAGTCTCCCACAAGGACAAAAGAGACAAGATTGGTTGGAGTTCAACAGCTTTCCATATTAAAAGCCTAACAGCATGAATCATTTCTAGATGCTTTGTCATGCAGGGAGGCAAGGAGATGTTTTCAGCAAACAGCAGACTGGAGAGGAGCTAAAAAAACCCAAAAGGATGTGATAGGGATATTTTCGAATAGGCATTGCAATGGGGAATGCTTCAAGTTATGTCATGATTAAATCAGTAATTCACAGACAGACATTTCTGTTAGGGATAGGCAACTGTCCTAATTGAGTCTCTATGTAGAATATACCTGCATCAGTCTTTATGTAGTTCCTGTTCCAAGAAATACATAAGTGCCTCTGGAAGTCCTTTCAAGCAAATTGGAAAATGAATGAAATAAAACCTGAGAATCTGTTTTTCCTCTGTGCTTTATATTTATGCAGAGCGAGCACTAGAAAAATATATAATGGCACAATTCTGTTTTGATAGCGAGGTGCATCTCTGTTCAGTGATTGTAATTAGTTGTTCAAGTTACAAAGTAAATGAGGATGACGCCCACTGACAAAATAGAGTTCCTATTCTTAAGAAGAAAGAAGGTCAGTTAAATAATTAAAGATTGGAAGAAAGTTAAAAATTGGAATTTATGTTAAATTTCCCGATAGTAAAATTTTAGGCCATTCAAGTGGGATAATTGTAAAATTAGTACAGCTTTTGTGGAAGATTGAATCATTAGTTTGCGGTTTATCGACATCTGTAAGACATGTGGACAGAGGACTATTTGTGTGTTTGCTATTCCATTTAAGAAGTGCAAAGTAACTTATAATGTTTGCTTTGTAAGTATGTGGACCCTGAGTTTCTCACCCTCATAAAAGGCAGGATTACTTTACTCTCTGAGTAAAGCTTTAGGACTGTGCCCTATTCTAGCTGTGAGAAGGTAGGAATTAATTTTGCACAGTTACATATGAAATTTTCACCTTTTCTGTTAATTTCACAGCAGTGAAATGCTCACTAAAAGTTCCTGTTAATCAGGATTTTCCATATTATAACTTGATTGTGAGAAAATCTGAGAACAAGCTGTCCTTATTTAGGCCAGGTAGCAGAATTAAATTGGCAGAGCTCCATCAAATATATTAAAGCAACGCATTTTACCGAAATTAGGGGTGTGACACAGATTTTTTTTTTTTGAGCAGCAGGTGCTGCAGGTGTTCCAAATGAATTTATTATTATTTTTTTCTGAAGAAACACCATCGTAATGTAGATTGTTTTTCATGCTTGTTCATTTTCCAATTCAGACCTGTGGGTTTTCAAGTAGAGAGAAACCTAAAATACCATTATTAATATTGTGAAGACAGACCAAATCAGTTTCAAAATCTAGAAGGAAATACAGAAAGACTTCTTTCAACTGTAACTACAAAACACAATCTGAGGGATATTTTAGGGGGGGAGAGAGTGCATTAAAGACTTAGAGTGGATTCCAAAGTAGGAAAGACTAGCCCAGCACTGCTGCCACCATTGCCAGCCTTCTTTATTCTTGGTTTTCGTCTCAGCAAAGTTGGACTGTTAAGAGTGTTTCTGAATACGCTGGTTGGTTTTTGTTTTGGGGGTCATGTGTTGCCAAGATTGGAGCCCCTTTGTGCTCTACATAGACTTTGTCATATAATGAAAAAGTGGTGTCTCTACAAGAGTTCTTATACTTTAAATGTACAGTAGAAGGATTGATCACAAATTTTGCAATAGTTAACCCCCGTGACTTGAGCTAATCCATTTCAGGCAGTTGTACTGAGAGTAGGGTAAGTTCCCTAGATTTAACAGGAAAGCATTTCACAAAATTCATAGAAATGTACAAAGGACTCTGCCAGCTGTGTGTCTTCATCTCACAGTTTAGTGTTTCACTAGATGTATTAAAATTTTATCTCAGAGTGAAGCAGTTGTGGGCAGCGTATGAGGCCCAGTGGGTGGCTAGAACCCATATCTACATCTAATCGTGGAGGAAGTGGGAAGCTTTGAGTGGGAGGAATACAGGCTGGAGAGGTGGAAGAAAAGCAGATGGAAGGGCAACAGCTTGGCCTGAGGGGCAGGTGTGCTATGGAGAGGTCAGGAGCTGTAGGGCAGCAATGAAAAGCAAGGCTGTAAGTTCATTGATGTCAAATTTGTACAGTACTTTATGGGACAGATATGTTCAGTATATAACTGGAGAAAAACTTTCCGCTTAGGTGTTTCAGCTCTTAGTTCTCTACAAATACCGCAGGTTTTCCCAGTAGCATCAGTGACGTGAGGATTAGCCTGCTAAACCCAGTTCAGGCTATCTTGGGGTAAGAGCACGGTGCAGCTCTTTATATTTGCACTGTTTCTCATGTGGACTCCTTGCCAAAAACCAGATGGATCTTTCTGTGTTTATTTGGCTGAATTCTGAAAAGGACATGTTTTATCTTACTTAGATAAGCAAATACTCGGAGATGGCATCATTCAGAAAGAATGTAAAGATGCGTGTATGTATTACTTACAGTGTAAACAGGAACAAAAATAGTGTGGTTGTTTCACAGAATTATAGGAATGGGCCTGAATGGTTTCTCTCAAGTAAAATTGTAATAAAAGTGAAAAATACTAATTTCTACTCTAAAAAAATCATAGACAGTACTTTATGAAAACTGGATTTTGGGAAATACACTTTTTGAAATATTACAATTCTAAACCTATAAATGATGATACAATAATGAAAAGAAGTTAGTATTCTGCTTCTGTTGAAAGTTAATGTAATTCCATAGAGAACTGTCATATTTTCATAATGCGCTTCTACTATTTGGTTGCACTGTTTAAACCTGTCTGTGATTTGTTTTCAGAAGCGAAACAAAAGAAGAGTGTGAGAAATTATTGACTAACAGAATTAGATATCGCAAAACAGCTTAGGTATTGCAAGCCATTATTCATTCCGATAGTGAAGCCTGATCTCAAAATCCATTGCTCATGCAATCACACAGTTGTGGGCCAGGACTCCAGATAGCTTATGGACGTGTCTTTGTAGGATAGCTGTGCTCTGCAGAGTCCTCTGCTGTTGGTATTCCTGTCATGCCTGTGTATGGAGTCTGGCCTGAGGACGTTGCAGCACCCTCCGGGCCCTTGTACAGGAAAATAATAAGCACCCAGATGTTGTACAATTAAAATCAGGGAAGGGACTTGCCAGGAGTGGATCATAACTGGAAGCTAGGAAGCTCTCACTAGTCTCATTAGGCATAACAACTACAATTACTGATACCAGTTTGTCTGCACTATGAGATTAATGATTTGTCTCCTTGCATTTGTTTTCGTTCAGTGCACATGGTATAATTTCAGTTTGTATTGGGAAAAAATAGCTAACTAAGGGGCGTCACATTTCTTCTGAATGCAAGTGCAGCCGTCTATGCTGTGTACGTTTTCTCTCTTTGATATTAAAATAAGAAAAAGTACTGTTAAAAGCCATTCTTCATCAGCTTGTAGACAGTAATCTATGCCAAGTTGTTTAGACTTTATTTTTTTATAATGGAAATGCAGAGGAATACCGTATAGCTCTTATTAAAAGTTGTTATTCATATTTTAAAATTAATATGGGCCATGTAAGCCAGTGGTGTAGGCTAGAGACCCAGCTGATAGAATCTGAGGAAGTAGAGGTTTGTTTAAATTTTGACTATCTAGACTAAAAATCCAACTGTCACTCAGAATAGCTTTTCAACAACTTAAACCAGAAGCTGCACTGTTTCTTCTGAAATAGCCTTTTATTTTAAAGCGTCCTTTGCATCATTGCTAACAACATTATGTTTTTCCCGTGATGCCACTGGCAGGGCCTAAACAGCACTGAGACTACTTTACTCATCCCTGAACATCAAGTGGTAAGCAGTAAGCAATATTCATGCTTCTTTGCATGAATTTGTGTGGCGTCTTCTATAACTGTATGCCAAAAAGTCCCTCACCAGAAATTTTCCAGTTTCAAGGAAGCCATCCTTTCAAAAAGATTTGTTTTTCCTAGCTTATAAAAATGGATGTGTTCTTTGCATTTATTCCTAGTGATGACCTAAAGGATAAATTCAAGCAAATTGAAAGGATAATAGACAAAATTGAAAAGTTAAGATCGGTGGAGAAAACTGGAAAGTTTGCTTTTTTATCATTGTTTTGGTTTGATGGGATATAGGATATATTCTGACTATGGTGTTATTAACAAATGTGGGATTCCTTTTTATCATGATAATGTGGATGGACGGCTCTGTGAGTCAGCATGATACTTAAAAACGTTTTAAAGAGCAAGAAACACACTGACAGCATTTGAAATGTGTTGCCTTTTTTTTTTTTTTCTTATTGTAATAAATAATAAGGAAAGGCTCAAAATACCGACTTACTGAAATTTGCAGACAAAATAACTGTATCAATTTTCAAATATATCGGAAAACTTAAAATAATCATTATTCTCTTATGGAGAAAGAAATTACAAAAATTAAATTATGATAACTGAAGAAGTACATGCTGAGGTATATTAAAACTGTCTGCTTGCTTACATTGGGCTCTGGTGTCTTACATTAACACATACGCTCTCTTAGCATACGTTTTATTTTTCTTTGTTCTATTCTTGGTTAATGTGTTCTTTTTATCCAGAGAGGCTTTTTCTGCGCAAATACCTTGGTGTCTTAAACTGCTTTGAAATGCATGTTTTCAAGCTTTCAGATTTTAATGTGGTTTAAAATTGAAACACAGTTGTGGTAAAGGTGCAAAAAGTAGCTCGCAAGTTTTAGCTATGAGAAGTAAGTGGGATTTTGTGTTTCTTTGAATGGGAAAGGTTATAATTTCGTATGCAACTCTGTAGCCTGCATGAAGCATAACTGGAAATTGAAATGTGTGGTGTTAACAGTGTTGTTAATACACTTTGAAGTGGGTAAGCCCTTCCGTTGCGTGGATTCCTCCAAGGAAGACTTCTGAAGAGAACTTCATGCAAAGGGGATCTCTGGTATAATGGGAACTGAGTTTACTGTGCACAAACCAGGAATTTGCCTCTTTGATTTTCAGTATATTCGCATATGTTGTGTAAATGCATTTCCAGGAGCTTTTTGCTTTTGGAAATAAATTTTATCAAACAGTTATATTTAACATAGCGGCACTTAAATCAGCATGTTTTTCCTGTAGCTGTAAGCATGTTTAATTCGGTGAAAAGGGGAGGTATATAAATGTTCTGTGTGAACTGGGGATCTAAATGAGGGTGATGATTTTGTTTTTAAGCCATTGAATGTTTCTTACCCTTTCAGTTATGGAGGCTTTTCTTGTGTTTTGATTCAGCTTTCAAATCCTTACATTTTTGTCCATTTCTGTACTCTGAAAATTTTTCTGCAGTGGATTGTTAAGTCATAAATTGACTAGTTGCTTTGTAATGTAGTTATTTTGGTTTTTTTACATTGTCTGCGATTAAAAACTAATTTGCCTGTATGATTATCAAAGGTATGCAATAAATACAACATTTGGTTTGTAGACTGTATCTTGTAAGCAAGCAAAATCTTGCAACTCAATATTATTTTGTAGTTTCAGGCAATTTTCTTGTCTGGTAACGTAAGACTATGATAATATAACTCCTAGATACGCTGATGGGATCATGTTATTAACGTAACTTCTCAGCATACCTGTTAGTCATAGCCAGAGATTCTTCACTGTGCTAGAACTCTAATGAAGCTAATGTTTTGGGTTCTTCCATCTCAGATTAGTGTTGGTTACTGCTTTATTACTGAAATCACCACTCTAAGCTCCCTTCCCGCTCCGAGATACAAAGAACAGAAGGGGAAGGCTGCTGAGGTCTGCACCTGCAGTCCCAGCTCTGTGAGCTGGGCCCTTGTGAAACCTTTGAACTCCGGGGAACTGAATTTGGGAAGGGCGTTTCTGAACGTAGGCCCCGAAGAAACTTGCAGTCTTCTGACTGAATATTAATCTGAAAAGTATTGCTCTAAGCCAAGTTCCTCTGCCGTTTGAAGTACGGACATGAAGAGGGCTAGGATATTTAGTAGCAAGGTGTATTTGGAGGAAGCTCCCTTGCCTGCAGGGAGAGAGCTGTGCCAAGCGGCCTGCAAGGACATAAACTTCCTGTTAGGTGGATGACCAGAACAGAAATTCCTGTGAGTCCTGTGAAAATACACAGTACATCATTCAGGTATAACCTGAAAAACGTATTTGCTTTTCAGGTACTGCGAGATCATTAGGCCACGGAGGGCTAGCTGACTGTGCTGAGCAAGGTCAGCTGTCTGTCTGCTTTGATGGGTGAGCAAGGCCAGGGAAACATTTACCGCGGTCTCTCTCCCTCAGCTTCAATCCAAAGTTGTTTTTCTGAAGTGCTTTCTGTAAGGGTCTTTAGCGGTTGATGCCACATCCAGCAGCTCGCCTTCCCCTCTCCTGTTCGCGGTGACTGGCTTGTTTGCTTTGGCCCTGGAGGAGAGTATCTGAGCCGCCTGAGGGAGCGAGCTGGCCAAGGCCTGCTCATCAAGGTTTAGCAGTGCAGGAGAGTTTTGGTGGATTTGAATGTAGGGTGAGACCACTCAGCCAGCATTTACAAGCTTTACCCAAACCAGTTTGGGCAGAACTGGTCGTGGGGTGTTACAGCCTTATTTTGTCTTGAGCTCTGCTTTACTTATTTCCATGCTGACATCTTGGTCTTTCCTGTAACCTGTACTATTTGAGTCAGGATTTTCTACTGCAGGGCTTTAGTTCGTGTCTAACGTGAGGACTGCAAGTCCAGGTACTTGGAGGGTTGTTTGGTCGAACGTGGTCTGGTACCCTGACCTCCGCTGGATGTCTAGACAGAAGTTATCGATTATGGGATAACTAGGAATATTAATATAATCCAGTATGAATCCAGTAAAGTTTACACTTATGTAGCTGTATGAAAAATTTAGCTCCTTATGATAGACTGTTAGAGCATTCAATTAGCAGATCTGTCCACAGGCTATGAAGTCACTTAGTTCTTAGAGATAATTAGACTATTAAAACTGGAAAGTTACTACAGGAAAATAGGAAGGTAGAATTTGTTTTTGAACAAGTAGGTTTTTTAAACTTGTGGTGTAGCCGATGGATTTATCCAACTTTTGGAAGCACTGGTAAATGCTAAGCACTTGCAGTAACACCGTTTGATAGAATCATACGGTGACTTGAATTGGAAGGAACCTCTGGAGATCTCCTCGACCACCCTCCTACTCAAGGCAAGACTGACTTCAAACTTGGTTCAAGTTGCTCAGTCAGGGCCTTGCTTGGTCAATCTGTGTGATCTCTGAGGGTGGAGATTACACAGTCTGTCTGGGCAACCTGTTGTACCTGTTCCTGCTCAACCACACCCTCACATCCAGTAGGAATTTTCCCTTGTTGCAACTTGTGGCTGTTGCCTCTTGTGTTTTCACCATACGCCTCAGGGAAGAGACTGGCTTCATCTCTTCTGTAATTCCTCATGGGGTATTATTCAAAAGGTTCTACTTGCTGTCTGTGCTGCGTTGGGAAATTTTAATTTGGTTACTTGTATTCCAGAAGGTACATGTCACAGAATATCTGCTCTGATGATCTGTAACTTCATTTAATAACTGCAGGTTGTCTAAGATCAATTAATGTGAATACAGTTCTGGGAAGAGCCATGAAGAAATATGTCCTAATCCATAATGTTTTATGATTCACCAATGCAACTAGTGCAAATTACCAACATTTTATATATTTTAAACCTGTAAGTGAACATTTACACACAGAATTGCATGAATATGCAAGACTGATCTTGTTCTTCTTGTGAAATCCAAATGCAGCAAAATGGAAAGGAATAATTTATGGATTTAATAAGTAGCCTGTCACTATCCCTGCTGAATAATCCTGTGTACAGAAGGAGAGAGAAGTGATAAGTATTCGCCTTCTCAAAGCAGATCTAACGATGACTACTGCATCTTCTTAAATTGATAGTCAGACCTTTAATGACTAAGCAGGATTCTGATACATCTTAGAAAATGAGCAAACTTTGATGGTACTAAAGATAAACTATTGCTTCAATTGTATGGAATGATCTAATTATAATGATATGCTACCCAAAGAATTTGGGACAATCCTTTGGCAGGAGCTTTTTTTGAAGTAAGTATTATTGAATTTTTTTTTTCTTCTTTTGTGTATATGGATTTTCTTAGATCACTAGGACAATGTCTGTGCTCACATGGTCTCTATCTTTTTAAATTGGTGGTTGGGGCAGTCTGTTTTTAGGCTGGTTCCCAACGTTGTAAGTTGTTAGACTGCACTTTGGGGTTCACTTACTGTAATGCCGAATAATTAGAGTACTGTTTATACTATTTAGATGTCGATGTGGTTCTATACACTAATCAAATTAACATCTAAACAGTTGCAATTTGTTTGTAGTCACAAATATATTAACAAAAAAAACCCCAAACCTGTAAGCACAAAATGGAATAGGAAAATGCTGATTATTTTCTTTTCTTCTGTTGGATTCCATGACTTTTGTGAGCCTCTTAGTCTTAGGTGATTATGTACTGCATTTGGAAGCAGAAGCATTTTCGGAGGTAGCTTGTCCTGATTTCAGTTCATACAAAGTTGTCTATGTTAATTGATCTGCTGTAAATATTTCTCAAGAAGAGGAACAACAGAAACAACAGAAGTGTTTTGTAGCTCCCCAAAGGCTACAATAGCTTCAGAAATACAGGAATTCTGAGAAATGCACGGATGGTCCAAGTAGGCTACTGTCTGGTTTCAGCAGTTACCAGGGTTATCTAGTGAAGAAGCGTAAAATTGTGTAACGCTGTGGAACAACAGGGATTTTAAATTTTTTTAATTATTATTCATTTTGAACCTCTTGAAGATAAATGCATGTCCTGGAGTATGATGATACTCTTGCTTGAGATTTTGTCTGCTCTGGAATTACACAGTTGCCATTCATCTTCTTATGTCCCGGTGGGTCCAGCCTAACATAAGCGTAACAGAAACACGCATGCTCTATTCATTAGCCTGTGCTGGTTTTCTTGCCTTTGCATTACATTCAAAGAAACTTCCTCATTGTTCCTTTTTTAAATCTGCTTAAGTAGCCAAATGATGGCAATTAGCAGTTTAGGAGTCATTATTTTAAAATACCTGAGTTTATTTTTAAAATGAATGCCAGCACAGCTTTTCTTTTAATAAAAAAGATATTATAATCATACCACTTGGGAATGCTTGTGTTATTGTAACAGTTGGAAGCTTTTCTTGGCTTTCTTAAGGACACAGATTTCTCACTAACTCTAGCTAGGGGGTTTGTGCTCGAGGCAGGTGGTTTGGGTTTTGGAGAGGAACAGTGGGCTTGCTAACTACTTGTTGGTTATTCCAGCAGAGTGGAAGGAGATACAATCTGTTCCTGAAGCGACGTCTCAGGGTAAACCAGTGATGAATGATATTGCAAGTGGCTTGGATGGCTGCAGTAATAACATGCTTCACTGTGTGATGCCTTTTGTTAACTGGGAGCAAGGTTCACAGTTACAAAGTTCTCTGAGAAAGCACAGAGTATTTTTCACATGCATCCTTGCATGGCTTAAGAGGGAGAAGACAAGAAACCTGTCCTTCTGAATTACTCATTTTTGTTCCTGCTCTAATAAAATAAAAACCCAATTCAGTCCTATATAAATACAATTTTGCTGATGGGTGTGGTTTAAAAAAAACACAACAAAACAAAACACTACCAACCTTCCTTAGTATGGAGTTGAATTTAGACCAGAGTATTAGCTTCTATGGAGAGCACTTTGCTGTATGAACCTCTAGCCTTGTAAACAATTTGGTAGGGCTGAATAGTGATATGATAATAAATAATATGACCTAATATTATGCTAAATTCCCTAGGAGAGTAAGGTAATAGTCTTTATTTGCTTAACATTAATTACTGTAGCCTAAACAGTGAAAAAGATCAATGTTGCTATTACAACGTTCTGACATGCTGATAAATGAAAATATGACCTTTAATAGATCAGTTAGAATACTAATCACCCTGTTGCACTGATACATTTCATTAGCTATCCACCCCCCACCCTGAGAAAGTAAATACTCAATTTTGAAATGTAACCCTGGTATCATTTGTGTGCATTTTCATATGTAGTCATTGCTGGGACACATTTGCCTGTGGTGGCTGGTTTAGTGAATCTTGTTATGTAGAATAAAATGCATGGAATTTACTTTTTGCTACCTGCTTCAAGTCGATGAACAGTGCCCTAGCTGGCTTTTGTGTAGAGTGATGTTCTGACTAAACTGCAGAAAAAAATCATGCTGCCAAGTAACACTTGTCTTGATCACTTACAACACACGGTAAAGACTGTGAAAGAATAAATGGTAGCATTGTTCACAGGTTATTGTAAATACTAATATGTCTTATTCTTCATATGCCAGGTTTTTTACATGTAGTGTTTGTGGATAGAAGCAGTTAATCTTGAAATTATTTTATCTGGATGTAGCCGTTGATAAAACTTGTGCAAGTATATCTTCAGCCATGAAGAAACGGAAGAATTGAGGCAATATGGGGGAACTTCTTTGTCTTCCGTAATATTTTAGAGCAACAGCAATACTTGGGTTTTTTTTAATCATGACTATATCTTCCACAGATCGATAAAAGACATCAAAGCAAAGATTCTATTTTCTTCAGGGACGGTGTCAGGAGAATTGATTTTGTTCTCTCCTACGTGGATGATCTTAATAAGGAATGGGAAAAAAAGTTGGTAAGTTTGTCTTTTTGAGGTCCTCTTAATTCTTATCTATCATAACCGGAATATCAATTACTAACCCTTTAAAATCGCTACACTCAGCTGGAATTCGACTTAGTTAACAATTTGATAGCTGTGTAAAAAGCCATTCCATGTTCTGAATTTCTGTGTAATTCACTGTTGTGCATTAGGACCCAATTAGATTTTTGGGGCTTTATTTACTGAATTGATCACTCTCCATTACTTAGGCAAGTCAATATATTATACAGTTAATGCCAAGTAATCCAAATGATTTTGCTTTCTTCATTTTAACAGTCTTATCGTTAGCTGTGGCTTTGGTGAAACTCTATCTGTAAACAGTTAAATGAAGGAGGTTTCTTCTAAATAAGCAAAGCATTATCCAAATGAGATGTACCAGTAACTTTTCCCCATCCTTTGACTTCAGTTAGATCCAAGAATCTGTACAGTTTTCCTTTTAAGACTTTTTTTATACTCTGAGCAAAATAAACACAAAGCTCCTGTTTGAGCTCTTCCTTGTGCTTGACTTACTCTTTACATATGTCTGTTCAGTCTTGTAGAAGAATATTTAAAGTAGCTTTGAAAAGAGACCTCCTATGTAACAGAGCATGAAGTACAGGCTTTCTCTAAAATGCCTGTCAGTGATCATCCCTGAACTTTCCAGCAAGACCCACTTGCCTGAATGGTAGCAGTAGGTCAGGTGGAATCAGGAAATGACATGTATTTGTTCCTTGCTATGACTGACACTTGAGGTTTAACTTGACTAATACATAAATTCAAGCTATTTAAAAAAATCCAGTACTATGAGATGCAGTCAAGACAAACTAAATTCTGTGTAAGCATAATATTTAAAAAAATAATAATTGCAGGGATTTTGATTATTTAGTTTTCTCTTTATTTGCTGCCTTCTTTCTGACCAGGAGAGGTTACATTTACAAACTGGTCTTTCCAATATATATCTCCAACGCTTGTGTTTTTTTTTTTTTTTAAAAACAAACAAACAAACAAACAAAAGACCTCCCCAAAAAATCCCCAAAATACTTCATTCTCATGTAATCACACTATTCTGAAAGATAAGGCTTTCTGAAGAAAACTAATTTTACAGAGGCTTATGACAAAATCCTGATCAAAACTAAAGGTCTGTGAAGTAAAGAATGTTTCTCATCTATATTTTGTCATATTAAAGTGTTTCGTAATTCAAAATTACAATTTCATTTGAACAAAAACGGCACAATTGGGCTGTTCAAAAAATTGCGTACTGCGTACATTCCTTTATGAAGGAAACACTTTTTCATTACGGACTTGTGCTGCCTATATGCAATATAGGGTTATATTATAGCTGGTACCATAGGCTTATATGAAGGCATACTTTTTCAAACTTGCACTGACTCTGTGTCAGGCATCCTACGTTCCTCCTTCTACCATAAAGCAAAATACATTTAAAAAAGAAGGAAGAGGAGACCAGTCAGTGTAGAGAGAAGAAAAAGATATCCATGCAAAATATGTGAAAGCAACTCTTAAAATAAACTTTTCCATTAGTCATACTCAAATAACATGAGGGAAGAAATGGAGACTATTTAGGTAAAGTTTCAAGTGGGAAGGGAAATGAGCCAAATGCTCAGTCTAGTCTTTCATATTGTGTGCAGCAATTTTTTTTCTCGTTGGTTTATAGGTCATTAGAGGGTGGCAGGGATCTTTGCCAGACCAGAGGCCATGTACATAGGTGTCGTTATTGACGGAAGGATTTACACGGGGAAGAACCCAAGAGCTAGTAGCTAATATCGAAGTTCCTCTTTGAGTTAAAAATGCACTTAGTTAGGAAGAAACATCTCTCTCTTACAAAAGAGTAGAACGTCTGCATCAGGTTTTGTGAGATTTAATTCTGTATTTGTCTGTTACTTGCAAAAGAGTTTATGGCCTCATGGAAGAAGGTGTTTGGTCTGTGGTCACAGAACAAGGCAGGCACGAAGATATCAGTGCTATGGGGTGTGAGTTTTTACACAGTTCTTGGGGAATCTGCTAAGAAAATTAAATTTGCTCTGTATTTATGCCCAGCATAGACCTTTATACAATGAATATGCCTGTAAATTAACGCAGACTACTTAGCACAGAAGTACTGTGCTGTTGTCTTTGTGGGAACAAGATTTAAATAGTGATGCACTGCAGCCTTTGGAATTTGTCTGACATACTGTACTTGCTATTGTACAGTTGTTGCAGGAAAGAAATGCGAGTTTCTTTTTCTGTAGTACAGTGATACATAAAAATGTAACAGCTAAGAATAGAGATGTTCATGGGAAAAGAATAACAGTTGTGACAAACGGGTTTGTTTCCTTGTCTCAAGGAAACAGCTTTAATTCTGCATTTCTGAGAAAGAGATGAATAACTTCTTTGTGTGTTTTAACATAGGCCTGATACAGATGTAAGAGACGGTCTGTTCATCTTCTCCTTTAGGTTCATGCAGAACAAATGCATTAACTTCTTTGATGTTCCCCAGAAACTTTCCAGCTTAAACTCTGTTTTGAACTTGCCTTCTGTAAACTACATGAATAAATCCTAACCACATAGTCTCTCTAATCCAAAATAAGGATTACATTTTTGTGAGACAATACTTCATATTTTTCCTCAAAGCCTCTAGGAGATAAGTGGAATTATTTTACCCGTATATATGAAATGCCTGTGAACATGGAAAAATAAAAATACTTTTTAAGTGTCCAGCAAATTATTCAGGTATGACCAGGATATGATCTTTATTTGTCCATAAGTGTATTTCTTCACAAGAAACTCCAGAGCATTAGGACTCTGGGATCTCTGTGCAAAGTAACTTGTTCCTATGTTTACTGGAAGCAAAGTCCCTCTGTCCCCAGTGGGACATGGAGATAGGGAAAGAAATTTTATCTAGTCCTTTCCCACTTTTCATCGTCTCAGAGAGAAACTTCTGCTTTCCCACAGGCACCAGATAGCCCAAAGTTAGGGAGCCAGAGGCAGCAAAAAATCAGATGCTTGTTGTTCCTGCTGCACTGTTACGCTGCCAACTGGGAGAAGCTGTATCACCAGCTGTGCGGGAGCAGCTGAAAACTGGGCTTAAGCCAAACTGGGCACCTCTTCATGCTGCTTCACAAAAGCCTGGCTGGTGTGTGCAGAAGGAAGGTGTTTGGCGTCTTTTGCGCTTTGGAGGGCATGCAGAGCACCCTCCCAAGCCACGTGAGCATTCCCTGCAGTGCTGCGTTAGGGCCAGTTATCTCATCCGTCGCGTCAGCCTCCCGCTTTCGTGGCTGCAGGCAGATGAGAAGACAAGGGGCCTTTCCTAAGCAGGCTCCATCTTGCCTGAAACGTTCTTGCCAGGGAGCTGCATGGGCAGCCTGAGCTCAAACTGAGCTCATCTGTGCTACTCCTGGGAAGTGAATTGTGTTTCCTCAGGGTACAGCTAAGAGCAGAGTTCTTGTATGCTTTATAGCAGCACGTGATTGTTCCTGAAGCCTATCCTATGTGTGACTGCCGTTAGAGTAAGCCTGAGCACCCTGGTGCGTAAGAGGCTTTTGTAAGCTTGGTGCTCCCTGCCAAAAGGAAAGAGAAAAGCGAGGAAGAGGAGTTTGATTAAGGAATAGTACGTTGTAAACTTAAAATTATTTTATTCTCCTATTGACTGATTGTCGTTACTAGCAGTAACAGCATTGTTATCAAGAAACAGGATTATAACAGTTTTCTATCTCCCTTAGGTACCTAATCATGCAGTGTTGTCATAGTGTGGCATCTATAGCGGAGTCGCAAATATATGCACCAGGTCTGGCTTTTTAGGTTTGGGACAGTAAGCTTAAAATTCTTAAAAGTACACACTAAAACAAAACAGCACTGGTCCAAGGGTACGTTTTGTCCATTTTAAGCCTCTGATGGCGACATGAAGAAATCCAGTATTTGGCAAGAAGAGGGGGAGCATTCTTTGTTTTGGGTTTTTGGGTTGTGGGTTGTTTTTTTTTTTTTCCCCCAGCAAATTGATTTCCTTTTAAAGATGGTTGTTTCAAGTGACTGGAAAGTACAGTACCTTCACATGGGTTTTGGAGAAGGTGGCTTATGGGAAGAGAGCAAGGTGGTAAAGAGAGCGTAATTTCTGTTAGAGCACTACAATTTATCGCACTAAGCGTACAGTAAGGAAAGACCAGTAAGATGGGGCCAGACCCTTTGGCTCTGTCTGTTACTAAGCTGCACAGCTGGAGGAGGAGCTGGCTGGTGTCTCTGGTGGCAGAGAACCCGCTGAGCTGACTTGGCTCTTCTCCAGCGTTTGCTGGGGAAAAGAACGCACGCCAGCATGCTTTCTTTAGAGAAAATGTAATCCAGAATAGCACATAGCTTTGGACACCAGGCTTGAATGTCAGCTTTTACATAGCACTTTCAAATGTAATCATAAATCACCCTTTAGTTGTGTTGCTCTTTATTAGATCAGCAGGTCAGCAAATGAGCTCTCTGGTGTGTTTATGCAGGTGCATGTAGGCAGGTTTGTGAGATTAATTAAAAAAATAGTGCATGCAATTGCATTTGCCCCCAGCGTGTGCTAGAACGCAGGAATTATCATATTTGTAAGTTTATCTAGGTCAGTGTCTGATTTAATGTCTAATAGTATTTGGCAAAATCAGATGTGACAGGAAGAAATACAAGGCCGCCAACACAGGAAAATGTATCAATACATCTTAACATAGATTTGAGGGCCATTAAAGCTATTCTTCGTCTGTATTCATTTATCTGAGTAGTTTATGCAAACTGAAATGCAAATAAGGTAGCCTGCTTCTCAGACACGCAGGAAAAGGAAATTGGCTGAAAACTATGGTGCTTTATATTTTTTTAAGGGTGTTTGAAAAATGTCGTTTAAGGCCTTTCAATAGAGGAAACATCACACAGCATTATAGGTTTCAGCTAGAAATAAATTGGTAGTCTAGCTAGTGCATTCTGAAGAGGCTAGGACTCAGTATTTAGCTTAACCTGTACTTATTCTGGCAGTTATTCAGCAAAGTTTATATAATTAAAAGGAAATTAATTCAGTCTCCCAATAGGAGCAAAAATTCTACAGAGACGGAGGGGAAGAAAATGTTCTTACCTAAAGATACCACCTAGAAATTACTTGACAAAATACAGAGTTCAAGAAAAGCCTCAGACTCTCAGAGGTCATGCAGCCATCATGCACTGCCACAAGCAGGTTGGTTTATCTCTGCATGAAGTCCACGCTGACTTCTTATGCAAGCTAAGCATGTGTAAGCTTACACGTGATGGTCTTGCCAAGTTTTACAGTTACGTGGTTTGTGAAGCATACTGTTTGAATTGTCTGTAATCAGTACTTGAACATCTGTATCAAGCTTGATAGTTAAACTGGTAAAGAGATGTCCCTATAAGCGATCAGTCCTCTACATGCTTCCAGAATTTTTCTTTTCATCTACTTTTAAAATCATCTACTTTTAACATTCTCTTAGAAATATAGCTAAACTTGAACAATAACACACCACACACACCACCCTCCCCAAGAGTCAGAATTGCTCAAGACGCGTGACTTCATTTACTTCTCTGGTTAATAAGACTGTACAGTTTTTGAGCTTATTCCTAACGAATAGGTTTCCTGTTGCTAGTCAATGCAGTTCCCGATGTGTTGCCATCACTAGGCTGGCCTTCACTCAGAAGTGGCCTGGTATGCATCAGCTGGTTTTTGTCTGTTAGTCTGCTTTCTTTTACAAAGGTCACATAGCATTGAGGGGTTGTCATCGGGGCAGTTAGGCGGAGTGAAACTCAGTGAAGTCATCAGTAAGCGCTCAGTTAGTTGCTAACTTCATCAGTTAATAAAGTGTTTATTTCTCTTCAGGAAAGAAGAAAAGAATTTGAGAGCAATCTGCAAAAGGCTGGTTTGGAACTAGAAACAGAAGACAAGAAGGTAAAAAAAAAAAAAAAAAGAGAGAGAAAAATTAGGACCAAAGAAATAGACCTGCGAATTATTAATATATACCACTTCATTTCTTTGAGAAAAATTATAAATTATTCTAGTAGATTTCAGTGGAATGTGACTAATGTAGGTGAAACATGTTTGAATTATTTTTCTGTATATGTTCCTAAGAATTGTGGAAGCAAATTGATTTTGATTCAGGAGGAAGCGATGGCTTTTGATTTCATAACAAAAAGAAAGCAGTTCCAAAATAGCTGTGACTTCATTTAAACCCATGTAAATGGGACGTATGCTCACAGCTAGATTTAATCCCACCTAGCAACTAGTAAGTAACATGTTTGGAAGTCAGTGAATGGATTAGCATATGCCCACTGCACATTGCAGTTATGAGGAAGGACCCTGGTGTAACAGCTTGAGGTTGTTTGAGTAATGTTTCTGTTTTGTTTAATAAGTGGAGAACATGGGATGCTGATTTCTTCAATCAGCGTGCTCTTTTTTTCTGCCAGAGATTGAGTGGGGCAAAATAACTCTAAATGAAGTTCAGACTCCGTAACATCCATAGATGGAGATTCATTGAGCAACATGTTAAAAATACTTTCTGATTGCCATTTTCTCCTGTGTATGCAGAGGAGCACTAGAAGAACATACACTGTTGGGCGAGGCCTATGATAAGATTATTACTTATCATAGCCGCGAGGCTGTAACAGATCTTAGCTCTGGTTGGTAACTCCTTTTTGCAAGGAGTCTTGTATGCTCTACTCTGCTGCGTGAAAACTGCCCCCTCCAGGAAAGAGAAGAGCTTTACAGGCCGGCACGGTGGCCTGTGGGACGCATGGGCTGCCAGGTGGCCAGCCCTGCACAGCAAACCCTTGCGTTTCCAATGTATTTGGAGTGTACGGAGAGTTTTCAGGCCTCAGTGTACAAGATGAATATAGTTTGAAAAGCCTTTGTTAGCTTTTAGTAGTGCAGAGATTATCTTTATGAGCAAACAACCATTTGGATAAGATTTTCAGTTTGAAAAAATAAATCACAAGAAGTCCCCCTGTTGCCCCCTCCTTTTTTTTTTTTTTTTTTTTTTTAAGGTTTAAAAAATATTTAAAATAAAATAAATTTTTTATAAGAACTGTTCTCATAAATCTTGCAATAAAATACAGTTTAGTCTGATGTTTGATTTAACTTTCCTGGGGCAGGAGTCTGAAGATGGTAAGATTTATTTTGTGAAGATCCATGCCCCATGGGAGGTTCTGATTACGTATGCAGAAGTGCTGAACATTAAAGTTCCCATCAAGGAAAATGACATTCCCTCAACAGTGGAGAACCCCCTGGACTGTATGCTTGCACCGCTCAGGCTTCCTGAGAAGGTGATGCACCCTGAACCGGATTATTTCACAGCACCATTCAGCAAGGAGAAGCAGGAGCTGTACCTCATTAATGACGAGAGCACTTTCTTCTCACCATCCATGAGAAACAGAATAGTACGTATATGAATTTGCCTGCTTATATTTACGCGTAGATTTACACGGTCCCATTGGAATATTCATGCAAGGAAGAAGTATATAAATCTGTGGGTAATAAATACGAGGAAGCTGAGATGCCTGTGCATCTTTCTTAGAAATCTGGAATACTGTTTGTTGGAACGGATCTTCTGGATGTCTACAAGCATGCCCTCAACGGTCTCATGCGGAGTAGGGCCTTCTGGAGCAACACTTTTTGCCTTTGCGTATTGTTCCTGCAGATTATACACAGTGCACAACCATTATAGGTTTCTGTTAAATGGCCTTAAAGCAGGAAAGGTCTGAAATTCTTGTGTTTGAATCTCAGGTTAATTATATTCTTACACGTTGCCCATATGGAACAGAAGAAGGGAAGAAAAAATTTGGGATTAAGAGACTGCTAAATAATGGCACCTATTCAGCTGCATATCCTCTTCATGATGTAAGTGTTTTAGCTTTCTGCTCCCTGGAGCATTTACCAGTGTTTTTACTCTTTTACCTACTGTGACGTTTGCTGTTTCAAGCAGAAATGAAAATGTACTCAAGCCCTTCCATGTGTCCCAGTAATTGATTCTGTTTTATAATACACAAGACATAATCTGCCAGCCCTACTATTTGGCTTTTATGTGCTGAAATGTTTCTTCCTATGGATGAGTTTCTAGGATATACTTAGGTGTCAGTCACATAATTTGTAAGAGCCTTATTCCGTAGTATATTCCTATAATGTCTATGATGCAGATTATGCAATAGTACATTAGAAAGATTATAACAAGGAGTGAATACCTACTGTAGATGCATACATTCTGCAGTGTGTATGTATAGGGTGTGTACATACATTTACTGTAGTTATACAGTAGTGTGTACTACCTGTAGTTATATGAATACTCTTGGGATCATACCATGTTGGGACTGAAGTCAGATGAGTTGCAGGAGCCCTACAGTTCAGTGTGGGGAGGTCACTTGCCCATCTCCTAGTGAGCTTTGGTGAGCAACTGCAAATACTGGAAGTGTGGTGAGGACGGTAAATACTGGTGTTTAGTTTTGCTGTAGGGTTAATTTTTAATACAACATGTGGGTGTAGCCCTGAAATTCCTCAGAGAAAACGAGAGAGATGGGTTACTGTATTTTACGGATTTTTTTTTAGTTTCTTTTTTTTTCCTCCCATTCGGAGAATTCTGTGTTTATTTAGAATTCTGTGTTTATTTTGTTGCTTAAATCTTAAATTCTTTCATGGTTTTTAATAGTTATTTCAGATTTGTCATGATGCTTTAGTGAACTTAAATTGCTTATTTATATCTGTGAATTCTAGCACAAGGTATTTTTAAATACTTTATATAGATTTATATTTTTAAATGTTTTAAAATATTTTTTCCTCCCTTAGAAAATGAAAAGAAATGGATGAATGGACATTCTTTAGCTTTTCAGGGGGAAAGTTTAGCTGATCAGAGTCTAGGCTGTAGAAGACTAGTCTAGGCTGGGAAGTACTTTATACTGTTGGGGCTACAAAAACACAGATAATAAAAAGCAGTTGTACAAGAATCTCTTCTATACAAGTACAACCAACCTTAAATGCTAAGAAATCATATGAAAAATTCCAAAAATTATGAGACAGACTCACAAATTATTGTCTGAAAAATAACTATTTAACCTTTTAAAATATTTTAAAAATGCAAACTTTAGGTTGTTTAAAATTTTTGATTTCTGTTTAGAAACAGATTTTCACACTTTTCTCTGTGATTGAGAGACATTCAGAAAAAAAGGAAAACCAGGATCGCAAACTGAATATTTGACATAGCCAAGTATTTCTAAAGGCAGCGTTCTACAACACAAAGTTACAAGAGCTGTCAGAAACTGCGGTTATTTTGTGCTGTTTCGTTTGTAGGAAACTGATGAAGTTCCAGAATTTTCTTAGTATTTGACAGGTAGATACATGATAGTCACGAACACCACTGAAGTTAATTAGTGTCAGAATTTCATTTTGCATGTCCTTGCCTTGCAACTTTAGAAGCCGCAGCACGGACTACGTTGTAGTGCGATGGCTGGAGGCAGGAAACAATTTTAATTTATATCCCCTAGTTTACATCTCTCAGTGAAACGCTTTTGCCTTTGCAATTTACAATGAGACTGAAGTACAGAGAACAGGATTTAAATTTGCATTATTTTTAATGAAGTTGAGTAAAATAGTGGTTTTCTACTTTAGGGAAGCTTGAACTTCTGCAGTTGCATATGCTACACCAGTGTAAAGGAACAAACCATTCACTACAGTAATCTACCCGTGCAAATGAGTATGTTGTACCAACACAACCCTGGTGTAATGTAACGTGATGTGGTTACAGTACAGGCTAACTTAATGTCTAAGATTGATAGATGTTTTCTGAAAATGTGTGTTACCTTAAAAGATTACATCTATAAAAAGGGTTCTACTTAAATGAAGTGGTGGAGTGCTCAGTTTGAATTTCAAATTAGCTTAATTGGCACAGTCTTAAGAGGGGTGCATCATCGTTAATGTTTGTTTCTTTCAATGTAGTATTTGAGTCTGTCGATGAGGTGTTTTGCCTTTACTCTGATTTGCTCGCAGTGCCAGTACTGGAAAAAGGCAAACGATCCCAACTGTGACAATGAGAGATACACGCTGTACATGGAGTGGGCCCGTTTCTTGCGGTTCTACAAAGAACAGCCTTTGGACCTCATCAGGTAAAATATTGCCTGTGTTTCCTTATATTTACTCTGTTTTCACTGTAATATGAGCGTGTGTTCATTTGTAGCTTGATCCTGCTGGGAAATTGTTACTACTTTTGATATCTGATGAGCATCGGATACTTAATTGGGCACTAGGTCCTTGGAGGACACAACGCAGGTTTTTACTAGCAACTGGAAGAATGCTTTATCTCAAATCGAGGCGCTTTCCATCTAGCCATTGCTCCCAGGGTCAGGTATATTACAGATAATTCAGCTGTAGAGGAACACATAGGAAGAGTATCTGCCGCAATTTTTAAAGATTGATTTGAAATTTTGAAATTTCAACACAGAGTTGAAAAAACACTGATAAAATCAGTTTTGAAGCTTGACTCTTAATTCAGTACTAACCCCCAATTTAAATTAACCTCACCCAAAATCTCTTTGATTCAGCTCGTATGATATCACAAAAACTTTATTCACAGGTTACAGTTGCCCCATTCATAACACAACCGGTTGTATTTCTGTGAATTACTCATTCGTTCTAACCATATGATCAGAACTGTTCTGCCCGGTTTCATTTGTATAACTCCTTGGAAAATCAAAAAAGTAAACCTTCGTTTACATTATCCTGTGGGAAGGAGAAAGAGTGATTTTATTTTTATTTTTTTTGTTAAAGCTGGAGCTTCTACTAGGAGGGGGAAAAAAAAAGTCAAAAGAGGCCATGTATTTAGTTCATTCAGCTTGTGCTACATCTCACAGCTAGCTTCAAATCTCATTTTTCCAGTGTACGTCAATGCCTTTGCTCTTCTGTTAACTGAGAATTTTGCCAAGTGTTTCATTTTGCTCTGGCCAGTTTGCTCTATTGCAGTTTTAAACTTTGCTCTTAATTGCATTTTTTTGATATTCAGGAAGTACTACGGTGAGAAGATTGGAATCTATTTTGCCTGGCTAGGATTTTACACTGAGATGTTATTCCTTGCAGCAGTTGTTGGCTTAATCTGTTTTCTTTATGGCTTGTTTACAATGGATGAAAATATGAGCAGGTGAGTAATGTTGAAAATCTCCTGGGCTTATAATGGGAAAAGCTAAGCAATGTGAAAACTTTGTTCTTGCAAAAAAACCCAGAACACCAGGTAACAAGCTTTAAAGCTTGTCTGAGCAGTCAGATTTGTTCCTCAACTGTCTTTGTTGACTGAAATGGTGGTGGTGTGACTGTTAATTAGTAAGACTCAATTTGTAGGTGAAAAGCAGTATTTTATTGCCATTTGGCAATAGCTTTTTATATTGGAGTACCTGCAACACATAAAGGCCTAAGAGTACCACTGACATCTTTGAAAATTGTTTGTTTCAAGTGTTTATTGTTGCCTTAAGCTTTCCTATTTTAATCTGTCTTGCAGAGTAGTCCGTTGACTTTTTTTTGTGTAGGTCATTGTTTGTACTAACTACCAAAAGCGCAGGTACAGGACAGATCAGCAGCGTTCTCCTGTCAAAGAGGCGTCCAGTATCTTGGAAGCCAGAGTTTGCTTCTTTTTAAAGAAAAACTGTTGTTTGTTTCTTCAAGGGTCCCAAGATTTATTTTGTTCAGGGATTGGGGGGGGGGGGGGGGGGGGTCC
>JAVKLA010000021.1:24332946-24372607 GCA_034782735.1 Sagittarius serpentarius | reverse complement strand
GTTTTTAAAATTTTGTTTCTTTTTTTAATTTCATTTCTCACTGTTTTTTGTAAGAAAGCTTCCAGAAAATTTTGATTTTTAACCATAAAAGATGAATAGCAGGTTAAAAGTCTCATCCACTCTATTGAATTATGTCATTTTGAGACTGAAACTTTAGCTAGGTTCAGAATTCACCTGAGAATACTGTTCTACGTGTTCAGATTTCTCTGGGTGTTGACGGGCTGTCACAGGATTGTAAACTTCACCCACTGTAGTACTTAAATTGAAGTAGCAAATTTTACTGTAGATAGCAAAGCTGAATTAATACCTCTGCTTTTAGAAAAGGTGTTTTGAATGCATTACTAACCCCATGAGAAATAACATGGTTTATATCTCAGCTGAAAGCAGTGCATGTGCAGTACAGCTCCTTACAGACTCCTCATTCGTTACGGATAGAATCAGAAAGCCCATACCAAGCGAATTTCTATTTTCCTCCTTGTAGCAGCTGCTACACTTCCTGGCTTGCCCTGACCAACCACAGGTTAACACCAATGAATGTGACAAGACTTGGCATTTTCTCTGTGAAGGTGCAAACATTGAGCTTTGAACAAATGAAGCTCTTCATTTATTTATTTTTTTTTTTTTAAAATAAATTTCATATAGCAGCTCCTAAGATGCTATGAGAAAAGATACTGTACAATGTTTTTCTCTTCAGCAAAGAAATCTGTGACCCTGCAATTGGAGGAGAGATCATCATGTGCCCTCTTTGTGACCGGGAGTGTGAGTACTGGAGACTGAACACCACCTGTGAGTCCTCAGAGGTCTGTATCTCTAGCTGTATTCTCCAGCCACTTGCATTTTTGTTGATGCTGAAAACTGGTTTGGTACTGACCCGTTCCTCTGTGCTCTGTTGCAGTATTCCCATTTGTTTGACAACGTGGCAACTCTCTTTTTTGCCATTTTCATGGGCATATGGGGTGAGTACATTCAATAAGCTTTATGTCAAGCAATAAAGAGATCTTGGCCAAACTGCTGAGGGACACTGGAAGTGGAAAGAAGGCGAATAATGGCTTCCCTTTAATATCCTGCCTCAGATGCAAAAGTGATGAGAGAGTAAAAATAATTTCAAGTTACAGAGGAATTAGACTTAAAAAAAAACCCAAACAAAACCCAGCAGATATTTAGGATATCGTAAGCATTGTGTACTTTTAACTGCTAACATTTGTTTCTTTCCTTTGTAACCTCAGACACAGTGGTCCCACCTTATGCAGTCCTTGTACGAGTCCTCTCTGCTAAACCCTGCACGTTATCGGTGTCCCTGTGAGGGAGCAGAGTGCTTTTGTGTCCTTTCACTGGATGGTGGTCCATCACTACCAGTTTATTAGCAGCACTTTTAGGATGAGAATTAGTTGGCTTCTACTCCAGTGAAGTTCATCTATTATAGAACGTTTTGATGATGCAGAAATAGGTGGATTTCCTAACTCTCTCCATAGGCATGGTTTCACACCGAGTGATACTTGTTCAGACTTTTAAGATTGTATTGTTTTGAACACATGTTCTTTCCTTAAACTCTATGAAGGTTTATAGATGCAGGATAGTGTAGTTACTGGTTTTTACTTCCTTAAATGCCTTGTTTCCGGTTTCATTCTGTTTGTATGAAATACCATTGTTAAATCTTAGATTTGAGTATAGGTATTTCATTAACACACACAGACCTCTGTGTGCTAATAGAAAAACCTGTTTGTGTATTTGTTATCAAAGGATCTAGCCACTAACTTTTTTCCTAGAGAATTCTAAAAAAAAAAAAAAAAAATCGAGTAAGATGACGTTGTATGGCTGTTTTACTAAACTTTTCTTGGCTTGAAGTGCTAGCATTTGAGTGATGTGGATTAGTCATTCAGGAAGTACCAGCAGAAGATTTTTAGAACTGCAGAAGATAAGCTTTCCTGTTTGTGTAAACCGTAAAGCCTCTCCAGTTCAAATAAGAACAGTCAGATTACTAATGGTTTACATTTTAAAGTAGTTTATAGAGGCTTTCTAAAACATTACATAGTATTATAACTTTAATGGTTGTTTATTTTATATATATGAAATCAGTTCCCTCTAGTGTCTTAAAAATTTCTTAAGCCAGCCTCACTCTTGATCGTATGAAAAGGACCAGAAAATTCACCATCTTTAAAACGACTATGATATCAAATAATCATCAAAAAGCAGCAGAAATCTTTGAACATACTACTTGAAAACAGTTCTGCTTATTTGTAGTAGTTGTTCATGTGTTACAGGTTTATACACAAGCAATTAGTTGAATTATCATGTTCCTTTGTTAATTCTGTGTTGCTATTTGCATATGAAAAGTAGTTAAACTGTAATTGAGCATGGTCGTCATAACCATGGAAATACTCATATCCTGTCTTGGCATCTTCCTTGTCATCTGCCTCTGGAATTCAATTAGCTAATAAAGTACTTAATCCGTATTATGGTTTTAGCTGTGAACCTTAATAGGTAGTCAATAGAGAGATGGGTCACACTGCGAAGATAAATAATAGACTGCAGAATAGAAGCTAGTGCAGAAATAAGTTAAACTTGCTTCATGAGCTTGTTCACTTCTCCCTTAACTGTATTTTAACATTTCCAAATTGCAGTTACACTTTTCTTGGAGTTTTGGAAGAGGCGGCAAGCTAGACTGAAATATGAGTGGGATTTGGTTGATTTTGAAGAGGAACAGCAACAGCTCCAGCTGAGGCCTGAGTATGAGGCAAAATGTACCCAAAAGAAGAAGAATCCTGTAACTCAGGTAATGAGCGTGCTGGGTTGACATGCATGCAAATTCAGTTGTGTGCTGAAAGTCTGATAATGTGCGAGTTCTGTCTCAGGAGCAAGTCTGTATCTCGTGGCTAGGTAAAGATTTGTGTGACACACGTAAGCAGTGCTGCATTTATATTGAAGCAGGGCAGGCCCTCACCTATTATTTCTCCACAGAGCAGTGTTTGACAGCAGTGAGTTTGGCTAAAATACGTAGAGCATGATGGCAACGACGCCCTCACTGAACACAATAGATTGCATCAAATATCAAAGCAGAATTTGGTTAACACATTGTTTTCTCACTGAAGGCATCCAGTTGATGAGTGCTGAGGAGGTTTGGGCTCTTTGATTGACTACTATCAGAGATACACGCTGGAGCTGCCAAAAGCAGCACAGCTGTGTTAGCGTCAATAAGTGCAGGGGTCTGTTTACCCTGGCGGGGGGGCCATTGCGGTGTGGCTGTCTGGCTTTCACGTCTGAAGGTAACAGAACTCTTGCATATGACAGGCGTGCCCCATCGCTTGGACTGTGGCTCTCTTCCTGCAGATGTCTTTTGTTATCTAGGCTTTTGACACAGAATAAATGAGAACATGGGAGTTTTGCCTCTGGAGTGTGTGCATAACTTTCTTTAATTATCCTCTGTTGATTTTAATTTCCACTGGAAACTGATATGTTAAATTGGGAATACAAAGGCAAAGTTTATAGCTTTCACTTGCCTAACACCATCTTTACGGTGTCCTTCATGTTTCAAGGTAGCAGTCTCTGAAATCTTCATGCCTTTAAAAGTACTCTTTCTCATCCCTACACAGTATATGAAGAAGCAGTCGTCTTGATCTAGAGCTACATAAGAGGGACGAGCTGTGGCTTTGCTTCTGATACACTTTGGGGAATGCTAGAGAGATGAAGGTTGCTGAAGCCCTTTGTCTGAAATCTAATTGAGATACAATTAACCACACTGTTGAACTCTATTAAGTGCTCTATATAAATACTTACTAGACGTTAATTGTCTTCATTTAAATTTAATTTAGGTAGGAGTTATTTGACAAATTTAGGGGTCAGATGGTTGCATTCCAATACAACATCTACCACCTCAATTTGACGTATTTTTAAGTGATCCTTCCTCTGCCTAGCGTTGCACATAAATAACTTATTTTCAGTAGTCATAAGTGTGCTTAGATAACACAATCTTCAGAAAAGAAATAGAAGCTTAGCCAGAATGTGGGAGGAAGCATTGTTATATAAACGGTAGCCCTGTCTTTCAGGTCTTGTCTCATTAATTATTAGGAAATACTTACACTAATCTCATTTCTCACGAGAGGCAGTTTTTTCTGTCTGTCCTTCTCCTTCTGCCCACGCAGCATTAGCCCTCTTCTTACATCTGTACACGTACAGGTATATACACCTATACAGTGTACAAGTTACACAGAGATCTTTGAAAACCATGCACTATGATTTTGAGTGTAGCTCTGCTGAGGTATTGATATCTGCATGCTCAGGAACACAGTTTCAGGTACGTTAATTTATGATTAGCTGGTTCACACAGGCGGCCCCAGTGTGTTCTGAAGTAACGGGCTGCAGCAGAGGGTAATTGTGTGAGGACAGGGAAGCGATGGGCTGACTCACAGGCTGTGGTTACATACGGCATGGACCGAAACCCGTCCTCTGGCGAGGTGAGTCAGCTGCAGCAGATCACAGCCAAAGACGGCACGGGGGTGAGGTGTGTTTGTGTAACTGTCCTGAGGGAGAAGATTGTTCTCTCTCTACATTCATGGAGATCTCTTAGGTAGGATGGTTTATCTGGACTTTCTTTAAGAAATAGAAATTGGACCGTAATATATTTTTCTTATCTCAGAGCGAGGTAGTGCACTGGTCTGTGCTTTCTAAGTATGCATTAACAATTACTATAAAAATTCAATGACTGTACAATCCTTTATTTTATGACACATCAATTTATTACCTTGGTGGATTTTCAGAAGCTTTTGTGGAGCAGGATTTAGCAGTGATCCTTATCAATACGCAGTTATAGCAAACCGTACAGGTTAGCCACGCTGTAGTGTAATTTCCTTTCATTAGATAATGTGCCCTACTGAACATGTGAAAGGACAGCGCTTTCACGTAAGTTAGTTCTGCAGACTGATAAAGTAATATGGATACAGGTCACTGAGTTTTTTTGCATCCCAAGGCTAGCTTTGCCTTGCTCAGAAAATTATTTCCTCATTATTCCTGGCCATGATTCAAAGTTCTAGGTGCACTGAAACAGAAATTGCCCATCTTGAGGCTTTAATTAACACCTCATTTGCTCATGATGCTCAACCATCTAGCTAGATCATAGATAAAATCTGGTTTTGCTGATTACAGTAGAATCTTAATTTACATAAATAATGAAGCATTCCATTCAAACTTAGGCTATGTCATTGCACATTATTGCCTACATTTTGTTCTAAAGCAGAAAACTTGTTGAATAGCCTAGAATATGTGAAACGTTTGTTCTTAGTATAGACTATGTATTATTAATACAAAATAGGTATAAAATGTTATGAGCCTATGTAAAGTCACCTGGTATCTATGCTCATATCTTATCTTCAGCTGGCTTTTTTAGTTCTGTTAACAGAGTCTTTAACTGTTATCACCATCAAAAAACTTGGTGAGACTACAGTATTGATAATTGCGTCTAAGTATACTTAGGCAGATACAGGCAGTATCTCTCTCCTGAGGGAACAGCACATTGCACTTGAAACAAAATCACGTGGGTGGGAGCATGCTGATTGACTGAGGAGTATCGCCATCGAGAAGCAACACTTGTAGAACAACTGCTACTGCTCGGTTGTGTCAGGGAGAAACGCGCAGCTCAGTTGCGGCCGTTGTATTCAGCATAATTGCAGTGAATTAATCAGTGCATTTGGCACATTCTGGGCTTTTGTGCAACAGACAATAAACTCCCTTCAGCAACATTTTACAGGTTCAATACCTTATGTTGTCAAAACAAGCATTTCCTCGTGCAATGTACTTATGGATAATTGATAATAAACTTAATATTGCGCTCACCTGTAGTCATCAGTGCCCCTTTGTCCAAGAGGAGCGTAAGCGTACTACAAGGCCTTGTCCCAAAGATTTATCAAATTCAGATTATTTTTTACTAAATCTTCTTCCACTGGCGTTAGTTCTTAAATGATCCTTTCTTAACACATGTAATCTGGTATTTTAGGAATTAGAATTGGTTGCGAAAAAGAGAACTTTACACGAACATGGAAAATTGTTCATGTGCTATGTGGGGATACTCGCTTGGGTAAGACCTAGCTGCCTCATGCTGCAGCAGAGATTGGCAACTAATGAATGTAGCCATTTCTTCAATTAAAAAAAATAAATTGAAGGAGTGGAGGAAAACACTCTCTGGCTGTGTGGAAAAACATGGTACATCCAAGTAAATGAGTATTTTGGGAAATGTCAACGTGAAGAAGTTCTTAAAGTTCAGTCCAGTTTTGGACTCGGAGCTGTATGACAGCTGACCTAGCATTACAGTAATAGTTCTGTCCTGTTCATCTAATGAAGGAGGTGGTCTTTTTCCTTCAGCTACTGACTGATTTTTTTGCAAAGGTTTAACCATTCTTTCCACGTACTGTCTCCACTTTATAGCGTTGTTATGGCCACTTTGGTGCTGATGTTCTTTTTTCCCCTCAGCACATTCAAAATCGTGTCCTATCTGCCCGCTTAGAGAGGGGGGTTCTGACTGGTTTTCCCTGGATGTGGGCACTTTCACACAGCTGATGAGAGCTCTGTGTGCTGCTTGGTCTTAGAATAAGATTACGGATCTGTGAACTGTGCTGTGCTTGCTTGACTGTTTCAGGAGATGGAGCCTTATTTGCCTGTAACTAGCCAGGCTGTGCGGTTCTGCATCTCGGGAACTACAGTGTTGTTCTGGGTGAGCATCTTTTTGAATCATCGTTTTAACATATATCAGGAGTTGCTGATCATCACTAATCATGACATTAACACAAACTGGTTTTAATCATAATATTAACACGTGCTTTTATTATTGTCCTGCAGATTTCCTGCTGTCATGCAAAATGCAATTCTATTCAGATTTAAAAAAAACAAGCCAGCGACGACAACAAAAAACTTGGAACTTTGTCATTAATTAGTAACTTGATTGGATATTTTAGCATAGGGATAACTTTTTCTCTGGCTTATATGCTGTTAACAGACCATACTGAAAAAATTTGTAGTAAAGGAAAAAAAAAGTATTATTCACTACAATGGAATATCTACATATTCCTCTGTAGAAATATCTGCAGAGTGAATTTCAGGGTGGACAATATAATCTAACTTGTCCCTTCCATCTCCATTCTATGAGTCTGTATTCTTCTGCACTTTTTTTTTTTTTAATATTGGTATTAAGATTGTCTGCTTTTTTTGTGGTAACAGAATAATTTTCTTGGGTTTAATATATGTAACGTAACAAATTATTTTGTCTGTATAGTTTGCATTTTGTGCTGCTGAACTCATACCCATAATGAATAAAATTTTTAAAACTATAAAGCATGATGATTTACACCTTATTTCAAAAGCTGCAGCTATACTGAGCTGTAAGTGTATTTCAAATCTCTGTCCTTTCCTTAGGTGTCTCTGATCATAGCCAGCATGATAGCTGTGATCGTGTATCGTCTTGCGGTGTATGCTGCCTTTGCCAGCCTGATGGAGAACACTCAAACTCTACAGCCCATCAGCGGATTACTGACCCCTCAGCTGGCAACTTCAGTCACAGCCTCATGCCTGAATTTTGTCATCATCATGATACTGAATTTCTTGTATGAGAGAATAGCCATCTGGATTACTGATATGGGTAAGCAGTGTACCTGAAGACAAAACTCTGAAGGCATCGCTAAAGGTAGAACCCAGCCAGAGGTGCTCTGTGTAGTTGTTCTCAACTCGGGCACAGTGGGAGCACTAGGACGTTAGTCAGTAGCCTGCAGCAATGACTCAGTTGTATCCACGGCCATACTGAATATTTTCCCTGCCTTTGAATAGTTATCATAAGCTGGTTTCTCTTAGTACCGTGTTTGCTTGCATTAAAACTAGTCTACAGAGACAATCATAGTTCTGAATAGAATTAAAAAGTATCGTGTGTTATATTAGACTCAGCAGAGCGAGATCAAACTGTTTGATTTAGCAGTATTTCAATTAGAAATGCTGATGATACATTTTTAAAAATCGATCACAGCTTTCACAGCCATCTTTACAAGAAAAAAGACTAAATAATCATGTCTCTTACTTTGGGGGAAAAGGTAAGAGGCTGGGGGATGGGATGGAACAGTATATTTTCCAGGGTTTTCTCTTGGCGCTATTTGGAGTTAACACAGATTGAAGGCAGAGACTGAGCAGATTGAGAAGTTGGGCCCGAGATGCGTCACTGTGGCTGCAGCCAGTGGTAGCGTTACTTGCGGTAGGCTCGCTCCAGAGCCGGAGGAGCTAGCCGGCAGGCCCAGAAAGATCTGTAACTTTTGTAGCAGATCTTATGTTTGACTGTTGCTTGCTTGCTGGAAATACCCTTCCCTAGAGCCCTTCTTAGCTCTTTTTCTTTGTTTGCCGTTAACGATTTTGATGTACAAGGCCCTGCAGGTGCTTTATAGGAAGAAATAATTGCAGAATATTCAGCTGCAGGGGGAGTGCTGAAAGTAGGTGGTGTATGTAGTTTGTATAGCTGTCATAAAAACAGCTGGGTGGTCTTTTTTTAATGAGGTCTTATGAGTGGAATCAAGAATTGAAAGATGTTTCTTGCAGAAACTTAATGGGATGTTGCATTGGGTTTATTTTGATTTATTGTGGACCATCTCTTGTCTCAGACAACTGCTTATCTCACGTGGCCAAATTAGACCAAAGAAAGGCAGAACGAGTAGTAAGTAAAATTGCCCCTAGCAAAACCAAAACCAAACAGAAAATGATATATTTTTTTTTAAGAAAATCTTTCTTTTTTGAAGGGCATGAATTATTAGTACGAAGGCTCGGCAGTGTTGTTTTGCTGCTTGCGAGTGCGGAGGATTAATTTCTTAACTGTCAGCCGCTTAACGGGGGAGAATGGGTGTTTACTTTTGGGGGACTGCTGCCCTCCTCTGGCGGCTTTGGCAGCTGTGCTTAGTGCCGGCTTAGAGACACCCTTGGGTCCAGGGTGTGAAATGTTGGCTGCGGCTATCAAGTGTCCCTTCAAACTCTCGTCACTCTTGAATTCCTTAAAAAGGTTAGGCCAGATTTTGCTTTCAGACATGCAGGAATAACGTACCTCTGGTGCTTTGAACATTGTGTGTCTGACAAACATGGGAACAGCTCAATGACGAGAAAAATATTTTAATGAGCTGCAACCTAGGCAGATTACGTCACCTGAGTACTGCCTCCTCTATAGTACACTGTGTCAGGTTCCCAGTAAATGCCTTATGTTCTTTTGTCATGCAAACTTATGCCAAGCTTGGAAATGTTAGTTTACTCGGATATATCAAATAACTTTACCATAGGGCAGGTGAGTTCAACATGTCTGCCAGGTCCTGACCAGTTCAGAGGGACTTGAATACTTGTGATATGCTTTCTTTCCCTTTTTCCCAGCTTGAAATGGTTATATGTTACCATTTAACAGGACATTTTGCCAGTCATGTGCCTGGGGTTTCCTGCTACCTTTAAAAATGTAAACATGATGGAGAGTGTGATTACGAAGGCAGCAAAATCTTAAGCGAGGCTTGGTGATGTTCAGTACCACTGAGATGCCTGTATCCTTCCCTATTCTTCCCTGCCATTATGAGCTTCATTTTTAAGAGGCACAGGGCCCATCCAGTTTCTGCTGACTTCAATGAGTTATGCATGTACAGCGTTTTGAAAAAAAACCAATACCACAACATACTTCTCTACCACAAAGGAAAAAAAAATATTCTTTATCATGTGCATTGCCAACAGTGAAATTTTCATACTCTAGAAGACCCTGCTAGTTACTGTTTGAGATTTATTTTGGATCTCTTAAAATAGTGTAGGTTTTGGGGATGGACAAGTGCTAATGGACAGTACAGAGAAGGGGAAATTGAAGCTGATAAAAGTTTCAAGAATGAATTTCACTTGTCTGCCTACTCAGAACATTGCATTGTAAATAAGGGAAGGGTATCTGAGAGCAGGAGCTCCATCTGCTGAAATGTTTGTAGGTGTTTTTCTTTTTCTTTCTTCTTTCCTTTGGGATGTAAGGGCACTGTGCATGATGAGTATTTATGAATCTGTATCTTTTTAAAGGGAATAAAGGAAAATAAAATTACTGTTTTTTTGTTTCACAGAGATTCCCAGAACTCATATGGAGTATGAGAACAGGCTCACTATGAAAATGTTTTTATTCCAGTTCGTCAACTACTATTCATCCTGCTTCTATGTGGCCTTCTTCAAAGGGAAGTTTGTCGGTTACCCAGGTGCCTATACATACATGTTTAATCGCTGGCGAAATGAAGAGGTAGGACTTTCTTGATTAAGGTGGGTTGAATAATAATAAACTAGTTAAACTCTATCCCCTCCAACCTGCACACTTCTAAATTGCCAGCTGCAGGTTTGGTCTGGAACGAGCCGGACCTCAGCTGGACATCCTGCGGCTGATGGGGGGGCTTCCAAGGACGTTTCCTGCTGTTGCTAGTCAGGGCAGCACCAGCAGTGAAAAATTGTGGCTGTCAGTCACGAAGGTGAAAAATCAAAAAGCTTTTCTTGGCCCCAGTTCTCCTGAAATACCAATGAATGTCGCCATAGGTTTTAAAAGCAATTCTGTAGGTTGAAGCAAGCTAGTACAAATGGAAATGCTCTGTGGCCTTTGGGCATCTTCATTAGCTTTTTGACGCACTACGTTTTCAGAGAAACCGTTTGGTAAAAGGTACCTCTGCAAGCTCTTGCTTTTTTCCTCGTATCGTTGCTAATTATGCTGTTTGTACAGAGATGAAATGCAGTATTTAACGTGAAGCGTTGCCTGAGAGTCAATAGTGGAGGAAAAACTTCATGCAAACCACAATGAAGTAATGCAGTGCACTTACTGATAGAGTATCTTCTAATACTGGTCTGGCTGCTGAAGTCTTAAGAAGGCCTCAATAAAGAGCTGAAACTTTAAAACTAGTGTTCTCAGCAAACAGCAGAGACTAGATACTGGCAGGTATTTAAATGCTTCTGGTGTAGGGATATGAATAGAAAATGTGGGTGCTTGGTAGGTCAGGGTTGGTCTCGTGTCGAGAGCTAACTGAGCGCCTTAGATTCACCTTGCTGGGGCTGTGGGGTGGGTGCTGTATGCAGATGCTGCTGCCTCGTCTTTGTGTTATCTGCACAGTGGTCAGCCTGAAGCATCGCTGAGTTACTCTCTCTTCAGATGGCCGTTACGTTTTGGTGTGTGTTTTATCAAGCACATTGAGCACTGAAAGCCCTTCTGTAACAGCTTTCCTGAGAGGGTATCTTAGCTGGAAGTCCAGGTGAAAATTAGGTATTGTCCTAACAAGTTTTAAGAACTCTTCTCCTCTTCTTTCTTTCATTTATACAGTAGTAGAATATAGTTTGTCTGGGTAATGTACATTATTCCTGTCCATTAACCCCCAACTTATCTCCGCCAGTGTGATCCTGCAGGCTGTTTGATAGAATTGACGACACAGCTCACCATAGTCATGGCTGGCAAACAGATCTGGGGAAATATCCAAGAGGCCATTGTACCGTAAGTTGTCTCTTAAACTGAGATGCCCATGTTATAGACAGAGGAAATTCTCGAAAGGAGCGCTAACAAGTATTGCCATGTGAAGAAGCTAAGTAGAGTTCTGCAAATCAAGCACAAATTGTGACGAGTAGACTAATTTTATAGAGGCTTTTGGCCTCTTTTTGTGAAAGCCACGCTTGTAAAAGCATATTGCAACAAGGAGCTTGCTTAGAGAAAGGGATACTTGAACTGCTTCTCGCATTGATAACTTTTTTCTGCATATACAGCTGGATTTGTAACTGGTGGGGACGCCGGAAAGCCAGAAATAATCCAGAAAATTTATACAGTCGCTGGGAGCAAGACCATGATCTGCAAACATTTGGAGCCTTAGGCCTATTCTATGAGTATCTAGAAATGGGTAAGTTTAAAAATACACATTTGGAATTGAGGACAAAGCACCTTGTACTGATGCTTCCAAAAAAAAAGCTTCTCAATTAATTGTTATGGGTTGATGCCACCCCTTTCATCTGGTAAACAGTAGACAGTTAACTGCTGGAAATCATTAAATAGGTCAGCCCAATTAAAAAAAAAAAAAAAAAAAGCTGCCTTTCCTTCTTAGACTGCAGGGGATTTCACAGAAACACTGCAAAGACTGTTTGTTTCCCTCATTTGCATGGGGAACATTATTCTCGGTGCAGCCAGCTGTCTCGGTGTCTGTTCTGTTCTTGTTCCCAAGCATGTTCTCAGCTGATGTCAGTGGAAATTGTAAGTATGGGGTGAGTGCCAAGTACCCTGTAAGGATGGGTACTGCAGATACGAGATCTACAAACTGGATCAGAGACAATCCGTTTAGTTTTAGGTTTGCACTGGTAAGTGCTTCGATACAGTCCAGTAGACCAGCAGAGGGAGCATGAGTAACAAAATAAGATTTTTCAAAGGTAACGTGAATGGGTCAGCACGTGAAATTACTTTACAAAACCTGAGAAATTAAAACAAGAAATGGAAGCCAAACCAGATCTAAAAGACACTAAAGGAAACTAATGTTTGTCCATTAGAAGGACAAAATTTGTTGAAAAGTGGTCCCTTGTATTGTTTTATTTGTACAGAAATAATTATTGCCTAGAGCTTTGCAACTGTATTATTGTCACTTCATACACTTCATGGTGTTTCATACAGGGCTGTGATCTTGTGACATTCATGCACTAAGAACCATGAGTGTTGTCAGCCATGCCTCTTAATAGATGTCCTTGCTCTTCCTGAATCAGAACTGAACCGGTATGCTCCAGCATTGTCCTGGGCTGCTAAGCTAGTAGGAATTTTGTTGCTTGTCTAAGATGAAGAACTCGTCACTGAAATCATGGAAGAGCTGGTGACTGATATATGGGAATTTATTTTTATCCACTGCCTAAACCAGACAAGACATTCTGTTTCCTATCTTTAAAATACAGTGGCGGTATTGAGGACTGTCACATCCTGTACCAAGAAACATTTCATTTTGGTAGTGACTAAAGGGATCATTTGTGTATTTTATTTGCAATTCTTAAACTCCCCAGGGGAACTATTACATACAGAATTGGTATTAATATTTTGACTAAACCAATAACAATAGGTGGAGGTAAGCTTGAGATAAAAGCATTTTTTCTTTTTCATTTAGGAGTGTAGCTAATAAGTAAGAGGAGAATGGGCTTGCTCTGTACAAACTGCAGGAGAGGAAAACTAGCCTGGTTTTGTTCCTCTCTTGTAACTCAGAAATTTGATGTAGGAGTACGTTCCCATTCCCCTACAGTTATGTTCTATTCATGAAAGAACTGCAACACCGTGAAAGAATTAGTACCCAGCACTGCTGGCATCATCATTTGACAGGACCCAAATGCCCCGTTCCCTTGGGCGCTGCTGAATGGCAGCCCTAAGAGACTAGAGAAGTCTTAGGGCTGGGGCAGGTTGTCACTTAGCTCAGGGCAGGGCCCGAGATGACTTGTCATGCAGCCTGGCAGAAGTTGCCATTTATTTGTGAGTGGCAACTTGCATGTTTCGTTGTTACCCTGAGGGTACTTTCATTGGGGCAGGTTTTGGCACCTTTCTTTTCTCCCTTGCAGTCATTCAGTTTGGATTCATTACTCTCTTCGTGGCGTCCTTTCCCCTGGCTCCTCTTCTTGCTCTGATGAATAATATCCTGGAGATTCGAGTAGACTCCTGGAAGTTAACCACTCAGTACAGGAGACCTGTGGCTGCGAAAGCACATAGCATAGGAGTTTGGCAAGAAATCCTGAACGGAATGGCTATCTTGTCTGTTGTCACTAATGTAAGTATGTTAACTGTGCCACATCAGCTTTGATTCTTCCACGTACTCGGAATTTGCAGACTTAAAAATCAGCTGATGCTTTTTCTCCTTCATCAATAGTATTCACTTTATCACATGCTACCGTACAGCGATATGGTTGAGCCATTTGGGTGGTTCGGCTTGTCCATATGTGGACAACATGCAGCTCCAAATCCACATTTCACTGGACCGTAATTGTTCATTCGCTTGTCTGTGTTTTCCAGTGTTTTGGAACGGCATAAGCCAGCCTGAAGCTTAGTCTGATGAAGCACGCTGATTGCCCAGAGGGGACCGTAGGGGACAGGAGAGGTGGATTAATTCTGTTGGCCAGATGACATTTCTGTCTTGTTGCTATGAGGTCTATTCTGTGGGAATTCTGCTCGTTCAAGTGCTTCTGGATGCCCCTACGGGGGCAGCGGCTCAGAGTACTTTTTATAATGTGGAAACTAAATGCTATGCTAGTATTTTGTCTTAAGTATAATGTGCAGCAGACTGCTGAGCAAAAGAGTTGTCTCTTTTTAATATAGAGTATTAAACAGTATCCGATCTGCATGTGTCCTAGGCAACAAACCCAGTTACAGGTACTGCCTAATTAGCGAGGTACCTGAGCATCTTAAGTATCTCAAGTTTCCAGGCAAAATGTGCTGGTAGCCATTTTTTCCTTTTAAATACAGCTGGAGAAGATGGTTCCCCTTCTTTCATAAAGTGATCACACACTGGATTCGAGCTCATCCTTTCTCGCAAGAATTCAAAACCACATCTCCTCTTTCGCTAAGGAGTGCTGTTATCACACATAGGAGACAGTGTGGTGTGAGGGGATATTTGGGATTTGGTGCCTCTTGTAAGGTCTGCTCACACATTTGGTTCACTGAGTGCTGGTTCTTGCAGCAGAGGCTGCAGTCAGCATCTTTACCAAGGTAAAGGGCCCTAATTACGCTGCTCATCCTTGCTTAAAAGATCCTGGGTTATGCCACAGGGTCACAGTACCAAAACCCCTTTATGAATCTGCTCACAAGTTTTGCGTGCCCCTCCGTAATTTTTTTTTCCAATTTCTTTTTCAGGCTTTTATTGTTGCATTCACATCAGATATGATTCCTCGTTTAGTTTACTACTATGCTTATTCTGAAAATGAAGACTCGCCTATGTCTGGGTACATAAACAATAGTTTGTCAGTGTTTCAAATCTCAGATTTTCCTGACAGAAACAAGCCTAAACTGAATCCAGAAAACTTTGTCATATGCAGGTTGGTATTGGTGTAATAATAAGTATTTTATCACTTTGTTTAGCATACAGCATAGAAAGTCAATGCAGATCCAGGTAGTCTGCTAGATATTAAATGCTGTCATTCTCATCATTTGGAAGTGTGAGAGGTAATATTTAGGCTGTTAGGAAAGCAGTGCTTGAGATGGTAAGAGATCATGCCAGTAGTGAAAAAAAAAAATCATCTTTTTGTTGTTTGAGAGTCTCATTGCTAATGGTTTTTTGTTTGTTTTTGTTTTTGTACTTAATTAAACTATTGATTTTTGAGTGATGGAGGAGATTTATGTCCCTAAGGTTGCAAAGTTCAGCCGGTATTCTCAGAGGTTTTTAGGCTGCAATGCTGAAGTAGAGAAGGAAGTATCATTAAGGGGATGATTAGATTCCAAAGCTGAAAATGAGATACCATATTTAAAGTCAGTCATTACTGTGCTAGATACCACCTAGGATCTGGGCCATCCTGCTTTCATTAAAAAAATAGTCCTTTCTTGCTAGAAGAAACATTGGAGGTTCTAGAATAATTGAGAAAGAACTTTGGAGAAGTCCACAGTAAAAGAAATGTATTGATTTGATGAACCAAACCAAAAAACCCCAACACTTTAAGAAGCAGCTGCATTTGTATGATGTTTAGCTTTAAAGCCCTGGGAGCCTTTACTTTTACATGTCAGTGTAGAACACATACTCAAGACTGTCCTTCCATTAAACCCCGCATCTTTCCAGTCCATAATCTGTCAACGTCTGTCACATTTATTCAACACTTGTCCGTTACTGTGTGATACAGTCCATCACTCTGTCCTGTATTATTTGATCATTGCCTGAAAAAGAAGTAGCCTGTGTACAAAATTTCACTTCTCGCACATCCTCATCTCTGCTCTGTTGCTGTGAATGTGAGGGTGTTTAAGCAAACGTAAGATAGAAACAAATTGAGAGGCAACCTTTTCCTGCAAAAGGAAACAGACCATTTAAAACAAGATGAAAAGGTTCCTTAAGTGACAGCTGTTATTTGCCTGTAAGTGTCACTGAGCTTGTAGTCTGTCTCAGACTGAATATGACGTTTCACCTTTGCTTGTCTTTCTGTCCAACAGGTACAGAGACTATCGATATCCTCCAGATCATGAGAGGAAATATTTACACACTATGCAGTTCTGGCACATTCTTGCTGCAAAACTGGCCTTTATAATTATTATGGAGGTATGTTCCCTACAAAATTCCCGTGTGAAATTGGTACCTTATAGATTCTCTAGGTAGTTACTAATGTTACGGAAAATAGACTTCCTGAGAGTATAAAATAGTTTCTTCCCTAAGTAATACCAAATACTCATGTCCTAAATGTTTTCTGTAACTAGGTCTTTTAACTTCAGGCAGTTAACCTCTGGGTAAGAACAGTGAAAACAGCTGAGGAGACTGCTAAATTTGATCAAAATAAAACAGCAGAATAAAAAAGGTCTTTATGCAGCTGGAAGAGACATGAACCACCAGGACTAGCACTTCCACTCCTACTGGTGTCATTAAAGAGCTGTATGTGAGATGACTGCATTCAAAATCCAGAAAGCATTTTGCACTGATGTGTATTGGCTAAAAATAGCTAAATCAATTATTTGGATAACTGGCAGTTCAGTATTAAGCCACTGTCTTGCAAGTTCTGAAGGGGGAACAGGGCATTGTTAAAGTGCTCTTCTCACGCTTTTCCTACCGTATCTTATCAGTTCTCAATAGCTGAGCATTATCAGCACGGCCATATGAATTTTCTAAGAAACCACACAGAGGTATTAGAAAGTGATGCCAGGGATTGAGAACCTGGCACTTTCCTTTTGGGTTTGCTGATTTGTAAGTGCTTTGGAATTAAAGTTTGCATATAAAAGGAAGTCTTCTAATCTTTGTGCACATCTCGGATACACATTAGTTTGTTATGTATTGTTCCAGGGCAGCCAAGTGGAATGTATTCTGTTTGAACAAAAAGTGGTCTGTTGGGGGTTAGATAAACCAATAGGTGTTTCGTTTGGTAATGAGTTGTTATTTCTCCTGGCTTCCTCTTTCTTTTTTTCTTTTTTTTTTTTTTTTAGCATGTTGTATTCATCGTCAAATTCTTTGTAGCATGGATGATTCCTGATGTCCCTGCAGATGTGAAAGCCAAAATAAAACGTGAAAAATATTTAACGCAGAAAATCCTACATGAGTATGAACTTGAAAAACTGAAGGAGAGACTGTGTCAAGGTGATAAACGAGCCACGGAAAAGGAGTTCATCGCCACAGAAGGGAGAATGGAGTTATCGAGAGCAATGTAGTTGAAAAAACAACTGTTTGGGATTTAGCTCATTTTAGCTTTTTTTATCTGTGATTTGCTCAGTATTCATCATCTTGAAAACTATAGGACAGTTTCAACCCTTTGCTTTCAGTCCAAAGATTTTACACTTCAAAAAAAGTCTTACTGAGCATTCTAGGTTTAGTAAATCTACTTAACTATATGACTTCAGCACTGTTTTCTATTTACCCATCATTTTGAGTAATGAGTGTAATCTTGTGATCCTAGAATTTGGATTCCCAGTGCAGGGAATGTTACCCTCCAAGGGCTCACAGGATGTGATAAGGCCATTTCCACCAAGCCCCTCCCCCTGTTGCTAAATGCAAAGTCGCAGGCTGTATCCCAGCTGAATGGAAAGGATATCATAGAGGACACCTGCTGTGGAAAATGCTGAGAATTGTTATTGTTACGACATGATCATTTAAACGGGAGAACACTCCTGATACAAGGGTTAGGGTTTGGGGCGTTTTTTTGTATCCATTATGTCTTAAGAAACATTTGTTTGCAGCTTTGAACTTCTATACACTTTTTAGAAGGAACTGATTTTTAAAGATATATTGGCTTAATTCCACTTGGAATTATTTATAGGCACAGACTTCAGTTAATACATACTAATGAAGGAAAAAAAAGCCCATAATTTATTTTCATAAAGGTATCATCTGCCAAAGAGTTTCCTCTTTAAATGCAAATATCGTGGAATCATCTAATTACAGTGTTTTTTGAAAAGTGGTATACAATTTGGAGAAGTACAGCTAACTTCTTTCTCAGTCTCAAAAACTGCCATTGGAAGATCATGCTTGATGTTAGTTTTGGCCAAAGCTGCTCCTTCGTTCGGATTCTTTGTTTGGATTCTCTGTGAATGCCAACAAAGGGCTAAAGCTGTGTGCCTGCACTTGGTGCGTACTATGGAGTATGACTGCACGGTGCAGTGGTTTGGGAGGTGGACCGCCACACTAGTTGATCTAGCTGGACGGTTTGTACATGGATTTGTATTCAAAAGATTTGAAGCATGCCAAATAATCTATGTTTACGTTGTTACTGTCCTTATACATAGGAGCCTGGGGTTTTTGATTTGTTGTTTTTTCTTTTTAATCTTTAAGACGGATTTTTTTTCTGTTTTGTCATGGGGCTTTTCTACAAAGTTATCGAGTTTATAAATATATAACTACTTGTGCAAAGTAGCTACTAGCTCTTTATGAATGTGCCCTCATTTTATAATTTGAAGCAGTTAGGCATTTTTATTATTTTGCTGTATATTTAAAACATATCAACACTTCCATGCTTAGTGCCTTGTTTATTTGCATTTGGCAAAAGATGTGAAGATGATTGCTATGGGGAAATAGGTATTTCCCAAGTGTGCTTGCAGGCGTTGTGATACTGTGAACCTGCACACATAGCTGTACAGCGTTAGCCAAACCGTGCCTGCCTTGGCACACTTACTTCTGTTTTAGTGCTATGCGAACTGTTCACAGAGAGCGGTTCGTACCTAGACTGCTTAGATAAAGTAGCACCAGGCTGTTGAGTTCTCTCCTGCTGAAGTACACTAGCTAGAGAGATGAGAAATTTCACTATATTTGCACTTTGAAAGTTATACTTCCTTGCAAGTATACACAAAAAATTACAGATTTGTATTCCATATCAGCCACATGATGTACTGTTTACTAGATCCACAGCTTAAGGTTTCCGGATTTTGTTTTAGCAGACGTAGCCTACGTCTTGGAATACTTGGCTAGTAACTTTAATGTTGTAACAGTTTTAAACCAATGTCTTGAGTGGAACTGTCACTATTCGCAAAGGTTGTAACATTGAAGTGCCTACCTCGAACAAGCATCACGTGGTTTGGCTGTCAGTCAAGGAGTTGAAGCAGATGTACATTTCTCATTACTGTAAGTTATTCGGCTTCGTTCTGTAAGTTTGCTTGATAAATCAAGCATGATGGCAGTTCATATTCATGATGAACTGACCATGTTCTTGAATATTCAGATACATTTGAAGTAATGGATTTGTTGGAGGAATGCATGTATAAATAAATTAGCTCTGCTGCTTCATGTATAAGCCAAAGAAGAGTATCAGTCACCATAATTCTGTATGCGACACCAGAATTTACACAATGCAAGCACTTTCCTGCTTCTCGCACATATACTGTTAACTAAACTGCTTAGTTTAGATTTCACGGTTTTGTTACTGTTAGCAATGCAAACAATTGCTTCAAACGGTAAGGTGATGAGACGCAAAACGATATTTCTATGCAAAACGTACAGTCTGAAGCTGAAAACAGATTTGAAAATTCAGCATTAGATGCACTATTCCTGCCTATGAAACATGAGTTTCTTCAGGTCCTGTAATAAAGTGGCCTAATAAACTACACTTGAAAAGATGCAGACAAAGTAGATGTATTGTGAATGAATAATGCTATTTAAAAGCAAGATGGAGGAAAACAAGGAAATACCATAGTTTCAGATACAGCATTGATATGCAAAAGCTCCACATGCAGACCCTGAATTTGAATTGATGGTTTGATCCCTACTTCTTGCTTCTTTCCAGCTTATTTTTTGAGGTCACTTCCTATTTAATGCTATACAAATGGATGTTTTGCATATGTTGTATCATACAGTAGAACGTGAAAGACATCTGGGATCAGCTTGTTTAAAAAGAAATATATATATTTATCTTAAAAATATATCATTACACTTCATAGCATTATTACTTCATATATAGAAACTGTTGAAAAAAGTTAATGTCACATAACAAAATAAGTCAAACACTTCTTTACATAATAATTTGCCTTTACTTGTCATTAAGCAGTATTTTGACAAAAGATTGTTAGTACGATTAGGATTATAATGGTTCACATACATACACATTTCCTGAAGTGTTCTTGAAAAGTGACAAAAATAAGAAAAATGGACTGGTTGGTTTGGAGATGTGCTTATTCTTACTGTTGGAATATTTGATTTTGCTGTGTTTAATGTAAGTATCTAAAAGTGTCCTTTAACCAAAGTGAAGATAGGTCTGTGTTGGAACTACTGTACTTTAAGCAACAGTAGATTGCTTCATTGGAATTAGTTAGAAAAAGAAAATTTGCCTTTCGAGTGTAATACAATCAGGGATTTTTAAATTTTTTTCCCCTCGATTTAAAATTTAGTATTTTTTACCTTGGAAGAATTTAGTGCGGTATGTTCTAAGCAAAGGACTGCAAAATAAGAGTGCTACTATAAGACACTATACTGTTTTTTCTGGAAGATTTTGTTGTTACGCTTTTACTTTTTTATGTAATACTATCAGTTTGAGACAACAGAATGGAGTGAAAATAGGTGGACTTTCCTACTGTTCTATCTGTACTGCTTGTTTTGAGTTGTACTGTTATGTAGTCTGAGTGGCATTTTTGTCTGCTAAGTATGTTGCTGATTTACATGACACACTAATGTTGGAATAATTTTTTTAAACATTGCATTCAGCTAACTTATATATGTATGTTTAATAAGATCTAGATCCGACAAATAAAGCAGTGTTTATTTTTAATGTGCTGTCAACTTGTTTTTGAAAGTTCCATGAATTCAGAGAGGAGCTGAAGTATTAAATGCCCAGAGAGCCTCGTGGAGAAAAGTATTCATACACATTTCTGCAGTGAGTTGCAGGATATTTGGATGCTGTGTATAGATTTCCTGCAATTGTAACTTGGCAAGTTTCTTACTGAGATTATTGAAGAAAGCCTCTGACTGCCGTCTTCCACTCGATCATCCCGTTGTGTAACTGTCTTTTCTATCTTCATGCATTTTTCTTAAGAACGAGTTACCAAGGAAAACCTGTGCTAAGCTCTGCTTACATTGTAGGCAACGCACATGGACTGAGATGGCGTGTCTGATAGGCCCTGAGGGAATTCAGCTTTGCAAATGCCTTGCATTAGAAGACCCCAGTTCAGTGAAAAAGACCCAGCACTTTCATCTTCCTTTAGGTATGGTACAAACAGTATGTTAACGCGCATTCATTTCCAGCCAGGCTGTGTCTCCCTTCGTTCTCTGGATACAGTTTTTATTCTTGCGATGCCAGGACCTGAGGTGACTTCTCAAGTTCTCGGTCAGTCACACACGCAGTTTTCACATGCAACGCGAGTGGGTCACATACATGGACTTAAATAGCTTTGAGCACATATACTGGGAAATACGGCAGAGCTAAAGCTTTTCCAAGGGACTGGTAAAGTCTTACTGTTCGTAGATACCTCTACATATTTCAGTCTTCCTTAAAACTCACTCTGGCACCAGTGTAGGGCTTTAGATTATATCACAGAGAATCTGGATTCAAGTTTATGACTTGCTGTCAATAGACAGCATCAGCACATGTTGTCATTCCTGTTATACCACGTTATCAGAACTTCTCTGGGAACAGGGTCCCCTGCCAGACTTGGTAGGTCATTTCCTTTGTAACTTTGAAATGATAAATTAAGAGAGATGCAATAGCAGTAATCAAATGAAAGAAATACAAGATGAATAGAACGATCTTGTCTATATTAGAAAAAAAAGAAAAGACCAGAACAAGCAAGGTGTAATTATGTATTATGCTACCACAATTGTGCTGGTTATTGAGGTGAGATAGGTTATTTAATTAGGTATCAAAAGGAAAAATAAAGCATTAAGAAAGAAGGAGAAGAAAGGGGTAGCAAAAGGAAAGTGAGAAAGGAGGGGGGGGAAAGCGCTGTTGCTATGCAGGATATAGGGGATATTTATATATTATGGAAGTGTTAAAAGTTTTCCGGTGCATTCAAGCTTTGCTCTTGGAGGTTAAACCTTGCCTCCATTGAGGCCTGTGGTAAATGGGTAGTAAAGTTTAATTGGGGATACAATTTCATCTAAAGCCAATTATATTTTATATGAAAAAGTAGCACGGTAACTTGTGAGACGTTCACAAATCCTGGCACGTACCTGGCTCTCCCCATGATCAGAAATGGTAGCTACCCTTCAAAAGTCTCAATTCCTTCATTTATCTTGTGCAGTAAATAAAGAGGTGCACCAAAATTTTGGTGGTTGTACTTTTCACGTCGGAAAAATAGGTAAGGCATCTAATTTGCTCAGTGTCTTCATCTACCCAGATTAAAGGGTCTTTCTAAAAATAAGTCCGTGTTTATTCTATGCAAAAAATAGAATTCAGGAAGCACTGAAATAGAAGACATGTTTTGAATGTGTGCATCTCAGTCAAACTGGTGTAAAATACCTTGTCTTAACAGGAGTAGAAAAATATGTAACCTCTTCACTAGTAGATCAGTGGAAAAGAATGGCAAGATGTGGAAGAAATGATATCCCAACAGCTGAGGTCTGCACACTTCGTGTCTGTTTCAGATGTGTGGCCTCTGCAACAACAACTAAACTCTTGTCTAATGTCCCTTGAGATGTTCAAAAATAAAGCCCGTGTTTCTGAAAGTAACATCTTAAGCATGGCACTGCAAATACACCGAGGTCAGCACAACTGTACCAACGGCAGCTCCTGCAGTCTGAGAGCCCAGCTTGTAACCACAAGGAGCGTTAGAATGACGCGCGGCCGAGGGATGCAGGGGATGGGGTCGGGGTTCCTAACGTCTGGTGTGGCAAAGAGCTTGTACCAAGAGGGTGAAGGCAGCCCTCACAAAGGATTCATTTAGACGTGAAAACCCTTCCTTCCCTAAACAGAGGGAAAGAGGTAAAGGGGAAAAAAGATGATCATTATCATATGAATTACAACAAAATCTCCAGAATATCTGAATTACTTAGTAACTGCAGTAAGCCACAGCTAATGTTGTCTGTCTTCCTGCGTGCTCAGGGTGGTCACAACAACTCTGTGGCATAGTCTTGGCATCCTTAAAAAAGAATAGCTAAATTAAAACTTGTTCTGGTTTTAAATAATCAGTTGTCTCTACCCAACACTTACGTCATTCAGATGCAGCTCAGGAAGGTGTTGGGTTTTTTGGTTTTTTTTTTTTTCCTGTAAGCATGTGTACTGAGAAATCTGCTGGGAGATGAGTAGGATGTGAAATTCAGCAGCCATATCAATTTTTGGAAGGCGCATATGCACATTCCACTGCAATAGTTAGTGAGTATGCTTTCTCAGTCAGAAATGAGTCAGTCTGAAACATTTAGTAAGGGTATGATTCTTTTTAATTCTTTTTTCAACTCCTCAACAAACCAGTGCCGTTAGCTAGGCAGAAAGACATTTGTATTGAAATTACTGACTGACCTAGCTTTGTCCTTGGGTGTTCTAAACATCCAACGCTATTCAGCATTTCAGGTTTGGTACTGAAAGATGTAGGGGGACATCATAACTACTTCTGTAGTCTAGAGGCATTAAATAAATGAGCCTTTTTGTTATGCTGTCCCTTCCATACCACAGTAGGTTTGAAATGCTTGCCATTGCAAGTGTATCTGAACCATACCATCCTCAGCAGTGAAAAGCCATGGTGGAAAAGTTCTGTCTCTGATGGCCCCCAGTTCCATGCCCCTCCCATGCTGATGGCTTTTACTAATTTGTCTCGGCTAGTGCTTGGTGCAATGTAATAGGAAGCCAATGTTCAAGAAGCACGCTCTGCATGGCTCTTTTAATAAGTTTTCAAAAAGGAATAAAAATACTCGAGACAGAAGGTTTTAGCAGGGAAAACTGATAGGAAGGCTGGATTCTTTGCCATGTTACCACCTCTTCGCAACAGACGATTTTGCTATTGGATTCTCTTGAATAAACACTCCTGTTGACATTAGCCCGTTAGTAGAGTGTCAGCAAACAGTAATGCTACAGTTAAGCCTGTTTTCTGATCGTGGCGTCTATATTATTCTTCAGATAAAATCCTGGCTCCGTCTGTACTGACAGAAATTGTACTATTATTTTCAGATGTGGCCAAGATTTCGACATTTCTCTGACAAAGGTCCAGGTTAAAAACAAACCCAGCTGAAAGAGGTGGGCCAAGAGATTTCCATACAGTGTACCATATGCGGCAATCTGTTAATTTTAAGGTGTCTAGGCTTCGTGCTGCTCTAAGCAAGCTGCTAGTGCATTGCAATCAGGAAGGTTTCCCTGCTTTGCCCTTCCACATAGGATTGCCTCTGCATCATGACAGGTTTTTTGGCTTCCTCAGAAGCAGTACAGGAGACGTTGTGGCAGTAGGACCAAACACCGAATCCTGTGTGCCAGGTCACGCTTCCACTCGTCTGCTGACAGTGGCTTCCTTGCACGGGTTTCAGTTTCTCAGCTAGAAGTGAGATTCACGTGCCTCCCAAGCATCCTCCCAAGATGCTGCGGAGTGTGAAGGGGCACGTATTAGGCAACAGAGACTTGTGCTGGGGAGGATATTCGTGTTGATGCCACGTTGCGCGAACAGTTCAAGAAATATTCCTTGTATCTCGGGCGGTCTGTGTCAATGATGGTTCCTGCCACTTCAACTCCACTGGAGCTGGCGTGTGTAGGTTCAGGCCAGAGAAACGACGAGAGATGATCCTGTGGGGTGTCAGGGGTGTTTCCTTGGGAAAAGATGAACATTCCAGCCCTCTACTTTTTTCTTTTTCTTTTAAAATGGGACAGTCTGATATATCACCATAAAGGGATTTTTTTTTTTTCCAACAAAGATTTCTAAGTAGAAAAGTCTCATGTTTTGAGTGAGGGAACAAGAAGATCCCGTGTGTTTTATGGTAAGCAATAAGTAGCTCAATGCTTTTTCATTATATTTTTGTTACTGTGCACTCATGTGAAAAGAGCAAATGATTCGGTGGCTACAACCAGCCTGTCATGATGACTCGTGTTTTAATTAGAAGATGCCACAATACACTGAGTCACCACGTACCAATGAACAACATTCAACTTTTTCATCAAATGAAAGTACTCTCTCTGGGACTGGTAAAAAGATGATGATCTACTTAATGGGGTCACTGCTGTGATTAGAGCTGAAGGAGGTGACATGGGTAGCGGAAATCAAAGCAGAAAGATACCTGCTTTGTACTTTCACTGTAAATTCGAAGTGCTAGGGTTACCTGCTGAACATGTGGCGGGAGCTGAATTTCACATGGAGCTATGAAGTCCTTATTCATGACTTTATGTTGCAAAGGGGGCAGGTGAATAAGTGGAAGTGTAAGGGCTCATGAACTGGAGAAGATAGAAAAACTGAGGCACCAGACAGGCTTGAAGCCAGACCATGTAGAGAAACTGCTATGGAGACTTGTTAATATTCAGACGTGTAGAAGAAGCCTTCAAATGTAAATGCTAGTCTGTCAGCAATGTCAGCAAGTGTCCCCTGCCTAGGAGACAGGAGGCAATTTTATTAGCAGTTAATACAGGAACTGAAATGGGGCATCCAAGAGGTTGATTCTTCAGGGAAGGGAAAAGCAGGCTTTCCTCTGCTTTTGCACCTGGAAGAAATTAAATGCAAAGAAATCATTTGGAGCATTTGCTTCACTTTCAGCGTTAGGATAAACTCTGCTTCAAATGTCTATCCAGCGTAACCAGACACCTCCCTGCGCACAGAGCAGCCTCCTCTTCTCCTGCGCACGCACCACTCATCAGTGATTCCTTCATGCGTCTGTCATTGCAGGGACCTGACTCATACCTGGCACAAAGAAAGTCACAGGAGCAAGCGCTTTTCCAAAGAGCTCGGGGTGTCTGATGAGGATGGGGCAAATGCTGAGCAAGGTAACTTCAGTTTCTTTTGCGGAGAGAACAATTACAACCTCCTATAAGGCTACCTTGGGGAGCTTCTTCGTTCTGCAATAAATGCCAATTATTTGGTGTATATTTGGCATGCAAATGCATAAATTCCGCAGCCATTCTGAAACTTTAGAATTAAACCTCTGTCCTGCAAAAGGGTTGATATTATTTAGCATAAGAAAAGCAAGCAATATGGGATCATTGTCTTCGAAGAACGTGTTCCTTGACACTTTTTAAAGCATGCTGGAACAGCAGCTGGCTCTGGAGGTGTTCTGATAGGGCCAATCCAAAGCAGGAGGCAGGAATTCCTCTGTTGATTTTAATGCCTTTGATCAGACCATAGTGATTTGTCAGTAAAATGTCAAACACCTAAAAAAATTAAGACAGCCCCACCGTAAATCACTTCTCGGAACCGGCAATAATGATACAGGCAATCACAAGATGTTCATGTTAACTGTAACACAGAGAGGAGGTGTCTGTCACGTAAAGTGGAAACATCGTGCTTTATGTCTCTGCGTTTGGACAGAAAAAAGAGACAGATTTTTGTGGAAATGCAGATACCATCTTGGACACTGTTCACAGGAGTCTCCTTCCAGGGACTTTTTCTTCATCCCATCCGTGGGGCTGACTGAACGTCTCTGTTATCTGGATTTTCATCTTCCAGGGGAAATGCTGGACTCTCAGAGCATGATTTTCCCTTGCATCCTGGTCTTAGCTGAAACCATGTGGCTCCTAACCCCTCCCTTTCTGATTGCTGTTTGAGCCAGCTGCACTATATCTTTTGAGATGTTTTTTGCAAGATAACCAGGACAGTTCACCGTGTTTGCTCCTACAGGAACATCTATTTTGTCACGTGGCGGAGCGTGGATCACTATTTGGCCCTGATGCAGCCACCGAAATCCTTGAGGTTGTTAAAACAGCGGTGGGTTCTGATTTGCCTCCCCATATGAACAATGACTACCCTGACCAGTGTGCCAGTCACCTCCATTGTCAGTACTCAGACGTGTCCAAACAGCAGCACTATTTGTTGCATCTATGTAGTTACCAGCTTCACCTCTCCATCACTCCCCCTTTGCGTGAGCTGTGCAGTTTCTGGCTGCTTACTGCCCTTCGTTGGTATTTGCTGCTGTTAACTGCAGCAGCATCAGGATGCTGACAAACAGAGCCCTCCCTTCCTTTTCTCAACAGCAATAAACTCACCAAACTTAGGTGTTCCACTCTGATCATTTTTGCCTTCCTTTGTTTTCCTTTACCCTTGGGAAGAAACACTTCCACCTTTTCGAGAGCATGGTGGCCCACTGCCAGGAAACCCATTGGGTGGGTGGGTGGATGCTTTCTGAAGGTGGCAGCGTGCAGCCTAAATACTTGCTTCAATCCTTTCTTCTGCTTCTTAGCTGGCGGGGATTTTTGGGAACAGGTTGCTGTCTGAGTAGCCTCCTCATTTTGTAACAGCACAAATCAGAAAAGTCAGCAGCAGAGGGCATCTGTATAACCAGTATAACTCCAGCCTCCCACAACAGCAGCTGAAGAAATGAAAACTTTTCTGCCATTGAAATCAATAGCAAAGCCCCATCAACGTCCCAAGATGGGATTGCACCCTATATATAGGAAACATGCTGACACTCATGCTTATATTGTAAAGATTACTAATTTGGGCAACTTCAGGGATCGTGCAAGATGGCTTCAGGCGCTGTGATCGTCAGTCTCCGACCCTGAACATTCTGTGATTTTTGAATGAAGAGAAGTAGGCAATGAACGAAGCTGGCAGAAAAAAATGAAAACCCTGACAAAAATTATGCTTTCAAAATTTTCTTTTGAAGACTCACAACTGATGTCTTCATCAAGATTTATTCCTTTATTTCTTTTATTACTCTTAATACATCCCATGTACTATTAAAAATGCCAGTGAAAGGAGTCACCACATTTTGACCCACCATTTTTGGCAAATGAAATGATTCCCTTAGTTTTATTTCCTGGTTGTTAACCCATTTTTTTTCTAAAATAGGATTTTTCATGAAAAACAAACTTCTATGTGGACAGTTTTTAAACTGAAAAAGCTCTAAATCATACAAAATGTTCTAAATGGTTAAGTATGCTTTTGAGAATATTTTAACATATTGAGAATGGAAGTTTTCCTTGGTTTTTATCATCAAAGGCAAAAAGTTTTCTACTTCTTGTGATTCTCGATCTTCCATCTTGTTCTGCAAGACTGAGTTACCAATTCCCACATTCAAGTTGCATTTCAGCTACTTGCATGTGCGGGTTGTCATGAGGCCATAATATCAGACAGATTAGTAGCCTATTCATATTAGCTGGAGAACTAATGTCAGGCCAATTCATAAGTAAAAATCCTGAGAAGTATCAGGTATTTGAATGTAATCAAGAAGAAAAAAGTTCTTCCACATGCTCAGTTTACTCAGTCTTCCCTCCTGATGCACAGAGAACAAAGAACTTCTCTTGGACTAGCTACTAGAACTAAAAACAATGAAGTTACGCTTTGGTCAAGTATTTGTGAAGGGTAACAAAATTGGGCCCAAATGTCTAGCAACTGTTTAGAATTATTTCAGTTTTGAAGATGATATTTTCCTATTTATGTCCCTCTAACCTTTTGTGAAATAACAAGCATTAAATTAAGAAAAAGCTTGGAGAAGGTGGTTATTCAGCTGTCCTGTACATTTGCCATCCCACTTTTTCTGACAGACATTAATCCAAACACTGGGAACCACTGGATCTGTAAACTGCTTTTTACCTTACTACAGGGAAATGGGGTAGATGAGGCATGCGATGATGAGGCATAAAGTATTTTGGAAAAAAGGAATATGTATGTGAAACAGAAACCCCCTTCACCTCCCACAAAAGGTCTAGTTATGGTCTACTTTCAGGCTGATAACCTGCCTGTGGTATGGGAAAGCAATTCCAGAACGTGAATTGTTGTGAGATTTCCTGCAAAAATGCTAGCACTCAGGAGAAAGTCCTATTGTATTCAAGGTCATACTTCTTGAGACTGAGTTTGAGTAGAGGAACTTGGGCTGTTTTTTACACTATCTGACCTCCCCTGTGCCCCACATGGACCTAAGGGAGAATCCTGCTCTCTCTTTCCCTCCCTGGTCATATTTTCCCATCTCCTTCAGGCTGTATGATTGGTCACCTACCCTTTTAGTGAAGAAGGTTTAATGAGGATCATTTTGAAGTCTACTAGAAGAGCTGGAGAGTATAGGGCAGCTTTTGAAAGACAAGCAATCGATTTATGAAGCCTTTTGGAGAACACTAGTCAACGTACAAGACATGAGCGAAGGAAAGATGCCCATGTAGACCAGGAAAGCGTGCGCTGCGCGAAGCCCTTAGGTGTAATGTTAACCAGATGCAAAAGTACCTCTCAGTGATTTATGATGTGGACTGATGATGGAGCATGCACCATTCAGAGAGTGATTAATATTCTTGTCATAAACGGAAAGAAACTGGCAGCCTGCCAAGGAAATTTGTCTGTGAAAGCAGAAGACCAGCTCCATTCACCGAGAGCGACTCAGTAATAGGAGACTGATTGAACTCATGGATTCAGTGGAGATTTTTATTAAAGATAAGCTACCTCCAGGGAAAGGTGTTTCCAAATGCCATGGGGGCCTCGTAGTAAAGGAATTTGGAAGTGAAGAAGACGTGACACAGAATGGGTTTTTAGGGACCACTTGCTTTCCAGCCATTCAGTTTGGGGATATGCAGTTATTTCAGAGCTTTGATTATTAAATGATTATTCCTAACAGAAAGTCAAAAAACTATGAACCCTGTTGTTCCAAAGGCCACAAAAGCTAGCCTTTGTAATGCTTCTGATGTGTTCAGCCCTTCATAAAGCAGAAGACATCCAGAAAAAAAGGAGTATATAACAACATGGTAGGTGTGAATGAACTGGCAGTCTCAGACCAGTTACTGGACACGTGCATCACTCCAAAACAAAACAAAACAAAACAAAACAAAAATAGGTACAACTAGTACCCTCCTTATTGAGTTAAAAGTCAGTCTATCCTGATAAGGGGAAAAAAATGATCTGCACAGAAAACATATGGCATGATTCAGGTCACTGTAAGAAAATTCAGATTGTTTGTTCTGGAAATAGCCCCAGTGATTTTATTGGAATTATATACAAAGTTAAGACCTACAGTTTGGAACTGTAGGAAAATATGAAGTGAGAGAGAACAAGAAAACAAACAACTAAATTTAACAAGTTATGTGTTGCAGAAATTAATTACCTAGCTGCAGCCCCCAGGGTGTGATCTCAGGACATCTGGCAAACAGCAACATAACTGTGCTTGTAGCCCACCTTTTTTTACATATTTGTACACATCTCAGGCTTGGCTGTAGCGTAATGCACATTTTTCATGGATAAAGCAGGCTTAATATCTAAGAAATACCTGTTCTTCAACAGGGCTTTAGAACAACCAAATGGCAGGACAATTTTTGAGGAACTGGCATCACTTCTGAAAGCAGAGCGTAGAGGATGTGAAACTGTATACGGAAGGGTTCTCAGCTAAAGATAGACCACTGGTAAAATGCAATGGGCGCATTAAAGTTAGTTCCATGCAGAAGGCCAAATGCTGAATTCCTTTCTTGATATTTTGCAGAGACACGCCTCCTGCTGAGTTAGGTAGGAATACAGCCCAAGCAGAGACTTTGACATTTGTCTTTTTCCTCCTTTAAGTTGTTATTTTTCTAATGGATTGAGAAGTTTCTGTAGCACTAAAACAGAGAAGAAGTAGCATTGTTTTATAAGAGCTTTCAATCTACACTGTAGCATTTGGCTTTGGTAAACAGAGTGGGATTCATAGCTCATACACCACAGCATACAGAGATAGCACGAACGGTAATACTCATCACTTCTCCAGCTGTGAAAAAAAAAGCCAGTTAAGAACCGCCCATAAAACAGTGCCCTTTGGGTAGAAAAGGGAAGCAGCCAGAAAATCTTTGCTCCAAGGAGAGCCAGAAAATGCCTCAACTATAGAATGAGTTGTAATAATTAGACGTAATGCAGTAAAAGTCCATGGTTGAAGGCGCAGTAGGTATCAGCTGCTAAGCTGAGGGCTGTTGGGCTGAAAACCAAAAGACAGAAAAGCTTCTCCTGGCTTTCAGGATGAAAATGCCAACTTAAGAGACAGACAAGGAAACCCTGAGCCTGGTAAGGGCTGAAGATTCGGTGTAAGTCTTTTGAACTGTTTGAACCTCCAAGTCTTGTAAATAGACCACTAAATATGTAATTAAAATTCACCTCCCCTGTAGAAGAAACAGCTAAAGACGTCAGAACTGATCACACAGAGACTGAGTCACACAAGAATCAAGGGGCTCAGTTTGACCCAGCTGGCACTGAATAAGCCAGAGGCATTCCTTGAAACATTTCAAGTTATGGCTAACTACATCCAGAGGAACCTGGGAAGGAAGGGGAAGGACAGACTTGGAAGTGAATCAGAACCATGCTCTTAAATGTGTGAATGTGCCTGTCCTTAATCTGGTATATCTATATAAAATTAAGATGCTAAATAAGGGCCCAGAAGCACTCCACCATTTCGCTCTGTGCCTGCACAGACTAATCATGCCAGAGCGGTGCCGTTGTAGCGTAGTTGTCAAAGCTAGTGTCACTCCATGGCACTACACAACGCATTTGGAGCCACAGCTTCCTCTAGTGGAATCAAGTAGTTAATCCACCAGATCTGTGATGATTTATTTATAACAAACAATACAAAAAAATCCCCCACAAAATATTTACACTTAAACACCAGATTATAAAATGAAAAGCGCATGAAGCCTAAGCTTGAGGGTGCTCCCTGTGACATTTAGAAAGGGTGTCTGAACTAAGAACTTGATATTTTCAGTTATATTTAGAGATCACAGATATTTTGAAATGGGTGGGTCGAGTGCTTTGGCCTAAAGCTACCTATGTGGTACCCTGAGCTTCCCCCCCTGCCCTGTGGAACACAATGTAATCACCATTCAGATCATTAATGGTGCCCAAAAATAAAGCAGAGATTTTCCTGTCATCTTGAATTACGTGTTGCTCTAATGTTTCTGGAGGAGAAGGAACATCTTAGATATTCAAAAAACCAACAGGAATAGCAGTTCTGTGCTCAGATTCCCTCAAAACCTTTTACAGTCTTTGGTTTTCCTTTGTACCTTGTGGTAAAAGAACATTTGGACTTTTCTGCCTGCAAACCCATGGACATGTTCTCCAAAGAAGGTATCTAGCACTTCTTAAGTACTTATTGTATAAAAGAGGCGAGACCTTTGTGGTTTGTAGAAAGCAGAGGAAATGTTTCTCAAAAGATAAAGTAGTATCAAGGATAACTTCCACTGTTAATGAAACATGAGATCAACAAACACAGCAACATCTAACGCTGATTGTTTCAGTCCAGCTTCCTAATGGAATGAGACTTACACATTATTTTTTGCATCCATTCCCCTTCCTAATCACTTCTGAACGTATTTCAGTCAAATTTGCCAGAAACATAAAAGTGCCCGAGTTAAGAGTTCCCTACAACTTTCAGAAAAATAGTTCACCAAAAGCAGTTTTGTAAAGACAAATAAAAGAGCTATGATGAGGGAGAGGGAAAAGGCATGCTGATGGCATGACAGGAACCAAGGATGCTGACAGGAAAGCATTACGGAACATGCAGGGGAGGACTGGAGTTCTCATGGAGCCTGACCAGAGCCTGGTGGGAGGAGGGGGTAGTAGAAAACTAGGGTACCTGAAGACAGGAAGCCTCAAGGAACCAGATGCATTCGTTCTGGTGCTCAGAGAACATGCAATATTTGATTATATATTATAAATAAGTTGATGGGAGTCTTTTGGTTAAAATAGTAGTCTTTTGAGGATATGCTGGCATTGCTATCTTGGATTAGTGTTATCTGATGCAAATGCAAAAATATGACATAAGAACCCCCCCCCAGATTCTTTATTTTACTATTTTGGATCCAGACTGGAAACAATTCTACTAGGCTGTTTCCAAAGAAATTTAAGAGATGAAATGTGATTACATTCAGTCTTGAATTCATGTGATGGTTGTCTGTTTGTCAAGAAATAAAACTAAAGAAGGAAATACAGGATGAATGGAAACCTCCTCAGTCAAAAACATGGTTCTTTCTTGGGAGGGCGTGAGAGTCTCTTTCCACAGACACCACTAACCTCAAACAACAACTAAAGACAAATGCTTCCTCCTTATTTATTTTCTGCTACAGTCATACACACTGTCTCAATACCCTTCCACATAGAAAAGCTATGGTATAGCAGTTGAAAATACACAAGTGTCCTTAGATCACTGGAACCTGTTCTGGCAGAGTCCAGTGGTGAAGGCAAAATCTGTTGTCTGTCTGTATCACTAGCAATTTATACTTTGTGGATATAGCTTAGTAATTACAGTTTTATGTATGTTTTTCTCCTTAGAGGAACTGCTTTACGAGTAATAGAATCTCCATACATTCTTTCTACACAGCATTTTACGTATTTTGGTTTAATTTAGTCTATTGACAAGTCAATATTTGTCCTAAAAAAAGGATTATTCTCCCTCTTTCATAACCAAAAACCCCTGAGGTACGGAAACACTGAGTGACAAAATCAGGGTGTAACATCAATCCCAGACCCAACACTGTAGTCCAAGGGTCTGCCTGCAAACTCAGGTGTCAGTTCCCTGTTGTACTAAGCATAGCTATTTCCCAAGTATTTATTATGAGTTGTGTTGTGTTGTTCTTCCCCACCAGGAATAGTTTCCTGATCAAATGATGTATCTGAAGTTACTTTTAGTACCTCTTTAACAGTTCTCCTAGCAAATGGATGTCTACGATAGATTTAAACCCTGTTCAAACCAGTGTGACCTGTGATCTGAATCAACAGAAATTCCTCCCCAAACTTCTCTTAATACATTTTAAAATAATGTTAAGAGACAAGTCAACAGAAAAGAAAGGACTACTACAGCTTTAGAAAATCTAGTTCTGATTTTCTAATTCTAGCAATAAAATGGCACCATAATACAGTCTTCAATTTATATATTTCCCTCAAGATTTTTCCTGCAGTGAAAAAAGACCTGACTATCACTGCGACCAAACTGACTCGTGCATAAAAGCCTTGCTAAGCTGTTAAACAGTCCAGTGATGGACATTATGGAACAATAAAATGATAGATTAATGATATAAAAGATCATTAACCATCATATTAATAAAAGAGAGGATAATACGCTGCAATCCTTGGCTAAATTTCATTGTGAGCAATTGCATCCCACTCACCGAGTGCTGCACAGCTTTCTTGTGTACTAAGAGAATTGCTACTCTGGCTCACCCCCAGAGGTTGGTGCATTTCTGTCTGTGTAACATGACAGATGGCTTGAATTCCTTCGGGATCTTTTGCATTTAACTCATGGAGCAGTACAGGAATTCAAAGGAACAGATGTTCCTGTAATATCTGGGAAGAAGATAAGCACCTCCATTTACTTTTAAGACAAATATATTCAATACTGTCAAATTTCTCCACGGATATACCAAAAAAAGGAGAAGATTTTTAATATGAATATCACTGCTTTCGTTATTTAAAAGGCATTTGACATTGGGAGGATTTTTATTAGATTTTTTTTTTTAATCTAGTTGCTAATATTAAAAACAAACTAGATTTTAGACAGGAAAGGGAGGATGGAGGAAATAAATAAACATTTATGTAATATAACGGGAAAATTTCCAGCGATGAAGTAGTCATGTATGGTAACCGCAAAACACCTAGTGGGTTTTGGTGGGTTTTTTTTTTCCTCACAGTGAAACCTGCTATACTGGTAGAACATAAAAATTGCCTGCACTTCTAGTGCCTTAATGGCTTTTACCACTAGAGGGCTGGAGCAACAGCTTCAGCACCATAATGAACTTGCCCTGCTACACGGGCCAGACACACCTTGGAATATCTCAAAATTAGGCGTTGCCATTAGAGTTAACACTATGAATTTATATGCTTAAGAACAAGATATTCCTTAATACAAAAAAATATAAAAAAGTGCAGCTTTCAGATACTTTTATGCCTGTTTTTCTTTTTTTCTTAAATGACAGTTGTTACCTTCTCAGAAAGCAATAGCAATTTTCCAAATACTAGGGTTTGTAGCAAGTCATTAGAGTATTTCATCTTCTGTGTTAGTGCAGAGATTTCTGGGCAAACTACCTCCAGTTTGGCTTAAAACTAGAAATCACCCTGAAAAATTAGTGTGCAACTTCTGTCCTCTATTATGTATCATTTCTTGTGCTTATTAGGCTATTGGCAAAGCAATGTAATAATGTTCTAGCAAAAGAATGGAGGCACCTGAAAGAGAGTAGCCCAATTTACAGGCTCTAAGCTGTCATATATCACACTTAGCCGAAGCAGTGGAAAAGCTACACTACTTTGCTTGACAAAATCCACAGTCATAGTTTATTTTGCCTCTGCAGCTAGCTTCCTGCTATATTTTTCTATTTGTCCCTGTGATCTTGGCCCGAAGTTCCAGATTTCTATTTCGAAGAAGCACGAGCTGTTTTAGAGTGACCTTCCATGTAAATGTGTATGTTCTGCCCAGACGCATACATTCTTTAGCATGTTTCAGCTCAAGCTTGTTCTCTTTGGGACACAAAACGAGGAAGATAAACAGTCTTTGTGCTGTTGTAGAGATACAGAGCCAAGATCCGATCCAACAGTTCAACTTCTGCCATGTTTGTTTTAAAGCATATAAATTACCAGTCCAGCCCACAGTTCAGGAAACTAAAAATATCATTCAAGATGTAAGCGACACAGATCAGGAGGAAACAGAATGAAATTTTGTGAACTTCTAGCATTACGGCACATCACAGCTACTCCTTTCAACGCCGTTGTGTAATACACTTCTCAACAGGATATAATAACCACATTGTGCACACAACCTCCGTCTGGAGTTATATGCACAAAAAAGAACAAGGCCATTTCATAAAATACATGTTTAGCCACTGCTGGATATATCTCCAAAAGGCAAAATCATCTATAAAGTATCATCAACCCAGCTTCATGTAGTTTTAGCTGGGATTTGGGAGTCTTTACAGGTTGGAGTGCAGGATTCGGCATAGACATGTCTTTAACGTGTCAACACATGGACACTACATCTAAATCCCCAAATTGCTCAATTGTGTGATTTTTCAAGAGACTTGTCCAGTTGTTGCTGTGAATCATCACGACACTGGAGGATAAAACAAAAGCCCACCTAAGTTGTTCTAGGGAGTGACCCTCACAAACTTTCAGGGAGAATGAGGAAGCTCCTGGTTTAAAACAATCTCTTTGTTTCCCTTTTCTACCTCTTCAGTCAAGGGCTTGGCACAAGATTTTACTTCAATAATTTTTTGAAATATTGAATATTTATTTTCAATAATTAGTTTACTGAAAAATAGTTTACAAAGCTGTCGCTTCTTCCAGACAGCCTTCTTCCTGGTAGCCTCACAAGCAGATTGCTTTGGGATTTTGCAGTTCCATAGTCCCAAAGAGGGCAAAAAATGGCTTTATTCTTAAGGTGACATCAAATTCCATTGGATTCAATGGACAGCTACCATAAACAACCGTGAGAATTAGAACATCATTTTTAAGGCATGTTTGTGCTATACTCAGTCCCAAATGACTCTGTATTACAGACATGCGTTTAATGGCATAAGTGAGACTTTAAGCACATAATTTACTTCTGAAGATGATACTGTATCATTAAGAGCAGCATTTTGTTACCTTTGAGAGGATGTGGAAAACAAAATCTCTTACATTTTATCTGTATGTTCATATGAATTTAAAGTAACACATACACGATTATTTTTCAAAATGGATCATGAAATGCATATTCATTTACAAGTTCTGCAGGCATGACACTTGGGAAAGAGCAAATCTGTATTGCAGTGTGCCAGCAGCAAAGACAAGGTCAAAAATGGAATTTAAATAATTCGTATTTTTAAATCATTGGTATATTTTGCTGATGAAAATCTTAGCTTAGGGTGTAGTTTGCTTCAGTAAGACTAAAACTTAGAGAAATGTATATTGCTGTGTTGACTTTGTAGTCCTCTAAAAGGATTATACTGTATTTAGACACTATTCCGAGGGTTATTGTGGAAAATTTTGAGATTAGAGATATAGCAATAAGAAAAATCAAGCTAAGAACCACATCTGTAATTCTTCATCTCTTTCAATTAACTTGTTGAAATAGCTCAATCTTGTAAACTTGTAGAAAGGAACTATTTATAGAAACAAAAGGGCAGGTAAAGACTCAATCCTTTAGCCTTCACACAAGCAAAAGAAGAAAATCTTATCAAGCAAAGAGAATTGTAATTAATTATAAGATTTCAGGATTAAACAACAAGCTTTCTGCTCTATGTGAAGAACTGCAGGCATGTGCATCATCCTGCATCATACCACCCCATCCCACAGATATTCTTAGAGCTTATCCAGAACTGCATTTTTTACTGGTTGACTTTTGACTGAATCTCTTTCCTTCTGGTCAATACGTGAACATTTAGCAGTGATGTCCGGACTAGAATTTTCTGCATAACATCCTATTTCACCTGCCACTGCCACCAGTGGAAAGAACTCAATGATTTCACTGGAGTTTGAATTAGGCCTTTTGTGAGAGGAATCTGTCTGTGACAGGTGTTCATTATAGAAATAATTCTTGATAATGATTTTGATAACATATATGAATGCTATGTGTCATTTCTTCTAGAAATGGCTTATTCTACCAAGGTTAAATAGCTAACATATACAGTTAAGAAAGCTGACAAATCTGTACATATTTTATAATGCTAATGACATTAGCTTTCTACTGAGCTTATTAGTGCCTCATGTGAAACCAAAACAGCTGAGCTTGATCCGGATCTGACTCAGTAATATCCAAATATAACATGTGATAGACATAAAATTTCTCCTTCAGATGGCTACAGCAGCAGCCTCATCACTATAGCATTTTACTATACCAGGACTGTTTGTTGTTCTGCATATTTTATCCAATTAAGGACTAACTAATTCTCCTCTAGGAAGAGCCTACACCCAGGAAAGTCTCATATGGCCTTTAAATTCATTTTCATGTGATATGATAAATTATTTATCTTTCCCAAATAAGTCATCATTTACTTATTAAATGCTATTATTTTACAAATAATTTTTGCTGCTACTTTGTAGCCACAGCATCAAAAACATGCCAGTGCTGAGCCTTCTAAAAAAAATGGCCAGAGATCTTTGTACATAGTGTGCAAATAAACAAAGCACCCTTGCCCTGCAGACTTTACAGTCTCAAATTCCGGCTCAGAAAAGTGCTCAGTACTTCCCTGAAAGGCTTGTGTTATGGAATCCAATCCCGTTTCACCCCTGCTAAACAATTTCCTGTTCCTGCTGCCCCTCACAAAAAGTCTATTAATATGGATTTCCTTTGAGCATCTGCAATGGCACACTAGAGCCATGAAACACTGGTAAGACTTGCTTATATAACTGTGCAGCTTTGCATGTACTGGGAAAAATCCTTTTGGCAGCGTAATGGTAGTGAAGATGCTGTGCTGAAGCCTGTGCTGAAAACCACATTCAGTACCTACCATGATTTAGAAAGCAGCTCTGTGTTATGATGCTAATTAGCAACATTTCAATTACATAGGGTTTAAATTTATTTTCTACTCTAGTACTTTGTAGTTCTTTTACAACTTTGAAAGGAAATATTGAAATTCTACATGGATTAGTCATTATAGGAATTTCAATATTAAAATAATTGGTCTTTCTTGTGGAAACGTGCTTTGCTGCTATAAAACTTCATTAACCCTCCACCAGAGGGCAACATCAGAAAAAAATATTTATATAAATCCAAAGAGCAGTTGCTTTTAGGCTATTGCAGCTACAACACGTTTTCATCAGGGAATCTTACTTTTAAAATATGCTGTTTACCTTTTGTCACCAACTAAGCAAGTGAAGGAGATTAATAATTTTGGAAGGCTTTGTTTAGAGCACAAGTTAATCATTATTTTTTTTAATTAACTAATCTACAGAAACTTGAATATTAACATGAAGCCTAAGAAAAATATAACTGGTTTGACTTAGAAAGAAATACTGCGTTTTGCATCTTCAATCTGCTTCAAAGTGATTCAAGTTGGAAAATTACTACTAGATTCTGGAAGGAAAAATAATTCCGTTCAGAATGTGCCCAGCTCATTCCAGTGCTGTGAATACCACAAATCAAGTCTAAATGTTACCCTGGCCTACTCCGAGGCATGAAAGCAGAGGACACAAAAGAGATGGAAAATATTAAGTGCTTGAGAGAAAGCAGTCATTAATGGGTGCCTAATATGATATAAAATAAGCTGTTTGAGTAAAGACGGATATAGAGATAAATATACCTTTGGAATAGATGTTATCCGTTTCTAGCAAGAGCACTATTATTTGCAGTGAATGCCCTCTTTCCCCAGAAGCGCGACGGACTGCGCGAAGGCCGTGTCCCTTCTCCACACGACCGGTACAAATGGATCCGCGACACTCGCCCCGACGTGCGGCAAACCCGGCGGCCTCCAGCCGGCCCCGAAGAGGGGGGCGACCACGGCCCCCCCGCGCCCCGAGGCCCCGCTTGCGCGGCGCCGTTCCCCGCGGACGCGGGCGGGAGGCGAGGGCGCGGCTCCCCCGGGGCTGCGGAGCGGCCGCGCCGCTGTCCGCGGTGCT
>JAVKLA010000021.1:24269402-24332882 GCA_034782735.1 Sagittarius serpentarius | reverse complement strand
CGCGCAGGGAGCAGCGGTGCGCGGGTGGAGGTGGGGGGGGCGGACGGACGGGCGGGCGGGCGGGCGGGCGGGGGCAGCGCGGACGCGCCCGGGCTCCTCGCCGTCCGAGGGATTCAGCCGGCGGCTCCGGGGCGCGGGGGACTTCGCAGCTGTCTGCCTACGGCGGCGAATCGCACCCCTCCCCCTCCAGCCAGCCCTGCAGCCGGGGACACCGCCAGCGCCAACCCGAGACTTCTTTGAAACGCTCCCGCGAAGGGATCTCCGTCCCCTCCCAGCCGGGCATGGCACTGCCTCCACCCGCCACCGCTGAACCCTGCGAGGCCGAGAAGACTTTCTGACCGTGCCTGGCAGCTCCGCGCTGCCGGGAAACCCGGGGGCTGCCTGCACCGCTCTCAGACTCCCCGCTCGCTGCCGCACACAGGCGCGCTCCCTCGCCCTCGCCCTCTCCCCCCCCCGGCTCCGCACGCCGTCTCTCCCTCTCTCCCTCTCCCTCTCTCTCGCTCACACACACACACACACACACTCACACGCGCGCGCGCACGCTTTCTCTCACTCTCCCTTCACCCGGAGGTGCACGGATAGCCATTTAATGAGGGGGAAAAGTTAAGAGATTAAACCAATATGAACCATCGTTGCTCGTAGCAGTGCCCCATCCAGAGCAGAGCAGAATCCAGCGAGCACCCCTGCAGGAATGGAGTCGGTAAAACAAAGGATTTTGACCCCTGGCAAGGAGGGACTGAAAAATTTTGCTGGAAAATCGCTTGGTCAACTCTACAGGTAAGACTGAGATCTCTTACAGGACTCTACTTCCTAGAAATAATTGGAATCTTTTCTTAACAGCCAGCTGCCGAAGGAGGTCGAATGCTTTGGGGAGGTTAGTGGTGGGAGCTATTGAGATACTGCTGATACAATCTGGATCCTGGAAACTAGTGCAGAAGCTTCTCAATATGGCACCCTGGTAACTTCTCTATCTGATTCGTAGATCGTGTCAGTAAATATGTAGCGAAAGATTACCCCACCTTTCTCCCACGAAAACAGGATCCCATCTTGAAATCATAATCAGGACAGAGCAGCTCCCTGTATTTTTGTTCTGTGTTAATTTTGCAATGCAGTCACAGGATCTGTCCCCCTGCCCCTACCAATCATAAAAAAATAATAATAATAATAATCTTTCCTGGTTTCGATTAGCCTTGTCCCTTGTGTAATTCGTCGTCAGAGGAAGATAAACATGGAGATGTATAAATAATTGATATCCGAACGATTTTTTTTTTCTCCTGAAGCTGAAACATATAGAGGGATGTGTTTAATTATTTATCCGTCTGCCTTGAGAAGCATCCACTTGTCCACTTGTCCACTTGTGTAATACACAACTGCAATTGCTAAACTCAAAAGCATCACTCAACAGTATGTTTCTGTGCGTACAGAACATTTCTACCGTCTTCGAGCCCCTGTACACACGGATAAACTAGCCCAAATTCTCGCATACCTAAAAAGTGTATGCACTGAAGTTGACACATCGTGCTCCATCCAATCTGGTGACTTTAGTGACCTCCAGGACGTTTGAGAATATTGTGAAATTCCAATGTATTTTCGATTGTCCCCCCTGCAATAAATTACCCCGAAGGATTGTTTTGGTGGTTGTTTGGTTTTGCGGGTTTTTGTGTGTTTGTTGGGTTTTTTTTCCCCGAATTACAGATTAAAGATAACTGCGGATTTATCTGCCTAGGGTAGGTCACGTAAAAGTCTTTTTTCCATACCTATGCGGCAGTGTTGGGCACAGGCACGAGGCTGTTCCACAGCATGAGTCACAACTTCTGCTGCCATTTTCAGGAAAGGGGACATACCAGTGAAGTGATAAAGACAAAATTAAGATTTCCATTTTAGTAGGAAGAGTACAATTTTGAAAAGCCAAAAGCAAAACCAAAGCCATCAACAACGCAGTCAATATCCTACAGGTTTTGGTCATATTTAAGTCATTTTCAGTGGTCAGGAAAAGAATAAGAAAAATTGATTAATCCAGAACAACTCCTCAAAATATAATTCAGGAAACAAACCTCTTTTTTTCGCCTTAAACGACTCTACAACATATAAATAAAACGATCATGCCTACTGCTTTTTATATAGTCACACAGTGAATAATGCAGAAACGGTGTTTGTATTTTCCAGCAGAACTCCGCTTGAAGTCCCGCCTCGATTAACAAACGCGCCATTTACTGATCTTTTTCAACGCACGGGACCGAAGTGTTTTGTTTCCGATTCTTAGAATTAAAATAGTTTTCCTGTCCCTTACACATTGATTTCTAGTGTCTTCCCGAAGACAAGAAGCCCACTCAGGGAGAAAACACTTCTATACCACCCTTTTTATTCGCACGAACGAATTTTGAACAGAAAACCACGGTGGTTTATTCTATTCACAACTTTAAGACATTTCTTAATGCTGCGGTCCTTAAGCACAGGAATAATTTTCCCAGCAAAGAAAAAAATGGGAGAATTTCAACTGAGTAACTATTGGAGAAAAATCCCTGTGTTTTCTCCAAGACACGGAGAACGTTTGGAGCCTTATTCTGCTAATTGTTAGTGCCCCATTAGCCGGATGAGTTAATCTCAAAGGGATGCTCCTCCGAGGAGAATTTCTGACGTGAGAAAACACTCCTAGAGCCGGGGCGAGGGCAGCGGTGGGAGAGCCCAGAGTGTCGGGAAATGGTCACATATTCGCTCCTCAAGCCGACGGAGCCAGGACGGGAGCGGCTAGATTTTCTGTCTTTTAAATATCTCAGTAACTACAAAAGAAGATTAAGGGATTCAGCACGGGACACTTGCTCGATAAACCCGATCTTTCTTACTACCGACACGGCATTTTAAAAGCTTTTCCGTCAAAGAAGAAAGAAAATGAAATGTTCTAAGTCACCTTTCGTGGATGGCGGGGGTGGGGTGGGGAGGGGTCGGTATTTTTCTGTTGATTCGAAATAGCTGCAAATAACCATTCCCCTTCAGATTCCTGCACATTGTTTTCTAGGAGATAGGATTCTCATGTAAAAACATGGGAGCGGGGGCAATGAGATCGAGCTCAAGGCTGATGTGGGAAGGTTAAACCTGCCAAGCAATCACACGCTCACTACGTGTAGCTGAGCAGATGCGATCTTTCGGAAAGACTTCTCCGGAGATGCCAGTTCTCTAAAGACGGTCATGTTTTCTTCCACTGCATGTGACAGCCATTTTGCAAATCTAAAATAAGTAGCAATACCGCCTGCCTTCCCCCCACCCCACCCCCACCGCCGCCCTTTCTGTTAATATTTCTTTTGTTCCCAGACCTGAAGCGAGATGCACACCAAGATCATCCCCCCTTGGTGTTCCTAATACGGCAAGGAGGGAAAAAAACCTTCTCCAAAAGACTGTTTCGGTTTCCATACTATGCCTCTTGGGCTACCCAACATGGCGCCTCTGCAGTGGTTACAGATGATGTCTTCTTAATGCGTCCTACATATTTAAGCAGAAGTCTTTAATGATAGATGAGCAATTCTCAGCTAGAGCTCCTCCCTGGGCTCCTGCGGCGGGGGGGAGCTGGGGATGACTAATCGTGACTCCCACAGGTCACTGCTAAAGAACAGTTGAAGGTGAATGGAAAACAAGGAATAAATCCACAAATCAATCCAAACCAAGCCAAAGGGGCGGTGGGGGGTGGGGTGGGTGGGGGGGCGGTGAATTTAAGCCTTCAGCTACCCGGCGTGGCTGTGCGTTCAGGCGGTCGGGGCTTGACTTTCCCTTCTTGTGTCGGGCAGAGTCCTAGAGAAGAGGCAGAAGCCCGGGGACACCATCGAGCTGACGGAAGATGGGAAGCCCATGGAGATGCCCGAGAAGAAAGCCCCGTTGTGCGACTGTACCTGCTTCGGGCTGCCCCGGAGGTACATCATTGCCATCATGAGTGGACTGGGATTCTGCATTTCCTTCGGGATCCGATGTAACTTGGGAGTGGCCATCGTGGATATGGTCAATAACAGCACCATACACCGAGGAGGAAAAATTATTAAAGAGGTGGGAACCCTTCCCTCGTAAATAACCCCGTGTCCTCCCAGTACAACTCCCAGGTCAAGCACCTCAGCGCAGGCGGGACGGGCTCCGATGGTTTCCCGGCATTTCCCCCCGCTTCGGCCCGCGGTGCTCCCCGGCCCGGGGCGGGCGGGCCCCGCCCGGCCCCGCCGCCGCCGCCCTTTGTAGGACGGAAACCCCCTTCGTGAAGGGGAAACAATTTCTACCGATTATTCCTATTTTTCCTTTTCGGTTCCCAGCCCCATTCTGCGGTACTAATTTGCGGACAGGTTGGGGTTTGGTTTTGGGTTCGGTTTTGGGTTTGTTTTTTTTTTTCCTTTTGCACACAACCTTGAAACCCGCAGATATCGCGTAAAATAAACGCAGGGGATGGGGGCAGGAGGGCGCCGAATAAGCGACGGCCCGCGGATGCGCCGCGCTGTAACGGAGACGGGGGAGCTGCGCAGGATCGCCTGAAAGAAGCAGGGTGAAAGAATTCACGTTGATAAAAGGCGATAAATGACACGACCCGTTTTAAAGCGGGCGAACAGCGTAGTGAGAAAAAGGTGAACGCTAAATACAGATGAGTGGTAAATATCCGAGTCCGGAGACGAACGAACCCCTGTAGCTTACTCCTTGCAAAAGCCAGAGGTAGGCGCTGACCGCCTCGGCCGTGCGGGCAGGCAGGGCAGGCGACACCTGCCCCCCTCCCGCCCCCCCGGGCTGTATTTGCAAGGCCAGGAGGGGCGGCCCCGAGGCGGTGCAGCAGCAGCCGAGGGGGGGCCCGCCGGTCCCAGCGGCTTCTCCGGGGCTGCGCCGCCCCGGCCCGGCCCCGCCGCCCCTGCCCCGGCCGGGCGGCTCGGGGCACAGGGGGCTCTGGCCGTGTCCCACGGAGGGTGCTGGGTTTATTGCTGTTATCGAATTTGTTTTGCTGTTTCTTTATCTGGCGGGCAGCCGGGGTATTTGCTGTGGTGGGCTAAGGCAGAGGGAGCAGCTTTGGGCGCCCGGCGCCCCGCGTCCTTGTCCCTGTGCCCCGGCCGCCGAGTGCCACCGCCGGCCTTAGCACCCCCCCGCCTCGACTGCCCGGTACGAAGCTACTGCGGGTGAACGCGTTCATCTGGCCCGATTACAGCCTTCCTCTTCTCTTTCTCTCCCTCTCTGCCGGTCCCTTGCATCGGAAGAAAGCGAAGTTTAATTGGGATCCTGAAACAGTTGGCATGATCCACGGCTCTTTTTTCTGGGGATACATAATCACCCAAATCCCCGGCGGGTATATCTCGTCCCGGCTGGCAGCTAACAGGTAACGATGGCCTAAATAGCCCCAGGCTCCTGTACGAGTAGGGGCGGGAGGCGGCCGGGGTGGGCGGGGGGGCCGGGCCCGCCGCAGCCGGGGCTCCCCTACACCCCCGCAGCAGCCCCCCCTGCTTCCGAGGCAGTAGCGTTAAAAAACAAGGAAGGGACCCTTGGGTGAAATGTGGGGGCGCGGATGGGATGATGCATTGATCGCCTGTCTTCAGACTCCCTTCTGGTTTTGCGGGGGCTATCTCGGGATGGTTTCTTTTGGCTTTAAAAAGTCATTTAAGGAGGTTGTGACAATGATATTCAAACGACCTGTATTCAGAGGCAAATTCAAAGATTCATTATTTCAGCAAAGCTTGAGAGATTTTTTTTTTTCCCACGATTGAACGAAAGAATTTTATGATTTTTGTTTTAATGAAAAGGAAAACCATCAGCAGGAATTTTCCATTAAAGCAGAAATGAATTTAGAATGCTCGAAAAACATGTTTCAATGAGACTTCCACAATGAAAAGAAAGTGCAGATGGTACGGGGACTTAAGGACTCGTTTCTATGGTGTCTGGCAATTTTTCAAGCACCCAGGGTGCGATTCTACCTGTTAATTAGATCCACTGAGTATTCAAGACACATGGGGCTTTCAGGTCCATGCTGAATGCCATAGGCTCGTCGTCTGCAGGAGCAGCCGAGGTCCTAGTGCCACTCTTCAAAACAATAACAAACTAAGTGCAAATGGGTGCTAAAATCAGCAATAGATACCTTTAATTCTTCTCAGGAGTGCGCAACATCAAAGGTAGGCCCGGAGAGGCAGAGAGCTTTGCCTGGCGAGCGAGCTTACTCGCGTTTGTTTGAGAAAGGGGGGGAGGAGAGAGGGGAGCTCCGGCAAAAATGCTCTCTCCAAGGTAAATACCTTCTAGACAGAGACCTGCATTAAAAATAATGAGTATTTACTAATGGAGAGATGCCTTGTAACTGAGATAACCCTAATAACCCTCCTTTTAAAGCAAATAAACCAGAATACAACATTTGTTAAACTGGGGTATCCATTGCCTGCCTGTTTACAAGTGCCAGCTTTCTGATAATGGTTCAGAAATGTAAAAGGCTATTTCAAATAACACTTAACAGCCAGTTAAAGGGTTCTTCTTCTTTTCTTCCTCCTTTGAGCATTTTTGCATCTTTTCACAGTCTGTAACTCCTCAGGATTAACTGGAGTTTTGCTTGAGTAAAGACTGCAGAATTTGATTCAGAGAATCAAAAACCTGTCTTCATTCACCCGAGCAACACCAGTAAAGTCATTTGAATGAATCCAGATTTAAAGTGGTCCAGCTACAAAGATTTGCAAGACAATGGCAGGGACTTTCCCAGGAAAACTTAGTAGTAGAAACACACAACCTGGCATATGTGAATCAAATTTTCCTCCTCTTCACAAACATTTACATTTACAACAGTAAATGAGGACTGGCTCCAGTTATTAACCTGAGTATGTTTTAACTCAGCAATTTTCACAGATTAGAGGCTAGTTATTACTGTTGTGGAAGCCGCTGAGACAACCCCAACACAAGGCAAATGACTATGTAAATCACAGGTTTAATTAAGGAACTAGCTATGACATACTTGCCAGTATAGTGGCTGTGATTTATATTTAGTTTGTAGATAAAAATGGCAGAGAATAGTGCTGTGTGGTTAGATGTAGTGGTTGGAATAACAGGGTATTGAGGAGATGAAAATACAAGTTAGTTCCTGAATGCTACAAATTGATTCTGACGTCTACATGTTTAATTTGAAAGGAACAGGATGACTGTAGGGAAAAGCGACACCCAAAATAGGGTGCAAGCCTTGATGTCCACGCCCTTACCAAGAAACTGCATGAGAGAAAGCCAGACAAGTGAGTACGCTGGCCTAGAGGCCTACAACACCAATAGAATATGAGCTACTCTAAAAGTCTCTGCTGACTTATGTCTCGTGCTCCAGCTGCAACTGGTCCCTTCACACTGTGGTGGACGACAGCCAAGGAACTTTTTTTTTTTTTTTTTACAAGCCTCACTGAATATCTTTGTGGCGTCAATGGTTTCCTTTGCATTCAGAGCATGTCTGAATTTATACAGAAAAATGAAGTTCAGATGTGCTCTATATAAAAAGTAATAGACTCTAGAATAGCATCACCAGATTCAAGTCTATCTGTGAGAAACTCAGTCTTGAGCTCAAGAAAAAGGGAGATTTTAAAGAAGTTCATTCCCTGGAAGGGAAGGAAACAATGATTACATGGAAAAGATAGCACGAAAGAAAAACTGACTCCCAGCTGCTAAGAGTGTCAAGGAAGGAAACTGGGAGGAGGGTTAAGGTGTGCTTTGTGAGCTTAATTTGTTATTGACAGGGAGTTGCTGAGTGTACGGCACTGAGTTTGCTTGACATTAAGATTCAGTCTAGCAACCAATTATAGAGATTGGGTTGACATAATTTGAAAGTTTCTCTAAGGTATAACACATGGAAGAAATGACCCTCCTGTGGTATCAAGAAAACCTTTCTACACACAATGCATTAATTTCAAGCTGGGCTGAAACCCTTTATTTTGATTCCAACCCTGTTTTAAAATGCTTACTGCCAGTCAAAAATTAGCAGCCCTGAGCTCTGAACTCTCCAACACATTTTGTTCAACGGAGTCTGTTAACGGGCAGCATTTTACTGAGATCCTTTGCTAATTGTAGAACTCAAGGCTGCTGCTGCGTGGTTATTTTGTCCTGCCTTGACCCACTGCTCTTATCATGCATAGCTCCTCATTACTTCTGATAGATCAGATTTAGTGATTTAGAGATTCACAAGTAGTAAATGGAGTTTCTCAGGAATTTGCACTTGATAGCTTGGGTCTCAATTTATCTCATATTGCTTCACTAAGAATTTTCTGTTATAGAGTATTTTCAGCCCAACACTAGGAAAAACGCTTTACTTAAAAGAGGTGTATTTACACTGCTGTATTAGCAACCAGGTCAAACAAAACCGTGCTCGAAAATTCCAGAGAACATTCGGAAACAACACATCTCCTGAGCGCTTACCTCTCTGGTGGGCAATAGAAGTTGGGCTACTATGTTACCAAGGTCAGTGCTCCCGAGCACTTTCAACCTCTGTTGACTTCCGTAGGAACAGAGAACCTTCAGTACATTGCAAGATGACACAATTTTCCAAAAGACATGGATTTGGACTCAGGTGCCCCCTCATTTGCAATCAGTGAAGTTTTAAACTTGCATCCCTTGAGTAGTGTGTGAAAATAGAAGAGGATTCCCTTTTGCCACAAGAGGCTAGAGACTTCTTCTCCCAGAGGAGGATCTGCCTCTGGAAGATCCTGGTACAAAAGAACGACGCAACCCACCACAGCGGACTGGGGGAACAAAGGAAACGCAATGTGGAGTCCCATGGGCAGGGTTTATTACAGCTATACCTTTTCTCAGGGCTAAGTTCTCAATGAACGATGAACAATTAGCCTTGCCATCAACTAAGCATGACACGATGGTAGCAGAGAGTATTGAGCAGGCTCTAGTAGTTTAAAGAAGGCACCTTGTCACATGGACGTCCAGGTTTGCAACTAATCTAGGTTACTTCTCCTATGTGAACACACGTACAGCCTTACACTAAAAAAAGCACCCTTCTCCCCAGGCTGCAGTACACCGGGAGCAGAATTCATGGTCCCTGCAGAGATGTTTACGTAACTATCTTTATCGAGAGAAAATGAACTGTGATTCAGAGCTGTTGAGACTGGAGGGCAAGAACAGACAAGCAGATTCCAGAGACAAATCCAAAATAATATAAATGTTTATTGGTTACAAACCTTTCTGATTAGTAAAGCTTTCTTCCCCAAAAGTGAATAAAGACTGAGACAATTATTTTTTTTTGAGGTTGTTGGGGATTCAATGCTATGTTTTTCATTAAAGCACAGTGGATTTTGACTAGTGTGAGCAGGGTTTTCAGGAGGAAGGAACTGAGTTGCTTTTGCATTGTTTAGAAGTATTTTTCCTTGAAAAATACAAGAAGCTTGAAAATTCAAGTGTGTTGCCCTAATGCCATGTATCCATACTATTTAATCAGCTGAGCTATTACTCATAATGGTAGTTAATGCCATTTAAAAGCACATGAATCTCATTTGAATGCTTTTAAACTGCAGGTTTTAATATCAGTGTTACAGAGGCTCCCACCAGAGGGGTTGTCATTATACGATTACAGTGTGATGTGATGTGAACAGAAAGGGTATGAAATGCTGACAGTCCTCCAACTCCACCTAGTCTTAATTTCTACTTAGTCCATGCAAAGAACTTCTGCTAGGAATAATCAAAATTCATCTAATCTTCACAAATTTTAAAAAACAATCATCATTCTCAGTGACTGAAATCTTATTAAAAGAAAGAAAAATAAATCTGTGGTTCGGTGGTTCTTCAACTCTATCATTCAAAATTTGATTTAAATTGAATGCATTTAAATATCAATGGCCAAGACGTTTAAATGTTCTGTCAATGAATGCAATACTCTGATATGAAATTCAGAAATGTCATTTAATAATTACATTCTTTTGTAGTATCTTAACAACTATAGTATAAACAGATTTTGCTGGTTTGACGCTTTGAAAATAGCAAACTGGAAACTGGCGCAGTTTTCCTTGACTTTTTGCTCCTCCAGGAAGATTCATACTGTTTAACTAAGCGAGCGAATTAACAACCACTTCAGATCTTAGGTGTATTGTGTCATTCCCAGAATATGTGCATCTCTGCCTATATACTGTATAGGGACCCTAGGTTATTTGGGGTATTTGCCTGGGTCATCACGTGGTGTGATGAACCCCCTTCTTTTTGTGTTTTGCATAACCAAGTGAGGGCCTGTAACCAGACTAGCGGTATTTATCACACTGGGAAACTGATGACTAACTGGCTGGTGTTTATGAACCTTTCAAAGATTCAGATACTGTTATGATACTACTGAATAGTCCTAAACAAGATCTACTGTGATCTTCACATTTCATCAGCCATTTTGGGACTATGTATAAATGCTGATAAACTTGTGGGTGCAAAAAGGACCAGACAATCAGATGATATATTAAACACCATTTGGTAAACTGAATTCTGTTCCATATACGTGACACTCAAGTGAAAAGTAACAGCAGAGAGTGGGGAACCATCCTGGAAAGCAGTCATGCCGAGTGGGATCTTAAGCCATGCTGGACTAGAAACCCATCATGCGCTTCCAATATGATGCTCTAATAAGGAAGTCAATGTAATCCTGGGATATTTATTTTTCAGTATTTAGAGCACTGAGTGTATTTAGGTCAATGACACTGGCTTTGGATTGTTGCGGTAATTTGGGTATTGCATATTAAGACGAGTGTCGAAAAATTAGAGATTGATTTAGAGATCTTGAATTACTTAAAAGACGATAGGATAGTAGGTAATGTCACATAGTGAAAGAAATAGCAAGAACTATGTATTCGGGATATCAGTATACAGAAAGGAATACCAGGAGGCAATCTGATTACAAAGTATGCATATAACTCCACTGGAAAAAATTGCTGGGTATAAATGTGTGCTTTAGTCCCATGGAAAGACACAACAAGAATCAGTAAACAACAGCCATATAAATGAGAAAAGTATAAGCATTAACGATAATGACTAGCCACCACTGGCCCAACCAGAGAAAGTATATGCTAGATTCTTCTTCTTTGGGTGTTAAATTCCTATATCGGAAGTTACATTTCAGCTATTATAAAATGTTTTCAATGCAGGGATAATTATGCAAAATATAAGGGATAAACAAGTGAAACATAAGGGTTAATGCCATAGCTACTGTCAGGCTAGATGGCCTTAAAACTAAGCACCTGTTTTGTTTTTAATCTAGAAAGATAATAATTTTATTTAAATTATTATTGCCTATTCCACATTCATGTTATTGCAAAGCTGCAGCTGCCTGTGAATAAACTGCCTGCTGTGCTGTCATACATATATGGAAAGGTGTGAAACTGTACTGGTTTTTACCTCCTCATCTCGGGATAATTTAAATATCGTTATATTTTAATTCTTGATACACTCTTTAAAAATTCGTTAAAAACCATGCTGGAAATCTATAATAAACACCTTGCCCTATCAAAGGCTTTACCAAAATGCTGTGGTAGTATTTCCTCACTGATTTCCTAACTGAACAGTTTAAATACTTACTGTAAATCAGGAAAGATTCTCTGAAATTAATGGTCATTGTTAGATCACAGAGGATAGGGCATTAATTCCCAAGTTTGCAGTTATGCATTTAAAATAGAAATGCAGGTTTTAACTGTATGTGCCAAGTACTGCTTCAAAAATAGATCTGCAATAATCACAGATATTCTTTTGGTAAAACAAAGCTGCGTGACCATTCTAGGTCATTTGTGTATACTCAAACATTAGAACTTTCTTACACAAAGAAATACAAAGGGCAGAATAGAATGACAATTTTAAAAAAATTAAAGTCACCTTATAATTCTATCATAATTCTATGATAATGACATATATTTCTCATTATCTGTTAAACCACAAATCCTGGCACTATTCACATTAGGAATCACTGCTACATAACTATACTACATTTCTCTACAAGGTAATTGTCTGTCATCTACATTGAACTCTTCATCATTGTCACATTCTAACCTGAATGAAAATATATAAATCAACCTTTCACTTCAAATTCATCTTTGTTTTTAAAGTGCCATTCATCTTGTTATTAAGGGCTAAATCCTTCTTCCCAGCAAGTAATCCGATAGGATTATTTGCATGAATAAACTGAATGATATTTCAGACAACTGTATGTCAGTGCATCTCATCTCAGAGTCCCAAAGATTTTCACTGAAACTGTGTCAGTGAGTCAGTGAAATCAGAATATTTCTCCTGAACTCAGCCTTAATGACAACAAGCATAAAAAATGTAAGGTAAAGCATTGGTTTAGAAATACAAGTACAAAGATTTCCTAGAAGTTTACATCTTTACATTTTTCTGTTTTAAAAAGAGAAATTACTCACACCCCTTTAGCAGGTAGACACATTGTGTGTTTTTCTGATTTGCAAACAATGTATAATTCACAGCATGGCCAGGGGCTTTGTGAATGGTTAGACAAGAGCCAGCTTCTGAAGACATGAGCTGACCATGCACTGTAGGAGAGACCCCCCAAAGTTGTACTTCCCAACCCCACCTTTCACTTTCAGTTCAAAATCTTGCAGATTAAACTGGGCTCCGATCCCAGGCACTGGTGTTGAGTTCATCTGTTTCCAGGCAAAGAAGCCAATATTGCATGAAAAAAACAAGATTATTTTGTCACCCTGCTGCATTGCAGGGTCTTTTAAGCACCAGTCACTGCAAGAAGGGGACTGGGGAAACATCTATGGGTGGCTGGTACTGCTGCTGCCTCTGCCATATGGCTCAGGGTCCTTCCATTTTTCTGTCATGAATGATGAAGCTGTTTTCACAATTTAATGATGCAACAAGGGATTTGGATGGGGGTTTTGGTTGATAAAAGGGGGCCTCAGATGTGTGACAAAAATTAATAATGTATCCAAGCCCTTATTATACTAGATTAGATGGCGGGAGGTCGGCTTTTACATATTAATGCTTCATGAAGGGTTTATAATAGGATTTAGTATGAAGGGCACACAGACACACATCCCCCTCCTCTCTTGTACACATATGAATGAAAATAACCTGTTTTATCATGTTTTTAAAAAGCCAGATAAAGCTGCTATACTATGGCTTCTGGCCACAGACTGTTATTAAAGAGGATCGGTTTTTAAGCGATTCTCTCATGAAGCACGTTCAACCTAAGACTGGCACTTGGGAATAAGTGTTCCTCTTTAATGTCAAAGGTAGCTCATTCTATCTGTTTTGCTGGGCATCTGAGTTCATCAACCGCTCTAATATTCATGGCATAATCCCAGCTTTGTTAGCCCTATGCCATTTTATGCAAACTAAAGGCCCGATTCACAAAAAACCCACTACATTCTGTCTATCATTTATGAAGCCATGAACTGTCAGGGTGAGCATTTCGCAGGAATATGTCTACAGTAGAGGGGTCAACAGGGTCATCAGGAAATTAGTCTGTACTAGAGAAAAGTCAGAATGATGATATATGTTGCAGAATAGCTAAACAGTGTCTCCCTATACTGGGTTCTTTTTCATTTAGTCCATTTCAAACACCTAGACACAAAGAGAAGTTGTCCCAAGAAGGGTAATCAGCATGATTACAGACTGAAGAGGCAAGTAGAGTACGAGAAATATTATCAGGAGTATTTAGGTTACAAAGGAGATGAACAAGTGACATGATAGGTACATAGTTAATAAACATCAGTATAGCTAATGTAAATATTCTGGATGAGTAGCTACTCACAGTTCGCAGTCAAGGAGGTAACCATTGATGCACAGGGGAACAGCTGAAAAAATGCAAAAAGTTGTCACTCTATATTACCGAGTAAAAAGAATCTTTTCAGAAGTCAGTAAGAGCACTGTTTGTATTTAGATAAATTGGAAGCAAGTAAACCATCGTTAACGGCATTACATTTTTAGCCTCCAAGCAACTCTCAAGCAAGAACATCATAGGCTAAAATATTATTTTCTCTGTTACTGAGAAGCATCTGTATAACTCTCAGTTGACAAATGTGGACTTCTAGAACTATTTGGATATAGAATGGCAGTGATCCTCAACATACTAAATGCAGAGAACTACATTTACACTTGACAAGTTATTTCAGGACTAAATATAAAAATTTCAGAATTTGGTCCTCTCATTCAAATATAACTAACAAGCACAGGACTGTGTCTTAAATTTGGACTTATTTTTGCATTCCATCCCCCATTGATCCAAATCCTTCAAAATCATTATCTGTAGAAAATTTGCTACACAGTTTACATAAAATTACACCAGATGCTTTCAGACCAAGCTGATAAAGAAACTTATTATTTATTTGGATTATATAACCCAGGTATGTCAATACTGTCAAATAACTTTGTTCCCACTTCTCTCCCAGGACCCGAGCCTCCATGAATCCCTACTGCACATATGATACCTCATAACCAGAGTCCCTTTCAGAGGCGAAAAGACTAATCCTCTCTGAAACAAAACCCATGTATGCTTCTGACACAGTTAGTTCCAGGCACTCTATCCAACAGGTATCCTTAATCACCTCTACCTACTTTGATACTTCAGCCCAATACAACAGGGTTTCTGGATACTGGATTTCACGCAACAAAATGCTGTTTAGGTTGGTTGAATGAAAACAGCAATGTCACCGTCACTTTGCTCTGAAGGAATCTGCATTTGCTCTGAGTGCTCCAGATACAATCAGCTGTAACGCGTGGCCCCTATGTCAGAAAACACTCCACAAAGCAGCACAGACGTAGCTTTTGAGTCCAACACATAGCAGTTATCCTCCCAACCAGCTCCACAAAACATTTTAAAGTTAAAAACACAGATGTTTTCTTTGATAAGTGTATTATATATCTCTAAATCAACAGACAGTTGAATCACAGCCTAAGCCCTGGAACTTGGTAAGGTAATTTGAATGAGATGGTCTTGGCTTGAAACATGATCTAGCAGATTACGTATTTAAAAAGCAAGCTATCCTAAAGCTATTGAGCTAGAAGAAATGAGTCAGAGTTTTATCTAGACATATATGGATATAATGAGTTGTAAAATGAGACCGCAGGTTTTAGAGATTCCCCAGCTGAATTCAAACAGGAGAGAGAAAGGGTTGGTAGGGTGATCAAATGAATGAAGAATAAAGAAGACAAGGTGAAGCGGGTCTGGCTTGCTTAACGATGCAAAAGAAAGAAGATAGGATTGCTATTGGGGTAAACGACAGAGATTAAAACCACTAAAATAAACCAGCATGGGTACAAGATATCTACTGGATGTAGGAAGTAACAAGCTAGAAAGGCCTCCAAAATAAGTAGGGCAAATGCTAATTACTTCTGAGATGGAACCTGATCTGCTTATGAAAGGATGATGTAATGCACTTGCTGGTAAGAGCAACGATCAGAATTTAATGACCCAGGAGTCTTTTACATTCAGCATCGACTGCAATAATGCTGTCATCCAACAGTGCCCGAGTTCTTCATAAAATACACACCGACATATCGAAAGTAGGTCTGTGAACAGGCAATGGAAGGTGCAGCCTGAAAACCGTAGCGGGTTTTGGCTTGACCTGTATAAGTCAGTGGCATTAGCGGTGCTTGGAGAAGACAGAAGGCGAAAGGGACTTCTTGTTACTGATACGCATTGACTTAGTCTCTGCATGGCATTTCACTCTGGTGCTTGGTCCTGTCCTTGTATGGTCCATTTTGCTGAAAGACTTGTGAATATTTTGGGATTTACTTATTTTCAAAGCTGGCAGATCAAACTACAGCAAATTCAGACTGTCAAAATGTTCATGTTCTGTATCAAAGTCTTGGAAGGCCCTCGTCACACCTGATATGTGCAGAGATACACTTTGTAAGAACAGAAGTGTTAACTGGCAGCTAAACCCCTGAAATTTCTATATATTCAGTCACTGCACAACTCAAAGAAAAAAATAAGTTTAAAAGGATGATCACAAATTGTCATTGCTAGCAACATTTGCAGAAGGAAGGACTCTGAACTGCTGCATGCCTACAGGCATTCCAGCTAGCTCCTGTCCTGTTTCTCCCCAGACTTTATATTTTACTCATAAAATAAAGCATTTAATCCAGCATTCAGTCTTGCAGTTCCTCTCAGACAAGAAATTCTTTGGGTTGTATAAAAATATAACATAATCAGCTCTATGCTGTTGTTGGTCTTTTGCAGGAGGAGGTCTGTCAAAGATGAATGACAGTCAAAGATGATAAATCTTAGAAATCTTGAGCTGACAAAATAGTCTAAAAAGTCACTTTGCATGATACATGTTCAGCTGCTCAGAGCTGCTCCTGCTCTGGGACTCTCCCAAGCAAGCACTGTTCAAGAAAGATCACCAAATGACAGTCAAGATCCAGTTTATTTTTTATAGGTTTGATAAAATAAATCTTTGGTCAACATATTTTACGTGTTTTCTGTAAGGAATGGCAATAACCAGCTCACCAACCTGAATCCAAATAAATTTTGGGTTTTTTTAATGACAGAATTTTCATCTCATCTTTAAACTAGGTTGGGAAAACTTTGCAAGCAAAACTCTTGTTTTCACTCCTCTTTAGTTTCCACTCTTACCTAACAGAGGACTCTCATCTAAGACTAGGGAAAATGTCTTATCGCTGTTTATGAATAAAGTATTAGTTCAATACAGATACTTTACCCAATTAAAAATAACATCCTCTCTAATAAGATCAGTATTACTGTAAAATTGTCAAGTGCAGAGGTTGCGTGTCCCAGAAAAGAACATGGGCTACATTTTCCATAGGTTCCTGTTTACAGTCAGAATAAACCACCTTACAATATTTAGATTTAATTTACTGTAGTGGTGCAAAATGCTTTCAACTCCGCCCCCCCCCCCCCCATGATTCCCTAGAAAACTAACAAAATAATCAGACTTTCCTATTGCATAGATAGGTCTTCCATGAAACGATGATCAGTGGCTTTTTGGAGGTGAAAACTATTCAGTTACAGTCCTGAATGAATTTTCTTTTGAAGCCATTGAAAACTTCTTTACATTGTCATGAAGAGTGATGTGAAACCTTCTATGCCTTCATAGTTCTCAATGTAAATCCATTAAAATATCTGCAATCTTATTTTGTATGTGTCAGTGACCAACACCTACTATTCTTTAATTATTTTGGATTTTAGTGAAATGGCATTCATAATTAATTGATACAGCATATATTTTAGCATCTTAAACCTACAGTATTTTCTCTTTTGAATATATATAAAAAATGCTGGTTTGAACATACAGTGTTACTCTTTGATTTTTTTTTTAAAGGATAAACTTTAGTTAAGGTATTTCATACGCTTTAGAACAGACATTATTTGGTTGCCATAACAGTTTTGTTTTCACAAAGTTGGTCCACTTATTCAGAGAACAGAGACATAAATAATTGTGGAATTTGTCAAGTATGTTAAAAAATGACATAAATAGAAATACACGAGATTCAGACAGCTGAGGAATTGACTCCTCCCTATGCACATATGAAAGGGGATTTAGCTTTATGGAGCCGTTGCAGCAATTTTCACTCCCAGTCATTGGGGTAAAAGGATGATTCCAACCAGGACCCCTTACTTTCTGATATCATATGTGTAACCCATATGTCACCCATCTGGCATTCAACATTTGGCATGCATCTGTGCTCCCACTGTTCTCAGCTCACATTTTGAGCTGGCACTTCTTCCAGCCAAGTAACAATATCTATAATGCACTTCCATGCAGAATACTCATGTCATATGAATTGCTTGGAAAAGGTAGATGAGAATAGTGGGGCTGCACAGATGCAGAGATTAGAAATCCAGAGATGAAAATAAATACATTTCTTTCTCTTAAGTTTGTCCCCAAAGAGCAAAATGAGCCAACTGGCTTGAAACCCAAAAAGATTAATTCCCCCTGCAAACTCATTCCATTCTAAGCATTTCTCCTGAATTGTCAGAGTCATTTCCTTCCTCTGCTCCCATCTCAAATGTCTCTTAGTCAAATATGATTTTGCTATTATTACTACTTGTATTACAGGAGGACTAAGTCACAGCTCATGACCTTCATATAATGCCAATGTCAGTAAAACACTGAGGATCAATGTTGGATTCTGTCTTTTGGGACTGAGTCTACCAGGTCTATAAATAGAAATGAATAAGCAAAGCATAATTCTTTGTTTCAGGGCTTCTTCTGGTCACTTACGAGGACCAGGATTTACCTGTTTTTCCTCTCCTTGACATACTACTACTGTATTTATTCATTTGTCTTCTTCTGTATATGCTTATTTTCTTCTCTATAGAGTTACACAGTTGCTGCTTTTGGGTCAGAAAGGAATTTTCCTCCAAGTCTAGGGGCTGCTGAAGGCATGTCAGAGCATCTTCATTTCCTCCTAATGCCAGGGCCAAGAATGACAGCAATGTCATTGGCCTCTCCTGCTCCGTCTCTGTGGCATACCGTAGTTTTCCCAGAGTTTACCTTCGATTTGCTAAAGCTCTTCATTTGTGCCATGGCATTAAAATATGTTTCTGGGGTTTGGAGTGTGCCCAGCATGAAATGTATGTTCAGGGACACCTCTGAATGAAAATTCAACAGCTGTGTATCCCATAAGCGCCACACCTATCCATTCAAGATGATACTGGAATATCAAGAGGGCAAACAGATACATGTATAAGGAATGCAGTGGGGTGTGGGATAGGAATGAACACTCCTAAACAGGTTGAAAGTCTTACTTTAAACAGGGAACCATGTCCGTCTGAGAATGAATATACTCCATCTTCAGCTGCAATAAATACAACTATAGAACCCCACATACTGTCCGTTTGCTGTGGAAACGTAAGGATCTTAAAGAAAAACATGGTTTCTAACTCATTGTTGGAGTTAACATTGTAGCAAAATTGAGCAAATGAGAATTGTTTGAGAAGCAGAAATGAAACATAACACATCATAAAACCATTAGCTTAATTAACATAAAAATGTAAGCGCAAAAAAAAGAATGATGCAATTTTGGGGTTGGATGTGTGGGTCAGGAAAACGCCTTAGAAAAAAATCAAAATGTTCCATTTCCCAATTAAATATATTAGAATGTGAGCAGCATTCAAATATATTTTATTGTAGCTCAAAATCATTTCTATTTGATCTAGATTATAATAAATGCAGTTAGCTGAGGTATTTAAAACAATAAACCAGGAAGTTTGTACAGAAACAGAACTATATCATAATAGTCTGTTAGGAAGAAGAATTTAGTATTTATGGAGGTAAAATAAATGTAACAAGACAAAACAGCACAATGCAGAACTACTGATTATATTTATGGATGTGCACTGAGAGATGCAAAGCAAATGGAGGGAGGGAGATGTATTTGCTCTTGTCTAAGAGTTATAAAGGAAACCGACTCCCTAAAATAGTTATGCATTATATTCATGGTGCCGCTTTTAATATGCATTCAAGAAAAAGAATAAAGCCATTTCTTACAAGAATCATAATTTAACTCTAATTTATTCTACCCTTAAATTTTTAGGGAAAAATTGTTTTGTTTTTGAGAAGGCTGTTCCTATACAGCACAGTTCTGAGCAAGAACTGACTTACAAGTGACTTTGTAGAATTATTTCATCATCTGCTTCTTGATGTAAATAAATATTCACTGGTACTTGTATGTCTAAATACAGGCAAGATTTTCATTTGGAAGGTGCATGTTTCTGATCATTCTTTACATTTTCCTTTCTCTTCTAGAAGGATAGACTCAAGGAAACAGCTTCTCTTTAGTGAACATGAGAACAAAGGCAATTCTAGGAAACACAGCTTTCAGTTGTGGCAAACAGAAGCTGATTTCAGATACAGAATTGAAAAATTAGAGTATATTTCCTTTGAGAAACAGTTACCTACCATAACAGTTTTCTAAATCTCATCCTTATAAAGAGATGGCATTTTTTAATATTCTATCTTAGCATGATTTTAACAGGAATAGTGATTTAGAAAGAGTTGCACTCATTCACACTAGCTAAGAATCTGCTCCAGCAAGTCTATGCACAGTCACAAATGTAAAACCATACTGCTGCATTAGGCATTTAGCTAAATAGCTATTCAGAAAAAAAACAGGAAAGGCTACAAACCAAACAGCCCTTTCTTCCTGCTTACAAGCACATAAAGATTTTCTCAATGAACCTTGAGAACAGTTACAGTCTATTGCTCTTCAAAAATTGCTAACAGGAACATCAAACTTTTTAAAAGAATTTGTAAAAATCACAAGCAAAGCTCCTATGAGTCTCAAACTCTTCTCATTAATAAATAAAGAAAAAAAGCAAATGAAAACCAAGACATCATTGTGGTTTATGTGAACATACGGGGGTATTATATTGTAAGGAAATGAACTGCACTTACTTTTGGAGTAGAAACTTACAAATAAAGAAATTCAGGCCAAAATAGTTCACACAGTGTAACACAAACATGTGCACCAGTCAGTCCCAGTAAATGTATTGAACATGCTGCCAAACAAAGCCAGAAATGTGCTGCACAGCCAGCTAGATGTTGTTTAACACGAGATGGGGATCACAGGGAACACAATGAGGAGACCAGATTTAGAGCTATTTAACAAAGCTTCCGCACCGTGCCAAGAAGCTTTTTTTCTGCTGCCATTTAATATTTGTCAAATAGAAGTGGAGTACGCTCAGTTCGCTATTTAAAGGTTCGTATCAGGCTGTAATTCTAAATAGGGAATGTGAAACATAGATGTCTTTGGGAAGAATTTTTGTCTTGAAACTTCGCACTGCTTCCTGCTTCTTTAGCCCAAGGTCTGTTTCTCGCTAACTTATGGCACTGTACCAATTTCTGAAGAACACATGCTAAGGTTAAAGGTTTCTGTCAAATCAGTTCCACATCAGATACCATAATGTCATATGTTAAGACATCTCCAGGATTTATCTTAGCATTACATTATTTTGTATAAAGAAAGTGGCCAGTCATTGCTACTGGTTTCATCCCTTTGCTTAGTTCCACTGAAGGGAAAATGGGGGAAAAATTATTATTTCCACAATAAAGGAATGAATGAACATGAGAAAATGATATAATAATGCTGTAGAAAAGGCTTCCTCTTACGAGGGGCAGATATTAATTGACTCAAATTAAAATTCAGTCAAAGCAGTGGAATTTTGAAAATGAGTCATTGCTTCACACATTTATTTGGACCTTGTAATGTGCCTTATTTGAAGGAATTCCTAGGATGCTGTTGGAGTCAAAATCAGCAATATTCAATGAGTAGCCTCTGAAAAACCCGCAGAAAGAATGATCTGTTTTCTATGGATATGTTTTTCCAGATTGATTAACTCTTGTGTCTAAGAAAATCCCAGCTCTGTTTGAAATTCTTCCTGCTGCTTTGGCATTTATAAAAGTGGATTCTCTTCTGCTTTATAAGTAGTGAATGCATGGTGCCACTTTCTTACAATTAAAGCACTAACAAGAATCTCTCTTCTACTTGGCCACCTGTTTTAGCAAACAATTTGGAGACCTAATTTCTCTAGAGGGTGGCAAATTCAATCAGATTTGGTTGAAATAGATATGACAATTAACTAAAGGAAAGAGTGGGGATATATAGGGAGAGTAAGATCTATACCTGTGACTGCAGAAGATATATTTCCTTAGGAAATTACGCTAAAGACATGTCTATGTCTGGGTCTTATCAGACAGGTTATTACGCTACATGGAAGTAGACACCAATCCAGTCCAGCAGTTAGTTAGTATATTGCCTACATAAAGAACATATGTTTAAATACATTTATATTGATACGTGAGCATATGTGGAATAAGTCAATTGGAACAGCACTGAAGTTACTTCCTTTCCTTTTTTTTCCCCACCTTTGCAGAGTATTTGGTGCTGCTATACTGCTGACATCCTCCCTCAACATGTTAATACCATCTGCAGCCAGGGTGCACTATGGGTGTGTCATCTTTGTTAGGATCTTGCAGGGCCTTGTAGAGGTATGGAAAAATTATAAAATAACTGGTAAATGTGACAGATGTTTGTTAGCCTTTAACTAGCAGTTGTAACTTTCTTGGGGAAAAAAAAATTGCTTTCAGTTTATTACTGATTTTCAGAGTAACAAATTTCAATGTATGAATTACAGCTATTTGATTTTCCTTCATCTATAAAATTACATAGCAAAGTTTTCCCTTGCTAAGAAGCCAGTGTGATATGTATTTAACACTCAAGTTTCACTGAAATCCTGTACTGCATAGCGTTTATACTGGTGCTATTCTCAACACTTACTTGCTGTCCACGGTCACAGATTAAATGTATTATAAAGAATTAAGCTTCTATCGTAGGCCCTGACCGTGCTCTTGTTGGAATGAATGAGACATTTACCATAATTTAAAAAAGAAAAAAATTGAGCCTGCCTTCTAAATTTATTTGTTTGTTGCTTTACTGAACGACAGATTTTTAAGCCTCTGATCACTGGTTCTTTGTTCCTCAGGGCTACACAATTCTGTTGCATGAGCTGATTTTAACTCGTGCACTTTATTGTATAAAAAGACTCCAAAAGAGTGCAGAATGTGCCTGAAAGTTAGATAACAGTCAATCAGGTTCTTAAAGTATATGTGTATAAATCTGGCTCAGTTCCTGTAAAATGATCTGCATGTACAGAGGTATGCTGGACTGCAAAGAGGAGACGAACAGAAGCAAGTGGGTAATCACAAAATAAAATAGCTATTTTACGCCCACCCATTTCTGTGATACTGTTCAAAGGAACTGTGAATGCAAAACATCTCAAACAGGACTGTTTGAAGAAGGTTTACAATAAATCCTGACAATCTTAAGATTATGTCTTTATATTTTTTTAAAAAATTGAGAAAAAGACTGAAATGAACACAAAATTGGTTCTAGGATCTTCTTTCAAAATGGAAGAATGTATTTTACAGCCTTTTGCATATTGAGACTGATAATCTCAACATTTATGATAACCTCAACATTTGCAGAAAGCTACTAATTTTTTCTACTTTCGCATAGGAAACAAAATGTCAGATTAAGATAAAAGTGACTCTATATAAATATACATACATCATCATAATTCTTAAGCAGGAATTTTGTGGGAAATTACTGTACATTTTGTATTACATTTTCTAAAATTTCAACACTTCAGGTTGTAATGATTTTTTTTTTTTTTTAGTTTTTCTATTAAGTTAAAGGCTGGTTTTGAAGAGAGACTTAAAAAGTAACTGGTTTAGAATCAAACCAACTATCATTCAATTATTTGCTTTATGTGCTCGAGAAGGTTCACTAAAGACAGACAGTGAGAACCTTCTCTCTTAAAATTATATTTTTAAGGTCTTATTGATCTCATTTTCTAGTTTTAGAGCAGCGGAACAGTAGTCTGTATTTCCTAAATTGTACTTTAAATGTTAGATCAAAAAAAGTTAGAAGGCCACCAAAACTGAGGGTTGGAGAAATCAGCCCCGCTTTAGAAAGACTCCAGAGGGTCTGTGTTGTTATCCTTCCTTTGACTCTGGTACTTGTGCATTAAGATTCTTTCTTTTTAATTCTTTGCAATTCTTTCCTGGAAGGGAGAGGGGGAGTAAAAGGAAATAATTATGGTTTATATATCTGTTTCATAAGGCCTCTTTAATAATTCGGAGTGATATACAAACCCCATTTCAACTTTAACAGAAATTGAAGATTTTCTGTGGCTGTGCTCAGACTTGACAATAGAAATGCAAAGCATTCTCAACTTGTTTGTAGCAATTAAAAAAAATATCATGCAAAGACAATGAACTGAGTGATTGATCAGCATTAGCTAACTTGTGGCACACCCATTCCCCAGGGGGTCACCTACCCTGCCTGCCACGGTATTTGGAGCAAGTGGGCCCCCCCATTAGAAAGAAGTAGGTTAGCAACCACTTCCTTTTGTGGTAAGTAACCTTCTGTTTTTGCCTTTCTTTCATTTGTAATGTAAAAGTATTTTGAGACTGAATTTATCTCCCTTTTCACCCACACATGTCTTGTTTTGTAGGTTCCTATGCAGGAGCTGTTATTGCAATGCCTTTAGCTGGAATTCTAGTGCAATATACTGGGTGGTCTTCTGTGTTCTATGTGTATGGTATGCATTTTTGCTCCTCTCATTCCAATATTGTATGACCTTACTCTACCCTTCCTAAAAATGTAAAAGCGACTGTTAAGAGGCCAAAAAAAAGAGAAGTGGCTCTGTAAAGCCAAAAATACAGTCTAGAGAAAAGGACAATGAAAGAACAGAATGGAAAGGAGAGGGTAGTAAAGCAACATTATTAAATAAGAGAAGCTAGCTCATGGTGAAACGTTCATCACTTCTAGTACAAGTAGGGAACCCGCTATGCAGATCTATAGAATCTCAGATCATGTAACACCGCTCTTTCATTTATACAGCTGTAAGTTTAGAGCACCTGCCCTGACTAAGATGTCCTGATTTTTATCTGAAGACCTACATAACTTCATTCACACTACTTGTGTTACCTTCACTTATACTGATGGAAAATAATGTCCCAAAGGAGTTCATTCTGCAGTGTAAAACTGTTGTGAATTAGGGGGGAACCGTATAGAAATTCAGTAAACTACTCAGGAAGTGCATTGCTATGTTGAAAACAATGCCACAGGCTTGTATTTTGCAGGCAAAAAACTTTAGTGCAGTAATCAAACAAGAGTGGCTTAAAGCAGAATGGAACTTCATTTACAGTCCGGTAACATGAAATGGAAGCTGTTTCATTGCATTGCATTGTACAAATTGATGTTAAAATATCAGTGAATATTCACTTACAGTGAAATCATTCTGTAAATGACACAAAGTAGACTTCACTGTGGTCCAGCTCTGCATGTATTTTGCACAAATATTGTTTGCAGGATCCGACTCTGTTAGAAGGACTCGGTAGAAGAGCAGTAACAACAATTGCCATTTACATTTGTTACAATTATTCACAGATTTTTTCCTTGTTTTCTGCTTTACTATGCATCTTTTAAAGTCTTTCTTTCCATTCCAAAGGGAGCTTTGGCATAGTCTGGTACATGTTTTGGCTTTTGGTTTCATATGAGAGTCCTGCAAAGCATCCTACAATCACAGATGAAGAAAGGAGATACATAGAAGAAAGCATTGGAGAGAGTGCCAACCTCCTAGGTGCAATGGAAGTAAGAATACTACTCATGCATTTGTTTCCTATGAGATAGTAATCAACCCTCCAAAAACTCAAATAGAAGCAACAACCAAAAAATCAAACTTCATTCTTTTTTAAGACAGGAAAGCATGTTTCAAACAATTGAATGGTTTTTGGGGTCACGGTACCTTGAGTTCAAGTGGTTAATTTCCTTCCTATATAATCCCTTCTGGAAGGTTTTCCTCTTCCTAAAAGTAAACTGGAGGAAAAGCACTACTCAGTGTCTCTTGAGGTCCTCAGAACATCAGAAAAAAAAGCAAATCCTGACTATTATGTTTAATTTGCAAGAAAGACTGTAAATTGCAACAGAACATGCTAGGAGAGCTATCGGAACGTTCCCCATTATTGTGGTAACTGCTAAAAACACAGTATCAAGCCTCTCATAATCTAACTTAGTTCTGTAATGGATTAGTTCTCAAGAACTCCTAAAAAACCAGCTATGAATTCAGAGGATTTTCTAGCCACTTAATATCATGTTAAATAATAATTTTCTTATTTCTCTAACTATTGAAAAGTTTTAAAGAAACTATCACCATGTTTACTAACACAAGAAGGTAGAAAAACTTTGGTTCTTAAGCCTCACTTCATCTCCTCAAATTTTTACAACATCCATTCCCAGCAGACCCTCGCTACCACTCTACATTATGTTTTCTAATTGGCCAGAACATTGGTTCTTGATTGAACTCAGGAACAAACCATTTTTCTCTTAGTAAAAAAACTTTGATCCAGATTAAACAGGGAACTGGAAATATTACAGAGTCATTTCTTTGATAGCTGGCATTTTTAGGTTTTCTTGAGGGAGTGTCTGGGTTGATATTCAATAGCATTCAGCAGTGTTCATGGTTTCTTATACCTACAAGTGCTTTTGAAAATCTGATGTGAAATGAGATACTTCACAGGATGTCCCTATAATTCTAATTTATGTTGGATAATTTCTGTCTATTTTTTATTGTTGCTTTTTAATTAAACATGTTTTGGAAGTGATTGTTTGTATCAATAGTTCATTTGCTTCTAAAATATCGAGGCTGAAATTCTTTCCATAGTACCAAGTTGGCTTTTCTGGCTGGCTTCTCATTAATTAAGTTACACTTAATCCTTAGCTCTCACTTAAGTGTAATTTAATAGGCATACAAGGTATTGCATATATCCATCTATGGGCTGGTTTTCTTTGAAGAAAAGCCAGTATTCAATTCAACAGTAGACGACATTCAGCCTGAAATCTTGCTGAAGTGATTTTCAAACACTCATCTGGGTCTAGATCCTGTTTTTGGATCAACACAGATGGGCAGAACCCTGGGCTCATGGAGAGGTGCTGGGACTCAGCAGGATTGTAGTTCTGTCCATCTGTCTTTTTTTTTTTCATTATGCAATTCATTTTAAAAATACAATAAAACAAACAAAAAATATATTGACCAAGCAGTTTGAGATGAGGCTTGATAAAAAATTTTTCAGAGTGCTGGGATTAAGATTTAAATGCTAAAATATATTCTTAAAATAAATCTGGATGAAATCGTGTACTTACAGTGTAAACTGACTGTTGCCTTAAATACAGCAACGTTGTCTTTTAAAGTCATATTATTATTTTGGACTTAGTTTGTTCATGCTTACATGATTGAGATAATGGCACTTGTACATGAGCACATAGAGCTAAGTATCACTGATTTTCTCCACTTGTGCATTTTGTAGTAATTTTTACTTGCTTATGTTTTTAAATTAAATCTTGATCACCCAAATGTGGATGCATGTACTTTATGATAATTGAAGTCATTGGAATTCAGATAAATAAAGCTGTGGATATATGGGCTTGTTGGTGTACAGGTAAAAATAACAGATAGGAAAAGGGAAGATAGATATTTGATAATGATCAAAATGGTGACTGGATCCCCCTTTCTTTGTTTCAGAAATACAAAACTCCATGGAGAAAATTTTTTACATCTATGCCAGTCTATGCAATAATTGTTGCAAACTTCTGTAGAAGCTGGACTTTTTACTTGCTGCTTATTAGTCAGCCTGCTTACTTTGAGGAAGTGTTTGGATTTGAAATAAGCAAGGTATGTAAAAATAATGTAAAGCTTTTATCTTAGCTAAGTAAATAGAAGAGCTACATTTGTGGTATTTATTAGGAAGAGGAAAGAAAAGTGTTCTGCATCTTTATCATGGGCTTACAAGTCTTAAATCTTATCCCTCTCTGTCACTGTTTCCTTGACCAGCACATATAAGTGAAGTAACAACAATGACAAAGGGTTGGATAAGGGAAGGTGAAGGCAGAGTGAGATTTAGTGATGATATGCTTGGGGTCATATTGCAAAAAGACCTTCAGTTAAGTGCTTGAAACCAGATAATGCATGGCATTAGGAAGGTATCGAGAGACCCATTACACTTCTGTCCCTGACACCCCAGGGGATGCAGGGTCCCACCGAAGCTGTAAAGAAAGCATTGACAGGTGGTTCCATGTTTCCAGGTGCATTTTACAAAGCAGGACCACCTAGTTTTAGAAGGGATAATAAAATCTATCACCTTTCTATACCCCACTTTAATGTGGTGAGAACTGCTCCCCCTTTTCCTTCCTTTTCGGGAAGCGAAAGAGATGGTGGCAAAATATGAGACATAGGGATGATTCCCTAAGGGAAGGTTCCACATGATTCATATGAATTTTGGACCAGACCTGTAATGTAAATATGGATACATGCGCACTAGCCTTCAGAGTGTATAGCAAGCTTTCTACTAATACAGATTTCCTTCTTGTGAAAGTTACGGGGGCTTGTGCTTTTGAGAGACCTGTATTCTTTTGATATTGTTCCATGAGGTATTGTCACCCTAAATTGTGGTGTAAGCGACAATTAAGTGAGTAGCTTCCAAAGTGCTGCCATACTATGGAATATTGTCAAAATTATGTAATGCCATCCTGCACTTAAAGGTGGGCTTTCATCATTAGCTGGAGTTATTTTAAGAAGCTTTGCTATGCTTGAAACATCATCTGTATGCATGCAATAAGAATGGTCACATCCTATAGAATTAATCTGATCATTTTGTTGTAGAAGATTTTTCTTAGAGTGTATTCAGAGAAATAAGGAGCTCTGTAAACAATGACAGCAAGATCAGTTTTCACCTGCTGTGGATACAGATGCTCATAAACGAATACTTATCATTCAGTCAGGAACACTTCAAAACAGTAACCGCAATACCATAGTTACCTCATAATCTGACTTACTGGGAGAAACATCTACTAACATGAAGCTAGCTGTCACAATTTAGTTGCCACGTATATAAACTGCAGTGAAATACACAATTTCACAACTTTAATTGAAGGGCACAGAAAACTTGTTTTCTTTTTGTTCTCATGGAGTCTGTCTGCTCTGCACACTGATGTAACTCAAGTCAGACATCAGGCCAGCTGATACGCTGTTCAGACAGGAATTATGCAAAAAACCCTGTGCTTAAGCACTTTTTCACATACACACAATAATCAGAATACCCTATTAGAACAAAATGCCATGTGTACTAAACCAAACTATCTGCAAGGCGGTTATGTTGACAGGAGATAGCAGGTGGCCGTGCCGTGCTCACAGACACCCTATCCTGCTTTGAAGGAAAGGTCTTCAAATATATTATTACATCTTGGAACAGTCATCACAAAATTCCTATGTCTTACTTTGCTGGTATGTATAGCATTTTGAATATTGTCAATGGATATTTAGTATGTTCTCTTTCACTACGTACAGAGTTTCTCAGACATATCTCTGGCCTACGTGAAATTTGAAGCTTGAGGGCTGGTCAGAAATCAAAGGCAAATGGCCACTGTGCACGTGTGGATGATCCACAGGGAATCTGTCTAGATGTGTTAGGTTTGCTGGGCAATGCTACACCAAACACATCACCAACAGAAATGTAGCAATTCAGTTCAACGCATTTGATCATAAGTTTTCTGAAAAGAAAGGACAGAGGGGCTGTAAGTCAGGGAAAAAAATTAATTAGCTTAAATATAAACTGTGAAAACAATCTGTAAACAAAAAGTGTCATGGCATCAGAGGTTCTTAAAAACTCTGGCTGTCCTTCATAAAATATGACAACTTAAGATCACCAGTTTTGTTCATTTAATAAACCAAGTTAAGATTTTTAGTTTTAGCACATAGTCTGAAATTGAAGGGAAACAATTAATTCGTTGCTGAATGCTTCAGAAAATGAAGAACCAATATTTTCTTACTGTTTATACTCTGCTAATTCTAATGCCTGTTTTAGGTGGGTATCTTATCTGCTGTGCCGCATTTAGTGATGACAATTATTGTTCCTATTGGGGGACAAATTGCAGACTTTTTAAGAAGCAGGCAGATTCTTTCAACCACTACTGTGAGAAAGATAATGAACTGTGGAGGTAAGTCTTCCTCTTTTATTAAAAAGCTTCTTGTACAGATTCAATGTCCATATAGTATGCTACATACAGTAAACAAAATGTCTGGTTTTATGTACTTATGAAGCAATATTTTGTGTATTTTTTGTGTATTACAGATGTGGTTACTAAATAAAAGTAAACACAGATTTTCCTGTTCCCAGTTTCAATACAGATGTTCGGTACTTGAAAAAGCATTTAGACAGTTAAAAAAACAGATGAGCTTTTGGGGGATAATTTGCCTTCCCATAACTACTTTACTGAATCTTAGCTCCTCACCTAAACACCCTCTGCACTAAGAGAGCCCAGACAACTACCTGAGATCACATATCTGACTCCTGAGAGGTTAAAGTCACATGAGCTGAATCCTGGCTGTGATAAGGGCTGCAAAATTCATAAGCAGGTTAAGTGTATATTCACATTAGGCTTGGCTGGAATAACCAAACCAAATCACAAGTATTTCTTTTCATCTTAAAACTGACAGGGAGTAAACAATAAATTAGCAGACAAAGAATAAAATAAGGATTATTTGAGATAGCAAGAACATGTGTTTTTTAGGGTTGAAAAATACCTGATTATATTCCACTGTGAGGTAATGTTTTGCCTCTGTCTTCCTACGAAATATTGCCATACCCTCAGGCCTGCAATGTTTGAGAGGAAATTAAATCTGATGCCTGATTTTGTTTATAATTTCCCCAGGTTTTGGTATGGAAGCAACTCTTCTTCTCGTGGTGGGATATTCTCACAGTAAAGGAGTGGCTATTTCATTCTTAGTGCTTGCTGTAGGCTTTAGTGGATTCGCTATATCTGGTAAGATTGTATTACTGTTATTAGTAAATTATTTTATCTCAGGAGATATAACACCTCATTTGTTTTTTATTCATTGATAGTAATTTAAACAAACCTCAGAATTCCAAATGACATTATTTATGATCATTACAAAGGAAAGTACAATCAGTACCACATGTTTTATATGAGATTATTTTTGTTCGAATACTTCAATCTTTTCCATATTCATTGCAGCAAGTTACACTTTCTTTTCAGTGAGGTGCTAATGTACGCCATAAATTGTTCTTGAAATCAAACATGTAACACAAATGTACTGATATTATACAATGATACCTAAATTTACATGTCCTTGTTTAAATATAGGCCTTTTACTATTTTTTTCCACTGTATATCAGTTAATGCTTTGTTGGTGTTCATTTTTTTATTACTTTGGGGCCTAATTACTAGCAATTTTTTTCTGATTTAAAATTTAGCTCTTCCCCTTCCCTTTGCCTTTGCCTTTCCCAAACACAAGTCACTTGGCCTTCCCTTGTTTTCCCACTGTGATCTTAGTACCCTCTCCCATGCTGCTTCCTTATGTCTAAAACAGGCTCTCTTTCCTTTTGTGCCAACATCTAAACTCTCCTTAATCAAATCTGTCTGTAATCCCATGTATTCTGCAAGGTATCATGCTTGTTTTGTACAACTTGAAAAGTGTATTGTACTTTCTCTAACAGTTATCCATATCATACTGCTTGCTTTTTCCCGTTTATTATCTTTCTGTATCCAAAAATTTGGTTTCTGTTTTCTCTTACTTAAGTGCTTATTTTGGGGACAATGAGTTCTGTCACTTCAGGAAGCATGGCTTTTTTCCAAGATTATTTAAATAGTTACTGCATAAATTTCAACAGAATTAAGCTGCTGGAAATGCAAGAACAAACAAATATTTATAAAAATAATTAATAAATCATTTATAGATACTGTCTTTTTACTCCCTTTGTTTTACCACTCAAGAACAGAAGGGAACTCCCTTCTGCTGGTCTGTGTGACAAAAAGAAAAACGTAGGCAATAGCAAAGTGGTACAAGCTGGAAGAAGAAATGACATGTTATTTACAGCATGAAATTGTCATGAATGACACTGCAAAATACGAACTTTCTCCCTGCCTAAATATCTTCTGGGTTCTCTACTCCACACAGCCACTACTGGGATTTTTTTTTAAAAATGCAGTTTTGACAAGAAAATACATTTGGTATCCTTTTATAAAATATTTTTAAAAGAAAATTAAAACCTAGTGTCTCTCTAGGAATATTTAACCATTATAAGCCTTTTAGAGAAAAAGAAACGCAATTAAACAGCCCTTATACGTCATTGCAAAATTGTCAAGTGATAACATTACTTTTCAGAACTGAAGTAATGCTCTGCTTTCAGTATGAATGTCTGCTGACCTTTGTATTGCAGGATTCAATGTCAACCATTTAGACATTGCCCCGAGGTATGCCAGCATCTTAATGGGGATTTCTAATGGAGTCGGGACCTTGTCTGGAATGGTTTGCCCTATAATTGTCGGAGCAATGACAAAGAACAAGGTAAACGGCTATACAGTTTTCAGATCTTCCAGTTTAATACTATTGGTTTCAAGAAAAAGACCTTTCCATAGTACAGCTTGCCCAGATATCCATATCAGAGTCTGGGACCTCCAGGGGATAGCATTCAGGAGCTTGCAAATATGAAGCTTGTTTCACTATATGCTCACCGGGTCAATGCTTTTGTAGGCTAACGAACAGTGATTTTTCGAAGAAAGATGGATATAAATAATTGGAAACTGGACACTTCAATGTTTTAGCCATGCTGACTATCACAGCCTCAATCCCTAATTTAAATCTTTTAGCTCAGAAGAGTTAGATAAGTCTATGCACTAGTCTGATTTAGCAAATTTCTTCTTTACAGACGCGTGAAGAGTGGCAGTATGTCTTTCTCATTGCTGCTTTAGTTCATTATGGAGGTGTTATCTTCTATGGCATATTTGCTTCAGGAGAGAAACAACCCTGGGCAGATCCTGAGCAGACAAGTGAAGAGAAATGTGGCTTTATTCATGAAGATGAACTTGCTGAAGAGACAGGGGACATTACTCAGAATTATGTAAATTATGGTACCACCAAGTCTTACGGTGCTACAACCCAGGTCAACGGTGGCTGGCCTAATGGTTGGGAGAAAAAGGAGGAATTTGTACAAGAGGAAGTACAAGACTCATACAACTACAAGGAAGGAGATTATTCATAACATACCTAAATATTGGGTATATTTTGTAGTGTTTGTGATTAAATTCATTGTGATTGTTTGCACACAGAAATAAAATGTGGTATAAACATGTAAACACATATCAAACAAGAAGGTCTTACTGTAAAAAAAATACATCAAAGTGCAATCTGTATGAGTTGTGACATGTCATCACTTTCATTAGGTTATATTTGTTCTATAAACATTAGAGTTTTAAGGGTTTACTGGTCAAAACTATAGAGGCAAATAGATACTTACAGTATACAAGAGCTAAAAGTCATAAATAAGGATTAAAGCACAACTAAGCAACCAAGTTGGCACATCTAATGCTCTTTTTAGAAAGCCAAAATTATTTGATCATTAAAAATGCACTTATATATTTGTTACACTGTATTGAAAGAGATTGTGTTAAATACACACGTTTACTCAGTGCAATGTAGGAATTGTGTGTTTAGCCTAAGACAAGAGCTTTCTTAAAGGAGAAAGGTTGAGTCCTAGGCATTTACAGAGGATTGATCCAGTTCCTTTGATGGTAATTGTATCAAGCCTAAAGAACAAATAGGGCATATTGTATGTTTATTGTGATTACATGCTGCAGGCTACTCTGTGATGAATAAAGGAATTACTTAGGAGTTTTATACTGAATGTTTGGGCACAAATTCTTATTTCTATTCTTTACAGAATCTTATGAAATTATAGGCATTGTCATGTTCTTCCCTCCATTTATCAGCTAATATAAAACCAGTATATAATGCTGTCTGACTTTTCACGCAGACTGTCAAATTCCTTTATAAAAAAAAAAACCTTTGTTATTCTATTCTTTGCAGTATATTCCAACTTTGTACTGGTGTCTTTAGAGAGATAAAAAAACAATATAACCTAGAAAAAGATATAGTCTTTTACAAAATTCCAAAGAGAAATTTACTATGAGCAAGTAGCCCTATGAAAAAGGATGTATTTGTTTTGCAGAATATTTTGAAGCCAATAGAAGAAACAGAGAATAATTTAACCCTTATTCTTCCCTTAATAGCTTTCATATTTTTACACATCGTGCCACAGTTGTATACATAGATATAAGTTTATTGAAGATACTGTAATTATAGAAAAATGTTGCTATTTTAGAAATCCCTGAAATAAAAAATGTATGTCTTTCGATTAAACCTAATAATAATGGACACTGAATATGAGTAACATATAAACTCACAATAAACCAAAGTGGTAAATAACTAGTGTTGGGTTGAAAGAAGCCAACAAGCATCACGCTTGTCTTTTTAGTATAACTCAACAGTGACTGCAACATTAGTGTACCAAGCAATAAGTGCAATGCATTATGGAGTGCATAACCTTCTAGACTATTTATTAACCTTCATTTAGCTTGTTGTATATATTTGGGGTTGTTGGGATTAAACCAAACTGAACCAACTGAAGTTAGCAACACCAGACCACTTCTTAATACTCTAAAATGACAACAATGATCCATTTCTTAATTCAATCAAATGATTATTATTGTATGTAATAATCCATTCTGGATTCTTGGTCTGTTCATTGTATCGTGCTAGTGACTGGAAACCCTGCTACCGCAATATACAACTTGAGGATTGTTTCTTCTCCTTTTTTTTTAATGCAAATCATACCTTGACCTTAAGAAAAAAGTATTTTGCTTTGTGCCTCAAAGTGATGTAAAACGTGACCATAGCTTTTGCTGTGTTTAATGAAAAAAGATGTGGACTGTGTCACTTTTGTTGCTGCAAAAAGTGTTAATAAAATGCTCTATTTATCCTTTTATATAAAAAAGGACCATTGTAGTTTCTTGTCATTTTTTTAGATGAGCTTTAATATAGAGGACTAAAATTATAGTCACTGCGGAACAAAATTCTGCTATCGACACGGAGATAATATTGTATGTCCCAGCTGGGAGCTGTGCTGAATACCCAGCCTCCTGCATTGTCTGCTCTAGCCTCTGACCATGCACATGTGTGTGGTGGGAGAGGCACCTAACTCTAGATTGTTGTTCCTTCTCTCATAAGGACGGTTGGAGTAGGGGTGGAAGAGAAAGGAACAGGGAGGATCAGTGTGCCAGGCAGCACAGTGAAACTGGGAAAGACAAGCTAATCTATGTTAGCTAAAGAGCTGGCATGGATCAGCATTCTCTAAAGAAAATAAAAAGGTCACAGACTGCCGTTCTTGGAATTTGGTTCCTTTCTTGCTCCTGGAACAAGACTGCTTCACTGAAACATAAGGTTACCTTCCATCCATCTTTAGATAGACCCTACAGGAATCAGTACATCCAAGCAATCCTATATTAAAAGTCTTTTTCTAATAAAATTTTTACTCTTCATTAATTTTCTTGTACCAAGTAGAAGAAACACCAAACTGAACAAAAGGCTGCAAAACACTAGACAGAACAGTAATGGGCCCAGTGTTTCTCACCAATAGGCTAGTTGTCATGAGATGCTGGGTCAGGTAACACACAAAGTTACTGCTAATTGTTTTGATGGACTGGTGTGATGTTGCCATGGAAACTTCCTGAAAGATTCAAAAGTGGGATAAATAGGGGCTGTAAAAGTGCTTTTGTATTTATCGTGGTAAGTGGACAGCTCAGAAAATGAAAACAAATTAACAAAATTAAAATCAATTCTTCTTAGTTTTCAGTCTAACCTTACAGGTTCTCTATTGGAATTGTTTCAATAATTCCCGTTCATTAAGTATAGGTAATTTTTTCTTTTCTATTAGCTTGACACCTTTTAATTACTTAGAACAAAGGAGATACTTTAATCCAGGCATTAGACACTGCACTGTTCAGCCATGCACAACTCAGTGGGAACTCAACAATTGCCTTTAAATGTTACACTCCTGTAAGATCCTCCACATTCTCTTTCTAGCTCTCTGCTTCTGTTTTGACTCCTTTACTTCCTCTTTAAATGGCAGTGCAGAAGAGTATGTTCTTCTGGGAAGGAAGAGGAGCATGGCAGGTTTTAAGATTTTTACTTCTTCACGGGCTCCTATTCACAGAAAAATGCAAGAACCAATCATCAGGAACATGACTGAGAAAGAAGAAGGGGAAATGGAGAAATAAATTGGGTTCTTGCAGAGGACGATTAAGTGAAGACAAGTAGCAACAGCTGGATCTGTTTTACAGAAAAGCAGAGTTGAGGGGACATGACCCTTCATCTAAACTCCTATATTTCTTCTCAGTAAATACATTTATGTTTCTCCCTTGCTACTTCATTTTCATAAAGCAGCATTGCTAAAATATACCTCTTCAGCCTCTTCTGAACCGTGCCCTTTCTGCCCAGAGATTTCTCTTGTGCACTCAGATTCAAAGACTAGCTCTGCAGACACGTTGCACTTCTACGGTGCAGTGCTCCTCTTTTGGAACTCTTCGCAGCTCCAGTCTTCCCCCGTTTATCAATCAGACTGGGTTCACAGTCCCTTGATTGCTTTGTCCTGTCACCTATTTCTGTTCTGTTCCCCTATCTGGTACTCTCTGCTCACTTACTATGTTGAAAAAAAGGAAAGGAATTGTTACTCACATTTTTATTTATCAGTTAGTTATCCTTTCAGTGAAGAACAATGAGTAAAAGGAAGGGGCAGAATCCAGGCTCCATTAAAACCCTTCGAAAAGCCTTGAGTTTCGATGGGCTAGAAAATCACCTCAAATGTTCACTGTTGTGTCCTCAAATGATTTCATATAGATAGTATCACTCAACCAGTGACAATTTTTTAAATATTTGAATCTGCATTGGTCAGATCCCTTCTGTTAACACATACTCTTTGTTGCAGAGATAAAGCTATCATAAAGTGCTCTTTGCTTTCAGAAGTGATCATGAAATTCAATGGACCAAATTTCATGAAAACACTTTTCTATGGGGAAAAAGAAAACCTCAAGGTAAAGGTTGAATAACAGCGACAAAAGAATATCTGCAAATATGAATGAAGTCCTCTTTCAGCATGAAGCTAGGAATAGGAATGAATGTGGAAGTCAGAATAAATGTCACAGTTCAAAGCCATACAGTTAGAAAGATAACATCACAGTCTTCGTTGCTGCCTCTGAAAGATGAAATGTTTTCTTCCTTTCAGGATAAACTGTGGAGGAGTTTGAAGGCTAGTCTAAGTCTAGATTAGCCACTTAACAGCAGCTGCTTTTGTACTTATTTTGTATTTGTCTGTGTTTTTTGCCTGAATAATTTTCATTGCACTGGGAGATTTAAGAGTAAATAATCAAAGGACCTAGAACTACAGTCAGATATTTTAATTAGATATCTATGTATATCCTCTCTGATCCAGCTAATGTGTCTGATGTTGCTATTCTAGCTTTGCTTAACACTTTTTCACTCTGTTGTAACTGAAAGCACAGCAAAGAATGAAATGTATTATATATTTACATACGTACAACTACTGAAGCCTGTGTACTTATTTATACTGAGGTCAAGTGCTTAGACAGTATCTTACACATTTGAGAACTAATGTTACAAAATGGTTATTGGCAAATGCCTCCTTGGTAAGGCTTTTAACATTAGAAACATATAATCATTGCAATTTTTGCTTTAGGTGCAGCCACATTCTCTCAAATGCCATGGGTGAGGCACTAGAAAACAATACAAAATAAGATTTTGAGCAACAGTCCAACCGCTGGCAGGCTCTTATAGATAAGAAAGTAAGTACAGAATAAGTACGAAAGGCAGATTTAGTGTCAAACCTAAAATACAAGGATAAGTTAGAAATTACAGGAAATAGCCTTGTAGGAAATTTAAGGAAAAGCTTATAGTAGAGCTGCCAAATTTCCTCACTTTTGCTCATGGCAGTAGTGAGAACAAAAAAAACCTGATATGAAGTCCTAAATATCTGGTACACCCCATCTTGAGTCTAAGGTATGATCAAAGGTTGGCTCAGAAGCTGATTACCAGTTTTTGGCTGTACCCTACCTTGTCCTAACATAGTTTCTAACACATTTCTCTGTCGGGGCCATGAGGGCATTTACAGGCCTTAATGGCTCTGAGCATCCTGCCCTGGGATCCCGACTTGCACCCCCATCGACGACCCAGAAGCCCCATTTCAGCTCAGGCCTGGGCTTCCCTCTGGTCTGTCTCCTGAAAAGAAGTTGGATCTGTGTTGTGTCCTTGTCTCCAGTCCTGCCACTGGCCCACCTCCTGTTGCTCCTGAGGGGGCTCTCTGGATGGACCTGGACCCAATTCATTCCTTGCTGCCGCTGGGACTGTCGGCGGAGCTAGTACCCTGCTCTGCCCACGCTGCTCAGACGCTGCGGGTCTGTACCCTGGTCAATAATAGCACAGCCAGCAGCTGGGTCACCCTCGGCTCGTGGCCCGCTTCCCTAGAGAGCCGCCCTTACGGCTCTTCCTGCTCCCTGTTGGACACTTTCCATGTTGTGCCGGTGATAGCCCAGAGAGACTTGTTAAACTTCACATATGGTCAATTCACAGTCCTGAAATTAAGCACCTTTGTCAGTCCCTGAAAAAGCAGAACTGTGCATAATGATCCCATCGTTATTTTCTTGAAATACAATGAAACATACTGACATGTCAGGCAGGAGATTTAACCTGTTAAGTACCAGAGCATTCTGCTTCAATAGCAGTAGGTTTTGGATTCCTACTTAAAGTCTGTCTCTCTCACAGACGTGCTCTGCCATCATGGATGTACTCATGGTGCCAGTTTCCTTTTCCAGGAGGAGCTATGTTTCATTCACCAGTGTGTCTTGGTGGAACTGAATCGAGTTTTCATCCTTGCACCCAGTACAGGCTTTCTTCACTGTGTACAGGAAGCTGCTATTACTATCCTTAGTCCTTCTGCTGGAGATGATCAGCATTTGCTTGCACTTTAACTAGCTTTTCAAAACTGATGTATCTTTACACTACTTCTGTCTGGGCACTGTTGCACAATGGCATGCTGTCTGCTCACAAAAGTATGCAAGCAAATGATGTTCTTGATCTTTGCACTAATCAGGGTCAGTGGTTAAAACTGACGGTTTGCAAAACTGGCGATCAAGGCATTATAAAGAGTAACACAACCTTGTACGACTGACAAGGAGCTGGTGACGAAGTGTTGCTTGTACCCTGAGGATCAAATGGCAGGTTCTGTGCACAAAGAATAGTGAATGACATGAACATTTGACATGGACAAACAGTACAGCTATATTTGGTTTAGCAAGATCCCAATTCATACTAAATAGTATGAATTCATTCACATCTACTCTGACTGTGACACTTTGAACACTAAATATATAACTTATACATGTGCAAATTTACTTCCTCTAGTGCTTTTCTTTCAGAAAATACAGACATTACACGTCATTAGCAACCTAACAAAATGAACTGTTTAACTTAATCAGCAACAGGAAGAATTTTATTTCAAATGGTAAACATATCTTGTATGAGAAAGATAGCAGCCATCAAAAAAAAAGATTATTATTAAAATTAATCCAGTTGTAAAACTTCATTTAAAATTTAACATGAACCATGTTAGAGTATTTTTCTAGGTTTGTGTATACATACACATACATGTACACACAATATGCATATATATATGTACATAATATACAGATATTTTGAGCAGTAATGGGAGACAAATCTTAGGGTGCAAAGAAAGATTTTAGTTCTTTTTTGACCTGATCAAAATCCTAATGTATCCTCAGCAAGTTCAAATAGCACTTAATAAGTCTCCTCTCAAAACCATTACAACCTACAATAAACATGGACATCAGCAACAAGTAACAAAAATTTAAAGTCGTACATAATAAGTTTAGTTGGTTTTGTTCTCTCTGAGAATATCTTGAAGCCTGATAGCCTGAGGGAAATTCAGAACAAAAACCTAAGAAGTTCTGTAAAATATGGGGATATTGGCAGGAAACAGTGTTGTATTGCTTATCTTGACACTTCCACCATTACATTTTCCAGGTCACAACTGCAGAATAATCTATTACTTATTTTCCTCATAGCAGGAACTTATTATTTAGTACTTACTTAGGTTGATATAATTAAGGTTCATAATATTTCTAAAGGTATGAATAGCCTAATAATATTCCCCAATTTAAGGGATCTCCTTGAATTCAGAATGTACTTTTTCAGAGCATCTCTGTTCTGTCTTGAAAGAGAAATATGAAAAAGAGCTTTCCTTGGAGAATGGAATTTCTTTCACTTACTCAAATGGTTGCACTCCTCCTGCCAGGGTTTTCAAGTTTCCTGTACATCACACTTACTGAAAAATCTGAACTGATTAAGTAGGACATGCACAGTAAAAATGATACCAGGAAATGCTGGACTTATTATTTCTATGCCATGCAGATGAACAGCACATGCACTATAAAAATGTGTCAAGGTCCACACAGTGTCTTGTTTAAATCAGTGTTCAGAGGATGTGAGTGGGTGGCTGGATGTCCAAGGATCCAGAGAGAGGAAAAAATTCCTCATATTTTGAAAAATATTTCTGTGTGACATAAGAAGTTCTATCTAGAAGAATTGAGATACATGCATGGTAGCCCTACTCACTTATTGACTTCTCTCCACATTTCTGTAGCTTCTGGGAAGGTCAGCATATCAAAGACAAAGGCCACTATTACGCCAAAAACTGATGTAAAAAAAAAAAAAAAAGCAAAAATGATGCTTGAAAGCAGAAAATGAACTGGATAAGAAAGCATTTCAAAAATAAAAGATAGCATTGTTAAAATTGGAAGATTGCCATTTAATTAGAGTTTGTCTTGTATAATCAATTAAATGTGTCAACGCTGGATCATTGCCATAGATGGCCATGAACTAAATAAGTTTGTGAGGAGGGTATGATAATTTTCTTCAAGGTAAACATCAGAACAATCAACAGAACTCTTTTCAGTTTTAATCTGGAAAGTTACAATGTTATTTTCTTTTTTGTAAACATTGCTTTGTGGAATTAAAATTGAACCAAATAAAGACAAGGTCAACCAAAGCTCAACTTTTTTCTCAGCTGTGTTTTTCTGTGCAGTTATGCCTGACCATAGGATCAATAAAGCACAAACTGTTTACCCTGTATAGATGAAGCACCAAATTAAATGTGATGTATGAAAAGATGCTTGTCGGTATGTACAGAAAATCACAAGGCAGCACTGTAAGGTGAAGACTGACCATCTAGATCTGCTTTAGGAGTCCTGAAGACAATGGTCCACAGTTATTTCTTGACTGGTAGCGTGATGGTATATAATCAGATGGGACTATGAAGAAGTGGACTGGCTGTGCTTTGTGAGTTAGCATTATCCATTGCATGAACATGCAGATCCCAATTACTGTTGACATATGCCCTTCAATAATAAAAATATAATAATAATCTCAGACTAAAGTCTGAAAGAAGAGCTAATTCATATAACATGTACGTATACATCCTCCAAAAACATTTCAGCTCATTTTAAGCAACCTGAAAATGAAATACATTAAAAATCGAATTAAATATACTAAATTTTTTTTTTTTAAAAAAGAGAGATGTGTTTCAGGAAACATAATTTCATTTTTTTTTTCTTATTTCTCTTATATCTCAATCATACCTACCCATTTAAAACCAGATTTCTCTCTCTCTTTTCCAGGTATGGTCTGAGTCATACTGAGAAGCTTGAAATTTTACTTTTTCACAAATCAATACACCTTTCTTGTAAATCAAATAATTACTTTTATATACTGAACACATTCAGTAATGAATGAGACAGAAATTAAAATCTAAGAAACCAGAATTATCTCTTTAGACCAATTATTTCAAAGGACTATTTTTTGTGTATCTGTGTTTCATATGAGTAAAAAGAATGGGTATATGTTTAAAAAGCATTTTCTAGGTAATTTATTTTCTTGTCTTAGAATATCTTTATTAGCTTAGAAACTTGTTCATACAATGCCAGCCTCATTGCAACTGTCATTTACTGCTTATATTACTAAATGTAAATACTCTATGTTTTATTTAGAATAAAATCCTTTGGGCCATTGGTGGTTTATTTGTTCTTGTGCATTAATTTGATGTGAGAGGATACAAAAACTATTTAGCAGAAAACATACAAGCTGAAATAGTTGCCGTGGAGTTGAAATACCAGCAGTATTTAGCATTTAAGTATTGGCACTCATTTAAGATCTATTCCCTAACTGCTACTTTAATGCACAGACTGCGAAACTTTGGAGAATTGGGCCCTGTCCTCTATCAAAATAGCCAGTGCTGCTCCCTATGGAGGCAAGGTGTTTTGAAGACATTGACTTCAACACAAGGAAGATAAACAGTTTCTCAAAATTGCCACTGTCACACCCGTGGCTGAACACTGTGCTATGCAACAGCCACACTGCCAGCGCCGAGATTCTGTTCCAGAATAGCCACCACCAGGTTGGAGATTATCTGCAGCACTGTTTCTCACTAGATTTCAGTCTATATTCCCATATAACAGAATGGAAGAACTGAAACAGAGAGAAAGCCCTAACTCTATTTTCCTCAAATTCAGAGCTCCTGGCATTTGTTAGTTCTCTGTCAGAATCAAAGCTTTATCTTCACAGGACTTTGCAATGAAAGCGAATCAGCTCCAGAGTAGTCCTGGGCTATGGCTGCTGCTGCAGTGAATCAGAGCCTCAAATGTAAGCCTCCCATATTCCAGGCAAATGTTCAAATCCTTCTGTCACTGAATTGATCTTCTGTAATCTCCTGATCTCTTCTGTTTACGTAGCATGAGATGGTAAGAGTATTTGAAGCAAAGAGAAGTGATGTCTTTGTGACGCAGAGCAGAACTGGGGAAGGTATGGCTCCTGGTCACCAAGTGAGGTATCCGTGTCCGCCTGCCACAGCACCCAAATGGCGGGTGTTCCGGGTGTTCCGGGTGTTCCAGGTGTTCCGATTCCAGCATCAGTTAGGTAATACACCTTAACGCACAACTAAGTTTCTGTCCGTAGTGACAATGGTTAAGTCACACAAGAAAGACAATCCCATAAAATAACAAATGAAACAACCTGGGGGCGTTATGTCATCAGAAAAAAAAACCCAACCCTATTTGACTAATAAGTGAACCTGGAGGCACGGCTTGGAAATGCTTATTTTCTCTTTTGTTATTGATTTATTTCATCTTGTGAATCTATCACTTTCAATTATGTTATAAAAATGAAAAAGTGGATCATATGTAAGCTGATTAACAGCAACACGTTGGTAGCATGACTTAATCATTCCCTGTGGGATTACTATTTCCTTTCTTGTTTCTTCCATTTCAAGGAACTTTGGATTTCTTTTTCTGCAATGAAATCTTAAATCATATGATTGTCCTGGAATAATCTCATAAAAATTATCAAAGGCATACAGAAAAAGCAAAGTGCGAGAAAGAATGAGACAGAAAAGAATCCTCCAGCTGACTAAGGGGGGGGATTTAAAGGTCACCATCAAAAGAGGCTGCAAAACCAAACATCAGAAAAGACAATAAAATCCATCAGTAAAATAGTATCGTTGATGTTTGAAAGTTAACTGTCTTAATAACAGAGTATAGACACATTATGTTTTCAAACACTTTTGGGAAACCTCAATCACTTCCAAAATAAAAGGTCTATGTAATTTTTATTAGGAGCTACAGTTTCTTTTAAAAATGTTTTTGATGTGCATATGTTAGGGTTTATATGGACAAAAAGTGTTTATATGGAGTAGCTTGAAGCCTGACATCCCGTGAAGTGCGACTTTGCTTCTGTTGCCTGAATAAACAGCGTAGGACCCACTGAGACTCTGTGTCACCTGTACTGAAATGGTGTTGATCTCCCAGGGAAAAATGCTGGAGTCCATCACTTCATTTGTTGCGTGTGGCCATTAATTTAATTTGATTTAATTTGGTTACTAGCAAAGTACAGGAAGATATACACAGATGAATTATTGATCTGTTTTTGGGCACTAATTAGAACAGGTTTACAGTTTGTCTCTAAAGCATTCTTTATCTTGTATGCAATAAAAAGAAAAACAAATTTAATTTGTCCTCTGTTGTTCTTGTGATTTATTGAATGTATGAAAACAAATCAACATTATATTCCTAATAAGGCATTTGCAAATGAACATTTTGGTTTGCAGACATCATTATCCTTATTCTATATCTGTAGAAAGAACAGAAATTGTCAGCAAACAACTCTGACAGAAGGCAGGACTTGGGGTAAATTTAGCTATATGCTAATATTTTATAGTAAAAATGAAAAAAACTAAAATTTTATAGTAGTAAAATAGTCATTTAGTGCATGATTGTATACTGACAATGTTCTTCTCCTTTTCCTTTCTCCTTTGTCACCTCTCCGAGCCTGGGATATGACATTTACTATCAGATGGCAGCAAAGCTGGAGCTCCATTGAAGGCTTCCTCTGAGACCATGCCGTTGTTAGCTGTGTGGGCAGCGCTGCTGCAGTAGGGCTCTTTTCTTCCCTTTGGCATGAGAAACAACAGTTTCCAGAAGAGCTTTGGCCATAGGCAATTTAAAATAAGGAGCCTGATTGCCTGTGCTGCCCACAAATTTCATGTCACACTACCATTAGGATTTGATCTCAGGTTTTGAGGAACCCATGATGGTGCCACACTTCCAGGCAAGCAAAACCGGACTTTACAAAGCATCATCTTTCAGCAGGATCCTCTCTTACTAATTAATTTTTATATTGTTTTTAAAGGCAACATGTTTTAGATGATCCTCCACTCTGATATGACACAAAAAAATGTGACATAATCTATAAATGGAAGAAATGAAGATGTCTACATGAAATAACAGTTCTGATTTATCTTTGTCACTTGTAAAACTATTTACGCTAAGTAAATTCATATCACGTTTTTTGCATTAACATTCACAATTACCTCACTACTTTAGTAGTAGTAGAATTTAGATTTATGATACCTTAAAGAACAGAAAATCATCTCTCCTTTTTCTCTTGTGGCTTAAAAGCAGGTTTAAGCCCATGGACAGAAGAATAAACCCCCCTTGTAATTCCTCCTGCCTTCTACTGCCTCCAGATGATGCTCACACATCAAACTGAGCACATGCATCATACACTTGCTAAAAATTCTGGTTGCTACACTGTATGTGTATATGTATTCCCTATGTTTGTGTGTATAAAGAGAAAAGATTGCAAAGTATTAACAGTTAGGAGACGCCAGAATTAAAATTTGCATGTACAACGCTAATCGGCTCCTTTTCCACATATAGTCTGAAACAATGCATGGTGAACTAATGTATTTTTCCATGAGACCTCCATGTCATTCAGTACACAAATGAATAACAAACTAATGAGCAGCTATTGAATATGTTGTTTTCTTCTCCTTGTCCGATGTTATCACCCCATTTAAAACCTGATTTGAAGACAGAATGATTAATTTCCTTGTTTACTCTTCAGTAATGCTCATCACTACAGTGTCCTAGTGCTTCAGACACTGATCCACATTTCCTCAGCACCTATGTAATGTAAGAGGGCCTTGATTGCACGCTTAGGTAGAGAACTAGATAAAAAAAAGAAAATTATAAGTAATTTATAGGGCAATAATTTGAAAGGTTTTAATTCTGATTTTTCAGAACAATTGGTGATAAATAAAACTACCTAACTTCATAATATAGCCTCCCATATCGGCTGCAGTTATAAATGCTCTAATGCCATCAATCAGATGTATGATCTGACCATAATCAGGCTGTATCATCTCACACTATCCTCTCAGAAGAAATACAGCTAGTTAATATCTATGAGAAGTTTTGTTTGTTTTGTTTAATAACTTGTTTAGTCCCAGTCTCAAAGTTTTGGAATAAGAAAAAAGGAAATCAGTTCATCGCGACGGCATTCAACAGTCTCAAATAAAACATCATCTCCTTTTGCTAGTAATTTGCTAGCAATCCTCTGCCTCAGTCACCGCACATTTTTCAACTGATCTGACAAGTCACTTTTATTCATCTATATTTATTCATCGTTTATTCATCTATAGAAACTGTTTTCTGTGTAATGAACTAGTCAATGAGAGTCATGAGAACAGCAGTGCCCAGGCCCTAGCTTGTGTTCCTTGTCTCACTCTCCATCAGCCCACATCTGCAAACTGCAATTACCAGTACCAATCTATAATCTCAGTTTCATTTAATTCCTTAGTACAGAGGACCATTTGGATAGCAAAACTGTTGTACCTAATCTACCCACATGCCAACTCTTCTATGTGGTTGATAAGACCAGCCATAACGGTCTACATCAGCCATGGAATCTTTCCCACAGGGCTCCTCCGTGAGTTGGAACCCCATATGGAATTTATTTCAGTGCATGCAGATAAATATTTGTGCATTTGAGTATGATGAAGTGCTGCATCTTTTGCTAAATTTCAGTGGACAAATACAATGATTGTACATGCTACTCTGGACCCCAAATATTTGGAAGCATGCTTTCAAAAATGTCAAAGATTAAAGCACTGCATATTGATTTATTTGTCTAAGTAAGTAATTACCAACTTCTGGAAGGTTTTTCTTCTTATTCTGTGAAAGAATGTTTTCATTTTGTCATGTATATTGCAGGAACAGACAGAAGTGGAAGGGATGTGTTGATAGTAACAAAGCAACAGTGTTGCAAAGAGACAGTCCTTCAACCTTGGTAGAGTAGCTCTACTGTCTTCAGATGATTCAGGCCAGTTCAGTAAGAGTAAGAACGTCCCCTATACATCTGCCATTTAAATTTTGGAAGATTTCATTACGTGCATTTTTTATGAGTTAACACACAATGGGGGGGGGGGGGAAGTCAGGCGTAAGTCCAAGAAACCAATCAGTTTGAAAGTGAATATAATGAAACTGCTGAACCACTTTATAAAGGACTTCTGTCTTCAAATATCTGATTTATTTTTATAGCTATTTACCTAAGAATCAAAACCTGTATGTACATTAAGGCAAACATAGAAAAAACACTCTTCAACAAATAGTGAATCATGTGCAGGCTTTCAGTCTAAAAAAGGCAACTCCACAAGGAGCCACTAGAGTATAAGAAATTTCACTTATTTGTAAATTCATGGGAAATATAGTTAGTCAAATCCAGACAATGAATTATGAATGGTTCTGAGCAAAGGGAGAAAATTGTACATACTGTACAACTGACAGAGAACATTTCGGCATCCAAACACTGAGAAAAATACTGAATATAAAATAAATAGTAACTGACAATATGAAAACATTTTTCTATCTCAAAGCTGCCAATCTAGTGGAGAAGTATATAGTTTGAAGATGTTGTCCTTTATTTACATAAAGCATGAAATGCTAAAGGCATGAATTATGTCATCTGTCTGGTATTTCTGAGTTGCATCCCCATCTTTCAGTTAGTAATATCTGTTTCTCTACACAGCTACTTTTAAAGAGAAAAATTTCCCATTGGCTACATTTTTTGAGTATACAAAAAACAGTGGTGTGGCTACTATATTAGATAACAGCAAAAAAGAGCTGGCAACAGGATGTACCAAAGGTCACACTCTCAAAGTGCAGCGGCATACTTCTAGCTACTCCTACTTTTGCGTACTTCCGACATGTGTCTCACAGCCTTCATTTCCGATTCCTGGAAGCTGCCAGTCTACCCACTCCATGTCAAGTTGATTAGATATAGAATCATATACACTAAGGACAGAAGCTTGACATGACAACTATTATGATTTTCCTTTCAGCAAGCTGAATTCCTTTCAAGATTGTCAGATAGACTACATTGGTATGAAGAGAAGTAATTGCCTGACCTAAAATTTTAAACACAATTTAACATCAAATATGGCAAATGGGTTGAGTTTTACTTGTATTCTCTCACAAGCACACATTCCCCCTGTATCCTAAAAGCTGATTAAACCAAACCTTTCTCCCTTTTCTCTGTTTCAAAATCTTACTGTCAGGACTCTGGCATAAAAAAGATCTTGCAAATCCATAGCAACCTGATTTTTAATCTGCACCACCAAAAATAACTGCGCATGCGTGGCTTCCTCCCCCTCCCCCCCAGTCATATGCTCTGCTGGCAAATTCAGCATTTGGAGGGGAAGGGATTAGTCACTGGAGCAGCGAGGGAGAACTAAGGATTCCTTACAAAAAAAGCACCTTCAAACCGTGTGTCTGCTACTCATCACTCCCTTCACGTGAATACTTGGCATGTTTAATGGCAAGTTGCCTTTTTAAAAATAAAATGATAATAATGGGACCTCTCTGACAGCTGCTCCGTGGTTTGGAATATGAATACTGGTCCCAGTGGAGGTAGATTAGAGGCCAAAGTGCAGATGAAATGGGGAGAGGTGAAAGGTTATTAGCTTGAGACATGTGTCTCCAAAATGTGTCCTACAGATCTTCACCACATAGCTATGCTGTTCTATTTACATCACATTTTTAGGTTTGGTTGGGTGTTCTTTAAAATAGCGCTTATATAAAAATATAGATTATGTAGTCATTATACACATGATATATACGTGAAATAGCATTTAGCTATCTTTAGAAAAGACTGTGAATCATAATCATAAAGAAAACTTTATGAATATTATGTATTATAATTAGGCAGTGCATTGATTACGTGAAGAGGAAAATCTTTAGACCAATTTTTTCTTTTTTTCATAAATTATTTTAATATTTACCCAAAGCATGCACTGTTACCGAATCTTATTTCTTCTGCTGTAGTGTTTACTATTCAGGAACTGACAACTACCAGTAATAATTAGCCAACTAATTTTACTACATAGTCAGTCTAGGCATAGATACACGCTATCGTCCCAGCAGCACCAGATATTATACAGAGAACCTGTGGAAACTGCTTGGAGCAGCTATCAAGACTGGGAAATAGGACATGCTATGAGATCATCAAGAAACATTTCTATTGTTTCATCGTCTGATGTAGCACATAGGCAAAGCAGCCCACTTCTTACCTAGCCTAGCAGAACACAGTTCCTTTACTAAGAGAAAAAGAAAGCTGAGCACCTCTTTGTTCTGGCTGAGTCCCTTTAGGATGACAATGTACAGTATATGCTAGCATATAATTTTTAGTGGCAGCTACGTACTGTTTAAGGATTCACACACCACTGACACCGTAAAAGGACAGGCCTGCTAAAATCTCACACAATATAATTTAGTTTTACTTTTTCCTTTTAAAGGTACCTGATACCAAGTAAATATATACAAAATTATTCCTAAAAGAACATTTTAATTAAGCACTTGACATTTGGGAAATACATGAGTTATAGATGCTTCTGAAATTTCAATTTGTGTATCTTTCTGTACATGAAAGATAACATTTTTCAGGGATCATTTGACGCATTTTATACTCGTTTTGCACACACCATGTACACAAGGACGACATCACTAAGAGCTCTAAAGCTATTTTAAATTTTGCTTTTTCAGATATTTGAAGTCCTTATTTCCTACTTCGACAGCATTTTTAATACATTTTTTGCATGAGTTTTTTACAGGATTGTATACTGATATTCAGTAAAAGCTTCTACATCCAGAGAAATGTTCTTTTATCACTCTGAACCTGCTAAGAGGTCCCTGCAGCACTCAGAAAGTGATCGATACTGTAGAAAACATCAGACACATCCAACTTCCTTTTCCTCCTTAAAGAATTAGCACGTAGCATATGTAACTTGATGCTCAAAAACTTTGCATAATGTCACGACCCCTGACAATTCACTGTCATATCTGGCAACTTTCAAAAGCTATATGAAAGGCTACTTGAGAGGGAGGAGAAGATAAGTATTACTAGATTAATAGTAATATCTTTTTCTCTAAATAAAATTCAGTGCAAGTTTGGAAAAAGAAATACACGTTGGAAAGTACTAGAGACACTTGAGTAGAGCCAGTTACTGTGTAGAGCAGGCACTGTCAATGTAACTAATTTAATCACTGGAACTAACTCAAGAAAAAACTCAGTTAATTGTGGTCTTATATAAGAAGTGACGTCAGTCCATGTCTCAGTACTGGAAAATAATGCAGCCTTGTGGGGCTTTTAAATCTGGCAGCTGGCAGACTGTGATGTTGACAAGGAGAAAGACTAGAAGCAAAAGCTGTTTTATTTTTAAAGTCAGAATTCTCTGTTCAAAGCCAGGAGAGATCTAATATTTTTTCTTTTTCCTTTTCTTTGCCCTCTGCCAGTTTGGCATTTACACAGGGGCAATTGTTCTAGGTTCAGGTATGGCACCCCTGGAACCCAGGCAATTTAATTTTTATTATTATCATTTCTTTCAAGTTGCAGATATGAAATTGTGATAATGCTGATACAAAACACTAATACAAGCACAAATCACTGTGAATGCAGCATTTATCATAATGTTTTTCCTCAAGGAATATTCGAGAAAAATGTAAGTAGTCCTTATTTCTTTATACTGCTTTTGGAAAATGTTCCTTGGGGATCTTTTCCATTATGCAGATTGCTCCATTATGTGAAGTGGCTAGTCACTTGGCAAGCATTTTGAAGATAGGATGTGGAATGTGCCAGGCTGAGAGACTGGCAAAGGTACTGGTCCAGCGATCTGACTTCTGTGACCATGCAGAATGGCTGATTCACTTGTCTGGGTCCATGATGGTGGGAAGAACAGCAGATAGCAAAGAAGAAAGATGCAGCTACAATACAACTGATCTAACATTTTGTTTCATGACAATGACAGCAAAGCTACTGATTGTTTATATGTTACCTGAATGATCTTAAAAGATCTTCACAGAGAAAAGCAAGCATTATGCTCTCTTACAGGTCAGAAAAACCAAGTACAGCAAACTGAAAGGAGCAGGACAGGTTTACTCAGTAGGCTACTGGCAGAGCTAGGAACAGAACCCAGTTTCCAGCTCTAATGTACTATTGAACTATGCTACCTTTTTCAGTGAAGAAGAAAAAAATAGACACATACAGATGTACTTGGATTAATTGGACTGGACTTTGATTAATTTCAGCACAATTTAATTCTTGATTCTGACAGAGCACTGACTCAGCAGAGTCTGGAAATTGTGGCTGAACTGCTGGGAGTGACACTTCACAGTTCTTTACTCTCATTTCTATAAATGGCACTTCTGTAACATCAGGCTGTGGGCACTGAAGACATTCAGCAACTCACAGGATTTAAAACTAAGCCATTATATTGAGATCTAAATAATTTGATGGGGGAAAATATTTTTCTTTCTCCTTTTGGAGGCTCCCTTCAAGGGCACAGACTTGTTTTTCCACTTACAAAGATTCTGTTGTTCTTTAAGCAATGAATTGCAAGAAACAAAATTTTACTGGGCACTTCAATAAACCACTCTGAGCTTCTTGGCTTTGCAAACATGCAATGAATGAGTAACAACTGCTCCTTGAAGGATCAGAGCAATTGCTGGTGAATGAGATTACATGCCACATCCTGCTGCTATCTTGGCAGCACTTACAAAGAGGAACTCTAGAGGAAGATATTCGAATTATATTACTGAGGGCATATACACTTCTAAATACAACTATTATCTCCTAAAAAACAACACCTGCATTTCAGGTTCTACGCCTCTCAAAATGTAGCATTTCAAAGAAAAATGCAAGAGCAAGCACAGTAATTCTATGTGAGGAAATTCAGTTTTACTAAATTTTCTTCATTCCTATTTCTGAAAAGGCTTTAAACACCACTTATGTATTTTCCTCAAGGAATATCAGCTCATGAATTCCTTTCTTTGAGAAATATGTTCATTTCTGCGCAAATGTTACAGAAGAATACAGAACGCCTAATAGGTTATCACTGAGATAAATGAGCAAAAGAGCTCTTTTCTTTCTCATTCCTAGGCATAAGCAAGTATATTCCTCTGTGCCATAAATCACAAACAAACAAGAAGTCCAACAAATTTTCCAATAAAATATGCTTCCTTTGGATTTAATGTAGAAAATATAAGCATTCTATCGTAAGACAATGACAATGCTTTTATCACAGTGAGTGACTGAGCTACACAAACCAAGGGCAGCTGTAACTTGTGTTGCCAACAACTTATGCAGCTTTTCTTACCTTCTCATTGTGCTGTTCAGTACAAAATGCATACAGGTAGTTACCATGGTAATTCGTGCATCACATGATAATCATAAGCTGTTGCAGAGATATAGAGCATCTTCTTAAAGAAGCATGCATAGATGCACATAGATAACAGATAATAGATTTTATCTAAACTTGTTTGTTACATCTTAAACTAGACCAGGTGTGAAAACATTAGCACAGAAAAGATCATGTCAAGACTTCCCAAGCTAGACAACTGTAACAGTGAAAACCCATTTGCTTGTAACTAGTTCAGTGGGCACAAATGATTGACTAGATTTTAAAACCTGAGGACAGAAGTTGCATTCCTCCTTTCTTGTACAGTGCAAACAGTATTGCATATACTTTGTAAATAGTCATAACAAAAATAACTGATTATTTCCTTTGTAAAATAGTTCTGAAAGCACTTGAAAGATAAACTAAGAAGGTATCTGTATGCATTAAATTAAACTCACGCAGTCACACAGAAACAGCAGAATGAATCTGATTTTAAAATTCTGGTGGTTTTTTTCAAATATGGAAGTAACAACTTCCATTAGTTAAGCTTCTATTTTAGTCTTTGGTCACAACCTAAACACGAATGCCTGAAGAAAATATCCCAGTTACTCAAACAGAAAAAAGCATTTCAGACTTAGGAGTATGCCCTTGCCTTAGCTTCTACATCCAAGAACAGAGCTCTTTTTGCCTTTGAAGCAGCTTGTCTTCAACTGCGAAGCAATCTCGCCCTCGTCAGAAAACTCCCTCTCTCAAGTTCTCATTTAGGTTATCTAAAGCAATGCCTGGTGTGTGACTAGGAAAGGACATGAAAGGGTGGATGAAATACAAAATGTTTCATTAAAAGATGTCTGCTTACATAGGTGGGGGTGGCAAGGAGAGGAGATGGAGGAGGTAGTTTATCTATCACATTACTTTTCCTGTTTCGCTAATGCAACTACCGAGTTTTTGCGTGGCTCGCGACATGTAGAGCAGCAAAGCCTGTTAGGCAGCCTTGTTGCTGTTCTCTACGCAATAGAGGCAAACAGGGCTGCTTCTTTTTCTGTTTCACATCAGTTACAACCTGTGACTGATTTTTCACAGAATCTTTCTGCACATTGGGCCAGACATACAATAAAGAGTAGAAAGATGGGCCGGGTACAAAAGCCTGGCCTCTTCTCCCTTACCAACCATAGAGATACAATTCAATACAAAAAAGCTAAAGTGGTATTACCTCTACTGTCTACCATTGGGATTTATCACAGATTTAAAAGCACTGAAAATGGAAGTAATCTGGTGGATTTCCGCTGATGACCCAGTGGTTGCCTTTTAATCCCGAACACATTGGCTCCTCAGCCAAATTAACTAAATTTACCTCTTGCCTCTACATCTGATGTTTGAATCCATCTCTGAAACGTGCACCTTAGACCTCTCAAGGCCTAGTAGCATCTCTATAGCAATTCTGAATGTATTTTAAAAAGGAAAATTATTAAAATTATTTTCAAAGCTATTAAAGTGTTACACAGTCAATCGCAACACCATACACTGCACTTGTGCATTCCACATGAATTTACTGCTATTGTCAGTACTTACACCACATCATCTAGATAAGAACAATGGTGATGAGATCCCATCAACACAAAAGCCTAGGAAAACTTTGTTTTTCTCTCTAAGTAGAACCAATATTACATAAGCAGTCTCCTAGACACCCTGCTTTTAAGTCCTCCAGGCCACGTGGGTGAAAATTAGCATCTGGATTTAAGCCAGCAAATCTGATGAACACAGGTGTAATAGATTTAGAGTGAAAGTACTGCTGAGTAACTCATTCTTTCACTTTTCCTCAATTTTTAGTTAATTTTAAGGAAAAAACTATACAAAATGTATTGTAGAGACAGTAGTGGAGTCCAGCTGAGAGAGTGTGGGTAATTCTAACTTGAAAGCCAAGACCGGTACTCTTTGTCAAGTGAAGGGAGAGAGAGAAAAATAAACCAGCTCTAATTGGGGATAGAAATTAATGACATTTGATTCTGTGTATCAGCAGCTGTGCAAGAAATGGAGAACTTCAGCTTCTACCAGCATCTGAAGACAAGGAGGGGTCATAAGCACTTCACAAATGCTTTTTGCAACTTCTGAAAGGGGGTTTTTTTTGGTGTATTTTCTTTGTCTACTTTCCATATCAGAGCAGACCCTGTTTCTCCTGTTCATTGCCATAAGCTACTTACAGTTAACAAAACTTAGTCTCAGGAAAATGTCAAATATAATGAAAAAGAAAGAGGAAAAGTTATAAAAGAGAGAAAGTTGGCAACAAGTTCTCCTATGGGTCATATTCTCACAGGTTCGGCAAGTTCTTCTGTTTCATCCACTAAAAAACATGCTACCACCTCACCTGCTTCTGCTGCTGCCATTGCTGCTCTGGTTTGTGTCACCAGGGTATTGTCCATAAAAAAAACACCTCCTAAAGCATCGCGTAATGTCAATGCTGGTTGACAAGGTGGAAAAACAGCTTTACTCCTGAAAACCACTAAATATGAACCACTGGGAGTTCACCCCTTTTCTTTCTTTACCATGAAGCAGATTGTGAAAGAAATGGAGTATAATGATGTCAATGAAGAAAGACTATTTATTATTGTAATGTGATGTTCAAGGATAATTTTGAGAATATTAGAAAAAATGGTGGATCCAAAACCTGAGTAGAGTCTAGTAAGGAAAGTTTTGAGGTCCTCTAATATGAACTCAAACACTGAGAACCCTGAAGAAAGAGGAAATGCCACTGATCTGTCAGTTAGATGTAATCAGTACAATGGACTTTGTTCGAGCTCTTGGAAAGAGAGCAAGCCATAACTTACCAGGATAAAAATTAAGGTTATGATTAAACTAGGAGCTAGTGGGCAAGTGACAAAAAATAACAGAAGGCATGTCAGAAAGTTTAAAATATTTTTTGTTAAATTGCCTGTTGATTCTGTAAGTTGACAGCAATTGGTTTACACATACAGCAAAATTAATTCTTAAATGAATGGAAAAAATCAGCCAGACCCCTACACAGATATATCTGAGAATCTCCACAGAGATTCCAAAGACACTTTGGATTATAACTGTCATACTGAGACTTTAAAATGAGCCACAGTGAACATCAAGGTACTAATGACTGTGGGGAGAAAGTGATGAAATATTTCTGTTAAAAATGAGGGTAAATGGGACCCTCCATTCATCACTTACTGATGTTTATGAATATATTCTACGGCTGTAGAAATCTGCAAATCTGACTTATCTCAATCCCCTTCAGTGGTAACAGGAATCTGGGGAGTGGAGTGGCTGAAGCCTGGGATAGTGTAAGATAAGGACTAAAGTACAAACTCATTTATAATTTATAAAAGTTAGAATATCAGTTGTCTAACCACCTGACCAATATGATCCTAGAACACCTTTCTGGATGGATGTTGAGGAGAAGAAAACTTAATACTTTTAAGGTGAAGCTTGATCATTTTACTGAAGTGTGTACGCAATGTGGTTGTCCAAAAAGCAGCAGAGCACACATGAGGATTCACAAGTTTATCTCCAGTCCTTGCAACATGCAGGATTATTTTTAAAGGACCAAAAAGTACCTGTGGAAAATATTCTTAATGCAGGCTTCTCAACATCACTTCGCATCCACAACATGATGCTATTTTTTTTTTTTTTTTGATAAACTGGATTCTGTTATAGAGATAATAGTCTTTGGTTTTCTTTTACAGTGAATTCCTGAGGCAGAATTGCTAAGAATTAATCATTAGGCTGAATAAGGGTTGCTCCAGATGTTACTGACCAAGTGATTATTATAATGCTGTTAACTGAGCCTGCTAGTGCTTTAGAGCTAACATTTACATCTCTATTTGTCTTTCCAGTCTAGACCAAGTATGGCAATAGCAGGCAGTTTTCCATAACTGCTGTTTCAGACTGACAGGTACAACATTATCTGTTCTCTTTTTGTCTTGTATGTTTTCTGGTCATGAAAAAAAAAGTTTTTATTCTCTAAATAACCAAATGCATCTTCTGACTTTCTAGAATATCAAAAAGTCTGTGAGGATCAAGATGAATCATTTGACACACACATGTTTCAGTGAAAGTGTGGGTGGACTCCAGAATGTTTTACCCTTACTGCTGTTAACTTTCAGGCCACAAAATTATCAGGTATCAAAATTATGTCATTGATTTCACAGAATCTTCACTAACAAAACCTGCCAGGCGATGACTAAAGAATTATTCTGAGACATGGAAGATTTAAATTGAGCCCCGTGTTAGCAGACAAGCTTCCTGTGTGGTCTCGTGCATGTTACTAAGGTCATTCAAATGGGATGCAGAAAATCTATGCTTTCTCCTCTGTATGAGGGGATTTGTTCTCTCAGAACAGTTGTCTAGTGATCACAGAATAAGGTTTGGTTTGGGCACAATCTTTTAACCCATCTTTACTGCTGAAGCAGTTCCACATGCAAGGAAGGATTACAGAAGAACACAGGAATAGCCACACTTTTTCAGACCACAGCTTACTGCTTTAACTCCAAAAATAAACAAAAGCGAGCACCTATGGAAGAGTAAAAACAAGGCAGGCATATGCAATATTTCCCCTGTTAATACTCTCCCAGCCTCCAACAGTTTTCAGCTTGGAAAATTCCCAAAGCCTGCTGGTATTTGTCTACTAAGTAATCCTCAATGAATCTCTCTTCCAAATACTTATTAGTCTCCTCTTGACACAATATATTTTGTCATCCAAAATGTCCTAAAGCAAAGAATTTCACAAAAGCAAAGAATTTCACAGGTCTAACACAACTTCCTTCTTGTTTTGGGTTTTTCTTTGGTTTGTTGGGATTTTTTTTTGCTACTGCCCTAATTTGATAGTCCTGATTTCTTGTGCTGGAAAAGACAAACGACAGCTCACCACGCTACTCTGATTTTGAAGTCTTCTGTCTTGATGAAGTTGTCTTTATTTCTGTGTTGAAGATCGCTAGCCTACGCAGCCACCCTCTGTGTGGAAGTCATTCTTTTCTTTTGAATTCTTTTTCTCTAAAACTTTTGCGCTTCTAGTATATATTTTGTGAGGTCAGAGGACCATAACTGTCCACAATATTTCTGGTGTCAGCAAACCATGGATGTATTCAATGGTTTAATGCAGTTTTCTCTTCATTATCTTTTCCTATTCTAGTAATTTCTAATGTTTTATTTTCTTTCCGACCTTTGCTGAGCCCTGGGCATAGCATGTGTCTCTACACTACGATTCCAGTGCCTTGTGCCTAAATGGTAATGGTCAGCTCAGATTTCATCGTATTATATATGAAGGTAAGACAATCTTCCCCATGTGCAACACTACACACAAATAAACCCAAATTCTCATACATAGTTTATATAGAAATAAGGTATTTCAGAAATGAGAACCAGAAATAGTAACACAGTCAGTGTCACATGGAAAACAGAGATCAGATTCCTAATACCTACTCCACTATATAATTCAGTTGTTATATTACTTATTGATTGGAAATAAGAAGCATATCTCACCCTTCCTAACTTAATGCTATCACTAGGCTGTAGGCTCTCTCCCTTGTCTCAAACATGCCTTCTTTCTCTTGTAGACCACCATAAATATTTAATTGTTCAACTCACTGTGGGACAGCTTCAGGCGGGAGGGACTGCCCGCATATTATTCTACAGTATTTTACTGGCTGATGACTAAAACCAGAAGGAAGGGAGGGAGAGACAAATGGAAGGAAGGCGGGGGAAAGCAGGGAGAAGTGGGGAGAGAGAGAAAAGGAAGAGAAGGGAGAGGGAGAAGGAAGGAGGGAAGAAGTTAACATTTGGTAGAGAAAAGAGGGAACTGAATTCAAGTCTGTAGCCCACATTAGTCTTTGTACTACTGAGTTATTAGATAATTTTTAGAGCACCTGCTTCTGTTACCTTTTGAAAGAAGATTGGCCTCCCCTCAGAGAAAAGCTGAAATGCTTGATTCCCAGGGAGAGTTCAGGACCAAACTGAGAAAAGTAACTGATCAGTCTGCCTGACAGCCTTTTAACTCCTGGAAAGGAGATGAGTTCAACCTATGTCTTTCTCACCGTGATTTCCTCTTGGCATTTTACAGTTCCTTGGTCAGTACTCTAGCCTTTGCACAGCATACTCTGACTAAGCCTGACTTCCCTTGTGTTGTGCCAGGCCCGAGGGACTTTGGCTCTGATTTCCACGCAGTGGCAAAGCAAACGAGTTAGGATCTGCCAGGTGTGGCATTATGCATCTCAAGGTCCCCCTGCCACTGTAGTCTCTAAGACTAACTGAAAATCAAATGGATTTAGGTTCAACAGAGTCTGAAGTCTGATCTTCAAAGTTATTAGACTCCTATTAAATAGAAATAAAATGGCTAATTATTTTTTAAGATCTTGGAGTAAATAATTTTTTTAACGTGACACCTAAATTCCCAAATGAAGTAGATATTGAAACAAAGTATGAAGCCATAATAAGGTATTTTTAATATATTACACTTTAAAAGCCTCTACATTAGTTCATTCAGTTTCCCACATGTAAGGTTAGCATGGTAAAGCTTTCATTCGTGCTTCATTTCCATGTGGATTTTATGCTTTTTGGGGAATACGGATTATTTTATACTGTATGCACAGTACCTAGTGCAGCAGGGTCCTAATCACAGTTACAGGCTATGGTAACTTTGGCAATATAGTCACCACCTGTTTCATTTAGATATGAGCCTTTTTAGTCACCACTATCTACTTTTATCATGTCTTTCTCTCTCACAGAGAGAAAAATACTTTCAAAATAGTCGTATTTGTGGACACCACTGCTGGCATACTCACTTAAAATACTTTCTTTCCTAAATGTGAAGAAGAAATCTGAATAAAATCAGCAGTCCCTCAAGGTGCTTTGAAAATCCAGGCCTCTGGGATTTATATGTGCATTTCCCATTGAAATGAAAAAGAAACAGTCAAATACCCTGTGCAACTCTGAAAATCATATCTTAAGATTTATGGCAATGTCTAAAAAGCTAAAAAGGAAATTCTTTTCTCAGCAATAATTTGTATTATTGGTCTCCATATTTAGCTGTAATTTCATTCTTCAGCAAAGAAGAATATATTGGTAAGCCTACTGATTTTATTTTTTAGTATTCCTGGCACATATAGGATTGTTTTCATTAGTGGCAAAACTACTTTTGCTCAGCTATGCACTGTGCCTTCTGTGCTAAGCTGTAATGCAAGCTAAAGGCTTTTCTTGGGTACGCAAAATAGTTTATTATTACTAACAGTTACACACAACCAGGTTCAGTTAAAGAAATACGGCTGGATTTAAAGGGCACAAACCCTCAAAAGACCTAAAAATAATCAATTCTTTAGGGGATTCTGGAGCTTTTAAGTATGTTTCTGCAGTACAGAAATCTGATGTGGATTATAAAAAGAAAACGGTGCCCTAATAGCTTACGGTATTATTTTACATCACAAAATTGTACAATTCAATGTGCACACTCCATAACACAGGGCCAAAATCTGCCCTTCTATGCGTCCCCATTGATTTTAACATTATTTAAATTGTTCAAAATGAAAAGAAAGCTATTGTAAAAATTTTTAGGCTGTAACATACTTTACTGTAATGACATATATAGTGTTAGCACATTCTGTGAACTACAGCAGAATTTTCACTTGGGCCAAGTCTACCTCTGGCTCCAAAGGTGTAGAGGCCTCCTGGCAGTGAACCAGGGCAGTTCTACTAAATGAGGGATTACTACATTTGAGCGCCCCCACCAAATTAAGGATCACTATATTTTAGTGCAACATTTGAGCACATGGAATCTGAGGATCCAGAATTTAATATCTAATCTTTAACATTCACAAAGCATTAGTCAGGCCTTAAAACCTCAGGGTTTGGGGGAAAAATCATCATTTTCATGAGTTAAAATTTAGTTTAATCAGCTGTTCGCCTGTGCTGTTTTTTTCTTTGAGCTGTCTGGATCATAACAATGTCATCACATTATGCTGTCCAGCTTGCTTTCATACGTATGAGGACCTGAAATTGCCTTTTTTTTAAATGAAAGTTTGTGATTCTCACTGAACTGTCCGAATTAGGAGGCTAGTTCTTGAGCAAAACTGTTAAGCATAGTATTACAGTTTCCCAAGGAGGATGTGCTCAGGCCATATTGGCTACATACATTAGGGTTCCATCTCTTAGTTACCCTGAGAACAGAACTGAACCCCAGTAAAATACTGACTGGTAAAATATTTTTACAAAGGAAAAGTTCACTATTTGCAAAGAGTTAAACACAGATGCTTCAGGACTACAGCTTTGTGTATGCAGGGAAGCAGAAACAATACCAAGAAATTAATGCTGTCCATTGAAGACACCTTCCATGGAGCATTTCTGTGGAGTGCCAGCCAAAGGATTTTCAGCTTGCTTCCAATAGCACACTCCTGACATCAAAGAGAAGGGAATTTTTGGCTAGGAGAACTAAACCAAATAAAAATGAAACTGTTGTTTAGAAAATTTTTAAATGAAATATTTTGCATATCAATGCACTTCTCCACCAAAAGCTGAAACGCTCTGATTTCACTGAAATATCATTTAGTTGAAAAATTAAAAGAGGTGTCAAGAATAAAACACCCTGTTTTGGCACTTCTGAACGGAAAGTCTAGTTTTTCTCACACCCAGAGTGGAAGCAAAATAGAATGTTTCAAAACATCTTAAATTTTTTTCCAGAATTTTCATTTTAGAAATTCCAAAATTTAGATGCTTTTCCCCTGAACAGAATAGGAATAACTACTGAAATCTTAATTTTCCACAGGCTGGATTTTCTGTCTTCTGTGTAGCATTCAAAGTGTTCCACCTTCTCAGAAAAGAATGACCATCTTTGGTCTACATCCTCATTGGACTGGTGTGCTGAGAAGCAATTAAAAACCTGTCTTATTAAGCTGCAATTTCTACTCTCCTGGGTGACTGAAAAAAACAGAGTGCCACATGAAGGCAGTAACACATCCATGGTATGACCTTAGATTTCCAGAAAAGTCTTGATAACGCTTTCAAAAATGCTGTCACATAAGGTAGCCGTAAGATCTGTGCTACATTATATTCGATGACTGTCTTGTTGTCTGGCAGTCCCAAGCTCAGAGAATAAAACCAAACAAACCAACCAACGAAGCAATAATGTCTTGAGCTATATTAAAATAACAAGACAGACTTGGCAAGCTGAAGAAAATCATTGTATGTCCTCATGGTAGTCTTGTAGTTAGTTCTTGTGTGTCTTTAGCTTGCTTACATAACTAAAGGCAGGTAGCATAAGGTGATGAAAGGAAATCTTTTTCTCAATGTACAAAGAAAATACTGATTACATGTACATTTATTAAACCAGCTTGTTTGACCACACCTATGAGTTCATGCTACTTACTACAAATGTAAAACGTACGTAAGGAGAATAAAGACGTGTAGATTTGTACAGACTGCATGGTCATACAGCTAACAAAAAGAGTTTTGTGGTTCGACATAGTTGCCACACATTTCTTAAAAATAAGTGTAGATTATTCTACAAACATATTCTACAAATCTACAAATAATTGCAGTTTTCCACCACATACTCCTTTCTTGGTAATCTGTTTACTAACTGGAATAATGCTAGCATACAAAGGCAAATGAATATTAAACAACCTTTTTTTTTATGTTGAAAATTTAAAAAAGTAGGTTTTTTCCATTAGGCAGAGAGATTTTGGCAATATTTATTTATCCTCAGTTTCCTGCTTCTATGGGGGCAGAGTAGGTACAAGGTATTAGAGCCCTTAGCATTTATGCTTCTAACTAAATTCATAGATGCTGGCAAGCTTTGCTCATTTGGCAGAATGCTCTTTGCTCTGCTTGGTTTCACAGTAGCTGTGAAACGGGTCTCCAAAGCCTATGTACACCACAGATATTTATGCATATAAAGGGATGGAAGCAAGAGAAAGCTTTCAAAGAGGGAGCTGGCTGTTCCCATCTGGAGCTCTAAATGAGGAGCTTTAGCCTCACTCTGCCCCACAGGGGACATGCACACCAGTGCAATAAGGTTTCCTATACATCTTGTTAAGCCAGCATTAGATTGAAAAATGCCAGTTTTCATCCACACGCCACCATCTCCTGAGCCCTCAAGCTTGTCCTCAGGTCTCATAAAATACTTGCTTCCACCTGTTTCCACCAGTATCCCCTAGAGTTTACCATGAATTTAATTGCCTGCCAGTTTTTATGTCTGCTTAAACTACAAGACCTTTGAATAATTTATGTCCTAATTACTGTTCATCATTTTTTAACTAGAAGGCTCAATTCCATTCACACAAAAGAAAATTCATGGGATTCCTTCTAAGGAAATACTTTCAAGGAGCCATATAAAAACAGCAAGCGTGATCATGGTTTTGAAAAATGAACTTAAACTTAGTCTAATAAAATGTCATAAGAATATTAATCATTCCCTCCTGATATGGATCATAGTCATTTTAGCACAGATTCTATTAAATAAGTTCATAGTTCGTGTGAAACGTAATACCTCAGATTTCTGGAAGAGCTTATTTATTGATCATCTCATTCAGGGCTACCATTGTGCTTGCAATTTATATTCCTTTCTCCCAAGCAGCAGGATTAAACCCAACTGATGTTTCAATCAATCTCAGCTAACACAACCTCAGGCTATCAAATTCATCTACGATAATTCGGAGCAGAAGCCTGCAATGCCTTTGGGCCACAGTTCAGAATTAAACTTCTCTTTTTTGAAAGGAAGAGTGATTTTTTTTTTCAGGACTACAGTATTTTCAGGTACAAGCAAGTAATGCTTAAAGTTGCTCTATGATTTGTGGCAGGGTATCTTAGGGAGAGGGGAAATCATTCTAATGGAGTGTTATAAGTTTCTTGAGTTCAACAAGTTAATAGAAGACACATGTCTGGAATGATTTTGCTGTTAGCATTTTGTCTGAGAAATATACACAAAGGAAAAACAGAAAATGAAATTATAAGACAAAGGTAGACTAGAGGCTTTTGAAGTTTTACTGTTGCTACCAGGAATAGCTGTAACTCTTTTACAGGTTTATGGTATTTCTGTTAAGCTTATCCTGGCCAATACTTTAAAAATCTGATTGTGTATCCATGCATGATCCCTTCTCTGCTTTTGCCCAACTGGGCCTATTTAACAGAGTAGGGGCCAAAATTCCAATGGTCTATGCATCCAGAAGCTCCAAAAATGAATTCCTTGTGAATGTGAAATATACATGATTTTGTAGACAGAATTAGGAGTTACAGGAGACACTGGTTATTAAAATGTTTACTTAAGAAAATAAAACTCTTAGATGTTGACCACTGTAGAAAACAAGAACAAAAATAATATGAGTGCTCAGACTTATTTTTGCATAACTTTACTTAAATGGGTAGTGCAACATTTATGAGTAAATTTGTCAATATATGGATGTCCAGCCTCTGGCTGTGGGCCGGATCTGACTCCCCAATATAATTCAATGCCTCCTCTCCAAATCCCTCTTCCCAGGAAGCCCTTCAGGCACAACCTGTCAAACAACCTAACTGGCCTTCAGGGTCCTCAAGTGCCACATCCTTGACCAGAACAGGTGCTTAGAGCATCATCGGATGAGAACGTTTTCACACATGCATTCATGAAAACAATACTGTGTTTGCTATTGTGTGTCCCGGTGTACATGCATTGCATGCTGGTGCCTGTCTGCATTTGGTCACATAACAGATACCCTTGCAGTCATGGAACTGGGAGAAGGAGAATATATGGCTCTGCATTATTTTCAGAACATACTATTGGCATTTCCCTTCACTCAAAAGATTGGGTAGAACTGGAACAGCTGGGAAAACAGACAAAAATCTTCAGGTGAATCCACTCAGTTGTGATCGTAAGTTATACAGGAGATTAAAAGTTTTCCGTCTAATTTTCTGTACACCTTTTGGAGTAAAGGTGCTACACAAAAAAAAAAAAAAGCAAAAACCAAAGCCCAGTACATTCAATGACTGCATATTTAGATTACAGAAGTCATTTCTCAGTTGC